>OU618536.1:25178211-25778211 GCA_914829495.1 Eilema sororculum
CGAACTCAAAAGTCTCCCGTAACAGAGCGAAGCGAGCGAGCCGCGGTAGCGGCCGGCGAAGCGCCAGAATAGATAGTTGTTTACACCCCGACACAGAGTACCCCGACTCGGATAGTTTAGGTTATGCGAAATGATGGTTCTACTTTTAAATAGTTATGGATAAGAAATATGTACCAAAAGATAAATCTGGTTTTGAACTTTCTGCGATGTGATGATTATACATTGTGATTATTATGGATACAAAAATTATGCGTACAGATGATTCTGACTTACAAAATTATGGGTTTCAATGTATGCAAAATGAGTTTATGCCAAACGATATTCTGCGAAAAGAGGTTTATGCTATTAGTTGTTATGCAATATAAAATTATTACTTAAAAAGTTCTACTATATGAGGTGTACCCAGAGAAAAGATTAAGTCGCACAAAATTCATTTGGAAGCCTTGGATTACCCCAGGTCTTATTAAATGTATGAATCACAGGGATAAACTACATCAAGCTGCCAGGGAACATCCTAATGACGATATGAAAAAACTTATTTACACCCGTTACAGGAATTTCTTTACTAACCTACTGCATAGAGTAAAGCATAACTACGAAAGTCAAAAATTAGAAGAAAACAAGAATAACACCAAGGGTTTATGGAAAACTATAAAAAACATCACCGAGCAGGAGGTCAATAGGGGCTGTAACACTGATTTACTCAAATATAGATCTTCCCCACAAGCGGCAGTTAACGAAACTAATGAGTACTACTGTCGGTCCAAAACTGGCTACGCAAATTCTAGCGGATATAAAGGAAACACAAGACTCGGTGGTCCATAAACAAAAACTCAGAGAACCAGCAGGTACTACCTTCTTCTTTCAACCTACTGACATCTATGAAGTGGACAAACTCATAACCTATCTAAACAGCAACAGCGTGGCAGGTACAGATTCTTTCACACCGCTACTGGTTAAGAAAATTCGCAAGGAAATCTCTATCCCACTAACACATATAATCAACCTGAGCCTGTGCACCGGTACTTTTCCTGATAAATGGAAAGAGGCTCAGGTGACACCAATATTTAAAAAAAAACGGGTCTAAGCGGGATCCTGCTAACTATCGTCCCATATCCCTGTTGGGAACCTTCTCTAAAATTCTGGAAAAAATAGTTAACAAACGGCTTAGCTCCTACCTTGAGAAGTACAATCTGCTGTCGGAAAAACAGTTCGGCTTCCGTCGCGGCAGATCTACAGAGGATGCGGTGAGCCTTTTGACCGGTCAGGTGACCAAGCATTTAGACAACAACGATAAATGCCTCGGTATGTTTGTGGATCTCGCGAAGGCGTTTGACACTGTGGCCATTCCGTTGCTTCTGAAAAAGCTTGAAGTTTTTGGTATAAGAGGCGTACTATTGAACTGGTTCAAAACATACCTAACAAACAGACGCCAGTGTGTAAAAGTGGGAAATTTCGTCAGCACAGAGAAAGTCTCCACATTTGGGGTGCCGCAGGGAAGTGTACTCGGCCCAACGTTGTTTATAATGTACTTAAATGATATCCATCACACAGTCGGACAAAACGCAGAATCTATTTGTTATGCAGACGATACAGTACTCTTACTACACGGTAAATCCTGGACATCAGTTCACCAGAATGCCCAAAAAGCCATAAAAAAACTAAAACTCTGGCTAGACAGCAACCTATTGTCTCTGAACACTGTCAAAACTAATTATGTCTGCTTTTTTAAAACTAAAGCGTCTGCACCCAAACTCACGTACACCATCAAAATCCACTTCACTAACTGCAACTCGTCTCTGTGTTCGTGTGCGTCACTACAAAGGGTGGAGTGCGTCAAATATCTTGGTGTCATGATTGATCAGAGGCTCTCTTTCGGCCCCCATGCCGAACTTGTGGCAAAGCGTCTCAGGAAAATGAATCACATAATGAAGCTACTACGAAACTCAGCCAACAAAAGGGTGCTTAACCTTGTGTACAAGGCATTATGTGAAGCAATCATCTGCTACTGCGTTACGGTATGGGGTGGTATCGGCGTCTCAACCATGCTCAGCGTTGAGCGGGCACAAAGATCGGTTTTGAAGGTCATGTTCAGGAAACCTTACAGATTCCCTACCGACGTCCTATACAGGGAAACATCAGTGCTCAACGTTCGGCAATTATACATACACAAAATAGTCGTAAAACAACATAAAACCATCAAACAAGGGTCAGACTATACACAACTCATGACACGCAGAGTTTACAGATGTAACCCAGTCCGAACTAGGACCACCTTTGCACAAAAAATGCAAGACTTTAACCTCCGCTATGTATACAATAAAATAGTAAAAATATGTGACATTAAGCATTGTACAACCAGCCAGGTTAAAACTATTGTCCGCAAATACCTACTATCAAAAACATATGAGGAACTGAATGCCTAATAAAAGTACTCACGTAACACACACACACACAAACACACACACAAACACACACACAAACACACACACACACACACACACACACACATACACACACACACACATACACACACACACACACACACACACACACACACACACACACACACACACACACACATAAACACACACAACACTCACACAAACACACACACACACACACACACACACACACACACACACACACACACGCGCGTTGTAATGATATTGAGTGACATCTGAACGGCCTCTTTTCTATTTTAATTTTTCTGTTTTTACTTAATGTTTTTTTTTTCTTTTATACTTTTATTTTATTTTATTTGTACTACATTTAATTATATATAATTAATATGAAATATGTAGTTACGAACGATATACCCTGAGCTGTACGCAGATGGGCATAATACTGCTGAAAATTTATATAAAGAAACTCCACGAGACAGGCTAGACCTAGTGTGGGGTTGATAGGCAAATTTCACTTATCTTTGATCTGTAATATCTAAATTTATTATTTATTCTGGAATAGATTTAAGTGAAATGTAAACTGAAAATGTTTAATAGCGAATAAACGATTATAAACGATAAACGATTATAAACGATATGAATACAATTTCGTTCTATTTTTGTGTACAATTTCTTCTTTATCATTACGTAAATTTTTTACATTAGGGTCAAGATCTTCCAAATCTTTATAGGATCTTGAAAAACATAGTCAAAGGAGAATGCCCATTGTTGGTTGCGCTTTTAGTCGTACGCGTCAATATTTCAAATGTTAAAAAATAATATTGATTAAAACATGCCTTTTCGACCCTGAATCGCTTCTCTAGAACTTGGGGTTTGAAAATTGAATCTTAAGAATGCGTAAAGTTAAAGATGCATCTTTGCAAGACGATCGCCATTTTTTGCCAATGTTGCCATTATATTAAATATAAAATAAACTATTGATGGTTATATTAATATAGAAATCTTTATAAAATAAAACGGTTAAATAATAATAAACGTGATAATAATTCGTAATGTAATATTAAAATACATATTCGTGTATGTAGCGGTAGTTTAATTAGGATAAGTAAGTACCTAATCAATTTAAGTTGTAGAAAATATTTTTTGTTTCACTGGTAGTTTTATATGGTATCCCTCACAAATGACGGTTTGTTCCCTTTATGTCGAGTCCCGTTATGTCGAGTCTGGGAGTCTATTGTTCTCCAAAGTACGAGTATTAATATTTTACGCTTCCTATTACCGTCATGTCGAGTACAGTCAGAATATAAATTAAAAGCCAATCTATATAAAAATGAACCCCTATTTCCCTTGGTCACGAGATAGCGCCTGAACGGCTGGACCGAGTTTGCTTATTCTTTTTTTGTTGTGTTCGTTATTGTTAGGAGAAGGTTCTTATGAAAGAAAAAATGAAGAAAATTGCGCGGAATCACAGTACCTATAATCACTAGTAGTGTAAATGTACAGGATAAAGTTTTACAGTAATTTTTTTTTTCAAATTATTTACGTTATCAACCTAAAATTAAAAAAATTATCACTTAACAAATCTTATAGTGGATAGGCGATTAAGATAAATCATACAATTTTGTTACTTGTAAAATCTTCAACTATTTTATTTATACGCATGTCAATTGCCAAGCTGTTTTTTTCTTTGCTTCTGATTGTCGTCATTATACTCATTATAGACGTTTACCTGCTCTACCTTAAACCTAGCTTCTTTAGCCTCATCTCTAAGTGTGCTTTAGCGAAATGCACACCGTGAGGTACTTAAATAAAATATTTTTCTTTCTTTCTTTCTTTCTATAGTATATAGAGGTGGTCTTTAATTGAGTTTTTCATTTAGGCTTTTATGCCACACCCTTCTACTGAGTTTACGGTCCTGTGGCGTTCGTTGTAACAAGAAATAAATAAATAAGCCATTTATTTCTTGCTTTTACCAGGTTTCGTTTTTTACCCTGTAAAGTATAAAAAAAAACTAAATATATAATAAATGTATGTATGTCTCTTTCACCCCTGTTTTTCTTTTTCTTATTTTTGTATATATTGTAGATTTAGATATAATACTGTACCTAATTAATTATTATTATTCTACTTCAAAAAAGACAATAAAACATCTGTAACTTCATAAATGTATGTAAGTATGTAGCTAGATTTTTTTATATTCTTTTTAATATTTAAAAAAAATAGTTATTACGAGTGGGTTTTGCCAGCAAGAACCCCTGATTGGGTAAAGGCCTCCTCCAAAGATGCCCATGCGTCTCTATCTTGGGCTAAGTCTCTCCAGTTTGCACCATTGGTGGCTTTAGAGGTGAACTTCCACGTCTGGCACCCATACGTCAGGCATGGTAAGAGACTTGAATTCATGACTTTTGTTTTGATATCTGTCGGCATATTACTCTTGAAAATTTCTTTTTGGTTCCAATATATTTTGTTCCATGTTGATTTTACCCTTCTTTCTATTTCTAGTATGTTGTTGTTTTTGTCAAAACTTAATAATTTTCCCAAGTATATCTATATTTTTCGACATATTCTAGTGGCTCTGCGTTGATTGTTATGGGATTTTTTCAGCTGGTGTTGGTCATTATCTTGGTTTTAGTTAGGTTCATCTCCAGACCCACCTTAACACTAGCACTATGCAGAGACTCAATCATGCGTTGCATCTAGCTGGCCGTCTCTGATAGAAGTACTAGGTCGTCAGAGAACCTAAGATGGCTTAGATATTCACCTTTTATATAGATTCCTAGTCTGCACCAGTCCAACTTGCCAATGATGTTTTCCAGGATTGATCATGAATGGTGTTGGAGAGAGGGGGTTCTGTCTCACTCCTCTTTTTATGGGGAAGCAGGGGCCGATGGACCCGAGTTTGATCCTTCCCTTATTATTATATACTTTGGATAGTTTTTATGTATACTTCTTCCACTTCTTGCTCTGCCAAGCTTTGTGTGAAACGGAGTCGAAAGCTTTTTGGTAGTCGATAAAGCTTATATATAGAGGCCTTTGTTGTTCTTGATACTTTTCTATGATTGTGTGGATGTGGTCAGTTGTTGAGAAACCTTTCCTGAAGCCCGCTCGTTCTACGGGTTGCTTTGTTTCTAGTGTTGTGCTTATTCTTTTGTTAATAATTTTAGAGAACAATTTGTAGAGGCTGGGTAATAGTCTGATTGGTTTGTAATTGCCAATATTTTTGGGGTCTCCTTTTTTATATAATAATGTGATGTTTGCTTCCGACCATTGAGTGGGTGTTACTGAGTGTTGGATTATCAAGTTGAACAGTTTGGCGATCGGTGCAGCTAGAATTAACTGCACATCTTTCAGTGCTTCGTTTGTGATGTTGTCGGAGCCTGGGCTTTTTTCTATTTTAAGCTTTTTTAATGTTTCTAAGACTTCGGTTTCATTGATCTCTATAAAATCTTTAAATTAGCCTTCCTTGTTGTTATTTGATATTATGTTGTTATCGTTGTCACTGTATAGATTTCTATAAAACCCCGTATGTACAATTTCGCTTCGTTTGTATATATCTTTATTCAGGTTTTTCAATTTTTTTATCCAGCTGTTGTTTCTTCGAAGTTCCTGAAATGGTTTTTTCGTGCTACCGCAAAGCTGTAGGTGTCTCATTATAGTGTCTTAATCTTGTTTTATGTAGGTATATGGACGATTTTGTATAAGGCAGAGAGTTCTTTTTTCATGGGACGAGTTTTGTTTTTGATTGACTGTAGGACTTTTCTTCTTTGTAACAATTTTTCTGTATTATCTTCTAGTATTTTATGTTTTTGATTTTATTTTTTATTTGTGCGGATTTTAGGCTTTCAGAAATAGCATTGCTAATTTTACCATAACAATTTTGTACCGTTTTGTTTACTTGCCAGTTTGCTGGTTCAGATAGTTTTAATTTAATGTTGTCCTTCTACTTTTCTATTTCTTCTTTACTCTTAAGTTGGCATCCTTTACTGGTAAATCGGGCTCTGCTTAGTTTGTGTTTTGAGAGCTTTAGTATTCCTCTGACTGCATGATGGTCAGACGGGTAGTTCAGGTTCAAAATTTCAAGGTTTGTAAATAATTTTGGGTGGTTTGTGAGGATGTGGTCTATTTCGTTTTTGTGAAGCTCGTCCGGCGTCTTCCAGGTGGTTTCGGTTTGGTTTTTCTTAAAGCAGGTATTTATTATTGTCTGTGAGCTTCTGTTCGAATGCAAAGTTTACGAGTCTCTGGCCTCTATAATTTCTTATGCCGTGTCCATGTTGTTTTACGACCAAAACTTCATTTCCTTCAGGTGCCCCAAAAAAAATCAATATTATTCATAATCCACTGCGATTTTACTTATTCATTGAATATTTGGTATGGCATTACCTTCAGGTGTACTTTCTAATAATGACAACCATGCTTCTGAGATGAAATTTTTGGGAAGAGGTGTTTTTTCTGCTAGACCTTCTATTGACGAGTCGCCCGGACCAGTACAGTGTCTCGGTGAGTGCTGCTTAAGGTAACTCCGACCATTGTCTGGTCCGCTCCACCGTGCCCATTGTAGTCACAAAGGTCTGCAAGAGGGCTTACGTCAGGGCGGATGCCCAACGCATAGTACGGCTGGGCCAAGAGCTAGTGGCGCATCCCACGGGCAGCCGTGGCTACTGGTGACTGGCCAAAGCCGTGCAAGCCAACTTCTACCAGCCCTCACTGCCCCCGCTGAGCAACCCCGATGGATCTCTGGCCCATGAGCCGCAAGAGAAAGCCAATTTGCTGGTTAATCTCTTTGCGGCCAACTCCCGAGTCGATGATTGTGGTATGCAACCACGGACACTGCCTACTGGTGACCACGCAATGCGTGATATCCGTATCAGGCAACGCGATGTCCGTGCAGTAATGCAATCACTCGATGTCCGGAAAGCCAGTGGTCCTGATGGTATTCCAGCGGTTGTACTTAAAAAATGTGCAGCGGAGTTGTCTCCTATGCTAACGTGGCTGTTCCAACTGTCCTACAGTTCGGGTACAATGCCTTCGGCTTGGAATGAGGCGAATGTCCAGCCAACTATCGACCCATAACCGTCACCTCAGTGCTGTGCAAGGTGTTCGAGCACATCATTAACACACAGCTCATGCGCCACCTAGAAGATAACTTCTTGCTTAGTGACCGACAATACGGTTTCAGACCGAAACGGTCAGCCTTACCCCAAAGGTGGGTCACGTACCACGTACCGTGAGGCTGTGGAAAAGCATGGCGAGTTACTGACAATTAGTCTTGATATCGCCAAAGCTTTCCATAGGGTATGGCACAAATCGCTTTTTTCCAAGCTACCAGCCTTTCGCCTGCCTCCCAGACTGTGCGACTGGGTTGCAAGCTTCCTGCAGAGGCGCCGTATTCGCGTCCTTTGTGATGGACGAGCTTCAGAGTTCTTGCAGGTAAATGCTCGCGTGCCGCAGGGTTCCGTCTTATCTCCCACTCTCTTTCTTCTGCATATCAATGACATGCAACGGTACGACAGCACCTTACACGCGACCAAGCAGTCTGATATCGTGGAAAAAAGGCAGCATCTTGTCACTGAGCTGGACCGGATCGTGGACCACATTTCTCAATGAGGCGCTGAGAACCTAGTCCAGTTTAATGCCACGCATGCACGTTTACAGCAAAGGTATCTCCTTTTCTTACCCTTCCCACTCTTCAGACCATGCCATGGCCCCTGCAGGATCACCTCAGTATCCTCGGTATGGATGTTCACTTCAAACTGAATAACAAAAACTACATCGAGAGCATCATCAAATCAGCCTCGCGTAAACTCTAGAGTCCTGAACAGAGTGAGACGTTTTTTCACGCCGGAGCAGCGGTGTCTTCTATACAAGAACCAAATTCGTTCCTGAGTAGATTACTGCTCACATCTCTGGGATGGCTCCGCAAAGTGCTTACTAGATGCTCTCGACAGGTTGCAGTGACGTTCGGTCCGCATTATTGGGAATCCTGAGGTCACGAACACCCTCGAGCCTTTGCAGATGCGTAGAGATGTTTTTTTTTTAATTCTACCATCTCTACATGGTGAATGTTCGGATGAGCTCTTCCAATTAGTCCCACCGTCTGCTTCCCTTCACAGGACTACATGTGCAGGGCTAAGATGCCATCCGTATACGGTGCAAAATATACCTGCTAGAACAAAGCGTTTTAGTGACTCATTCTTATGCCACATCACTAAGACATGGAACTCCCTGCCAGCTCACGTGTTTCCTTCTTCCTACAGTCCCGGGTCCTTTAAGTGGGGCGTGAAAAGGCATCTGATGAGGCCGTCTCGCTGAGAGGCCACTATTGTTAACATAGTACGTGTTTGTAATAGTGACCCTCTTTTCTGAGACTTTGTCTTTAGCTTACCATCAGGCGGGGTGAAGTCTAATTGACGCATACTTTCATCATTCTCTGAACCTTTTC
Source organism: Eilema sororculum (assembly GCA_914829495.1). NCBI lineage: Eukaryota > Metazoa > Arthropoda > Insecta > Lepidoptera > Erebidae > Eilema > Eilema sororculum. Next base: position 25,187,056 of record OU618536.1, read on the forward strand.
CCAACTCAGTTGGGGTCGGCTTTCCAGTCTAACTGTGATGCGGCTGAATTTCGATATTTTCCGTGAAGCGACCTCCACAACCAATTATCCGATGACCAATGGCGATATCGAAGTTCCAAGTTAGACTGGTTGAACTTTTGAGGGCTCCAACTACCCGTAACGACTGCCATAGATGTTTGATATGACAACCGGGACGGCTTAACGTGCTCTCCGAGGCACGACCAGACCGGTGCAAACAGCCACATTCATGCATACAACTTTATGCACTGAGCGGAGATAGAACCCACGCCCCATGCGTAGCAGTCGCGTGCACTACCGCCACGCCACGGAGGATTGACGATTCCTTTATTTAAAAAAAACTAGTTAGGAGAATTCGAAACGATTTCGAACTTGAATTCCGCTAATGAATGTACGATAAATTACTTAAAATATTTTAGATACACCGACAACACGTTTTAATACTGCTGTAGTTGAATTATTTATAAACACCAGTAGGTACAGCAGCACGTCATTAATATTCAGTTAATCATCTAAAGTCTAGTAGGGACGTTTATTAAATGAACTTTTCAGTAAAAACGGTATTTTTAATCTGACTGTACTGGTATTGTAAACTCGACATAAAGGTAATAGAAGCGTGGTACAGAAGCTCGACATAAAGGGAATAGAAATGGGACAGAAAACGTAGACTCGACATAGAGGTAATAGAAACGAGATAAGGTTTTTGGCTCGACATAACGGGAATCGACATAAAGGGAATATATCCAAATGACATTGACAATAACTAACTCGGTAACCTACATTACTTATTTATTTACCTATTTATTTTACATTGGTGTGAGTGTCACCGTGAATCGGTGAGCACATAGGAAGTAGGCGAAATGGGCAACACAGAGCAGCTGATCACCCGTCCGGTCAACGATGTGCGTCCCCACTGGCAGTAGTAGACGAGGTCCACCATCTCAACATTACATGGTAATATTTTGTACATGGTACATTAAAATGGGATATATCTATAGTATTTGTCCATAACAAAGTCGACATCAGTCGCCCGATCCTACATTTTGGCGGCAGAACTACTATTTTACGGACAAACCCTATTATTTTGGCGACAGATCAATCCCACTTAAATCCCATTTAAATATATTTAAATTAGTAATCTCATATATTCATGAACGTATACTTTAGTGTCACAAAGATGCCAACATTAAAAAAACGAAACTCAAATGTCAAGTGTCACAATATTTTTTTCTCAATCGTAGTGTATTCAAAGTCTATGGTCTCAATGTTATTGGTTTTCTAGTTTTTATCATTTAATTTCTTAATAACCCCAAGTTCTGTTACAATATACGATTATAATATCAGATAATACTTAATACAGGCTTTACAACGCAGTTTATACATATGTGACATGGCAAACAAAAGTGTGAAACCATCCCCCATACTGATATGGGCATTCTCCTTTACTACCAACTTCATTTTGATTGATATTCTTATCAAATTTACATTTTCTTACCAATTTACTCTTAACCAAATTATTACGCGCTTTCTATAATCTATATTTTAATTCTAAGGGATAACTTTCTCTGTTATATAAAGGTTCAAGTTTACAATTTGTCAAATTACTAGGAATATTACATCTTTTTCAAATACAAGTTCATAAGGGGTATATTTAGTTTCAGAATATACAGATGTATTATACGAGAAACACCAATACAGCAGCCAATCACTCCAAAATCTACTGTTGTTATCTGTTTGAATTCTTAAAAAAGCATTTAGAGATTTATGAGAATTCTCAAGAGAGCCGATCGATTCATGATGATATGCAGTAGAAAACGATTGTTTAATATTTAAAACCTTACATACCTCAGCCATAGTACTGGAAATGAACTCGGTGCCGCGGTCACTGGCTATTTCACGAGGGATACCATACCTGAGTACGAAGTTGTCAACGAAAGCTCTAGCGACACTAACACTATCTTTCCTAACTAATGGATAAGCTTCTACATACTTACTTAATTCACACTGGAGTGTGAGTATATAAGAATAATTATAATAATCCTTATCTAAGGGCCCAACTATCTAAAAATATCTTATCAGAAGACGATTGCGCTGTTGTCGTTATAACCATCGGTTGTTTCGTATGTAACGAATGCTTTTGTTTTTGGCATTTGTCACATTTCTTTACGAACTTTGTTATGTCTTCTGCCATGTTTGGCCAGAAGTAATACTTCTCTATATTATTTAACATACGCCGTATACCTGCATGCCCACTCGTAGGCAGCAAGTGGAAGTCGTTAATAATAACTCTCTTATCATCGTTTGTTATTCTAATTAAATTCTTTAGAATAAATACTCGCGGACCGGTCCAATTATTCTGTTTACAATATTCGGTTAACCATGTAATATATTTTGTGCTTTTATCATTTTTTATTGTATAAATCTTGTTAATATTCATATTATTACATATAGATTCCAAATCTCTCACGAAAGCGTCTCGCGCTGAGCATGATCGAGAAAATGGGTCTACAAAGACAGTACACTTCGAAGGGACATATAATCCTGTAGTGTATTGAGTCTTCTCAGTCGGACACTCTTGTCAGAGTGGTCGTGGTTGCGCTGACGAGATACTGTATTGAGTAGGTACGACGGTATTGACGAGATACTGTACTGTGTATTGAGTAGGACACTTTAAAGTATAAGGTGAAAATATTAATTCAATACAATTATCCGGTTTTTTAAGAACTTCGACAATATTCGGTTGATCAGGCCGAACATTTACTTGGTTCATATCGACCGGAGAGTTGAAACTAAATTATTTTTTGCCATATTCTGCGTGACTACATTTAACATAATATTCTGATTTATGTTGGAAGAGCATTCCCCCTGTAAGGGAAAGGTCTCGAAATCAAGTCTCACTTGAGCAATTAATTTTTTCCGATGTTTTTCGAACTTGAAAGTTAGCATAATAAATGCTATGAAAATCAAATATCAATGTTTAAAAATGGTTGAAAAATCATTCATTGTTTCCATCAGTTCGTAAGAATGTTGGTAGATGGCACCACCGTCGCCCTTATAGACGGATATAAAGAGAAGGAAAATTTGAAATGATTCAGGTGTGGTTCAATAGCTCAGTTGGAAGAGCATTTTCCCTGTAAGGGAAAGGTCGTGAGTTCAAGTCTCATTTGAGCATTTAATTTTTTCCGATGTTTTTCGAATTTAAAAGTTAGCATAATAAATGCTATAAAAATTCATTCAAATATTTGGGCGGAGTCATCAAATATCAATGTTTAAAAATGGTTGGAAAATCATTCATTGTTTCCAACAGTTCGTAAGAATGTTGGTAGATGACACCACCGTCCGTCGCCCTTAAAGACGTATATAAAGAGAAGGAAAATTTGAATTATAATGACCGATCGTTACACAAAGGTCTTTGACCAGTGCGTCCTACCTGTTATGAGTTACGGTGACGAAACGTGGACACTGACGGTAGGGTTAGTTCATATGCTTGGAGTTTTTCTGAAGGATAGAAATCGAAACAAGGTCATCCGACAAAGAACTAAAGTATCCGACATAACTCACAGAATAAACAAGCTGAAATGGCAGTGGGACGGCCATGTGTTAGGACTTATGGCCGTTGCCGTTGGAGCAAACGAGTCCTAGAGTGCAGACCGCGAGAAGGCAAGCGAAAGGTAGGACACACCCCTTAGCCAGATGGACTAACGACCTGAAAAAGGTGGTTGGGACAGACTAGATGTGCAAAGCGGAGGATCGGTCGAGATGGCGCACCCAGATAGCATTGATATTAGGACTAGGATATGTGCTAGGTTTAATAAAATCATGAAATGGGTATTAATAATTATTATTTGTGTAAAGTGAATAACTTTCACAAAAACAACATTGTCAAATATAACAAGCGCTAATTTGTAACCCATGGGCATCAATAAGAAGATCGAATAATGAGAAGAATCTTGCTAATGCGAAATGCGACCGATCGAACAACAAGGATTCAAAATATTCTCATAGTGCGATCAATCGAACAATGTGAATTTAAGAATCCTTATAATGCAATCGATCGAACAACAAGGATTTAAAATATCCTTTAGTGCGATCAATCGAACAATGTGAATTTAATAAACCTCATAGTACGACCGATCGAACAACAAGGATTCACAATATCTTCATAGTGCGATCAATCAAACGATGTGGATTAACAAATCCCTATCGTTCACAAGGAATACTTTGAAATCCTCTTCAAGCGATTAATCGAACTCTGTGATCGATCGATCTTGCTGGTTTGTTTTCTTAGTTGTAAGTAAAACGAACACGTAACAAACAATTCGTCGAATGATTTTACAATCATTTCTATACATTGATTTTTGATAACTCCGCATTATGCTTACTACATTCATTGGATCCGATAGTTCGTACGAACATCAGTGGATGACTCCACCATATCGCCTTAAAGAGGAATATAAATATAAGGGAAATTTGAATCACACCGGGTGTGTCTCGGTGGCATAGTTCAAAAAATTCAAAATTCAAAGGGAAAGATCGCGGGTTGGAATCCCGCCCGAGAAGATTATTTTTCCTGATGTATTCGATTTGTATAGTTAGCACATTTAATGCAATATAAATTCATTCTAATAAATGAGAGGGACAGCCATTTGATATACTTTCACTTTGCATACAATGAAAATGACAGAATTTCATTTGACTATTTGAATTTTAATTGTTGTTTCTTTAAAATAACAGTAACCTTAAACTAATGTTAAATAGTACACAATACTTAGAAGCTATGCTAGTAACAAAATGAAGCAAAAATTATAAAATAAATAAATAAGTAAATCAATTCACATATCGGTTGCACCTACCTGACGCACTGGGCACATACATATATAAAAAGAAAAGGAAGAAAGAAAAGATCTTTTATTTCGCTTCGTAATAATTAGACATACCAACATGCATCCAATGCGCCATGACAGCGCAATACGGCTTCTCGCTGATGACACGTCAATAGATGGTGTTTAGTCAACGCAATGACAACTTGGGCGCTATCATAATTATAAGTTCTATAACAAAATTGAGTTCTGCATAAAATATTACCTCTATTCCCAGTATTCCCACCTGTTCTGTTGGGTTCTGTTGGCAGAACTACTGGTAATTTTTTCCCATTAGTTAGGTGACTATGCTTTATACCAGACATGTCTCAACTATTCTCACCGATTCTGTTACGTATTACTATCTAGATATGAAAAGTCTAGTGAACATAAAAAAAAACTTAATAAGTTATACCTAACGTACTCAAGTCTCCTAGCCGGATCGCCAGACATTCGGGCCGAGAGATCCCGGCTCCACAGGATCATGGTGGCGGAGTGGGAGCGACGACTTGAGCAACCACGCGCAGGGCATGCCGTCATAGAGGCGGTAAGGCCCATCATGGGGGAATGGCTAAAGAGGCCATATGGCAGCCTCTCGTATCGACTGACGCAGATTATCACCGGGCACGGGTGCTTTGGGCGGTATCTGCGTCGGATCGAAAAGGGGCCAACGTCCGAGTGCCATCATTGCGACGCGAGCGAGGACACAGAGCTGCACACGCTCACCGACTGTCCGGCATGGGCCGGACCGAGGCGGGAGCTAGTGGCGGCCCTGAGAGTGAGAGTTCTCACCCTCGCCTCCCTGCTCACAGCAATGGTCCGCTGTGCGGACGCGTGGGCAGCCGGCTTCTCCTTCAGCGAGCAGGTAATGGTCGTGAAGGAGACGGCGGAACGGGAGAGGCGGCGCGAGCGAGCGAGACTCGCGAACCGCGCTGCCCGCGCGCGCAGGCAACTCGGGCGTCGGAGGGCACTGACTGACTTCCGTCCCCCATGAGCGCGGGCCTGGGGGTGACGGGTGAAGCCGCCTATCACCCCAGCAGAAGCAGGCCACGGCGACGGCGCGCTGAGAAGCACGCCTCCCCATTCCGGGGGTGAGTCGGGGACACCGTTGTCCCCCCTTCTGAGGAGGGCTAGACCGTAAGGGATGGTCCTGGGTCTGCCGGGGTGCGCGGGATATGTCGATGACAACCTCACCTACGGCCTAGCACCACGACCCACAGTCGGCGTGCGGTTTTAGTCGGTTCGAGTCCAACATAACCTCTCCTTCCGGCTCCGGTAGGGAAGGTATCCGAGGGGATTTCCGCACGGAAAAAAAAATAACTAACGTAGTTAAGAAAAAACAAATTAACATTGGTCATAATCATAAAACAAAAGAAAATCGGAAATTAAAGAAGGTCTTAAAAATAAAAAACAAATCTCATCTCGAAAAACATCGGAAAAAATGAAATGCTCAAGTGAGACTCGAACTCACGACCTTTCCCTTACAGGGGGAATGCTCTTCCAACTGAGCTATTGAGCCACACCTGAATCATTTCAAATTTTCCTTCTCTTTATATCCGTCTTTAAGGGCGACGGTGGCGCCATCTACCAATATTCTTACGAAGTGTTGGAAACAATGAATGATTTTTCAACCATTTTTAAACATTGAATTTTGATGACTCCGCCGAAATATTTGAATGAATTTTTTATAGCATTTATTATGCTAACTTTTAAGTTCGAAAAACATCGGAAAAAATGAAATGCTCCAGTGAGACTCGAACTCACGACCTTTCCCTTACAGGGGGACTGCTCTTCCAACTGAGCTATTGAGCCACACTTGAATCATTCCAAATTTTCCTTCTCTTTATATCCGTCTATAAGGGCGACGGTGCAGCCATCTACCAACATTCTTACGAACTGTTGGAAACAATGAATGATTTTTCAACCATTTTTAAACATTGAATTTTGATGACTCTGCCCAAATATTTGAATGAATTTGTATAGCATTTATTGAGCATTTCCGCTGTTTTTCGAACTTAAAAGTTAGCATAACAAATGCTATAAAAAATTCATTCAAATCACATCTCATTCGAAATAAAATGAAAATCGCTAAAGAAAAGAGCATCGCTATTGGTAATATTATTTTCTTTTATTTTCCTTATTTTCTTTTATATTGCACTAGAATGCGTTTATGACACAATACCATGTCAATTCGTCATGACTAGTAATGTGAAATAATTAACGTTATTTATTGCGTTCATGATGCACTTATATCCAATTCATTAAGATATTCAATATAATATATTATGTATATTTCGTTATTTTATGATAGGAATTATATTAGAATGAAATTTTTATAGCATTTATTATGCTAACTTTTTAAGTTCGAACTTATATTACACAAGCTTTTCGCCCGCAGCTCCGCCTGCGTGGATATCGGTTATCGTAATCTTGTTTAAATTAGCAGTTTTGGGACGTCACCCATAGTTTTCGTTCTTTTTGTTCGTTCAGCGTCAAATATGACATCCTTAATAAAGTCAATAGTTACAAAAAACTATTGAAAAAACAATATTCGAGGAGTTTATCAGCTTCTAAAAGCTATGCTATATTGCTTATTCGCGAAATCGTCATCGAATGCAGTCGCGATAAAAATGAGACCCTTTCCATTACCTATATGAAATTGGTTCAATAAGCGAAAGAGACACCCACAGAGTGATGAATAGAGTCCACACTGTTGAAAATCCCTATCTACAGAGTTCTCTGTAAAGACTAAGGTAAGCCCATATTTATATTGAATTAAGTACACGCTAATGTATTGTAATGTGTGATTGACCACTATTAGTATCATAAATATATCATGTTCTTAACATAGTTGCATGCACCTAAAGGGTTGTTTCTTTTTTTCTAGGTGTTCATTGCATTACCATTTTATAGGCAACCTGATGCGAGAGCCATAGGATAAGCTGAGCGAACAACCACGCACAAATAATAACATGCATGATGGCTATTCAAGAGTTCAACGGTTGCTCGAAAGGCCGCATTAAGATCCAGTTATAATAATAACTATTTTACAAATATAATTACTTTTATAAATTATTCCATGTAATACCTACTAAATAAATAATATGGTGTCTATATTAATCGAATAACCATCTTTGTACGCTTGCTTCCACCATCACACTTGCCGCGTTTCCAAGCTGGATTGCGATGGCCAGCCTCAGCACCAAGTACAATCCGGAGCGGAGTCTATTGTAATGATGTCGATGAGATGATTACCGCTCAGTGTAAATATCTATCAAGCTACAAGTATCAAGCATTATTTAATTAGAATTCGAGCTATTAGAGCGGGTGGCGCAGAGATCTAGAGAATAGAAACCAACTAAAAGACAAAATGATGTGCAGTGTGCATTTTACAAAACTGTACTCTTTGTTGTGACAAAGCCTTTTTTTATAGTGTTTAAAATCCCCACGGATTCCACTCCCACGGAACCGGTGGAGGCGGTTATATCGGACTCGAACCGACCAAAATGCACGCCGTCTTGGGTCCTTGGTTACCGGAGGTGAGATTGCCAAAAGCATATCTCTCGCACCCCGGCAGACCCAGGACCATTTCTTTCGAGATGGCCCCCTTCGAGTTTTGGGGACCATAGTGTGCCCATCTAGCCCCGGGTACGGGGAGGGCACTTTGCGCCTTTGGGCACTTTGTTGTGACAGAGCATCAGTGCGCATCAAGTGACATCGGTTCGGTTCTCATAGCAACGATCTTATTATAATAACAACATAGCTGCACGCCTTGGCTTCGCCCCGGTGCTATGAATTACCTATATACTTTTAGATACAAATCTTTCACACAAACCTTGTCCTAAGAATACCTACCTACTGAATAGGTATAACCAAAATAAATAGGTAGGTAATGAAAATCTGTCCCATTGTGGAATGCACTAAAAAGCTCAATCTAACCTTGGGACTCGAGAGCCTTGAATGTCGTCAAGTTCAAAAGCAGTATTCCTAATTTGGGTGCCACTACGTGCAACGTCATACGTATAGCACTCGAGTCGGTGCTATCGGTGTGCTGAAATAAAACTTGCCTCGCACCCCTTGCACCTGTTATAATATTGTATGAAGTGATCATGAATGCTCAGACAATTAAAAACATATAAAATTATTACGGCTTTATATTTGCGGTAGAAAATGAAATTTTACATAAGTAGGTACCCACAATACAAAATTCACGATTGTTATGAAGACATTGAATATGAATGAATTGTATTTTGTTCTTAAGTTTGCATGCTTGTCACAAAGAGGGTTCAAAACAACACTCCTCCTGCGTTTACTTAGGTTTAGATGTTGAGGCATTTGAAGATTCTTTGTATCGCACACTAATTATTCCACGTTGTATAATAAAGAAGTGCTTTCTCAGGTCGATGTGTTTTAATTTGCTACTTAGGATAGCATTTTCACATAGCTTCAATGCCACTTGGTTATCACTGAAAATCATTCACATTCATCAAACACTGCTGCTATGTCTTTCAGCAGTAGCCTTAGATGGAGAGCTCTTTCACAGCTTCGGATAGCGACATAATAATAATATTCTTCATTCAGCTTAAGCAGTTGACATAGTAGATGCTCGTTGCTTCGGACTCCCAGCTTACAAGTTACAATCCCGCTCTGCTACCACTTTAAATAGTACATATAAAATAATATAAGATAATATTTGCATGATAGCTTTACAAGGCTTTACATATTATTTGCGGTGTAGGTGTAAAATAAAATGTCATAATAAAATTATTTTAGTGTCAGATGACAGATAGTTTTCTTTTTTTTTCTTTCAATATTCTGCCAGTTACATAAAAGAGTATTTATATCAAAAACGTTTTACAAATTACGTGAATGTTGCTCCGTTTTGTGTGAGAAAGAGATGGCGCTACACAGTATGACAGAAAGTACAGCGATCTCTCTTTTCCTTGTTTGCGGGCACAAAAATAACCTTACTCAAATTCGTACCATGAGCGTACAATAATGTTTTATTTTATTCCTGCTTATTGACGGAAATGAATGAACTATTTAGAAAGAGTTATGTAATCCTTGCTATAATTCATTCGCATTAGGGCTGTACTCCGGAGACAAAAAAACCGGAGCACCTCTGGAGATTTTTGCGAACAACCGGTTATCTTTCTCAAAAACTCCGGAGATTTTATATAGAGTTAAATATTCGCCTTTTTTCATGAACACTATTTTACTATATATTTTTGATTATATGATTAGATTCCATAGCGATACGATTTTATCGAAGTATATGACGTATAGATGTTCGTGCATTTATTAAAAAGTAGGTAATATATACATATAATCACGTCTATATCCCCGGAGTGTTAGGCAGAGGCGAATTAACCTCAACACCCACATTTCATCAATCATTGCATTCGGTCGGTCCACCTATTGCCGTATTCCGGGCACAAAGTCGGTAATAAATTGATTTCAATAATGTACAAATTGGACATTTTCATAATGTTTTAATAAGAGGATTATGATAATAATAGTAATACAATGTCTCAAATGGGTAGGTACTTAAAAAAATTACGAAACTGACTAAATATACTTCCGCGTAATCGAAGAATGTCCGGAGGCTTTTCGAAGATTTATTAAACCTCGAGAAAAATAACCGGATACTGAAATCTTCCCTGGAGTCAAGCCCTACGCCTAATGTCAGTGATTTCTTTTTTAGAAGACCATAGAGTTTTTTTTATTCAAAAAGGATTTTTAAAAAGAAGTTTTTACTTTTAAGTAAAATACTTGTAATTTTTAGAATTGTACTTTTTTGCTTAATATCTAAGCAATTTCTATGCCTTCTTCTATACAATTTATACTTGTAATTATAGGCGTTTCCCGGGATACGAATCTTCTCACCGGGCACCATGCTAGCTAAAAACCAAGTTATAATAGTCAGCTTGACCATTTCTTGTTTAAGTTAATGTATATAAATACGGTTTACTTGCTTTTTGGGTTAGGAAAATGATTTTTTGAGCAGTATTTTGCAAAACAATAATAAAAAAGTTGCTACCTAGCAACTTTTTTAAAACGGCTAAATTTGACATAAAAACAATAATGTTAAATACAATACTGCTCTAAAAACTCGTCATGGTACGAATTGAATGAACTAAAATTAATTTGACGTCACAAAAGCACTAAGCAGGAGTACATGACATGCACAATGTACGGTTGTGGTACGAATATAAGCAAGATTACTTCAAGCTTGACACAAAACTCTCCTGCAATAAGACTGTTTTGTAAACGGTTGTGGTAGGCCCCCAAGAGTCTTTATTAGGTAACTATGATACTCTGAATACTCTAAGTGTATGACACTCTGAAACCAATAATGGATACAGATATTTTAACGCATGCATAACATAAATAGCGGCACACTACATGATATACGTATGAATTGATTTTAATACCTATTTTGGATCTTTAATCATGATTACAAAAGTTTATATCTATTCTATTCAGTTCGGTTCAGTTTGCATCAAGTATCCGGTCTTCACAAATTCTTCACAAGAAAGTATAAAAAAAATAAAGAAATAAGTTTCAAAACTAAATCCTGACTACTGAAAAGTTTCTTCCTACTATTTTTAAATTAGTTTATTTGGTCACATCACTGCAAAAACAAAAGGTTGACATAGTCTTGAAAAAGCGCAGTTTGATATGATTTGAGTTTTGAAACTATTGTCCTTGAATTTTTGAATTTATTATTTGTTACTAATTTTAGCCCAAAATTAATACGTTTATTGTAAGTTAATACGCTAATGAGACAAGTAAAAGAGGTTTAAAAGTTTGCTGTAAGTTGTACGCCAGTTCAAAGTTACATCGCCTGTTTGAACACCACTTTTTAACAGGTTCACAGTCCACAGACCATATGTGGTCTGTAGAGAAATAGTACTATCAGTCCACGGTCCATATGTGGTCTGTTTGTCCATACAATTTCAAAGCTTTTTAGAGCTGTGGACGTGGATGGAAAGGCTATTTTTTGACATGGACTTGATAGGACATATCCTGGGTAACACAAAAAGTGCTGGGACATGAAGAAGAAACGTGTGACGTTTTTTTAAATACGTTTTTATTTAAGACCTTCATATTTTTTAGACTGTACACTGATTTTACTATGTTTTATTCCTTCTTTAGCTAAATAAGCATAGGATAGGTAGAAAAAAATACATACGAATATGAACAATAAAACTATTTATTGAAAAAAAAAAAAAATTTTAAAAAAAAGTTCTTGAAAAATAAACCGACTACAGTGTTTTCAAAAGGCAAAAACAATGATATTGTCACGTAAGTCAATAGTTATTTGATGTCAAAAGTCAAAATTATGATTTATTCATAGACATAAAGGATTTATTAGCACAGAGCAGCATTTTTTTTTATTAAAATGTCATTATTATGATGAGAATATAGACTAAAATAATGCACAGACCGCATATGGCCCGTGAACTCAGGTGGAATTTTTAGTCAAATTCGTTCTAATGAGTCCACAGACCATATGTGGTATGTTAAAAAAAAACCTATTTTCCGTTAATTATATATAATTTACCAAATATATAAATTTACCTGAACCCCTAAAATATCGGTTTTACTAAAAAAAATAATTGGACTTGGAGGTTGTTTCCTCTCTGAAGCTTGGACTGTGAACCTGTTAAAACCGCAATGTGAAAGCGGCTTCCCGGCGGTCCTCCCTCCGCGCCTCCAGTTTTAAATAACACTCTAGTGTAGGGCAGACTAGTACAACGGCAAGTCGGGTTTAACTTAATTTTAATATTGAATAATTGGAGAGAAATTACAAATTACTGTTTAGTTTAAAAAATCATGCCTACCTACCTAGAAAACTTTTTATGCATTACATGGCAAATCAATTCAACAAGTCAACTTTTATCTATTTTTAATACAAATTTGGAATTTGGCGGCCCTGGGAGAGAGATTTCTCACCCTCGCCACCCTGCTCACGGCGAAGGTCAACTGTGCGGATGCGTGGGCGGCCGGCGTCTCCTTCAGCGAGCAGGTAATGGTCGTGAAGGAATCGGCGGAATGAGAGAGGCGGCGTGAGCAAGAGAGACTCGCGGATCGCGCCACCCGCGCGCGCAGGCAACTCGGGCGTCGGAGTGACCTCCGACCCCATGAGCGCGGGCCTGGGGGTGACGGGTGGAGCCGCCTGTCACCCCAGCAGAAGCAGGCCCGTTGTGTCCCCACCCGAGGAGGGCAAGACCGTAAGGGATGGCCCTGGGTTAGCCGGGGTACGAGGGATATGTCAATGACAACCTCACCTCAGGCCTAGCACGACGACCCACAGTCGGCGTCGCGGCAGCCCAAAAGGTTGCCGATGGGCGGAGCCTCCTCATCGGGGGCTTCCAGAAGGTGCAGGTGCGGCTCCTGCTGGCCCGACCGGCACGGTGCTTCCGGTGCCTGTCGGTAGGCCACGTAGGGGTGCAGTGCACGGCGGAGGTAACAGTCGGTGACCGTTGCTTCCGCTGTGGCCAACCCGGTCATAAGGCCGGTAGTTGCGAAGCTCCGTTGCACTGCTTCAGGTGTGCAGCGGAGGGCAAGCCGGCCGACCATAGGGTTGGTGCCAAAGCCTGCACCGCGGGGAGGCCGAAGCCGGGAGGCAGGCGCTTCGTCTCTGGTTCGCGGCAGGGCGCGGAGATGGGGGTTCCATAATGGATCCTCAGCTCCGCGTCCTGCAGGCAAATGCAAACCACTATGTCGATGCTCAGGCACTTCTGCTCCAGAGCATCGCACAGTGGGGCATTAATGTCGCCGCTGTCGCCGAGCCGTACATTCACCGGTTTCTCGGGCCTACCTGGGAAACCGACCTGGACGGATCGGTGGCACTGGTGCACAACGCCGCTGCCGGCAGTCCCCTCCTTGTTGTCGTGACCAGGGGGAATGACTGCGTAGCGGCACTTGTGGGGGGAATAGCGGTCGTGGCAGTCTACTTCTCGCCGAGCCGAGTCATAGATGAGTACCAGCAGTGGCTGAATCATCTGACCGTCGTCGTCAATACCTGTTACCCTCACCCGGTTCTGGTGCTCGGGGACTTTAACGCCTGGTCTATGAACTGGGGTTCCCGGCGCACGAATCCGAGGGGCAGGGCAGTGGAGAGCTGGGCTGATATTCTCAGCCTAGTTCTCCTGAATCGCGGGGCCGTCGCCACGTGCGTGAAGAGCTGGGGCGACTCAATTGTGGACCTTTCGTTCGCGAGCGCCCCGCTCTCAGGCCGTGTGCAGGGCTGGCGTGTCCTTGAGGAGGTGGGGACAGCGTCGGATCACCGATACATTCGGTTCGACGTCTCCCCTCCTGCGGGCGCCGCCCCGTTTACACCGGCCCCACGCGAGCCACGTTGGGTGCTTAAGCGAATGGATCGGGAGGTCCTCCTGGAGGCCGCCATCGTACAGGCCTGGGCCTCTGCGCCGGACAGGCCTGTCGACATAGACGATGAGGCGGCGTGGTTCCGGGAGGCTATGACGCGTGTCTGCGACGCGGCTATGCCTAGGGCTCCGCCCTATAATCCGAGGCGTCAGGTCTACTGGTGGTCGGCGGACATCGCGAGGCTCCGACAGGCCTCCGTGATCGCTTTCCGCCGGTGGACCAGTCTCCGAAGGAGGCGTAGCTGCCCCGCAGATACGGAGCCCCGAGAGGCGGAGGCCGGCAGGGAGGCCAGAAAGGCCCTCCGAGTGGCCATAAGGCAAGCAAAGGCAGCAGCTCATAAAGAGCTGCTGGAGACGCTGGAGCGGGACCCATGGGGGCGGCCTTACCTTATGGTAAGGGGCAAGCTGCACCCCCGGGCCCCGCCATTGACCCGGTGTCTCCAGCCGGAGCTGCTCGGAGGAGTCGTTGGCGCCTTGTTCCCAGCGCGGACGGTGGAACATATTCCACCGCAGATGATTCCGCCACCTAGGTCGCCTATGGCGCCCAGCGTGGATGACGACGACGTGCCCGAGGTCACTTGGGTAGAGCTAGAGCTGGCGGTGTTAAGGCTTAAGGCCAAGAACACCGCCCCGGGACCAGACGGCATTCCAGGCCGAGCGTGGGTCCTAGCTCTAGGCGAAGAAGACGCTCTCGAGCCCCGACTGAGAGGGTTTCTCAGCGCATGTTTGGAGCGAGGCCAGTTTCCGAAGATGTGGAAGACGGGGAAACTGGTCCTCATCCGAAAGGCTGGGCGCCCGGCGGACTCACCATCTGCCTACAGGCCGATAGTGTTGCTCGACGAGGTGTGCAAGCTCTTTGAAAGAGTGATTGCAAAGCGCCTCGTCGAGCACCTATCCAGAGTAGGGCCTGACCTGGCGGATGGCCAATATGGCTTCCGCCGGAGGCGCTCCACCGTGGATGCCATCATGCGCGTGGGGACTCTGGTGAAGGACGCCGTCGCTCGGGGCGAGGTGGTGCTGGCGGTGTCACTGGACATCGCCAACGCGTTTAACACCCTGCCCTGGAGCTGCATTAGGGAGGCGCTCGTGTATCACGAGGTGCCTCTCTACCTTCGCCGCATAGTCGGGGCGTATCTGTCGGAGAGAGCAGTCGTCTACCCAAGTGCGACCGGGCTCGGTCGGCGAGAGATGTCGTGCGGTGTTCCGCAGGGATCGGTCCTGGGACCGCTACTGTGGAACATCGGTTACGACTGGGTGCTTCGCGGTGAGCTCGTGGACGGTGCCGCCGTCACGTGTTATGCGGACGACACGCTGGTGACGGCGTGCTGGGCTACATACCGCGAAGCGACCCTGAAGGCCACGACCGCGGTTGCCCAAGTCGTGGAACGGATTCGGCGGCTGGGTCTCGAGGTGGCTCTGCATAAAACCGAGGCCATGTTCTTTCATGGGCCTCGGCGCGTGCCACCGGAGGATTCCAGCCTCATAGTGGGAGACATTTCCATCGGCATCAAGGCCCAGATGAAATATCTGGGGCTCGTACTCGATGGCCGGTGGAACTTCGGGGAGCATCTCCGAAGACTGGCCCCCAAATTGAAGGACACAGCTGCCGCTTTGGGGCGGCTGCTGCCCAACATGAGGGGGCCGGATGACTCCTGCAGGAGACTCTACGCGGGAGTCGTGCGGTCCATGGGCCTATATGGGTGCCCAATATGGGCGGACACCCTGACGGTACACAATGCGCGTCTGCTGCGTGGACCGCAGTGTGCAATGGCCAGCAGGGCCATTAGGGGGTACCGCACGATATCCTTCGAGGCGGCGAGTCTCCTTGCCGGATCCCTACCGTGGAACCTGGATGCGAGAGCCCTTTCGATGCTATATCGGTATCGTAAGGAGGCGCGGGAGCAGGGACGGGAACCCGAGCCCGAAGAAATTCGGGCCGTGAGGTCTCAGCTCCACAGGGACATGGTAGCGGAATGGGAGCTACGACTAGGGCGACCAAGCGCAGGGCACGCCGTAATAGCGGCGGTAAGACCCATCATGGAGGAGTGGCTGGAGAGGCCACACGGCAGCCTCTCGTACCGGCTGACGCAGGTGATTACCGGACACGGGTGTTTCGGGAGTTACCTGTGTCGGATCCGGAAGGAGCCAACGTCCGAGTGCCATCACTGTGATGCGAGCGAGGACACAGAGCTGCACACGCTGACCGAGTGCCCGGCGTGGGACACGCCGAGGCGGGTCCTAGTGGCGGCTCTAGGGGTGGGAGTCCTCACACTCGTCACATTGCTCACAGCGATGGTACGATGCGCAAACGCTTGGGGTGCGGCCGCCTCCTTCTGCGAGCAAGTAATGCTTGAGAAGGAGGCGGCCGGTCGGGTCCGGACCAGACTCCGGGCCCGGGAAGCCCGTGCAGAGCGAAGGCGAACCGGACGTCGGAGGTCGCAGAACGACCTCCGTCCTCCATGAGCGCTGGCCTGGGGGTGACCGGTGGAGCCGCCTGTCACCCTAGCAGAAGCAGGCCGCGGCGGCGGCGCAAAGTGCGCCTCCCCGTAACCGGGGCTAGATGGGGACATTTTGGTCCCCACAACCCGAAGGGGGCCATCTCGAAAGAGATGGTCCTGGGTCTGCCGGGGTGCGAGAGATATGCTTTTGGCAATCTCACCTCCGGCAGCCAAGGACCCAAGACGGCGTGCGTTTTAGTCGGTTCGAGTCCGACATAACCGCCTCCACCGGCTCCGTGGAGGTGGCATCCGTGGGGATTTTTCGCACGATAAAAAAAAAAAAAAAACCCACAGTCGGCGTGTGGTTTTAGTTGGTCCAAGTCGGACATAACCTGCCTTTCCGGCTCCGGCAGGGGAGGTATCCGAGGGGATTTCCGCACAAAAAAAGGCTCCTTATCGATCAGACGCAGATACCACCCGAAGCACCCGTGCCCGGGGGAACACCCAAAAACTCCGAATACTATTTAATTCCAAATTACAATTTTTTTTATAAATTTCACAATTCCGATTTTTAAAATTCCGAATATTCAAAAACATGGTAGTCATTTATCCGAAAGTTATTAATACGAATTATCATTCTATCAATTTTCAAATGTACATTTTCAAAAATTGAAAGTTGCCAACTCGCGGTTTCCCGCAAGTTGTTTGCCCGCGAGTTGATGAATGACTCCATTTTTTCCGATGTTTTTCGAACTTAAAAGTTAGCATAATAAATACTATAAAAAATTAATTCAAATATTTCGGCGGAGTCATCAAAATTCAATGTTTAAAAAATCATTCATTGTTTCCAACAGTTCGTATGAATGTTGGTAGATGGCGCCACCGTCGCCCTTAAAGACGGATATAAAGAGAAGGAAAATTTGAAATGATTCAGGTCTGGCTCAATAGCTCAGTTGGAAAAGCATTCCCCCTGTAAGGGAAAGGTCGTGAGTTCGAGTCTCACTTGAGCATTTCATTTATTCCGATGTTTTTCGAAATGAGATTTGTTTTTTATTTTTAAGACCTTCTTTAATTTCCGATTTTCTTTTGTTTTATGATTATGACCGATGTTATTAAGTTTTTTTTATGTTCACTAGACTATCCATATCTAGATAGTAATACGTAACAGAATCGGTGAGAATAGTTGAGACATGTCCGGTATAAAGCATAGTCACCCAACTAATGGGAAAAAATTAGCAGTAGTTCTGCCAACAGAACCCAACAGAACAGGTGGGAATAGAGGTAATATTTTATGCAGAACTCATTTGTTATAGAACTTATAATTATGATAGCGCCCAAGTTGTGGTGTCATTGCGTTAACTAAACACCATCTATTGACGTGTCATCAGCGAGAAGCCGTATTGCGCTGTCATGGCGCATTGGATGCATGTTGGTATGTCTAATTATTGCCAAGCGAAATAAAAGATCTTTTCTTTCTTCCTTTTCTTTTTACATCAAGTAATATCATTACAGGCACCATATCTAACCATATCGATATCATGAGGCACAATATTACATACTTTGCATAATTATTATCATACCCGTGAAGAGGTAGAAATAGCTTATTCCTATGCCGAGTACGACTATTTTCTCTGTCACGGAACTTCCCAAATAGTCTTTTATGTTTTTTTACAAATATCTAATATAGCCATGGTAAAGGCAGTATTTTAAGTCTTTTAAACAGTGGCTTACAACTATCGAGAAAGTCTGCTCCATGCATTGCACGGATACATTTTTTTTGTGCTTTGAAGACTCGATCAATATCCACGGAATTATGAGACCATATCTTCTTATGGAAGACACGTATGCATGATAGGCTGTCATAGCTACCTCAAGATTTACCGTTTGTCTGATTTTTTTTCTGTACAAAAACGAAGCGGTCTATTTTATGTAGTACTTTCTCTTTTAAGTGGTTTCCAGCTACAAAACTGATCTATGGTTATGCCTAGAAATACACACTTATTTGTATTGGTGAGCTTACAGTTGTTGAAACATATTTGAAGGTTGGCTGGGTTAGAGTTTACTGTTTGGAATTGAATTATATTTGTTTTTGTCATATTTATATTTAAATTATATTGCTTCAGCCAATTTGTAATTCATTATGTGCATTATATATTTCCTTGTCTAAATTTGTTTTGTTGTCACCCTTAATTATTAATGTTGTGTCGTCTGCAAATAGTATACAGTTTTGTTAGTGGCATCAAAGAGGTCATTGATGTAAATCAAAAAGAGTAATGGTGCTAGTATACTACCTTGGGGAGTGCCATAATTATTTTGTTTAAATTCAGATCTAAAAACTTTCTGATCAGATTTACAAATTCTTGATATTTCAACACTTTGCACTCTCCCCGTAAGTTAGCTTCTGATCCTACCATTCGCGGTTTCACGAATACCGTAGCAAGAAAATTTATTTAGTAGGGTCTCACGACAGAGAAAATAAAAAGCCCTTGATATATCTAAGAAAAGACCTACTATTTTAGACTTGTCGTTAAGACTTTCCATTACTTGCTTGATTAGTGAGAAGCATGTGATAGATATATTAATTATAATGTTCCAGTGACCAATTTATATATATTACGATGTAATGTAATTCAATAATATTAGAGCTACTTTGTACACTACTTTTATAAGTGGGTAGGTGAAAATCATTCGATGCAATGCGACGTATCAAATGATATAAAAAGGAGATACCGAATGAAATCGGGGAGTTGTTCCGGAGGCGTCGAAGTGTAAGGTACGATATAATTCTGATACGTTTATACTATTTACTGTGTAATATTATTATGCTGTAACTATTTGACCATATCGTGTTGGGTATGTAAGATGTACCTACTTGATCTATAATTGTTATAATTTGGTAATATCTGCAGATAGAGATATTATGGTTGTTGTTGTCTATCAAGTACATGCAAATATTAGATTACTGGATCATGCTCTTCACGGGTATGATATAATTATGCAAAGTATGTTATATTGTGCCTCATGATATCGATATGGTTAGATATGGTGCCTGTAATGATATTATTTGATGCGTACCCTCGGGGAAAAAGAGGCATAAGACGAAAATGCTGATTTTTCAGTACGGTGAAAAAACTGAATTTATGGGCATATTTACTTTATTTCCAAACGTAGAAGAATTATTCTTAAATCAAAAAAAGGAGAAAACAATATTGTACTTCGTGTTCTATTTAAGTTAGTGCTAATGTTTATAGTTTATTAGGAATTGTAAAAATAAATTATTATGCTATTTTTCAGAATACAATAAAATAAAGGATTCTGAGTATCAAAATTTATGCCAGACTTTGCCAGAAAAGTAAAATATATTTCAAAAAGTATGTTATATTAAAGCAGTAATGAACTTGTGAATATGAACATTTATGGTAGTTTAAGTAAGATTACTGCATTATTTCCTTTACAAAAATTATGTTTCAAATGCACAAGCAATACTTACCCCTTTTTTCAAATAAGGGACTTGTTAAGATAACAGTAAACAATAATAATTACTTATTCCATTATATGTAATAGAAAAGTTAGCTGCATATTAAAATATATTACTTAGAGATATTATTTATGACTACAGGGAAAAAAAGAAAATGCATTTTTTTATTCACTATTTTTTATTTCAGGCAAAATACTAATTATATTTTGGTAACAATTAAAGTTCGTACTATCAACAATAAAATTGCACAATAATATTCAGAAATGTAGAGTTTTGGTGAAGATTAGTACCACTATTGATTTTTTTATAAATTATTTAATAATAATCAGTAGATAATTTGTTAAGACTTAACTTGTAACAATTAACGAAATAGATTTTTATTGGCTCCGTACAACAAAATGTTTATGTTCCCTCAATAAAAATTTAAGGCACCAAGCAAAAATTATTAACAAATCAAGGTAACAAGTTATAATACATATTTTGTTATAAAGCAAGGTATGTGCAAAACTGTAGGTTCAGGCGTCAAAGAATTCCTCCCCATCGACGTCAACCGGGAGGGTGGCCAGTAGGCTGGCGGCATTGCCACGTTGAATGGCAATGCCAATCCTTTGCGCAAGGAATAAACCAGCCCTCTGGTCACGGGTAGTGTCTGTTAAACGTTTAGATATTTCTTTGTATAATAGACGTGCACTTGGACCCCATGATCCCAGCGTCTCGACCCCAAACCTTAAATTATGTACATAAAAGTTGAAATAAAGCATCTACATTTATTTTGTTATTAAATATGTTATTACGAAGGCTAGGCACCCCGAGTGGTGGCACTATCCTTCACCTGGAGGGCACCATCGCGCGCGGTGCCCGTTCTTAATGAAAATGGTATCTCTTTACAAAGGGATCCCTTTCATTAACATAATTTAAGTATTCCTAAAATATTTTGGCACAATGAATTTGGCATAATTATACTTGCTTATAATTGATTTTTAGCAGCACATGTATTGTAGAATATTTATATTTAGATTAGGTTAGGTTTATATAATTATGATTAACACAATTAAGCTAAATTGCGTAATATCTATATTAATACTAATATGCATTAATATCATTAGTATAAATTAACATATGCCTATATTATGGTTATTTTTTTATGCAAATGGATGGTGAACCCTTTACAAGTTAGAATAAAAAAGGATGGTACACGTTAGTAACAGACATTAGGTAATGTTATGATAATAGACTGCGAATCATTCATCAGCCTAGTGGTACGAGTCGTCGTCTTGTACTCATATTTCAGGGGTTCCCCTAGTTGGAGACCAAACGATTGCTATGATATACTAAACTTGTACCACTAGCTCGGCGGCAAGCGAAAACATCGTGAGGAAACTGCACATTCATTCATATTTAATATGGGAGATCGGTTTGGGTATGTAATACTATATCCCATACACCGATGTCACCGGAGTCCGCGGAGCGCGTCAGTGCTTCGGGCGCAAGTGCGCGGAGGCTGTTGAGCATAAACAGTCTGCGTACCGCGCTTAGGTGCCCCAAGAAGGGGGATCGCTCGGACCCAGCCAACTATCGACCCATAGCCGTCACCTCAGTGGTGTGCAAGGTTATCGAGCACATAATTAACACACAGCTTATGCGCCACCTAGAGGATCACTCCTTGCTTAGTGACCGGCAATACGGTTTTAGACCGAAACGGTCAACGGGTGATCTTTTGGCGTAAGTGACCCACCTTTGGGGTGAGGCTATGGAAAAGCACGGCGAGTCACGGGCAATTAGTCTTGATATTGCCAAAGCTTTCGATAGGGTATGACATAAATCGCTTCTTTCCAAGACCAGCCTTTGGCCTGCCTCCTAGACTGTCCAACTGGGTTGCAAGCTTCCTGCAGGGGTGCCGTATTCGCTTCCTTTGTGATGGACGAGCTTCGGAGTTCTTGCAGGTAAATGCTGGCGTGCTGCAGGGTTCCGTCTTAACTCCCACTCTCTTTCTTCTGCATATCAATGATATGCTCTCTAACGGTAGCATTCATTGCTATGCAGACGACAGCACCTTACACGGGAGTTATTACGCACATCCTGCGGCCAAGCATTCTGATATTGCGGAAAAAAGGCAGCTTGCTTACACTCCTTGCTTAGTGACCGGCAATACGGTTTCAGACCGAAACGGTCAACGGGTGATCTTCTGGCGTACATGACCCACCTTTGGGGTGAGGCTATGGAGAAGCACGGTGAGTCACTGGCAATTAGTCTTGACATCGCCAAAGCTTTCGATAGGGTATGGCACAAATCGCTTCTTTCCAAGCTACCAGCCTTCGGCCTGCCTCCCAGACTGTGTAACTGGGTTGCAAGCTTCCTGCAGGGGCGCCGTATTCGCGTCCTTTGTGATGGACGAGCTTCGGAGTTCTTGCAGGTAAATGCTGGCGTGCCGCAGGGTTCCGTTTTATCTCCCACTCTCTTTCTTCTGCATATCAATGACATGCTCTGTGACGGAAACATTCACTGCTATGCAGACGACAGCACCTTACATGGGAGTTACCACGAACATCCTGCGGCCAAGCAGTCTGATATCGCGGAAAAAAGGCAGCTTCTTGTCACAGAGCTGGACCGGATCCTGGACCACATTTCTCAATGGGGCGCTAGGAACCTGGTCGAGTTCAATGCCAAGAAGACCCAGGCATGTGCGTTTACAGCTAAGGTATCTCCTTTCCTTCCCCTTCCCACTCTTCAGAGCACACCACTGCCACTGCAGGATCACCTCACTATCCTCGGTATGGATGTTCGCTGCAAACTGAATAACAAAAACTATATCGAGAGTATCATCAAATCAGCCTCGCGTAAACTCGGAGTCCTGAACAGAGTGAGACGTTTTTTCACGCCGGAGCAGCGGTGTCTTCTATACAAGACCCAAATTCGTTGCTGCGTGGAATACTGCTCACATCTCTGGGACGGCTCCGCAAAGTACTTATTAGATGCTCTCGACAGGTTGCAGCGACGTGCGGTCCGCATTATTGGGGATCCTGAGGTCACGAACACCCTCGAGCCTTTGCAGATGCGTAGAGATGTTGCGTCTTTGGCAGTTTTCTACCGTCTCTACCATGGTGAATGTTCTGACGAGCTCTTCCAATTAGTCCCACCCTCCCCTTTCCTTCACAGGACGACACGTGCAGGGCTAAGATGTCATCCATTTACGGTGCAGAGTATACCTGCTAGAACCAAGCGTTTCAGTGATTCATTCCTATGCCGCACCACTAAGACCTGGAATTCCCTGCCAGCTCACGTGTTTCCTTCATCCTACAGTCCCGGGTCCTTTAAGCGGGGCGTGAAAAGGCATCTAATGAGGCCGTCAAGCTGAGTGCCACCACTGTTAACATGGTAAATGTTTACGATGGTGACCTCTTTCCGAGACTTTGCCTTTAGCTTAACATCAGGCGAGGTGAAGTCAAATTGACGTGTCATATATAAAAAAAAAAAAAAAAAAAAACCTTCTTGTCACTGAGCTGGACCGGATCCTGGACTACATTTCTCAATGGAGCGCTAGGAACCTGGTCGAGTTCAATGCCAAGAAGACCCAGGCATGTGCGTTTACAGCAAAGGTCCTTCCCCTTCCCACTCTTCAGAGCACACCACTGCCACTGCAGGATCACTTCAAATCCTCGGTATGTATGTTCGCTGCAAACTGAATAACAAAAACTATATCGAGAGTATCATCAAATCAGCCTCGCGTAAACTCGTAGTCCAGAACAGAGTAAGACGTTTTTTCACACCGGAGCAGCGGCGTCTTCTAAACAAGACCCAAATTCCTTCTTGCGTGGAATACTGCTCACATTTCTGGGACGGCTCCGCAAAGTACTTACTAGATGCTCTCGACAGGTTGCAGCGACGTGCGGTCCGCATTATTGGGAATCCTGAGGTCACGAACACCCTCGAGCCTTTGCAGATGCGTAGAGATGTTGCGTCTTTGGCAGTATTCTACTGTCTCTACCATGGTGAATGTTCTGACGAGCTCTTCCAATCGGTCCCACCCTCTCCTTTCCTACACAGGACGAGATGCGCAGGGCTAAGATGCCACCCATATACGGTGCAGAGTATACCAGCTAGAACCAAGCGTTTCAGTGACTCATTCCTATGCCGCACCATTAAGACCTGGAACTCCCTGCCAGCTCACGTGTTTCCTTCTTCCTACAGTCCCGGGTCCTTTAAGCGGGGTGTGAAGGGCATCTACTGAGGCCGTCAAGCTGAGTGCCACCACTGTTAACATGGTACATGTTTCCGATGGTGACCCGCTTTCCGAGACTTTGCCTTTGCTTAACATCAGGCGAGGTGAAGTCAAATTGACGTGTCCTATAACAAAAATCAATGTGTCATAATCTCTTTTTAGCTTATAGAACAATTAAATCTAGCTATTTACTCACCTAATAACTTCAAAATTCTTCTCGCCCTACTGTGCTGCGTCCAGTTATACATCTTCAGGTCACTTTACTTTTAAATAAGAAGAAAAACTACTCAATTGTTGTTGTTTTGTTTTCGCAAATGCGTTAACGCATCTATTACCTTGGCCTAGAAACGGGCACTGACTGTCAAGCGCGTGGATACGCACCCGCGCCGTTCCCCGCATCGATGTATTCACACTTATGTTCCCGCTGTCTACTCCCGCGCCGCAGTACCTAATCTTACGTCTCCGTGAAATGAAAATATTCTAGTGAAAGAAAGAAGTAATCGTTCTTATTTTACAGCCGTGCCGCAGTATGTAGTCTTATGTTTCGGCGTATAGAAAAGTTTTGAGTGGAAGAAAGCAGTAGTTATTCTTATTCTAATTTATTTTATGTTCATAAAAAGTAAACAGGTATGACTGTTTACTTTTTATGAACATAAAATAAATTAGAATAACTAGCTGTTATTATTTTCTAAGTTTATCTTTTCTGCTAAGTAAGCGCATTTAAGATAACTTCCTTAGCTAGTAATATCTATATATATAAAATCACTTGTCCCGACTGACTGACTGACTGACTGATTCATCAACGCAGAGCCTAAACCGCTGGACCTACAAACTTGAAATTTTGACAGTAGTTGCATTTTATGATGTAAACATCCACTAAGAAAGGATTTTTGGAAATTCTGCTACTAAAGGGGTAAAATAAGGGATGGAAGTTTTTTTTTTTTTTTTTTTTTATATAGGACACGTCAATTTGACTTCACCTCGCCTGATGTTAAGCTAAAGGCAAAGTCTCGGAAAGAGGGTCACCATCGTAAACATTTACCATGTTAACAGTGGTGGCACTCAGCTTGACGGCCTCATTAGATGCCTTTTCACGCCCCGCTTAAAGGACCCGGGACTGTAGGAAGAAGGAAACACGTGAGCTGGCAGGGAATTCCAGGTCTTAGTGGTACGGCATAGGAATGAATCACTGAAACGCTTGGTTCCAGCAGGTATACTCTGCACCGTAAATGGATGACATCTTAGCCCTGCACGTGTCGTCCTGTGAAGGAAAGGGGAGGGTGGGACTAATTGGAAGAGCTCGTCAGAACATTCACCATGGTAGAGACGGTAGAAAACTGCCAAAGACGCAACATCTCTACGCATCTGCAAAGGCTCGAGGGTATTCGTGACCTCAGGATCCCCAATAATGCGGACCGCACGTCGCTGCAACCTGTCGAGAGCATCTAATAAGTACTTTGCGGAGCCGTCCCAGAGATGTGAGCAGTATTCCACGCAGGAACGAATTTGGGTCTTGTATAGAAGACACCGCTGCTCCGGCGTGAAAAAACGTCTCACTCTGTTCAGGACTCCGAGTTTACGCGAGGCTGATTTGATGATACTCTCGATATAGTTTTTGTTATTCAGTTTGCAGCGAACATCCATACCGAGGATAGTGAGGTGATCCTGCAGTGGCAGTGGTGTGCTCTAAAGAGTGGGAAGGGGAAGGAAAGGAGATACCTTAGCTGTAAACGCACATGCCTGGGTCTTCTTGGCATTGAACTCGACCAGGTTCCTAGCGCCCCATTGAGAAATGTGGTCCAGGATCCGGTCCAGCTCTGTGACAAGAAGCTGCCTTTTTTCCGCGATATCAGACTGCTTGGCCGCAGGATGTGCGTGATAACTCCCATGTAAGGTGCTGTCGTCTGCATAGCAGTGAATGTTTCCGTTACAGAGCATGTCATTGATATGCAGAAGAAAGAGAGTGGGAGATAAAACGGAACCCTGCGGCACGCCAGCATTTACCTGCAAGAACTCCGAAGCTCGTCCATCACAAAGGACGCGAATACGGCGCCCCTGCAGGAAGCTTGCAACCCAGTTACACAGTCTAGGAGGCAGGCCGAAGGCTGGTAGCTTGGAAAGAAGCGATTTGTGCCATACCCTATCGAAAGCTTTGGCGATGTCAAGACTAATTGCCAGTGACTCACCGTGTAACTATTATAGTAATGTTTGGTTATAAGTGTAGTTTGTAATTATGATGAATTGTTATAGAATGACTATATCATGGTTGGAAGGCAGATAGGTTTTCTTGTTAGTTCTTTCCTGTCTATAAAAGCCTTTTGGAACTAACGTAGTGTAAAAGAATAAAAGAGAACGATATAGTCATGATTGTTGTTTTATTAATCGTATGACACAACTAAATATTCCTCTTTGTAAATATAATATTTGTATTTCACTTGTACAGATCAATAGTTAAACTTGGTTTCTAGGATATACAACTGGACCATAGTGAACCTCTAGCACTATAAAGTATTTGTGTTTACTACGCAAGATCCTGACATATCCTAATATCGATAGATATATATTCTAATAGTTATATATCTATATTCCAATACACAGAGATATAATACACAGAGATAGAAATACATATATACATAGTTAGATTGACAAATTAAGATACACTGCTTAGATTCACTTTTCTACTTGTCACTATGTTAATCTAACACATGCTAGTGTCGTAGAGCTAGCTTTTCTAAACCAAAATTGTTCATTCTTTACGATGTCACAAGATGTTAGGTTTTCTAATTTATTGTACATAACCCTTTCGAAAACTTTTGACAATATTGGAATCAACGTTATTGGTCGGTAATCACTAATGTCGGTTTTTGGTCCCCGCTTATGAAGAGGCTTATTGATAGATTTTTAGGCGTTCTGGGAAAACTCCTTCTGTCAATGATAAATTAATAATGTAAGTCAAAGGTTCTGTTAAGCTACTTGTGCATTGTTTTAATACTTTTGTGCTGATTTCATCGTATCCGGTTGAATTATAATTTTTTAGAGATTTAATTATTTTGTAAATATCAATTTCATCCATGGGTGCAAGGAAAATACTTTTAGGGTTTTGAGGTATTGTAGTCTTAGCGGTTTGTGTATGTGTCACTGTGTCTTTAGTCGTGTTGGTCAGGGATATATAATAGTCATCAAACAAGTCAGATATTTGTTTTCAGTCATTATAAATCTTATTTTGAAATTTATTTATTTATTTATTATTAAATGTTAGGGTCAATTGCGGAGTGTAATGCCTCATTCTTAACCCTCTCCTTAATCAGTTCCCACGCTGCTCTGCCCTTATTTTTCGTGTTATTTATATACTTTAGGCTGCTTATTTGTTGAACTTTGTGAATATTTTTTTTAATAGTCGGATGTAGTTTTCATATTATACTCTTTTATTTCGCGCCCTGTTATGTTTACATAGTTGATATTTTAGGTATAGAGCTCTCTTTTTAATGCAGCATTACAAAGATTTGCTAGAACCTAGCAACCTTAGAAAGATTTGCTAGAATCTATCTAAACATGTAGCTGGTAAAGTACTCCGTCATATTATCGGAACGATCCAAGGTCCCCCCGAGATGACAATGCTTGCATCAAAATATTACTAGATGTATGAACACCATTTATTTTATACTTTTCGCACGTATTTTTTGTGATGGGGTTTCTCAAATTTTTAATTATTTTTTTTTTCATTTTTTCATTTCATTCAGGTATGGCTTAAGGTCGTGAGCTGTTCAAGTCTCACTTGAGCGTTTAATTTTTTTCGAATTTATTTTTTACTAGCTTTTGCCCGCGGCTCTGCCCGCGTGGATGTCGGTTATCGCGACCAAACATAGCCTATGTCCTTTTTCAAGTTCTAATCTACCCCTATACCAAATTTCATCAAAATCGGTTCTGTGGTTCAGGCGTGAAAGCGTAACATACAGACAGAGTTACTTTCGCATTTATAATATTAGTATGGATTTTATACTTTTTAAATGGATCTACTTGTTGAAGTGGAAGCCCTTTGATTGAATACCCATATTGAGGAAGTTGTGAAAATAATTCACCATGTCGTCTGGTTGATATTATAGATTACCTTGAACTTGTTGAACCAATTGGATTCCCGCTTAGAGCGATATGCATGAATACAGGTATTTGCATTAGTCTGGTCGTACCACGGTGAGCTCGTTAAGCCGACGACGGTCTCAGTTGTCATACGTCTTAGTAATAGTATTTTACTAGTCAAGCGTTTTCATTTGATATGCATATTGAGGGAGTTGTGAAATACGTACCTACTCAATCCGCTATTTGGTGACGACGCAATCTTCGACCGATTTTCATGCAACATACAATGATATTTTATACAAGATATGTTACGTTCATAGTAACTGACTCCTCAAATCTGATCCAGCAGTCTGTCAGTGCACAATAGTTGACAATTAGCGTTAAAGTAGTACGGAAGATGGGATAAGCACGTGAGTAAAAAAGATAGCTTTATTTCGGAATGATTCGGACGATTGCCCTTCTACGATCGTTTCGAAGCATAGATTATGATTTTGTTGAACAGAAGGGGTATTTCGTTGGTAGGCAAGAAATGAAATTCGATGAAAAAATAATACGTCATTATTTATTTCGGAAAATGATAATAATTCAAAAAGATAATTAGCCCTTAATTTGATACTGTCCGCTGGGGCGGACATTCATTAAAAAAAAATATTTTTCATTCCCAGTGCACTTTATAAAAAAGATATATCGTGAAACATATTTCTCAATACATATAATAACAGTAAAAAAATAGATTTTTAGTGTAGCAATCATTTTTGTGTCAGTTGTGACACAAAATGTCGGCGAAGCAGCGGTCATATGTTTTGCTTAAGGTAATCCCTTTATTCTTCTTATTTACCAATGAATAATTTCATTATATTTTCAGCTTGAATGCTTGCTATTTATCTGTATTATAGTATACAATAATAAAACCAGGCAAATATACAAATTTTCACTAATTTTTTTGCTTCCGAAGGGCTTTGTTCGTCCCAGTGGACATTGCTAATAACGTAGAAATATAGTACCACTATACTTTGTCCGCTGTGGTGGACAGTGCCAATTCATGGGTGCTTAATTATTTATATTTTTGGTTTTCATTCAATGTTGGTTTTTGCCTGTCAACAGTCTAATCGGTTCGCAGACGACATCGTCATAGTTGTGGAGTCGCCGCGCTGGTGCAACTGGTTGAATGACTGACACTCATGGACGGTGGGGTTAGTTTATGACCTAAAAGTCGCGCAACGGGCTATGGAGCTAGCTTTGCTTGGAGTTTCTTTGAATAGGATTCGAAACGAGGTCCTCCGACGAAGAAATAAAATTTCCGACATAGCTCGTAGAATAAGAAAGCTGAATTCTGAATTGGGAGTAGGCTGGCCTTATCTGTCAAAGGACAGATGGCAGTTGGAGCAAACGAGTCCTAGAGTAGATACCGCGAAAAGGCAAAGAAAAGTAAGACCAGATGAACCAGATGAACTAAAAAGGGTGGCTGGGACAGACTGGATGCAGAAGACGGAGGATCGGCAGAAATGACGCACATTGGTACAGGCCTATGTCCACCACTGTAAAAATTGTAGACAGTAAAAATGGATGGATTGACCCGATAATATTCTTCTTTCTCCTGTTCTGCAAGAAATTGAGCCTTTATTTCCAGTAAACTGGTATAATTTTTCGTCAATGAAGGAAGAAGGAGAAAGAAAGTAGTCTCATGTTGGCTATGTTTTGTTACAAGCAAAACTCCCAGAAATTGCTTCCGGAACTCTCACATAAAGTGAATTTGGGACATCAAAGGTCTTCATTTCTTATCAATTTTTAATTATATTCATTTTAAAGTAATTTTTCATTGCTTTTACACTTTTATTCAATTAAAGTTATTGTAAATCTGCATTATTTGTCTCATTTGAATTATTTTCGCTAATTTGGCATGGTCCATCCCGGCGGACATGAATTTACGTTACCAAATCGCTACGTAATTGGCAATGTACGTTGTGGCGGACATGTGTTTTCACGAAAATGGAAAAGTGTAGAATTTATTTTTCATTTTTTTGGGTGTTTTGTATAATATCTAAACACAGTTACATAAATAAAATCATGAATAAATAATTTTATACATGTTGCCAAATTAAGGGTTAGGAAACTTCTCGAAAATAAAACCATAGTGCCGTACTGACGTTATTATCAAAAATCAAACTCCTTCAAATAAATTCAATTTATTTCTTTTCTGCCTCTTAGAATGTTTTTTATTTCGGGATTATTTTTATGAGCAGAATGAAGCTGAACAGTGGTATATTTGTCAGTTATTTATATTCGTCCTGAGCAATGTTCCTTTTTTCGAAGTATATCTCTCAGTGGCTTCAAAATGATTGCTACAAATTTTGCTGCTTTTTGAAGGTGTCCAGTCAAACTCATTTCGTTGTTCTTTAACAATTGCAATCCACTCTTGAAGTCGAACTTCATTAGTCGGAAACCTTGAAAAAAAATTTAGGTTGTTTTATTTACTTTTTGTCCTTTAAATAAGGACAAAAAATAAATAAAACAAAAATTTTGTTACTCAATTTTAAATACATACAAATAAATAAAATTGGAGTGTCTGTTTGTAATATTAAAATAACCGCTTTCTACTACATGCATATGAATGTATATACGGTACACATACCAAAATATATATTTTTAAATTTTTTGTCTGTCTGTCTGTCTGTCTGTTTGTTTTGGCTAATCTCTGGAACGGCTGGACCGATTTGGACGGGACTTTCACTGGCAGATAGCTTATGTAATAAGGAGTAACTTAGGCTAAAAAAAAAAAAATGCCAAAAACAAAAAAAATAAACTGATTTTTTTTATTAAGTACATTCCACGCGGACGAAGTCGCGGGCACAGCTAGTAACAAATAAAACTGAACAGCAGGTCAAAATTATTACTTTGATGTCAGTAAACTGAAAATTACCCTATGTCGCATCTGTACTGATAAATCTATGCAAGCAGTGTTGTTGTGTCCTTGTCGTGCTCATATCAAAAAGTATTCCTGTCCTTTTTCTTTGCCGCCATTATTTTTAAAACATTATTAAACTAATTTTAATGAAATACACAAAAAAATCGGTAATATTGTATGTACTTACATGTGATAGAAGGTCCTTCGTGTTTTATTGATTTTAGTGTCGTAATTTGTACATTTTTAAAAATACACGGTGGCATTTTTATTGCAATTTTATTATGCGCTTACATACGTGACAACTCTGCGTTTGCCAGACATATACTAAATGCGAACGTCCCAATTGGGACGTTTTCGCGTCTTCACCAGGCGCACTCTTATAACATATCTGCCCCTTTTTTGTATGTAATATCATTGGCAACATAGCTAAAAATTTTGCAAATAAAAATTCAAAGCAAAGGAGATACCCCATTTTGGGCCTGAGTGTACAGACATCAAACCTACCTCAAAAAATTCGTCTATTTTGTGTTATAATTTTGTTTAGACTTCATTACAATCAGCAATGGCCAAGTGCGACAAAAGTTTAAAAATGTGATTTTCATTAATCAACAAGCTTCGTAAACGTTGAATGTAATACTTAATCCGATCTTCGTAAATGCGCTATGATTATGCTTGCTTTATCGATTCGACTATGAAATCAAATCGATAACTAATAACTATGAATTTAAAATTCGTGGCTTTATTAAATGATTTCAAAATATCTATGTAGCATCTTTATTTTCATTATTCAGTTTACTAATCAGAAAGACACCTGTCTCTTTCATAATGGAAGTCAAAATATCGATTGTAAATAATCGTAGTGTATTCAAAGTCTATTTAAATAATCGATCATATAGAATTCATAATAATCTGTAACATCATATATTATGTCATTTTCACTCTTGTCATTGAAAATGTCGCATTCGCTTTCCTTCGGCTCCCTGAGATCATGTGTTTTGCTGCTTTTACTCTGTGAATTGTATATGATTTTCGAACTAATTGACCCTTGCTTGATTACCGGACACCGTTATTTGCTACAATTGTTGACCTTGGCTTTTTGCCTTGGCTAAAACTGGACTAGACTTTACCACATCGGCTGAAAGCTATCACAATGAGTCTCTGTGTGAATTGTGGAATCGCTACCGATCGGTGCAATATTATAGGCAGACATTTATTGAACGATGCAGGGATACTAGCTTGTATACGTGAATGGGTCGCACCACAAATAGTAAGTACCTATTCGTTATTTTTCGCTCTTTTGAAATTGTTATTATAATTAACGTTAACAAGCTGTGTGATAGCTGCTGTAGAATAGAAATTACTACGAGTCTACCTAATCCCGTAGATAATTATGCCAACTTTTGTATATATGACAATGTATTTTGGCTGATATGTGTAACGTTCATGAAGAACTAGCCTATATGACTAATGGAATATTCACTGCTTATAACATGATCTCTGTTTAAGGTGAATGCAAATGACACATGATCTCTGTTTAAGGTGAATGCAAATGACATTTGCGAATCTTGCTGGATTCAAGCTCAATGTGCATGTTTGGATGAGAACAGACCAGCACAATCACCAGTGGGGCACAGAAAAGTGTGTATTCTGTATGTCATTGAAGTGTGCAGAGAGGTGGATAGAGACCTCCTACAAGAACTGTCAATATCTCAAACGACTTGGTTGTTAAGAGGAAAAATAAAGTCCAGGCATATAAGTAGTAGAACTTATTACGTATATTTATATTAGTTGACAGTTCTTTGAGCGGGAGGAATGCTATATTACAGCATTGCTGTAATTGTTTTGTAGGTAAGAGAACAGTCGGGTGCTGTGCCCACATAATGAGTGTAATATGGTATCTCGGTTGAGCACGGTTCCAAGATAATATAACACCTTCTGCACAGTTTTTTGACAATATTTTAATAAACTATGATGATGCTTAAAAAGGGGAGGAAAGACCTAATTCCTAGTGTAAGCATTTCTAAAGTCAAATAGGAAGATACCGGGATAGAGATTAAAGTACTTTATTAAAATAAAATAATCTTTAAAGTAATGTTGTTTTATTTTATTACCTACTTATATAATTAATTCTATATTACTACAGCAAACAAGAAAGCCTTGTGGAAAGTGGTAACCGTAGCAAAAGGATGTCACTCAGATGTTGCCGTCTGAAGTGAGGGTAGGGAAGGATTGCTTTAATAATAATAATAATAATAATTGTCTTTATTGTACACCAAGGATATAACATTACAATAGGTAGGTACATAATATCAATTCGGTAGGTAGGTACATACAATTGGCGGCCTTATCGCTCTGCGGCAATCTCTTCCAGGCAACCATAGGATGGAGAAAAAATAGGAAAAAAATTATTTCGGGCAGTTTGGTGTACATAGAATATAACAATAAATAACCAAGAGATAACAGATATATATATAGAACAGATAGACATACTAGCTACCTAAGTATAGGTAGATATACATAAATATATCAAACATACATACTATTAATATCATATATATCATAACATTAATATACACATAAATACTAACATTTTACCATAATATAATGGAGGAAAGTTATTTATTCCACTTCAGTCAGAGAGACTAGGTAGTGTTCTTTGACTTGTCTTTTAAATATAGGCAAGGACTGAGCACGCCTAATAGTTACGGGCAGAGCATTCCACAACCGAGCGGCTTGAACCGAAAAGGATTTGTCGGCAAAGTTGGTGGAATGACTCGGCATTTTCAATCTCAGATTCTCCGATGATCTCAAAACCTTCGAGTGCGTGTTGTGCAGGAACTCAAAACGTTGTTTGAGGTATGAGGGAGTTACGGGATTAAATAAAATATTGTACAACATGGATAGAATATGAGCATTCCGGCGAAGACGTATAGGTAACCACTTGAGTTTTTTTCGAAATTCAGAAACATGATCATATTTGCGTAGTCCAAATATGAATCTTATACAAAGATTTTGGAGTCTCTCAAGCTTGTTAAGTTGGTCTTCAGTGAGATCGAGATAGCTGGCATCAGCATAGTCAAGGATAGGGAAAAGAAGGGTTTGGGCAAGCGCAATCTTAGTGGCAGTGGGTAGGAAATTTTGGAGCCTGCGTAGGGACCCCGCCGCAGCAAAAGTTTTACGCCTCAATTCCTGGACCTGTGGACCCCACGATAGGTGTTTGTCCATAACTATCCCCAGATTTTTAACCTGGTCACTATAAGGAACATTCACTCCATTACAAGTCACGTGTGGAAGGAGTGACCAATCTACTTTCTCTATCATCCTAGAGCTACCAACAACGATGACCTGTGTCTTACGTGGATTAACTTCAAGTCCGTACGAAGCACTCCAGTTGCATATTGATGCAAGGTCAGCGTTAATAGTATTGACAGCCTCCTTTAATTGATTCGCTGGGGCCCGAGAATATATCTGAAGATCATCTGCATAGAGGTGGTAGGAAGAAGATAGGTCGTTGGTGATTGAGTTTATAAAAACTGAGAAGAGTAAGGGAGACAGAACGCCGCCCTGTGGTACACCAACAGTCGCTGTACACCAAGAAGAAGAAGTATCCTTGATGCAAACATGCAAACACGCCACCTTTAGAGTAAATGTCAGTTGCATATCATAAAACTATAAGGTTTAATATCGTGCAACAAAAAAGTAGCTAAAGCATGTCTTTGCTTCGACATATCAGTTTTATTATTTAGCATATAGTTGACCATTCCACATTAATGACTGAAAATATTAATGACCTGCCCTTTTCTATACTTACTAATAAAACCTGCTAACCTAAAGCGATACTTGAATAACTTGTATCACACACAACACAACATAAGACGCTGTTTGACCGCATTATGTATAACAACATAACCTAAAAACCTATGCACAATGCTCGATTTAACAAACTTGGCCATTGTGAATCGTCGTGAAAATTAGGCAAACAAAATGTCCTTAGATGGTCTAAATATTGCCTAATTTTCAACCCTGTACATGCGGGCCCAAGATTGTATGAGAGTTGGGGTTGTCCTTTGCGAATCAAAACATATTTTTTTTAATTTTACTATCCGGTATCCGGCCGAATACTATAGTTCGTAAAATATAGCTTGATACCTGTGACGTTTGTCAGAATGACATGCAATAGGTATGGGACGTCTTTAGTATTTTATCGATATTTATATAGAATGAGTTTATAAAAAAAATACATTTTAACGATATTGAAAGAAAGAAAAAAGGAAATGAAAGATGAATTTGAAGGTATTTAAAAGTTTAATTGTCAAATGGTGTACAGCCGAGATCAACTTCAAAGTCAAATTCTGATTCATCACTGGAGCAGTCCTGTAGATTAATAATTAATTCTTGATCGCATATGTTGTCAAATTGAATATCGCGCTCCCAATCTTTTTGAATCACATTTTTTGTCTTCTCAACTACCTTTTTCCAATCATCAGCATTTACATGTACACAAGCTTCATGTAGTAATGTCAACATTTTGTTTGCTGTGAAAGGCGGTGCTACATTATGTCTGGCAGCGTAACCTAGAAAAAAAAGGTATCCGATCAAACAAAAAAACCTACTAAATTCTTTGTAAGCTTTTATGTATGTTTTTTTAGATTATACGAACCTTTGACTTGAGCCCAGATTAGTTCTATTGCATTGTAATGGCAATGATATGGTGATAAACGGATGACGGTGTGGCCCATTTCCTTTGCAATTTCGTCTATAATATATCTTGGAGTGGGGGGCTTATGAATGCTTACTAATCTTAGCAATTCTTTCTTGAGCATGCTGTTGTCGGCTTTTACTCCTTTGTTTTGCAGCCAAGTAATAATTTCAATTTTACGATTGCTTGTCGTAGGCGCCTTATCTTTTTGTACTGAATGATACGGAGCGTTGTCCATCAGAATAAAATGTGGTTCACTCAAATTATTTAGTAGAGTTAGAAACCACTCCTTAAATTTTGTAAAATCCATTTCTTCATGGTACTCTGTTGTTTTTACTGATTTAAACGCCAGTAAACAATTGGGCACAAAACCAGACGATGTCCCCGCATGAGTAATTATTAACCTTTGTCCTTTGCCTTCGGGCACCTTGGTGGTAGACTCCGCTTTATCGTCTGTCCACGATCTTGAAACAGTGTGGTTTGCGTTGAGCCATGTTTCATCAAGAAAAACCACTTTATGCCAATCTGTTATATTTTTGACTTTGCGCAAAAAGTCAATTCGGGTCAAAGCAATGTCTGTTCGCTCCATTAAATTTTTTCTTTTATCGCTTTTTTTACAAGCAAAGCCGACTTTTTTCAATATTTTGGACAACGATGGTGGACTTCCTTTAAATAAATCCGCGTCTTTAAGCGAAACGGATATTTTTTTTAACGTGGGAAATTCACCACGTGCGTAATACGCATATATATGATTTCGAATTGCGGCAGCATCAAAGTCGTCAATTTCGGTGACTGGCGAAACTCTCTTCCTTTTTTTATTAGGAGTCGATAATATTTTACCTCCCTCATCTTCGGCCACCATCTCCTTTGACGATTCTCCATACTTTTCTTTGCTAATTCGAGACACTGTAGCTCGTCCGATACCAAGAGCGTCAGCAACTCTATTGCACACTTGCTCCAATGGTAGTAGCGGTCCGCCATTTTGATTCTCGCGGTCAAAATACTTTTACGAAGTAAGCTAACAAAAAAAATATAAATAATAAAATATAGTAAATATTTTAAATTACCTTTGTTTTTACTAGTATCTCCTTGATAACAAGTTCTATTTGAAAAAAGTGTTCTAGATTTCTATACAAATGTCTTATTAATATTTAAAAAATTAAAACTTTTCCAACAACAAATTTATTGTTGCAGTCTTTATAAACGAAGTCTCTAAAGTCACAGGTATCAAGCTATATTTTACGAACTGTAGGTTACTATCCGGATACTAGGCAAGACAAGGCCGGATAGGCCGGATATCGGTTAGTTGCCGAATATCCGTTTCATCTCTTATAAATGGACATACATACATACATACAAACATAGTCTCGAAAAACATTACCCTCCTTCCTTTGGCAGTCGGGTAAAAACAAATATGTAGGTACATGATAATAAAATCCAAAACTAAAATCTTGAAACGAAACTGTGCAATAACAAATTCTTCCTCGCTCCAAACATTGTGCTGTGCCCGACAGGGTCCATAATTGTAACTTAATATTAACATGAAATCTGTATCACATTATGGAACGCAATAAATGTATTGAGTATTGAGTATAGATGGGCAGGCCTTTGGTATGGGACGCAACTTGTGTTGACACCCTGGCGCTTTCCCATCTTCCAAGTACAATGGACTGTGCTAGCGCTGCTGCTGCATCAGCGGAGACTCTCAAAGGGCGTAAATTTACCAAATTTATCAGGCAATAATAGTTTTGAGTTGTTTAGAGTCGGAACGTTAGATTCTATGACAGTGGATGGTATGCTCTGTAGTCTCCAGGGATTGATTCTGGTCTGGTTAGATTTGTATTCGTTGGAGCAACACGTGCGTAAACTCTAGAAGCAATATTATATCAATGTGCGTAAAAGCATTTAGGCACAATAATCACAACCAGGTGACCTGTTGACTACGAAATTTAAAATACGTTACAATTTCGTCGATTTTAATGCATTACCTTGAAAACATTATTGTAAAAACATTTTATTTAACATAGTGTGTTAATATGCAAATTATACGATTTGAATTATTTTTGTGCTATTTACTTATTCATGCTACAAGTAGATTATATGCCTATTTCAATATAAAATGAGACATAGAAGAATAATATTGACTTGCTTTAATTTCACAGTATTTGTTTTATGGAACTAGCGAGCGAATTAAGCTAACATCAGCCCAAATACCTTTATAGTACACCATTAACCTATACAAATATACAATATATTGGTGTGTTCG
The DNA here is from genome assembly GCA_914829495.1 of Eilema sororculum. Lineage (NCBI taxonomy): Eukaryota > Metazoa > Arthropoda > Insecta > Lepidoptera > Erebidae > Eilema > Eilema sororculum. The sequence continues at coordinate 25,225,410 of OU618536.1, forward strand.
TCTGCGATAACCGACATCCACGCGGGCGGAGACGCGGGCAAAAGCTAGTATTTCATAAAATAAATTATTAAAAAGAAAAAACCTGACTAATGTTTAAAATATCGAAACAAGTTTGATAGCAGGTGATACCCATTTGCCAATCATAAATTGAATAAAAAAAAAAGACTACCGTCCGCTATCAAACTTATTTAGATTTTTAAACAGCAGTCAGGGTTTTTTATTTCCTGATAGTTTAGGTTATTCCCTTCCAACTGAGCTATTGAGCCACACCTGAATCACTTCAAATTTCTCTTCTCTATAAATCCGCCTTTCGAATTTAAAAGTTAGCATAATAAAAAATATAAAAATTACATTCAAACATTATTTTATTTTGAACTTTTGAGTTACGATATGACATATAATATATTTTTGTAATCGCCTTCTGATTACCTCCATTACCTACCCTATTAAATAATCTTAAGTGAATTCTTGTGTCAACACACATTTCAGCACATAAAATCCACTGTATACTTTATATAGCCATTTTATGCAACCCTGCATCATTATCTATTCTGTGCCTGTAAACTTTATATTAACACTTGGGAGATGAATATCTTTCGATCGAAACTCACTCATCGAAATCCGTCCAGCCATTACACCTGTAGAGGGGAACAAAGTAAACTACGCGCGAAAAATATTACCCTCGCTGGCGCAGTCGGGTAAAGATTTTTTTTTTTTCATTTTGACAAATGCAAAAGGTGTATTCCTAAAATTAGGTTAGGAATATATCTGGGCAATATTCGAAAACTGAAAATAATAAGGTTTTAACATAACTTAGTGACCCGATAGATATAAGTTAGTGTGTTGATCTGACACAATAGGACATAGGCTACCATTTTCCTTGTGTAGGTCCGTTAACTCTTACAGTTATTGAGGTTTTGATGCCGGTTGTAAGTTATTACTTCGATAATAACATGTAATATTTCTTGTTGGATTATGTGACTGCCTCTGTGGCATAGCGGTAGTGAACGCTACCGCTACGCAGGAGACGCGGGTCCCGCCTAACGCAAATATTTGGATGCATGAATATGAGTATTTACCGCCTCTATGACTGCTAAAGTCGTCGCTCCGACTCCGCCACCATGATCCTGTGGAGCCGGGATCTCTCTGCTCGAATATTTTCGGGCTCGTATCGTATCCCCGCTCCCACGCCTCCTTACGGAACCGATACAGTGCCGCATGGGACCTCGCTTCCAGGATCCACGGTGGCGATCCGGCTAGGAGACTCACCGCTTCAAAGGGTATCGAGCGGTACCCCCTAATGGCACTGGAGGCCATCCTCTGCTGCGGCGCACGCAGCAGGGGCATGAATCTGGTCTCTAGGGTGTCCGCCCACACGGGGCACCCGTATAGGGCCATGGACCGCACGAGACCCGCGTAAAGTCTCCTACAGGAGTCCTACGGGCTCCTCAAGTTGGGCAGAAGCCGCACCAGCGCGTTAGCTGTCACCAACAGTTTGGAGCGCAGACTTCGGAAGTGCTCTCCGAAGCCCCACCGACCGTCGAGTATGAGCCCCAGATATTTCAACCGGGGCTTGATGTCGATGGGAGTACCTTCTATTGTCAGGCCCGGGCCTGGCCTGCGCTGAGGGCATGAAAGAACAAGGCCTCGGATTTGTGCAGAGCCACCTCGAGACCCAGCCGCCGGATCCGATCCACGACTTAAGCAACAGCGGTCGTGGCCCTCTGGGTCGCCTCGCGGTGTGTAGTGCCACTCACCGTCACTAGCGTGTCGTCCGCGTAGCACGTAACGGTGGCACCGAACGCGAGCTCACCGCGAAGCACCCAGTCGTATCCGATGTTCCACAAGAGCGGCCCCAGGACCGATCCCTGTGGGACACCGCACGACATCACACGCCTACCGACGCCGGTCGCACTTGGGTAGATGACGGCTCTCTCCGTCAGAAAAGCCCCGACTATGGGGTGGGGGTAGAGAGGCACGTCGTGGTACACTAGCGCCTCCCTGATGCAACTCCAGGGCAAGGTGTTGAACGCGTTGAAGATGTCCAAGGACACCGCCAACATCACCTCACCCCGGGCGACCGCATCCTCCGCCAGAGTCCCCACGCGCGTGATGGCATCCACAGTGGAACGCCACCGGCGGAAGCCGTATTGCGTGTCCGCTAGGTCCGGCCCCACTCTGGAGAGGGGCTCAACGAGGCGCTTTGCAATGACTCTTTCGAAGAGCTTGCCCACCTCGTCGAGCAACACTATGGGCCGGTACCCGGACGGCTCGTCCGCCGGGCGTCCGTTCTTGCAGATGAGGACCAGTTTGCCCGTCTTCCACATCTTCGGAAACTAGCTCCGCTCCAAAATACTAGTGTAGCAAATGGACCACCGGTTCAAAATGCGGCCCAGACCTGAGACGACTCCGGCAAGAAACTGAGCGGGCATTTTTTTTTGGTCTTTTTACAAGCATTTACTTAGTCTAATACTTTTGGTCTGGATACAGTGCTTTGCTTGAGTAGCATAGCTGAGCGAACAGCTAATTTCCAAGCTTGTTTATAATCTAAATATTCTTGGATTTTATAGTAACTTTTCTGGCACAGTTTACTCTTAACTGCATTTTTAAATGTATTAACAGGTAAATCTGATTTCATTAGGAAGCTTGTTAAAAAAGCGTATCGTCTTTGGGTTATGGCGGTCAGATGTTTTTCTCCAAGTTATTTTGAACTTTAAATTTTTCTCTCAGTTATTTTTTACATTTTAGTTTTTGATGTTGTGTTTCGTTTTACCTTGTGATGTACTGAATCCTAAAAAAACATTATACATTAACTACACAATATAAACAGAAGCGCAAAGCTATTTATGTAACATAGACTTTCATCAGCAGGCTTGTGCGAACATTTGCAAGGTAAGATAATTGTACTATTTCACGCTGTCTGAACGCTTAGATCTAAACTATCGTTGGATAGTTTAGATCTAAGCGTACGGACTTCTGATGTGGGTTGTTTTCATTGACAAAGTGAGAGAAGAGAATTCTAGAAAAAACAATATTTTTTTCCAACAATTATGGAATCACAGTATATTTGAAACAGTTATTGTCACGATTAAAATTTGAATTCTCCGTTTCACTTCAACAACTAATTTAATATACCTTCAAAGGTTCCTTTATTTTTTTAAATAATTAAAACTTTATTCAAAGATTTTCAGAAACTCGCTATATACTTACACTCGGTAATCGAACCGACTATAACCCGAAAAAATACATCCTGTATTTTTATGGCTTCAATGGATAGTGGCGATCATAAGGATCAAATCTCTCTAACAAACATGGTAAATTAAATGGAAGAAAATGCCTAAAATCTAAACATATAAATACGAGTATAATGCCATCAGAGACATGAAAACTCATAACTTTGATATGCATAAAGTTGTAAAGCATATTGTTTATTTCTCTAATAGTTATTTTAACACCCCGACTCGTCGGATAGGTTACATTCTAACCTTAGTCTTCGTGGTTTTTATTTAAACCACCCAGAAGTACCGTCGAGCTTAGTTAGTAGACACCATTGTATGCTTAAAATAGTTATGGTTACGCCTCATTATCCTTAAGTAAACTGTTGCTTTGGGATAGTATACTTATAAAATATTATGCTTATAGTAAATAGGATTTTAAAAAATATGAATAAATAGTCATGGCAAATGAGTATTATGCGTAAATAATGTTAGGACAATTAACAGTATGCAATGTTAAATTATGACATAAAATCGTAGGAATAAACATAGAGAACCTAATCGAACTGATTAAACAGTTCCATTAACGGGTGTTTCTAGCGAGTTTTCGAAAATCAAAGATTACTATTTTGTTTCTTCTTATAATAAACGAATGTTTACTTTGAGTTAAATTCTTTATCTCTAGTGGGGAACTAGAGATAAAGAATTTCCAGGAGGATGAAAATCTTCCACTTTCTATTTCAAATAATGTATGAAAATCTACCGGCTTCACTGAGACTTATGATTAGTCATTCGTTTATTACTATCTCTTTTCTTGGATTTAATATAATGAAGAATGTTACTTGGTGTGCAAAATCACTTGAAAACATGTTACAGTGAAGCTTTATATACAAATATACTCGTACAGTCGTGGTCAACTAATTAGGGACATTCAAAATAGTGAAGAGCTATCACCGGTTAGGCACATCTATAATATGAAAATGAATCGCTAAATCTGTTGGTAAGCGCATAACTCAACAACGCCTGGACCAATATGGCCAATATTTTTTTTAAATGTTTGTTAAAGTTCAAGGATGCTTTTTACGGCGAGAATAAATCGAATAATTGCCGTGAACCGACATCCACGCGGCCGCGGGCAAAAGCTAGTATAATTATAAAACCCTATTGATTTCTAAGCACCTATTATTTGCATAATTTGGTCCGATTATTATGCTATAAATGGCTGAAAAAAGTGTAAAATCATGTATTTAATTGTAATCTACAATTGTGTAGCTGGACATTTAATTAAGGACAGTAAAGTATAGTGGAAAATAGAGTTAAACAAAACTAATAATCTGCAGTATTATAATATTTTTAACAGCTCCATTTTATTACGTGTAAAATCAGTACCCAGTAGCAAAACCTTTGTTATTAATTACCGCTTGACACCGATGTAGCATAGACATTTTCAGTTTCTGACATGTTTCGACAGGAATGTTTGCCCATGCCTCACAAAAAGCATAATTTAAGTTCATCTACATCTGTGGTACGATAAGTGGCAATTAATTTTGTGCCAAAGGTGCTCAATTGGGTTGAGGTCCGGGCTATTTGCTGGCTAATCTAGCACCGATATTGACTGACTGTTAAGAAGCAACTTAACTGAACGGGTGGTATGTTTCAGGTCGTTATCCGGCTGAAACGTCCATATAATAGGGAGATGCTCCTCAGCATAGGGAATCATAGTTTGAACTTTCCTCACAAGTCCCACTCCACGTCCAGAAAAGGCACCCCAGAGATCCGGTTCTTAGCATTCCATGGATTCACCGTGCGGTCGCCGGGTCCATGGCGTGGTACAGAGAGGAACACTGTGACGGCGCCTGGGACTTGCGACCCAGGTGTAGGTTTAGAGTGGCCACCTTGTGATACATCAGCGCTCACCTCCACCGTCAGTCGTGTTCCCCCCTCTACCTATCCAAATTTGGTAAGATCCTATCAACGCCGTTTTAGATATTCGTTTGAGTAAAGAGCTTACTGAAGCACTTGGCAATCCGAGGTCTTTAAATAAGCTATACAGGGATTTAGCTGGAAATCCCCTTGCTCCTACTTCTACGGCGTAAAGTTTAACCACATAGCTATTTTTGGTTAACTCGTTGGTCAAGTCAAAGTATTTGTTTATTTTTATAGCGTGGTCTTTAGGTATGTTAGTTTCCCACGGTACTGTGAGTTCTACTAGTACTGCACGCTTTTGCTGTTCTGAAAATAGGAATATATCGGGTCTGGATGACGAGGTACAAATATCCTCCGGTATTTTATAGTGTTTCTCATACGAATCTGCGAGTAATGTCCAATCAGCGGCTGCTATCAAAATTGAGTACGGCTTTTGATTTGTTTTTTTGAGTAGCCTTCCTTTACAAACGCGACGGCATTTCCTTGGTTTGTGGTCAAACCCTTTTTCGCTCTAGCTACCGCCAAACTTACCGCCTCACGTACGATTTCGAATACCTTATCATGTCGGCGCGAGTAATGACCCCGGTCTAATAGCGTCCTACAACCCACCAGTAGGTGCCTAGCAGTACCAATTGCTTCACCACATGAGTTACATGTTTTATCTGTGGCTTTTCCCCATCTGACAAGATTGCTTTGGTCGGGGAGGGTCAACTGGAATGCATTGAGATAGAATTTAAGGAGAGCCGGTGACCAGTCGTATATTAAGGTACGCCATTTTAAGGCTATGGGAATGCAAAATTCACCTAGTGTTAACCATTCGTTTTGTATTTCTAGGTTCATTGCGTGCACTTTGTAGGTATTATTTTCATCTACTTGAAGAAAAGATTTTGTTATGCCTTTGTCTGGCTGCCCAAACCTACCCTACCAGTCTGCGAGCCTATCATGAATTTTGTATGGAATTGGAGGCGCGACTCGAGCTCTGAAGTACTTTGGTCTTTTGGAAGAGCTTGCACGATTTCGTCTTTTGATTTCGCTAGGACGTGCATTTTGGTTACTCTTAGATGTTTATAGAGTTCCGATGGTTTCTTGAACGTTTTTTTTTATTTAATATTTCCACCGCCATGTTTCACCTGCTTTTTTGTGAATCTTGGATTCATTTCCGCTTTTACAGGACGCCGTACATATTGCCTTCCATCTGAAGAAATCAAATTAACCTTGGTCTCGTTAGAGAACAATACACAATACATCATATTTACGTGCAAACGCCAAACGAGCATTTCTATGTTCTTTCTTCAACAACTGTACTTTGCGAGCCACTCTTCCGAACAAGCCTGCTTCTACCAGACGTCGTCAAACGGTCCTCGCTGATACACCGGCTCTTTCGTCTGAAACTTCCTGTTTAATTAAAATAGAACCTAGAAACGGATCTTTCTTGGCTAACCTGGTTATCATTCTATCTTCTTGCAGACTTGTTTTTCTCGATCTTTTTGTTCTGGGCACATTCAAAGCTGTGTTATTGCGCCTGAAATGTTGCACTGCATTGCATACCATAGTTTCTGAACAATTTAAATATTGTGCTATCTTTCGGTATGACCAACCACGCTTGACAAACTTCAAGATAATCTTTCGTAGTGTTTTTTTTTTTTTTTTTTTTTTATCATGCGATAAATCCCCAAGGATACCACCACCACAGAGCCGGTGGAGGTGATTATGTCGGACTCGAACCGACTAAAACGCACGCCATCTTGGGTCCTTGGTTGCCGGAGGTGAGATTGCCAAAAGCATATCTCTCGCACCCCGACAGACCCAGGACCATCTCTTTCGAGATGGCCCCCTTCGGGTTGTGGGGACCAAAATGTCCCCATCTAGCCCCGGTTACGGGGAGGCGCACTTTGCGCCGCCGCCGCGGCCTGCTTCTGCTAGGGTGACAGGCGGCTCCACCAGTCACCCCCAGGCCAGCGCTCATGGAGGACGGAGGTCGTTCTGCGACCTCCGACGTCCGGTTCGCCTTCGCTCTGCACGGGCTTCCCGGGCCCGGAGTCTGGTCCGGACCCGACCGGCCGCCTCCTTCTCGAGCATTACTTGCTCGCAGAAGGAGGCGGCCGCACCCCAAGCGTTTGCGCATCGTACCATCGCTGTGAGTAATGTGACGAGTGTGAGGACTCCCACCCCTAGAGCCGCCACTAGGACCCGCCTCGGCGTGTCCCACGCCGGGCACTCGGTCAGCGTGTGCAGCTCTGTGTCCTCGCTCGCATCACAGTGATGGCACTCGGACGTTGGCTCCTTCCGGATCCGACACAGGTAACTCCCGAAACACCCGTGTCCGGTAATCACCTGCGTCAGCCGGTACGAGAGGCTGCCGTGTGGCCTCTCTAGCCATTCCTCCATGATGGGTTTTACCGCCGCTATTACGGCGTGCCCTGCGCTTGGTCGCCCAAGTCGTAGCTCCCATTCCGCTACCATGTCCCTGTGGAGCTGAGACCTCACGGCCCGAATTTCTTCGGGCTCGGGTTCCCGTCCCTGCTCCCGCGCCTCCTTACGATACCGATATAGCATCGAAAGGGCTCTCGCATCCAGGTTCCACGGTAGGGATCCGGCAAGGAGACTCGCCGCCTCGAAGGATATCGTGCGGTACCCCCTAATGGCCCTGCTGGCCATTGCACGCTGCGGTCCACGCAGCAGACGCGCATTGTGAACCGTCAGGGTGTCCGCCCATATTGGGCACCCATATAGGGCCATGGACCGCACGACTCCCGCATAGAGTCTCCTGCAGGAGTCATCCGGCCCCCTCATGTTGGGCAGCAGCCGCCCCAAAGCGGCAGCTGTGTCCTTCAATTTGGGGGCCAGTCTTCGGAGATGCTCCCCGAAGTTCCACCGGCCGTCAAGCACGAGCCCCAGATATTTCATCTGGGCCTTGATGCCGATAGAAATGTCTCCCACTATGAGGCTGGAATCCTCCGGTGGCACGCGCCGAGGCCCATGAAAGAACATGGCCTCGGTTTTATGCAGAGCCACCTCGAGACCCAGCCGCCGAATCCGCTCCACGACTTGGGCAACCGCGGTCGTGGCCTTCAGGGTCGCTTCGCGGTATGTAGCTCCGCACGCCGTCACCAGCGTGTCGTCCGCATAACAAGTGACGGCGGCACCGTCCGCGAACTCACCGCGAAGCACCCAGTCGTAACCGATGTTCCACAGTAGGCGGTCCCAGGACCGATCCCTGCGGAACACCGCACGACATCTCTCGCCGACCGAGCCCGGTCGCACTTGGGTAGACGACTGCTCTCTCCGACAGATACGCCCCGACTATGCGGCGAAGGTAGAGAGGCACCTCGTGATACACGAGCGCCTCCCTAATGCAGCTCCAGGGCAGGGTGTTAAACGCGTTGGCGATGTCCAGTGACACCGCCAGCACCACCTCGCCCCGAGCGACGGCGTCCTTCACCAGAGTCCCCACGCGCATGATGGCATCCACGGTGGAGCGCCTCCGGCGGAAGCCATACTGGCCATCCGCCAGGTCAGGCCCCACTCTAGATAGGTGCTCGACTTCGTAGTGTTGGATCGCAACTTTTATTTTTGTCCATTTTTTTTCAAAATAATTCTCATAACTTAAAATTAAAAATCTGGATTGCCTCCAAAATTACCACGAAACATTAAGAGAAGAAATAAAAAACGATTAAGATTCAAATTTTTAAATTAGAACACAATACCTCAGTGTTACCTAATTAAATAATAATAATAATAATAATAAAATCATTTATTCCTCTCTCATTTATCATTACAGCTATAGAATTGACACAAACAAAATATTCACCTTGAGAGAGCTGGAGTCCGTAGTAGGTGTGATACCTGTATGACAGATCTCCAGGCCCCCCTGATACATTGTCATTATAGGCTATAGTATATCAGGCAGTGTGAGAGTTACAACAAACGTATAATATAAATTTACAGTTATATAAACTAAGAAAAGTATAACATAGGTATATTAAACTATTGTGAGTGTATGTGTGTATGTGTGTGTGTGTGTATGTGTGTGTGTGTGTGTGTGTGAATGAATGTGTGTATGAGTGAGAGTTGGCGTATGTATGTGAGTGTGTTCGCTACAAAATAAAATTATTCTATTGTTTTTATAATTAGTTCAGTTTCATCGTAGTTCAATTCCGCAAGCCAAAGGGTTAATGTTCTTTTACATTCTAAATTACACATCCTATGTATGTTTAGAGATTTATTGACCTTGTTATAGACATAGCCGCTCAGGAAGTAAAAACAACGCTGTGCAGAGCTTGATTTAACAGCTGCCGTTTGACACACTGAGTGTTTGCGACGAACTGAGACAAGTTTATCCGGGTTGTAAGGGACCCGGGCATGGGTAGTCAAAATAAGATTAAAAATGAATAGCTTACGAACTGAGAGGACGTTACAGGTGATGTATAAGTTGCTGGTGGGATAACGCCAAGGCAGCCCCCATCCAACCTTCAAGAGTGCTCTCTGAGCTATTTCAAGTCTCTTCATATAAGTCTTCGTAGCACCACCCCATGTCACGATGCAGTACTGGACGAGAGACTGGCCGAGAGCAAGATAAACGAGTCTGAGAACTGTTCTATCGGCCACTTGACGAAGGTTCCTGAATATAAATATTAATTTGCGTAGCCTGGTGGTAAGTGTGTCAATGTGAGATTGAAAGGAAAGGATGTCGTCAATCAGGACACCCAGATATTTGACACAGCTGTTGTTTTTGAGGCGGGCGCAATTGCATGAAGAGGCCCGTGGAAACCCACAACAATGAGCGATCAGACCTTTGTCAGGACTGGGCTTACTACGACTGGATAGAGAAAAGTTTAGATACGACGTTTTGTCCACGTTTAAAGTAAGAAGATTCAGGGTCAACCAATCCTTTACCAAGTTAAACCCCTCCTGAGCAAACTCATGGACTGATCCCCATGTGGAGCCCCGGAATATTAGGGCAGTATCATCGGCGTAAGTAAAGATAGTTCCATTCGTGAGGTGAAGCTGACATAGATCGTTGATATAAATCAAGAACAAGGTCGGTCCAATGATACTGCCCTGGGGTACCCCGTACGTGATGGGCAGCTCGTCACTGGTCCACCCACCAATCCTAACGCATTGTCGTCTGCAAGAAAGGTAGCTCCTGAACAGAGACAGCTGAACTCCCCTGATACCAATCCGTTCAAGCTTATCTATTAGCCTAGATACGGATATAGTATCGAATGCTTTTGCTATGTCTAAAAATATGCCTATAACCTTCTGCCCGTTATCGATTTGTTCGACCACGTGGTTAGTCAGGTCGAGAACGGCTTTGTTGGTGGATATACCAGAGCGGAAGCCGTATTGGGATTTAGACAGAAGTTGATTTTTTTCCAGGAACCGGACAAGTCTATTGTTAATTAACCTCTCCAGAAGTTTGGAGAGCGTTGGTAAAATGGAAATAGGTCGATAGTTACAAGGGCTATCCCTGTCACCTGCTTTGTAGACCGGGAGAACCATCGCGAGCTTAAAGGCATCAGGAAAGATTCCAGTGGAGAAGCACAAGTTGCACAAATATGTGATGGGTGGGATCAACCAGTATTTGAATCTCTTTAGAAACGCACCCGAGATACCATCTAAACCGACCGCGCATTTAGTTCTCAAATTATTTATTAAAACTTCCAGTTCAGACTCATCAGTCTGCAGTAACACAAACGTTTTATGGCATACTGCCTCACGACCAACCACAGGGCTCCCACAAGCAGTTGCGCGTACTTTTTCTGCCATTAAACGACCGATGTTAGCAAAGTAGGAGTTCACACTGTTAACAGTTCTTAATGGTTCATTGAGCGATAGGAGAGCATCAGCATGAGTGTTTTGATTTTTACTGTAACTTATATCTTTAATAACTTCCCAAAGCTTCTTACTGTTATTTTTATTATTGCTTAATCGGTCCCTATCAAAGTTACGTTTGGCAGTGTTCACTAGCATTGTACAGTAATTCCTGTATCGTTTAAATGTGATAATAAGTGTCTCAAGTGTCGCAAGCCAGCATTCGTTGAACAAATACCACTATGATAATAATCTATCAGCTATACTGTAAAGAGGTTTAATGTTTTAGAAGTTATTATTGTTTGTATAATCGGGCACATCAATGACTATTGTACTTACATGTAAAAGATATGGAATATTGTTAAGACTCGTTGGAAAATAAACAATTAATTCACAATTTGGCTTAACTAGACTTTGTCCCTAATTAGTTGACCACGACTGTATATAAATACACTTGTTTTTGTTTCATTCAAAAATACCAAGGAAGTGATTAAGATTTTACAGGCATTAAGAGTACTGAAAAATATCAAGGCCCGGACCGGCTCGCGCTAGTTGCGTGGGACGTATTATTATGTAGCTCAGTCGCTTTAGTTGGCGCTGCTTAACGTTTCACCAGAAATTTCAGGATAATACGTCACACGCGCTACGTAATAATACGTCACACTCGCTACATAATAATACGTCACACGCGCTACATAATAATACGTCAGACGCGCTACATAATAATACGTATTTTTTTTTAACACATGATCCAATAAGCTAAAATTTTGAATTTATGGACATTTTTCATCCCTTGTACCTTTCCATAAAAGTGAATAATTTTGTACTTTCTTTACAGAGCATTGTAAAGTCTGTTTCAATGGCACCAACACCACAAAACCATGTGCCGTATGTCGCGATACCACCACAGGAGGATGGCAACAGGGTCGTGATATCCGGCATGTCTGGACTATATCCACAGTCTAATAACGTCAAGGAGTTTTCGGACATTTTATACAATAAGGTAAGTATTATCATGATCAAAAGTTATGGTAAGAATTCGCATGCGCCAGAAATAAGTTTATAAAATTGCTAATTTATATAACGATAGTAAAATCTGAATTATTAAGAAAACAAAAGACCCGACTGCAAAATAAATTTCAACTGAAATTCAAATAAAATAAATTATTACAAATAAGAAATCCGAGGGGTGCTGAAAAGATCGTAACAAGTTTGATGGCAGGCTGTACCCATTATTTTTTTCTGGTTTATGATTTGCAAATGGGTACCGCCTGCTATCAAACTTGTTACGCTCTTTTCAGCATCAGTCGCAGCGGCATTTCACACACTCACGCTGCCGACCATTGCCAGTACCAGGGTTTGCAGCGTGAGGCTATCCGCTTTAAAGGCTGCTTGGAGGACGTGGCACAGCTCTATCCTCTCTGGACGTTCTACCAGCTTGTGAAGCGACATGTCTGTGGAGCAGCCCCGGCAGTGGTAGCTTTCGGGTTATACGATGCAGACACTTACTGAAACAGCCATGTCCAGTGTGGACCTGTGTCAGCTGGTAGAAGAGGCTACCATGGCGTCTCTCCAGCCATTCGTCCGTGATGGGTCACGGACCGGACGGCCAATCGTAGCATACCCGGTGCTTGGTTGCCTACATAGTTATTTCCTATCACTTAATTAAAAGTATTTATCATGAAATAACACAATATAGAACTATTCAAATAATACCAGATCACAGAATAACAAACAACATTAGGTCTAATACATACCTACACTGCATAATTTAACTGTCTTTGGTTCGTCACCGTCGTGATAATTGAATATTATTAGAAGCTTTACAAAATTCTCTAATTATTGCCAGAATTCCAGCTCCGGATTATCAATTACTTAATAATCCTGAAATATCAACCTCAGTTTGTATTATATAGGGATAGCGCTTTGACATGGCTTTGACAATAGATATTTGATAACACATTGACAAATTCACTTTTAGTTCCATGGGTGTCCATGACAATAATACTGTTATCGACAATTACGCCGTTTTAATTAGATTTTTCAATAATATTACATTATTTCATGAATTTACCATATCTAAATTGTGATAATCGATTTGCGGCCACAGTGACAAATTAAAAAAAAAGATTATGAAAATCTGTTCAGCCGTTCTTGAGTTATAAGAAAGTACGATTTTGCCCTTTTTTGGCCTCACTAATTTGAATTTCAAAAAATCCTTTCTTAGTACACCTCTACGCCTCAAAACTAACACTTTCTGTAAATTTCAAGTCTCTACGACTAGTGGTTTAAGCCTCTAAGTCAATCAGTCAGTCAGTTAGGACAAAGAGTTTTATATACATATATATAGATAAACGATGTTCATAAAAGTAAATTAGATGATGGTTTTCGTTGAAAAAGTTTTACCTAGTTTGTTGATATCGCCAATTTTGATATATCGATATTACAGTGCAGACAATGTCACTTCACTGTATAAAAGGTGTGACATACATAAATAAAAGTAGTGACAGTTGATGGTGACGTGTGTCAGTCGAATTGATTCGTTCGATGCGGGCAGACGTACTGTAAACTGTGCAACTACCTACTCACTAAATAACAGTGTTTTATTGTGTAAAGTCGAGAACACCACATTGGCGACGAGTAAAAGCGTAGTGAGTAAATTATTGCCCAAATTATATACCTGCTTACGGAAATTGGTCAACAAAGAAAAGAAAAAAAAACGGAGGTAGAAGTATCAGTCTGTCAGATTGTAAACAATGCAATAAGAAAGCATGAAACCATTGCATTATCTATCCATATTTAATCATAATACCTCTATGAGCCGTAAGTAATATCGAAAATACAGTATTTATGAAGTAAGTACCTGGTTAAACACATTATCATGAAGTGTTGTTGACCAAGTTGTAAATAAAGTATGAAATACCTACATAAATTTTGAAGGTATACCTATTTCACCATTTATTTTATAACCAAATGTTCCAACAACCATGATTGTTAAGTACCAGTTTTAACAAAGGTTCCTATAACTTCGGTGTAAATTTGTTATAGTTAAAACTAAACAAGTATCTGGTGTCGAAAGCGTACTGGTAAAGGCCCAACACCTAATAAACATTCACCGAAATGTACTTTATACTGTTACAGAAACTAGTTATTAACAGACATTTTATCAAACGTAACTCCCCTTAAATGTGGCATAAAGTCGTATAAAAATAATACATAACTGGGTTTAAATTTGACTCATTACCTGGTTAGGTTCAATATTAGAAGATTTGTTATGATAGGTATTATTTATATATCATCTCGTGATTAGCGGTAGTCTTAAATTGTTTTGGTTACAAAACAACTTGTCTATGGGGCTATTTTAGATCGTCCAACGTGTGCCCAACTACAGACGATATGCCAAATAAACAAACGGGCACTATTATTACATTTTGTGGTATAGCACTACAAGTCATGTTCTTTAATATACCAGGTGCCCACATAATTAATCCTAACGAGACTGACGTATATGACACTGCGATTAAAAACCTTGAGGGGTATTTTTCCCCTAATCAAAGTTAGTTATTTGAGAGGCACATATTTCGTCTAATGAAACAAGAACCAGACGGAAAAAAATCATAAGTTCTTGATTCTCCAATCTGAACGGGGTGACTAGGGCGCAGCCGACACGCTGTGTCCGGTTGAACCTTTCCACTATTACTCGTACCTATGTTAAAATAATAAATATATTGTAATTCTACTCAGTCAACTTGGTACACCATATTATTGTTTTATATGTATACACTGTCATGAGTTACAGTCAGTTCAAAATGTTTGCCAGTTGTTTATGTCTTGCTAATGATTTGATTGTAACTTGTTGTGTATCAATAAATAAAAAATAAAAAAATGAAAAAAAAATCGTCTGAGACGACAAAGTTCATAATGCAGGTGTTTAAAGAAGACAAGCACCGTATAGATCAAATAACAGAAAAAGTGCAATTCGACTAAATTGAGAAGAAATATTTTGTTGTTAGGTGATGAGGCTACGATCGAAAAGATCATAACAGAGGCTAATTCCCTTGAAACTGTAGTACGCCATAACACTAACGGGAATCAACGCGACCATGGTATAGGTACATACATTGATTTGCCTGATGTTTCGATCAGGTTACACCGGACGTGGTCACAGGCTGACTGGCTCAGTAGTGCACGCCCGCCGTCTTCGAGTCCGTGAGGTAGGTTCTTTAACTACCCGCACATTCTCGATATTTTGTTTTCGCGATGTACCGTCACATACCACACTCACAGTGTCCCTATTCTGTAAGCAAACTGTCCGGTGTTTATCAGACTGCACAGAAAAGCGAGGCTGCATGTTTTTATCACTGGATTCCATGTTGCAGATAATTTAAACCCATCTTCCCGATTGAAATTTTTATGTGTCTTGATTTCAATCACTTCACGTACAGTTCTTGAATAGAAATGACGTTTGGTGGAGAGGACTTGCGTATGGTGGAACTCAATCCAGTGATTAGTGCCTGCTTCTAGTAGGTGTTCTGCGATCGCGGATTTGCTTGTCTGGCGATTCTTTACAGCTGCGATGTGGTCCTTGACTCGTTCAGCAATAGTCCGCTTCGTTTGTCCTATATACGAACTACCGCAGCTGCAATCTATCTTATAGACACCCGGACACTGTAACGGTAAGACATCCTTCGGTGTACCCACTATGTTATTTACTTTTATGCCTGGTGTATACACTGTCGGTATGGAGTATGCTTTTAACACGGAGCCGACTTTCTCCGTTACTCTCTTGGCATAGGGCATATAGGCTGGCTGTCTGCTCACTTCTGGATGTCTCCGCAGACGTAATGAGGGAGGTACCTGCTGCCGATGTGGTAGTAAACATCACAGAGGTGACAACGATTCCTGCCCTGCAATTAATGCTAACCGCATGAAGTGTGGTTACAAAGGCCATTTCCAAAAACTTTGCACAAGGGCCAAAAAAAATAGTAAACGTCACAGAGGTGACAACGACTCCTGCCCTGCAATTAATGCTAACTGTATGAAGTGTGGTTACAAAGGTAATTTCCAAAAACATTGCGCAAGGGCCAAAAAAACCTAGACAAACTATAGCGATAAGGCAAAAAAAAAAAACAAGTAAAAACACAAAATAAAGAGCCTGTTGATTATATTTTCCACATCGATGACGATGCAACTATTAATTGTCAGGTTTTGATAGAAATGCTTATCGATTATGGTAACAGATCTAATATTATCAGCGATAAAACTTGGGAACATATGAGACAATATAAAGTTGTGGTTTCCAATCACTATTGATAAAGAAGTTCCCCCAGTTTGCAAACCTTAAAGGCGAGTCCCAATTCTTTTGAATAAAAAATAAATAGGAAAATAGATGAACTGGTAAAAAATGGACATCGGCGGACCTGTAAATAAACCATCTTCCTGAATATCTCCGATGGTCCCGGTCCCAAAATCTGATGACTTGGTCACGAACTTTCATCATCAGGCAATAAGTCGCTTGATAAATATATTAAAGCAATCGAATCATTTAGACCGCCAGAAACCATCGAAGAAATTCAAAGCTTTCTGGGATTAATAAATCATGTTGGGAAATGGGTCCCCAATCTGTCTACTTTAACAGCTGAAAATGCACAAAAATAAAAAAATCAAAAATTACGAAGTTTTGGCAAAAAGAATAAGAAATAGCTTTCAATCATCTAAAAGACCGTCTTTTGAAAATTGCAAACCTGGGTTACTATGATCCAAAAGATCGGACCCAAGTAATAGCTGATGCTAGCCCTGTAGATTTAGGCTCTGTACTGATATGGTACGATTATAAATGACCTCGTATTATTGCGTTTGGAAGCGTAAGACGTTGAACACCGTATTGTCAAACTGAGATAGAGGCATTAGCTTTAGTTTGGGCAATTAAACATTTCATCAACATTAATCATCACAGATCACAAGCCCCTGGAAGTTATATTTGGTACGAGGTCGAAGCCTTGTGCTCGAATCGAACAGTGGGTCTTTCGAATACAAGGATACGATTACAAAAAAATTATGATCCTTGTAAATCAAATATTGCAGACCCGTTATCTCCTCTTAGTACAAATTCCAATACAAAAGATTTAGATACTATTGAAGGCGAATATTTTATTTATTAACCAGATTATCTATTAGCCTGTAGCACTATCTTTAAAATCCATTATTGAAGCATCCAACAATGATGTTAAATTTAAATTAGCCATGATAAATTATTCTGGGAATGTTTCAATTAGTAATTACAAGCTATTCCAACAAGAACTCTGGGTATATAACGACATCTTATTAAGAGAGAATAAAATAGTGATTCCTTCTGAGCTACGAGAACAAGTTTTGGCAGCAGTTCACGAGGGTCACCCAGGTATTATAAATATGAAAGCTAGATTACGCACCGAACTGTGGTGGCCTAAAATAGATAAAGACGCTGAAAGTACTGTAAAAAATTGCAGAGGGTGCAGCCCCCAACCCAACAGTACACATGAAAAGGCGCGAACTTCCTACAAAAGCTTGGGTCGATACAGTTAGTGATTTTTTAGGTCCATTATCGGATGGAAATACAGCCTCCGTGCCGTAGTGGTGGTGAACGCGGCCGCTGCGCGGAGGGTGAGGGTTCGATCCCCGCTCGATGCAAATATTAGTATGCATGAATATGGATATTTGCATTGGTCTGGTCGTGTCTCGGAGAGCACGTTAAGCTGTCGGTTCCGGTTGCCATAAGAACGTCTATGGCAGTCGTTACGGGTAGTTGGAGCCCTCTAAAGTCCAACAACTGGTCTGGCTGCAATGCTTCGATATCAAATTTGGGTTGTGGAGGTCGGATGGCAGTCGCTTCACAGAAAATATCGAAGTTTAGCCAAATCCACAGTTTGACTGGTAAGCGGACCCCAGACTCCGGGCTGAGGGCTTCGGATGTGACTGGGATCAACGCCAAGTCGAAGAAGACCGAATGGAAATCATCTTTTGGTGACTTTAGACTAATAAAGTCGGAATAAAGAGATTGAAATTATGAAATCTATCTCTACCCAAGATACTATAAATGTGTTGGAAAAAATCTTCTCTATGACCAGAAATTCTGCAAGTGTAACCGCTGATAATGGTAAACAATTTTGTAAAGGATTTTAAAACTTTTTGTATTTAACAAGGATTTACACTTTTTACCACCATTCCTTATTGGCCTCAGCAGAACGGGTAAGTAGAGAAACAAAAAAGGGATATTTATAAACGACTGAAAATCAGTCAATGTGAAAAAACAGACTGAAAAGACGATTTGCTAAAGTAGGTAGGTACTTAATGATGTACAATAGCACACCTCATCCCCCCACAGATAAATCTCCGTCGGAAGACAATTCACAAACAAATTACCTTTTTAACAGACCTAGAAAATAGTTGTGATGATTCAGAAATGAGAGTTCGAGACAAAGAAAGAAAAGAGAAAAACTAATTAAAGGAAGAAAAGAAGAGAAGTGCTACGGATGGAGAGTTAGTAAGTGGTGAAAAAGTTATGTACCGAACTTAATAAAAGAAAATAAACTTACTTCTGAATTCAATTTAACACCTCACACCGTAACTAATGCTGAAGGGAGCGATATAAACATAAGAAATGATGAAACTAGACAAGAATATAGAAGGAATATTGTACACCTAAAGAAAATAGAAAGTTATAGATCACGAAGATCACGAAGAAGAAATGGATAAAGAAGATTAGTTGTAAATGGTAGATTGAAGAAAAATTGTTTATTCGTTTCTAGATTGAGTATATTATAAAATTAACTGATTTATTAAAAAGGGAGAGATGTGACATACATAAATAAAAGTAGTGACAGTTGATAGTGACGTGTGTCAGTCGAATTGATTCGTTCGATGCGGGCAGACGTACTGTGAACTGTGCAACTACCTACTCACTAAATAACAGTGTTTTATTGTGTAAAGTCGTGAACACCACAAAAGGGTATCAAATGAAAGGGCTTGACTAGTAGATCAATTTGAAAGGTATAAAATAAAAATTAGGAAAAATCATATCTCTTATTTAAATAAATAGTGTGTGCCCTTTAACTTTGATATACCTATTAATATTTTGTTTCAACCGTTGCCATGTCGGGGGTCCATGTATCGTTCCGATAGTATGACGGAGTGCTTTAATAGTTAGGGTCCCCAGGTAATTTCTTGGATAAGATTTTTTAGTTGCTTCTAATATAAAATATTAGTAAATTGTAATGTACCTACCTAAAATTACCATTTGTTAACCATGGCATCTGCTTGCAGATTGAAAATTATTCAAATATTTTTTATAACATTATTTACAGGTGAACCCAATAACACGTAAAGATCTTCGTTTTAAGTCTACCCACCCAGAAGTTGTGCAATATACAGGATCCGTTCCTGGACTCGGTTACTTTGATGCTCAGTTTTTCAAAGTGCACCATCGCCTCGGTAAATTGATGGATCCTATGGCAAGGAAGATTTTAGAGCAGTCATACCAGGCCATCTACGATGCCGGTAAACTAGTTTTTGATAAAATGTATTTCTATTGTTTTTTTTTTTCTATACAGGACACGTCAATTTGACTTCACCTCGCCTGATGTTAAGCTAAAGGCAAAGTCTCGGAAAGAGGGTCACCATCGTAAACATTTACCATGTTAACAGTGGTGGCACTCAGCTTAACGGTTATGTAATACTCAGGGGGCATACCACAACCGTTTACAAAACAGTCTTATTGCAGGAGAGTTTTGTGTCAAGCTTGAAGTAATCTTGCTTATATTCGTACCACAACCGTACATTGTGCATGTTATGTATTCCTGCTTAGTGCTTTTGTGACGTCAAATTAATTTTAGTTCATTCAATTCGTACCATGACGAGATTTTAGAGCAGTATTGTATTTAACATCCACGATGCCGGCAAACTAGTTTTTGATAAAATGTATTTCTATTGTTATGTAATACTCAGTACCTTCTTTCATAAAATTGTAAAAATAGTGTATATTTTGACTGTTTTGAATTAACTTTTTTATAAACTGTGTATTACCACTTTTTATGGGCCGTTCTATACAGGCCGTTCTACAACGTGTTACAGAAAGGTGTGGTCATAATTTAAGGGTCGTTACACATACCTAATTACGAGTTCCTGTGCACCGACCAAAGTACAGATAGTACTAAACTGGCGGCATAGTTTATTTTCATACAAACTTTTAAAAATCGTTAAATTATTCGATAAGTCAGTCAAATACGTAGGTCACAACACTATTGTATTTTGTCCTTTCACGATAAGTTCTATCAAGGCCAATAACCTTTGCAAAAACTCTATGCTGTACGCATGATAGATGTACCAGGCGTAGGTACAGTGGAGCTAAGAGATATATCGTGAATATTTTGATTATATTATCACTTACCGCGGTCTATTTTCAGCGAAGTGGTAATGTAGGTCAGTACTGGTAAGTGTACAGCCACAGGAATGCACTAATTTATCACTTCACAATCATGACACAAAGAGTTTTAACTATCACTTAAGTAAGTCTCAAAACAATACTGAAGATTTTATGACGCCACAGTATGAGTGAAACTCCACAGCATATATTATTATGTTTTTAAAATTTATTATTAACAACGGCTTAATTTTTAACAACGGCTCAAAATGACCGCCTCGTTCCTCAATGCAAAAATGGGTCCACCGTAACATGCTTTTTTTTTTTTCGTTTTTTAGCCGGAAGGGGAGGTTATGTCGGACTCGAACCGACTAAACCCGCACGCCGACTGTGGGTCTTGGTGCTAGGCCGGAGGTGAGGTTGTCATCGACATATCCCTCGCACCCCGGCTGACCCAGGGCCATCCCTTACGGTCTGGCCCTCCTCGGGAAGGGGGACAACGGTGTCCCCAACTCGCCCCCGGAATGGGGAGGCGCGCTACTCAGCGCACCGCCGCCGTGGCGTGCTTCTGCTGGGGTGACAGGCGGCTCCACCCGTCACCCCCAGGCCCGTGCTCATGGGGGACGGAGGTCAGTCAGTGCCCTCCGACGCCCGAGTTGCCTGCGCGCGCGGGCGGCGCGATCCGCGAGTCTCTCTCGCTCGCGCCGCCTCTCCCGCCACCGTAACATGCTACCACGCACGTTTTGTAACATATCTGGGGTTACGCTACTGAATACCAAGGATATCCGGGCTTCCATTTCTTCTCGAGTATCACAAGCGGTACTGTAAACTTTGTTCTTCACGTAACCCCAGATATGTTCACGAAGACGCTCACCGGCAAGTTCTCTAACTCGGCTTCGAGATCATTTCTGAGAAATGTAAGGTAATTCGGGCCGTTTAGAGTTCCTGGCAATATTATAGGGCCAATAAGTATATCCCCAATTATTCCCGCCCAAACGTTAATGCGCCACTGATGCTGGAAGCTGTCTTCCACCCTTGCATGTGGGTTAATGTGTGTCCACACGTGCTCTTTATGAATATTATTAATCCCAGCACGAGCAAAAGAGGCTTCGTCCGTCCACAGAATGCTTGAAGCAAAGTTGGAAGAAAGTTGGTCTTGATTTCGGTACCACTCAGAGAAACTTACGCGAGGTGCGAAATCCGCAGGGAGCAGTTGTTGAACTCGTCGAAAAAGGTACGGATGTTGACCATCATTTCTTAGCACGCGCCACACTTTCGGTTGACTCCGAGAACCAATCCAGCTCGCCGGGTACTCGTTCTCGGGTCTGCTTCAAAATGTTCAAGAATTTCCTCTTCTAATGCAGTGGATGTCGTAAGCGGTCGCCCTTCAGAAGGAGAGCCACGAAAACTTCCAGTGTGGTGAAGACGGTTCACCATCTTCCTAAAACACTCCAAAGAGGGGAGCCGCCGTCTGTCACCCTCTAGTCTTCCGTCCACAAATCTTTCATAGTACAGCCGACGAGCTTCTCGCAAGCTACGATCAGCTGTACCCACACAAAGCATCATCTCATAATATTCGCTATTACTGAACACCGACATCTTCACGGAACAACAGAAAACCGACTACAACAAATGACCAACAGAAGCCGGGACAAGTACTTACATACAAATGTTGCCAACTAATAATGAAGGTAATTACGTAGAATTTTAAACAACAACAATTTAATTTTCCAAAATATTCACATATGGTATGGTCTGGTGTGGTATTCAGTGGTATAACGGGCTGTTGTCCGCAACTCCACGACGAGGCGCGGTTTTTGCGTTAATATTCACATATCTTCGTTTTAATTTAAAGGTAAATAAAACTAAAGGTAAACTCAACAAAATAATAAACTCGTTAAAAAATCCCTTCTCGAGGACAATATTACATTTGTTCTCAAATTGCATTAGCTACCTACTAAATAAAGCAAGAATTTTTGTACATTTAGCTATCTATCTGGTCGCGCTAAGAATCTGAATGTATAAGTAGGTACCTACTTACTAACTTACCTAATAGCTGGCTCAGTGGTCAAACTAGGCCTAGCTACTTGCTACTTAAAATCAAAGGTTAGGCTATCGTATCACGGTAGTGTAATGGCTAGGATTCAACCTAGCCATTACACTACCGTGATACGATAGCCTCCGTGGCGTAGCGGTAGTGAGCGCGGGAACTGCAGGAGCCGCAGGAGGCGTGGGTTCGATCCCCGCTCAATACAAATATTTGTATGCCTGAATATGATATTTGCATTGGTCTGGTCTTGCCTCGGAAAGCACGTTAAGCCGTCGCGTCGGTCCCGGTTGTCATACCAACATCTATGGCAGTCGTTACGGGTAGTTGGAGCCCTCAAAAGTTCAACAACTCGTTTAACTGCAATGCTTCTATGTCGCCTTTGAGTTTTGGAGATCATATGGCAGTCGCTGCACAGAAAATATCGAAGTTCTGTCAAATCCGCAGTGAGACTGGTAAAGCGGACCCCATACTCCGAGCTGAAAGCTTCGGATGCGACTGGGATAAACGCTAAGATGAAAAAAACCGCGATACCGACGTGAATCCAGTCCAAGTTAGGTACAAGTTATTTAGCTTAGTTGGTGGTGTTAGGGGAATATTAGTAATTACAATGATTAATACTATTTTAAAGAAATTTTAAGAAATAGGTAAGCAGTTACTCAATAACCTATTCAATTCATGATATTGGCGCAATATTTTTGTTCGCGTCCGTACCTACTTTGCGAATGACAAGACGCAAAGCAAATGAACCGCTTTTCGTCTTTTAAAAGGATAAATTCGTAAAAATACATTCTAATCTACCAATTTGTATTACATACTATTCTAATCCACCCTGGTTCTACCATTTTTAAACAATGGTATGTTTGATTTCATAAAATCAGTTATGGCAACACTGATGTTTACCTATTCGTCCAGTTAAAAACCAATTATTTTGCGGCACTCTTTTGCGGTAACCTTGGCGGCATTTGTCTAAAACGGCGGCACGCGCCGCGGCTTCTTTAAAGGACTCCGCGGCGAACGTTTCACCTATTAATTTAGGGTAGATGTACTGAATTTCGTCCAGTTAAAAAATATTTTAATATTAAGAGCGCATACACATTTTGATTCCGCGCAATCTTAGGTATTTTCGGCTACCAACTACTATTATGGCTCGCGCAGTGTGCAGTAATTAATACAGCTTGGCTAATAGCGCGGGTCGACTTAACGGTCTTGATCCTTAGTATGGTTTTGAAAGGAACTTTGATTATATTATATTACTCTTAATAAGGTTTTTTACGCATTATAATTTAAAACTAGTAAATACCTATATATAATACCTACATAATTATTCGACAAAAGATCGAATTCTTAGAATCTTTGGTGCGTATGATGCCGATAATTGTGTTAAGGGCTAGGTAATAAAGCAATAAAATAATAAACAAAAGAACGTACACAGCTGCATTTCTTACTAATTTTGGCACCTTAGAAAGTACTTGTAACGTATTGATTTCGTTATTGAGAGTGGGTGTGATGCTACATAGTTATGCTGGCCATTAACGTATTCACTGCACACGTCAAACACATAAAATTAAAAATTAATTTGTGATTGTCTCTCTATTATCAAAGGTTTTTAA
Source organism: Eilema sororculum (assembly GCA_914829495.1). Lineage (NCBI taxonomy): Eukaryota > Metazoa > Arthropoda > Insecta > Lepidoptera > Erebidae > Eilema > Eilema sororculum. The sequence goes on from OU618536.1 coordinate 25,249,422, forward strand.
TGAATAATAGTGGTGTTTGAATAACTATATTAAACAAACAGGCGTAAAAATTAAAAAATATATATTTTTACACACACAAAATTAACAATAATAATTACCGAGATTAACATTATAGGCATGAACAATAATATTCCCTTCAGGATATCTTGAACGAGGCGACCCATCTCCTCGTTTTTCTTTTCTAAAACAAAATAAAATTAATCAATGCATTTCGTTTCATTATTTTTATAATGAGTAATGTATGTAAAATTAAAATAATACCTTGCTGCTCTTGCTTTCATCAAAGATTCAATGTGTCGTATCTTGCGTTTACCGAGACATTGGTATTTATATTTGTTTTTTCCCATTTCGACTTAATAGCGTTCAGCTAAAATTAAAGTAACTTTTATTAGAAATCTGGTAAACAATTGTTAAGAAACGGAAAATATTTGATCCGATACTCGCAACGATCAAGATCGGCGGATGTAGTTTTACTCCTGCTTAGCACGCACACAACCATAGTGCCGACGCGACGTGCTCTTATACACACAGCGGTAGTACCTTTACGCAAAAGCGCGCGAAATCAACCAACACAGGTCCGTCCGTGGCAAGCGCTTCCCTTGCGCGGTACTGAGTTCGCAGCGTCGTCGGTGTAACCATATATACAAATATATACAAGTATTTAAGTTTATATACAATTGTAGTAATTTCGAGAAATCATGAATTTTATTACAGTATCAATATTTTGTCGATGTGATGTAAAACTCCGGAGATATTCGAACGTTTGTTGAAGCCTTTCTGATTGAAAATCAAATTGAATTGATATTTTTTTCTTTGCTTGAAAGGTAAATATCAAAAATCTGTTTTGACATTATGGAAGTATAGGATGTTTTTAGTAGAGTAAAATTTAGTTTGGCGGCTTACATTAAACAGTATTTCCAAATTAGAGCTCTGAAATGAGGTCTCCGTGAGTTTTTGCCAAAACGAACACCAGGAGAATGATGATTACTAAATAAATAGGTAAGTCACCTAAAATTCGCTTTGACGTTATTGAAGAAGATAAAATGAAGGATATTTTTCATATATTGGCTAGGTATAGATGAGAATGCATCATATTTTGACGACGACAACCTTGCAATTAGCCATTTTTTCGTAAAGCGCTCTTAAAAATGACTGAGCCAGTTTTTTAAAGTAAGTTTTTTGGATTGGACAATTGAATGAGATAACACGTTTGAATGTAAAGGAACTCATCAGGGTTATACTTACTCGGAAAAATATCGTATTACTTCTCAGTTTATGTGTACTGTTGCTTTTCTTTTAACTTGTTTCACACGTAAATAAGACCACTTTTTACGGATTCTATCGCGATATATTTGTTATGATTACTTTTTAACCCGACGTTTCGGCTGCTTTGCAGCAGCCATTTTCGCGGTGTGACTCACGATGGTAGTTGCCACATAGTTTGAAGTATAAGTTATCTCAAAATACCCGAATCATGGTGAATTATTGGTGTTCGTATTTACGCAGAATGAGCTCACTGTGTTGTTAAGTCTTGCTTAACACCTTCATCTCACTAACAATGAAACAAAGGTCAGTTTTGATGTACAGTCCTTATTTACACGTATACCTGTACATGACTGCATAGACATCGTTAGGAACAAACTAATAGAAAATACTATGCCTGAGGAATATGCTGAGATACTAAAACATTGTCTAACAACTGGCTATCTGTTGTGGGACAACAAGTACTACCTACAAATTGATGGTGTGGCGATGGGCTCTCCAGTCTCGCCTGTCGTAGCTGATAATATATATGGAAGCCTTCGAGGCCCGAGCCTTGCAGACGGCCGCCTTCACACCACGGATTTACAAACGGTACGTAGATGACACTTTCACAATACTACCAACAGATAGTGTAAATACATTCCTGAACCATCTTAATTCCATTAATAACAACATTCAATTCACTATGGAATCAGAGGCAAATAATTCATTAGCTTTCCTAGATGTTCTTGTTATCAGAAATCCTAATAATACCTTGAGCCACACTGTGTATAGGAAAAATACTCATACTGATAGGTACTTAAACGGTGAATCTCACCACCACCCTAAACAGTTAGCTACCGTAGGAATGTCTTTGTTTCAGAGAGCCCGTGGGATCTGTGACAAGAAACACCTGAACGCTGAGCTTCAACATGTCAAGCAAGTACTGCAAGACAACAAGCTCAAACCACCGCGCCTGAGTCACAGATCCCGAGAAAAACCAGCCACGGTCGAACGTCAGCCTGCTGTACTACCGTATGTACGAGGGGTCACTGACAAGATTGGCTACATCTTGAAGCGAGCTTCAATCAACACATACTACAAGCCGCCAACGAAGATAAGTCAATTTTTACCATCTGTCAAGTGCCAACTACCTCTACAAGATGCAGGGGTCTACAAAATAGACTGTGACTGTGGGCTCTCATATATTGGTCAAACCAAGCGAAGCATTGGCACTCGGGTCAAAGAACACATAGCTGACATAAAACACCAACGCTCAACAAAGTCAGCTGTATGTGAACACGCGCAAAAAGGCACCAACCATTACCTAAGGTTTGATAAACCACAGATACTCGCCAAAGAACACCGATATATTCCTAGAATGATCCGCGAGGCTATTGAAATTAAAAAACACCCAAATTTTAATAGAGAGGATGGATGGACCGTACCACCAGCTTGGGACCCAGTCATCCACTTAATCAAACCCAGTAAGCAGCAAAATCCAGCAAGACTTAACAACACAGTGAGCTCATTCTGCGTAAACACCACTAATTCACCATGATTCGGGTATTTTGAGATAACTTATACTTCAAACTATGTGACAACTACCATCGTGAGTCACACCGCGAAAATAGCTGCTGCAAAGCAGCCGAAACGTCGGGTTAAAAAGTAATCATAACAAATATATCGCGATAGAATCCGTAAAAAGTGGTTTTATTTCAATGAGTGACATTCGCGTAAACTTCAGAAAATATCACGTAAATAAGTATTTGAACGTAGTAAGTTCGCTATTTAATCAGATAGAATACCTACGTTTACCCTTTATTTCGTAATATTTCTTCACACAAAATTGCATAACTTTAATACGTAAGTACTAAAAATGTAATAATAAAAATATGTCGCTAATTATTTGTCTTTAGATACACTAACTGAATATTATTCCGATGTTTCTAACAATGTTCGAAAAAATACTTAGGCATAGGTACCTAATACAGTTGTATTTGTAGATAATACATCTTATACCAGAATTACAGAAAATAGTTGTGACCATGGCAAGGTATTGGTCAGTTTACCCTATTTAGGTAGGTACAGAAAAAAAGAGAAATGTTTTTTTCTTATCAATTATTTTAGGGTACCGTAGCATTTGTAATTTTAATAAAACGGCTCTTAACACTTTCGCTGCGCAGCCAAATTAAACGAATTTTTCAACAGTGTGAGAGGAAATATTTATTTGTATGTATATCTATATATATATGTATTGAAATATTTTAGGGTCCCGCAATGAATGTTACTTTAACGAACGCTTATGAAGGACCTCCCAAAGTCTATGCTATCCGGGTAAACTTCTTTGTAAACCTTGTACAGTGCCGTTATTGAGATTATTCTCTCGATATTGAAAGAAAGAGAAAGAAAGAAAAATTTTTTTTTTATTTCGCTTAGCACATATTGGAAAGCACGGTGTATCCATCTTAAACGCGGACAGGAGGGGCCCTCTGCATGCCGCCGCGGCGGGATGCTTCTGCTGGGGTGACATGCGGCCGCACTTGTCACCCCTACTGATTCGCTCGAAGAATCAAACAGCTATTTGAGGCTTTGCCTGCTCTCTACTGTGTCTTTTGCCAGTCAGCACGTGAAAAAACCGTAGCAACCCTTTACAGGGCCCCTTCCGCCTCGGTCGGGATTGAGCAGCAGCCTTTGGAGAGAGGTGCTACCGTCTCCGTTACCAGGGTGTGCTGCGGAGTTTCCCGACCAAGCATCACCATGTATCGTGTACCTATCTAAAATTTTGGAATTAAAGGCTCCTGTTTAAGATAGGTCGATCTCTACCTACTATTTACTATGTGACAAACTTTGTATGACATTTCAATAAAAAACTTAAATAATGGATGCAGAAGGCCATATGAGGAATGGATCGCGTACCATGACCATGCATGACGCACATTGGAAGTTTTAAATTGGGCACGGAACCAATTTTAAAAAGTTAAATATTAGGGGGCGTATCAGGAATTTCGGTGGTCCACGGTCCACGGCTGTATGTAGATTAAACTTAGGTGAAAAAAAAATTGAGACAAGGCAAACATTCAGCATGGATGATTACAGGATAATAAAATGTCATCTTATTGCTTAAAGTGAATCTTGTTATCATTTTTATACTATTTTAACAAGTTATAAGCGGTTTCAGAATTTCTTTGCCCGATAACATCAAAATATTTACCTAGCTAGAAGGTGAGCAGGATGATAGTTAGACAGAGCCTATTAACTTAGATCGTGTGGTAAACCTACTCGGGTTCAAACCGTAGAGTTCATTTGTAATAACGCGCTCCAGCTGTTGGAGCCCTGGTTATTTTTTAGTATTGTGCGTTTATCGGCAATTTCCACTAGTTTACACATGGTCGATAAAAAAGAAAATTATTTTTCTACGTCATAGCAAGTAAATCGTATTTGATACCCCCACCGACATATTATTTATATCGCACGTAATGCGTCCCCCGAATATGACCACACCTTTCTGTAACACGTATAAAGGATTAAGCACATATACAATACAATACCCCTCGTTTACACAGTCGGGTAAAAATGACTGAAGATTTTGTTGACTGTTATTCACTCACGCTCAAACTGCTGAACGGATCTGCCTGATATTTCGAAAACGGATAGATTATGAGTAGGTATGTCTGGAATTGTATGGATTAACACATGTCTACTGGTTATTCCTGTAATATATAATTATATGTCTATTGATTGCTGAAAGCTAGTCTTTCTATAGGTATTTCTTCCTCAACTTTCATAGTCTCTCTATATGTTTGCAAACAGCTACTTTTTTTTTAATGTCACGTTTATATTTCGTCAAAATGGAGAACCGATGCCTCGTAAATGTCACTCGAGACCAGGCTTGGTCGACAAAATACTTGATCAGTCGTAGATTTTATAATCGTTACTATATATTTATATAACATAATATATAGTTATATAACAGTTAATAAACTCATAAATCATAAGATTTATGAGTTTATTTTTATCGTAATCATATCGAGTCAGCATCAAATTCTCTAGATCTTGACCAACAAAGTACTCAAATTGATCATTTTGAGCACCTTGCCAATCAAGGTCGACTTGAAGCTGAATGTACACCGCAATAGGCTTAAAAAGAATTAACCCTAAAGAACAAAAAACATTTCTTATGTTCTTATAGGAATCAATCCGGAGCAACTATCGGGCAAGAAAGTTGGTGTTTATATAGGATCAGGTTTCTCTGAGGCGGAAAAAGTTTTTTTTTACAAAACATTTTCGAAATTGGGTTTGGGTTTAGCTGGGTAAGTATTAATTTATTTTTAATCAATGTCAACATGACTCAGGCCTGGCTGTACTCGTAGAACTTAGATATTTATTTTTGTATTTCTCTGATTTGCAAATAGGTGCAGTAAAACTATGTATGCGAACCGTATCTCGTACTGGCTGAATGCCAAGGGCCCATCGATGGCTATTGATGAATCATGCTGCAGTTCCATTGCTGCATTGCAGCAAGCATATTTTGCTCTACATCGTGGAGATTGTGAATACGCCATTGTTGCTGGTTCTTTTTTATCTATGCATCCACAGAATTCAATACACTATGGAAGGTACGGCTCTTTTTAATTTTCTATGCAACTTTTTTTCTGTAGGTACGTCTGTAATTTTTAATTTGCAGAATTATAAACCTGTGCGAAGACGGCAAGACAAAATCATTTGATGAGCATGCTGATGGATGTGCCAAGTCGGAAGCCATAAATGTATTATTTTTGCAAAAAGCTAAAGATGCCTTGAGGTAAAGTATTACAAAAGAGAAAATAATTTCATCTCATCATCATAATATCTGTGCCGTGTCTCGGCTACATCCGGAATGTTGTCATCGGAGGCTGTTTTCTTCCACATCGCACTTTCTTCGACATCCTTGGCAAGATTATTGACATAAATTAATTGGTTACATATCAAAATACCGAAGGCTCATAATACCGACGTAATAAGACTAATCAAAATCCCGAATGTTCGTTAGTTTGACCATTGTTCAAAACACAAAATCAAATAATAAATATATAAATAAAACATTAGATTTTTGGGTGGTACGACGTACATTCGGTATTTTGAAATTCGGTGTTTTGAACTTCGGAATTTTGTCAGTAGGAATTATGATACGTAGCCCCATTCATTATACCACCAAGCCAGCATTTTTTGGGTCCTTACCTCCTATTGGGATCCAACGGCTGTCTATTGCCAGACAATTGCATTACTCTGTAGCTGGGTGGTCGCCGCAAACTATACCAGCAAACGCGACTTTTGTCCATTTCATCTGGGATGCCAAAGACGTGGAGGCTTACATCTAGTTGCCATGTTTATCACGCGATCTTTACGCGTGACTCAGCAAATCCACTGCGGCACACTCATTTCCATGAACCACTAGTCCTGTTTATGCCACATTATAAGCAGCTACACTTCACCGCCCTTAAAAACTGTTGTTGTTATATTAAGAAGCAGCAAGGCGTTAGTGAGACGGGTATGACACAAACGTTACGGAGGTGCTATATTTGACGCCTGAAAAAGTACTGACCATTACACATCCTGGCCATTACACTACCGACGTGAACCCACTCCTAGCACAAGCAATATATCTTTATCTAATGAAGCCTACGGGCGCGGGCGGCGCGGCGGTCATGCGCAGCGATGGCTATTTTTAGTGGACAAGGGTCAGTGCGATTTCAATTCTCTCCTCGCCTTGCCTCGCCTAGCCACTCTGGTGGAAAATCACCTTGAGAATAGATAAAATGATTTTTAGGATTATTTTTTCTGGGGACACTGCAGTGCCCCCGAGCAAGCTAAAAATGCGGCGCGGTCGTACCATACGTATCTCGAAGCAATTCACTCCTAATTCGAACCCCTATAACTTCGTTGTGGATAAGTGTGTATTGACTGATTACCGTCTTCGGCTCTATTATGATCCGAGCCGCTAATGTTAACATTTCAGTATGAGAGTAGATATTAAAAATGGATCTCAATGGCGTCTCAGCAGTATTCACCAACTTTAAACACTTGTACCATAATGTACTATGAGATAATTATACCTACTAATGTACTTGTATTTTCGTCAATCATTCAAGTATACTTGGTGAAGCTGTAGTTCACAACCTGAGAGTGCTGTGTCACCTAAACTGTATTCATCTGTAATTTCCTTCATTGCGCAGCCCAACTCGAAAGGGTTGAGTGAAATAATTTAACTAACATTAGCGCATTCGGGTAAAAACCTGCTCACTTGTGAAACACCTTAGTCTATAAACGCTATACAGGGTGTATTTTTGAAACGGGGCAGTAAGGGCAAGTACCTTAACCGTTGCAGTTACAGCAAAACGTTCTTAAAAGACCTTCCCTAACTTTTTGGGACATTTTGAACTGCATTCACAGATTTTGTAAAAAACTTACAGTTAGCAAAAAAAATGCAAAAAGTTCAAAAATTTTTTTTTATGCCAATCGATTCTATTTCATGTGGGGATCAAAAAACTCTACGGGATCATTTTAGCTTTCAGTACTAGAAAAGACAGAAATCGCCAAAAACGTTTCCCATACATTTCGTACGGAAATATGATAAATCAACTCGAAACTCATAGGTCAGGTAAAATTTTGAACTTTTTAAATAAAAAAAATCATTTAAACATTTAAGAAATTGGTTTATGAAATAAATTGCTCAAAATGATTTCCATTTTCACGAATACATAAGTCTATCCTTTTTTGCACTGAACGAATGGCGGCTAATAATGTTCTGGGATGAATATTACGTTACGGTCTTTTAAGAACGTTTTGCTGTAACTGCAACGGTTAAGGTACTTGCCCTTACTGCCCCGTTTCAAAAATACACCCTGTATAACTAAGTTTAATATTTATTTATAAATTTATTTGTTTGTTTCTTAGAATATATGCTGAAATTAAAAATGTTCAGACTGTGTTTACAAATGTGGTGGAGACAGAAACTGGTCCAAAATATGGATTCTACAGGGACCTCAGCAGTACAACAAATTTCCTTAAAGATTTCTACAAAAATGTGGGGGTTTCACCACAAGTTGTTGAATATGTTGAAGCTTTCGGATCTGGTTAGTAGTTTTGTTAATATTTAAAAGGTATTAAAAGGTGTTATGGCATATTTACAAAGCACCTTTTCATTCCTTATTATGTGTACCTAGTAATTTGTATGTTGCAGCTTTACCAGAGGCGGACAAGGTTGAATTACAAACTATTGAAGATGTCTTTTGTAAGAATAGAGGTGAACGACTTTTGATCGGCAGTGTCATGTCTAACATCGGATATACAGAAGCTGCTTCTGGTATATGTGCCATAACAAAGGTATCTCACACCAAGGGAATTCCTTTTTTTGCATTGCAACATTTAGTTTTATGATTAACAAATCATGTATTATCCAAAACCTAAATAAATTAAACTTGTGTAGGTACTGTTGGCATACCACAATGGACTATTAGCTGCTAACTTGCATTGTGAACAACCCCGAAGAGATATAGCAGCGCTGTGCGATGGGCGCATGCAGATTGTAAAAGATCATCAGCATTTTGACCGTACTTATGTCGCTGTAAATGGCATGTCTGTGTCCGGTATGAACTCACACGTGTTACTGCATGGATGTTATAAGCCTAAGGTAAGAATAAAAAACAAATGATTAAAAAAATATTCGACTGCCACTGAAAAGATCGAAATAAGTTTGATAGCAGGCGGTACCCATTTGCCAATCATAAACCAAAAGAAAATTAATGGGTACCGCCTGCTATCAAACTTATTTCGATCTTTCCAGTGGCAGTCGAATATTTTTTAATCATTTGTTTTATTTTATACTTTTTAGTTATGATATGTCATGTATAACTCTTTGTAGTCTCCTCCTAATTTCCTTCATTTTGATACCCTACTCGATAAGTTTGAGTCAAAAATAATTTTGACAACATACGTTTTGGCGCCAAAACTCCACAATTTTGATTTTCTAGAAATATTAATAAATACCTGGTGTCACTCACACAATCACGGCGAATCAAATGACACCTTACATGTCCAAATCCGTCAAGCCGTTCAGGCCGTGCCAAATAAATGGACACTCATACACATACATAGTCTCAAAAAACATTATTCTTCATGAAGCTCCACCACTCGGCTCTGAGTCTGCGGGTTGGCTACGCCTCCTACGGAGTCTTTTAGTTCGCCGCAGCCTCGCCATCTCCGCAGTTCACCAGTAGATCCGGCGCCTTGAATTAAAGGCTGGAGCCCTAGGCATACCCGTATCGCAGACAACAGTCATGGCCTCCCGAAACCACGCCACTTCGTCATTTTGTACCTTGGCATCGGCCTGGGGACCGCTGAAAGCACCGCGGACGTTGATAAGCCGGGCACCCGTCTGAGTAAGTGTCATTCGGAGGGGCTTTGCCAGAGTGAGAGGCCTCATATCTATAAGGCCTCCGGCCTGGCTGGACTGGAGCCGACGTCCGGGTGTCCAGGCCCTGCTTGTCCACGTCCCCGGTGCTTCACAGGCTGCCAGTGTGTAAGTGTAACTCCGGTTGGGCAGGTTGCAATGGCGGTGGTGACTCCTGCCGCAACGGCGACCTCGACCGCGTCGGTGACGTTTGCCGAGCCAACCACTTCGACCTTTCCGACTGCGCCACCGGCACTGGCTTCCATCGCGCCGACAGCGTGACGCGCCCCTCTGGCAGCCCGGCAACGACCCTCTGCATTTCCGCAAATTCGGCCGCCATCTTGGCCATCTCTTTGCGGTACTCTGCCCCCTGCCGCTCCGAGCTCTCAATGAGCCTGCCGTCTGCCTAGCCGAGCCAGTTCCGCTCTCAGCAGGCCGAACTGCTCGACAAGGCGCATCGTCACCTGTCTGAACCGGACTAGCGCAACTCACCAAATTATCGTTGTTTTATCAGTGCAGGAGCAATAATACGATGTTGTTTGTAATGTTAGACAACAGCACACATAGTTTCTTCGTACTTATCTTTTCCTATGTCCGTCTCCTGGTTCTAAGCTACATCCCAACAATTTTCAGTCTAATCGGTATAACCATATTTGAGTTATAAATAGTGTAACTAACACGACTTTCCTTTATATAAATAGATGATTGCACGCGTGAAATTCTGATGCCGTTCATCGCTGATAGTGGCATGATGATAATAATTATGTAGCCTATGTTGGCATCTGGTACCTAGCTTTCTAATGGCGAAAGGATTTTTGAAATCGGTCCAGTAGTTTTTGAGTTTATTCGTTACGCACAAAAATACAAAACTCTCCTCTTTACAATATTAGTATAGATTTATATACAGGGTGTTTCTTTTAAGGTGTCAAGCCGCCACTAGCTGGTAGCAGGGTTCCATACCTATCGATTGAACCCCCATGTATGTTCTACGATTTTTTGTAGTTTTCGAGATATAATTGCTTTTCGTTATTTTTTATAATTACGTGTCCACGTGGCTTTAAATAATTACAACTTCTTTTTGGTTCGACTTTTCTTGGATATTTTTTTATTATTATAATGCCTATTGATTTCAGTATTATGGACAAAATAATCTCCTTCCTAACTTTGATACAAGATGTAAAAAATTTAATCGATAATAAAAAAATAGGGAATTATGCTGAACATTAATGGAAATTCGGACTTAAATAAAAAAAAAGCTACGCTTAATTCGAGCATAATGACTCAAACCAGCTCAAAGCAGGTAGCCGAAGGGTCAATGTCAGAAAGAGACAAAAACTAGCGCATTCCAATTCCAATTAGATTGTAAATATCATGGGTCCATACGTTAGAGAGAGACATCCATATTTTCTTTTGTTTTTGTGTCCTACACTTTTGTAATGTTCATTGTTCTTCAGTCGACTTATCGTCTGCTTACCGTGCGCCTGCGTTCTTGTGACTTCCGATTTTACAAATAACTGTGAATTATTTATTGTAATAATTTAATAATAAATTGTTTTATAAAGTAATTTAAGTTTTATTTTGGCTCCTTTAATTTTACCACCAATTTCAGCGAATAATGCCCCGTTAAGAACATTATTTTTTCTATTATTATGAAAGCTTATGAGGCTAGACAGTTTTTAAAATTAGTAAGAAGCTATGGAATACCTTTCTTTTTTTTATTTAAGTCCGAATTTCCATTAATGTTCTGCATAATTCCCTATTTTTTTATTATCGATTAAAATTTTTACATCTTGTATCAAAGTTAGGAAGGAGATTATTTTGTCCATAATACTGCAATCAATAGGCATTATAATAATAAAAAAATATCCAAGAAAAGTCGAGCCAAAAAGAAGTTGTAATTATTTAAAGCCACGTGGACACGTAATTATAAAAAATAACGAAAAAAAATTATATCTCGAAAACTACAAAAAATCGTAGAACATACATGGGGGTTCAATCGATAGGTATGGAACCCAGCTAGTGGCGGCTTGACACCTTAAAAGATATAAAATAAAAAATACTTACACAAAAGGAGAGTTTTCACAGCGTTTGCATTTTTAGAGACTCCAACACAAAGTTTTAATATAAATTATTTATTAATTTTACAGAATCTAAATCGCTACACTACTAGCATACCCTACTTAGTTAACATATCTGGTAGACATGAAGATGCTGTGAAGCATATATTTGAAGTTCTGAAATCAGAGCCTCTAGACCCTGAGCAGTTGGCGCTCTTACACAACATTCATCGGATGAGCATATCGGGACATTTGGGCAGAGGATTTATCATTCTTCGTAAGTTATATCATTATCATACTTCTGACAAAATCACTCTACTCTAAAAAGGATTATTTACAATATTTGTTTCTTCTTCTTCCTCATAGCGTTATAATCCCAGTCGCATCCGAACCTCTCAGCTTGGAGTCTGGGGTCCACTTTACCAGTCTAACTGCGGATTTGGCTAAACCTTGGGTTTTTTATGTGAGGCGACTACCATATGACCTCCACAACCCAATTTTTTTATTTTTTCTAGGATATATACTTTTCGTTTTATATTCCAAAAGGAGATAAAAATTTGTTAGATTTTTTGATGGAGGGAAAATTCTTAGTAGCTATTTTTTTTTGGGAATTCGTTAAAGGAGGTCACTGGGGATCTAAATTTCTATTCGGTTCGATGCGTTCTCTGCCAGTGAGGTCCTTCAAAGAATTCCGAAAGAAAACTGCTGCTAGCAATTTTTTCTAGGTTCGCCCCTTAATTGAACTTGATTTCTTGTACTTTAGGCTAATAAAAAAACGTACTAGTTGAGATATCAACATATTATGTGCGCCTGTCACGGAATTATTGTCATAGTACTAAAGTGCGCTCTGCAGTTAGAAATTCCTACATTATCCATCTTCAAAATATAACGTGTGAAATTAAAAACTGAAAATACCGCATAGTAAATAAAGTTTCTCGGGTGTGTCTCAGGAGTCCAGACCCATGAAAATGATATGTGACTACTTGTGAGTTATATCTAACCCAACGCAAAAAGAATCAACTTGAAGTCAACTTGTAAAGAAATCGGTTAAGAAATTGAATTAAAAAAACACAAAAATGTTCATAAAATAAAAACTACTTGGTCAAACTATATAATTTTTTATGGGACTAAATAACAGCAAATCCGCATCGAACTAAAAAAACAAGTAAAACGGATCTTGAGTCTCAGGGTAATCGATTTAGACATAAAAAATACCAATCGAATTGAGAACCTCCTGCTTTATGGAAATCGGTTAAAAAGGGTATTGACCGACAGACTGACATTTAAATAATCGCATGAGAGTTCGTTTTTTCCCTTTGAATGACGGAACAACTTTGCATGATACAAAGTGCTAGTTTGATTCACGAAGTACTAAATTAACTAACAAATTTAATTTAATTTCAGGAATGAATAAAGAACAAAAACCTGATAGTCTATATGAAAAGGTTGATTTCTTTGACGGCTCCAGGCGGCCACTGTGGTTCGTCTATAGCGGCATGGGTTCACAGTGGGCCGGTATGGGGGCGCAACTCATGCAAATACCCATATTCGCAGCAGCTATAGAAAGGTACGTTAATATTCGAATACTGCACCTTTTTCGAATATTTATCCATAAGTAAGCTTAAATAAAATATAAAGTATATTTCTGAAGAATAAAATCTTTATTATGTTCCACAAAAAATATACAATATATTATACTATGCTAACTAAAATATAATTATGTTTAAAAATGTTAAAAACGTCTGCAACCCGCCCGATATACGACGACTAATTTTTTGTAAATTGAATATACGGACAAGGCTTTGTGTACTATCAAGATATATATATATATGTCGGAGGGAGTGCGTCGCACTCAAGTTTATAACAGAAGAGACGAAACTACGGACTTGAAGACCTTTAATCATAATTTAATCTAATATGATTTCTTAGGAATATTAAATATCAGAAACACACAATTAGTGCATTTGTCAACTAAATATGAATGCTTAATTATCAGTTTTTAAACATTCAATATGATAATAGGTAGCATTAGATTTCAAATGCAGTACCTATGCCAGATTTCCATGGCATTCATTATAAGGTATAGTAATTATTATTATGCTTAATTTATTTATGCAGTAGATAGAGTACATGAATCACAAATTTTTTTTTTTTTTTTTAGAGATACAGTTTCAAGATGACATTTGTATTGTCAAAAAACTTTAACTATTGAACATAATATGCTGTACATGTCACAATTTCAAAATCTCAGGTATCATGTCTAAAGGACTTATCAGACTTAGACTTCTTGTCATGAGACTACTTATGTTACAAGGAAATATGTTTCAAAAATATGTTTATCTTCTGCAACTCCCGGCAACAATCTTCATCTATTGACTACAAAGAAATAATTCAGGAAGCCATCTCTAACTATGTGATATTATGTACACCTTTATTATTGTATTATTAGGTGATTTATGCGGTTTTATTTTCTTCTTTTCTTAGCACTTTTGTTGGTCTTAGCACTAATCACCATTAACATGAAATAGTGAAATTATGTTAAGTGGATATTTGTTGATGAATTTATGTTGTCTAAGCTGACAGGTAAAATCTAAAAGTATGTTTCAGTTTGATTGTTGAATTATTACGCGATACATATATAGAACCAACAGTTCTTTACATTTCCAATCACTTCCTACTATATGAATAGTTTAAAATATCAACAAGTGGTTTAGTCACAAATGTACCACATGAATAGTTCATGATATTAACATGCATCATTCCAAGCAAGCCAGAGGTGTACAAAATGTGTGTTGTCTCCTTAAGTCCTATTCTTAAGATCGAACCCTAGTTAATAATTTGGTGTTCTACTTTAGGTAAAACTTGATATCATACAGCAGTTTCCTTGTCTGATCAAGAAGGGGCAGGGACCTTACTTTAACTGATCTACAACGATCACCAAACAAAATGAAAGCTGCTCACCAAATGGATTCCAATGATCGGTCACGCTGCTCCGCTGCACTGAGAGGCATACAGCATATTGGCACCTCCTGACAGCCTCTGCCATGTAGGCAAATGGATTCCAGTGAACGGTCACCACGCTGTATCTCTTGTCCACTTTGGCTGCTGCCCTGCACTGAGAGGCATATATCACACTAGCACCTCATGACAGCCTCTGCCATGTAGCCAAGCACCTTCTCTATTGCTGAAACATTCAAAATAAATTGTAGTCTCTAAGCACTATGTAATTTCACTGCGGGTACTTATAGTTTTTTTTTTAATCATAGTTCAGATAGTTTTTATATGAGCCAGCATTACTGAAACTGTTCCTGTATGACTATGTATTTGTGGAAGTACTTGTGCTTAAAATGAAATTAATGATTATGAGCTACCTTTGCTTTTCCACTTTTTTTGCAGGTGCTTATGTTCAACAAAAACAATCATTAAGTTTCCTGATTTACCTTCGAAGATCAATATTAATCTCAACACAAGTCAATATTATTAATTCAAATAGGTAATCATGTCAAAGCTTTGTAAGACAATAGATTCCATGAATACACTCGACAAAAAGTAGTGTGTATTTTTACTTCAACTGTGCATTAATTGTAAAGCTCAGACTGAATATGTTTAATATAAACTTCTAAACATCCATTTCGTCGTGCGACCGAGCCCGAACCGGTTGTTGCATCTAAAATCTTTATTCGTTCGTTATTTTTAAGTGTAAAGTAGCGTGTGTGTGCGTGCGACCTGCTCGTCGGTGTTATCATTCGTCGCCGTCCGTGTTCCAAGCATTCCTTAACACAGAGTAGTGCCGCGCGCAGAGACATTCAATGTCTGCTAAAAACAGTACGTTTAATTGTCCTGACGACTCGCCTGTTGAAATGAGTGTTGAAGGATCCATATTAGATAAGGAGTCTCCACCACCGTACATCACGTTTCGCAAGGGTTTGCCGAGCAGCACTGGTAACAATATTCGTGAAAATTTTCAGGAGGAATTCAAAACGCTTGAGTCAAACATAAAATCTATGTTTGAGTCTTGGCTTGCTAAACAAGAAGAGAAGTTTTCACTACTGTCATTGTGTCATGTCATTGATCGAAAACATCTCGAACGTCATAAAGCAGTCCATATCCCCTCGTGATATTATGACGATTCACCGCGTTCCCCAGAGGAACTCAACCACCTCCCGCTCAAAAAACATAGTGGTAAAATTCGCCACTCAACTAGTACGAGATAATATTCTCGCGGCAGTACGCCTTAAAAGAGGCATCACATCGGAAGAACTGCATTTACAAGGTACTCCCACGAAAATTTATAGAAATGAACATCTCACGCTCCAGAACAAAAAGTTATTTCGTCAAGCTAGGGAAACAGCCAAAAAGAACGGATATCGTTTCACCTGGATCAAGCATGGTGTTATACTCGTTCGAGCGGATATCACCGAACCTGTTTTCGCCATTCGTTCCGAAGCAGATCTTACCAAAATCAAACCGTACACCGCTCGTAATTAATGACTATTTTTATAATGTTTATAAAATTCATCTGATCTATTCTCTATCAAGTCTACGTAATAAGATAGCACAAACAATTCCTCCTTACTCATATATTTTTTGTTGTTATTGTCAACCTCTGAAATCTACACTACACTGTGTGTTTACTTTTAAATATCTGGACACAAACTTAACTATTGTGTGTTGTTGTTTGTATAAAATTGCACTTTTGTTTCTTAACTACCTACCTCCACCTTTTGTTAGCCGTATATTAATTGTTCCTCATGCGAACATAAGTGCAACAACTTTGTTATTGCACTTTGATTTAATACTGATTATGCTTCGCCGATCAAAGCTTATTAACAATGTCTTCTGTGAATATAAAATTTTTTGTAACTACCTACATCTAAAATTTCTTGCACGTATTGTGTTTTGCGCATTTCATGCTAACTTTCGCGTCGTATTTGTAACGCAGTATTCGTTTATGTTTACAAATCTATTGACTCAAGACTCCAGGCTTTTCCCAAGACAGAAGGCAGGTCCCTATTATTTCGTTAATGGTTATTCTCATTTGTATTGCACATCTGTTATCAATGGATAAATACAACTTATCATTTTATTATCAGAACTGTCAGGGATTGCGTACTAAGCTACATACTTTATTCATGAATATAATGTCTTATTCTTACGACGTCATTGTACTTACCGAGACTTGGCTTATACCAAACATTGCTGATACCGAATTCATAGACGACCGGTATAGGGTGCTTAGGTGTGATCGCGATCGAGTTAGCACTGGTAAGCTTGATGGCGGGGGAGTGTTGATCGCCATCCTGCGCACCCTGCGCCCCGCATGCATCTTGACGCAGCATGCGAGTGCCGTTCTTGAACACCTTGCAGTTCTACTGCCGGCATCCGACCCCCCCAAGCGTCATGTTATTAGTGTAACATACATACCTCCTGGCGCCCAGGAGGAAGTATACACGTCACACTTTGAAATGTTACAGCGTATCATCAGCGATGTTAGTACGGACATGTTTTTCATCGCCGGAGATTTTAACCGCCCCGACATTACTTGGACAGACAGTCCCCACTGTAAGTACTTAACGCCCCAACCATCCACTCCTATAGATCATTGTTTATGTGAATTTATGTCTTTCATAAATGCTTCTCAATATAATGGAATAAAGAACGACCTTGGACGTACCCTGGACTTGTTCATGTCCAATACTGAATGTCAAGTTACCAGGTGCCCACCGCTTGTCTCTCTCGTCCCGCACCACCCCGCCTTCTCTGCACTATCTACTCTTGGTACCAATTTTACCCCTATGAAACGTCACTTCCTCCCAAAACATAACTCTTTTACCGCAGATTACGAGGTCATCAATCGTGAACTTAGTGAAATCAATTGGAGTCATTGTCTGCGAGATCTATCAGCTGATCAATCAGTTGATGCGTTCTATGAAAAGTTGTATTCTATAATAAAATCACATATTCCACTATGCAAGCCCAAGTCTACACGTTTTCCAGTGTGGTTTAGCTCAGCTCTCATAAGCATCTGTAGAAATAAAGAACGCGCCTGGGTTAAATGGAAAAAATACAATAATTTATCTCATTACGAGACGTTTTCATTTTATCGTAAGCAATTCAAAGCCGAATCAGATAAGTGTTTTAAAAAGTACATCGAGTCAGTCGAGGACAGTATCCCTCTCAGTATTAAACGATTTTGGATTTATGTGTCGCATAAGAAGGGAAAGTCAGATATCCCGGCCAACATGTATCTCGATGACCGAATTTCCAACCTTCCAGCCGATATATGTAATATGTTTTCCACTTTCTTTAAATCTGTATACGAACCCTCTACTCTTAACCCTGTCCACTGGGAGCCCCCAAGTGCATACGCCGACAACGCAGTATGTATCTCAGACATACAGCTGCCACTGGACACTATAAGTTGTGCTTTAAAAAAGTTGGATGTAAACAAGGGCCCGGGGCCTGACGGCTTACCTCCTTTATTCATTAATAAAGTGTCTGAAAATATAGCACTTCCGCTAAAGTTAATTTTTGATAAATGTCTTAGAGAAGGTATTTTTCCAAGCGTGTGGAAAATGGCGTTCATCATACCCGTGCATAAAAGTGGGGATAAGTCCAATATCGAAAAGTACCGACCCATTTCTTTACTGTCCACCTTGTCGAAGCTTTTCGAGCGCCTTGTACACAATAAATTATACCCACTTATTCACCAGATTATCATACCGGAACAGCATGGTTTCGTACAACGACGTTCCACTAATACAAATCTTATGCAATTTACCAATTACCTATTTGAGAATATGGATAATCAAATCCAGGTGGACGCTGTGTACACGGACTTCCGGAAGGCGTTCGACAAGGTGGATCACAAGCTACTTCTAGATAAAATAGCATACAACTGCATACGTGGAAATTTGTTGCGGTGGTTTATGGCCTATATCTCGAACAGAACTCAAAAGGTGGTCGCCAATGGCGTGGAATCTGAAGCTGTCACGGTCACTTCTGGAATTCCTCAAGGGTCCATAATTGGCCCGCTCCCCTTTATTTTATATGTTAATGACATTAAACATTGTTTTATTAACTCCCAGTTTTTGATGTACGCGGATGACATAAAAATATACAAATCCTGCAAGAATACACACGACTGTGTCCTACTACAGGAGGATCTTGACAGGCTATCCTTATACTGCATAATTAATAAACTTCAGCTTAGTTTACCTAAATGTAACGTAATGTCTTTCACAAAAAAGAGGAATAAGATATCATTCAATTATATTCTGCAATCCACCACGCTACAGGCCGTTTACTCCATCCGGGATCTTGGCGTAACACTAGATTCCAAGTTACACTTGGACCAGCACATAGAAAATATAATTCATAAAGCATACCGCATGTACGGCTTCATTATGAGAACCGCCAATAATTTTAAGCGCACTTCTACTTACATGCTACTATACAAAACTTTGGTACGTCCTCAGCTGGAATTTGCAGTTCCTATTTGGTCTCCTTTCTACAACTGTTATGGAAATAGGCTTGAAACGGTGCAGAAAAAATTCCTTAAATCGATGCATTACAGATGTTGCCGCTCAAGATTGACACTGTCCTATCCTGAGACCCTTGACCATTACAAACTTCTTAGCCTGGAGTCTAGACGTAATCTTCTAAAAGTCATGATGCTGCATGGAATGTGTAACAACAGATTCGATTGCCCTAATATATGTAACAATATATGCTACATCGTACCTAGAACTGTAAACCGGCGAGAGGCGCGTGTGCCCCGGCTCTTCCACACTGCGAAGTGTAGAACCAACGCCGGGGCACGCGCGCCTCTGCGTCGCCTTTTAGACAACTATAACACGCACTTTGTTCACCTAGATATTTTCGCACTTTCGCACAATGAATTTAAAATGCAAGCTATATCTTCACTTCAGAGTTAATATGGCACGGGATTAGCACAATTTTAACTCTTTTACTTTAAGCATTACTTTGCGGACATAAGTGTGGGTTATACATTTACCAAATTTTATAATGTAACAACTATCGTATTGTATGATATAATGTATAACTGTTTTGTGTCCCAATGAAATAAAAAAAAAAAAAAAATAAAATAAACAGACACAGGCTATTATATGGAATTGCTCTTGCTAATGCATTACAGTTCTCAGCCACTGAGTAAGAACAATAACAGAATTAAAAGTAGTTGTGTGTATAGGCATTAGATTGAATTTGGATCACCACTCAGTATGATTATGACTAAATAGATGTACAAGTAAAAAAAAATGGGATACTAATATACTTCCCTGTAGGTATGTTGGAAAATGTGTCACATGACTGTTATGCTTATAACTTTCGTTTTTCCGTTGAACCAGTTTTTTCTTTTTCAAGCAAAATAACATTGTTACTACTGATATATGACAATGGCTTCCAGTCTTCCCTGTATTGTATAATCTTTATCCAGCTATCTACATTCCACCAGTCGCTGGGCAAGTAAGAGCGGCCCAATTCTTGTTTGCGACGAAATTAATGGTATACTGAGTATACTGACTGACAGGCATGGTAGGTACTGTGCACTTTTCAGTATAAGGATGATAGCCGAAGTTTTCCCTCCATCAATCAGGTATCTTGGTTTTGCGCCAGCACCGTTCCCAGCTTCTGATGTCGGAGAAGAGACTAGATCATCAGCCTTCTTCGCGATGGTCATACGTATCGTGGGCGATTAGGGTGAAATGCCAACACAAAACCATTGATTGTTGCTTCAAACATTTACTTTTTGTTTCACAATTTTATCAAACACTCGAGTCTTCAACTTATTAGAACAAAGATGATGAAACTAGACATTACGTATCTTGAGTAGTGAGTTCACGCACTCCATAAAGATTACCATCACCTCATAATACTCCAACTTATTCGTTATCGTTTCTCCTTAGAAAAAGGACTTATCCTCACATTGATCGAACCTTCCTCGATCTCTCACTTTTCTCTGTCCTGCTTTTTCAGCGCATCATTCTAACATGGCGTCCACGAGCTCACTCCGGAGTTATCCTCTCGGCTCAGTATAGTTACGTTTTAATTATGATAAACAATTTGATGTGATGTTCAAATGTGATAAATGAATTTAAAGTGAATAATGATTTTACAATACCTTTTCATTGTTAATTAGCTTAGTTCTTAGATAATTTCATAAACAAAGTACTTTTATGACTGCGAGTGGATAGATTCGTTTAGTTATACAAACCAATTGCTATTTTATGATGATAATTAAGAACCTTGCATTTGGACTAGATACATTTTAAGAAATCATATTAGATTAAATTATGATTAAAGGTCTTCAAGTCCGTAGTTTCGTCTCTTCTGTTATAAACTTGATTGCGACGCACTCCCTCCGACTATATATATGTATATATATATATCAAGATATATATATATATATATATATATATCAAGATATATATACACAGGGTGTAATCGTTAAGTGTGTCCAGGCCATTATTTCGTAACTATTACAGATATCAACTTCAAAAACAAAATCAAAAACTTTAAACTGATATCGAAAGTACGTTACCTAATGAGTAAAATGACATCAATAACTTTTTAAAAATCAAACGAGAGGTATCTAAAATTTTGATATTAAACACTCCCATACATTTAGTATGAGATTAGTAGAAAGGTTTTAGTGTCCTTATTTTAAAAGAATGTTTTAGCTTAGTACTGTTTATTAACCTAACAGAGTAATAAAACTATATTTTAATTGAATAATATTCATTTCTTAGTAAGTACAAAATTTTGTATTCAAAGCAGATATTCAAAGTGACGTCAATTTTGATGGTTTAATAGCCAATAACAGTGCAAGCCCTTGGCTAGCCAGATCCCCGGATCTCACGACCTGTGATTTCTTCCTATGGGGATTTATCAAAGACGAAAGTATACGCTGAGAGAATGCACAGCCTAGAAGAGTTACAGATTCGTGTACGTCGTACAATTGCTTTAATTACTCCGCAAATGTTAAGGAAAGTTCATTTAGAAACTGTAAGGAGAGTTCGTCATTGTATCGCACAAAAAGGACGTCACTTCGAACATCTGCTTTGAATACAATATTGTACTTACTAAGAAATAAATATTATTCAATTAAAAGATAGTTTTATTACTCTGTTAGGTTAATAAACAGTTTCCTTTAATATCAGTACTAAACTAAAATATTCTTTTAAAATAAGGAAACTAAAACCTTTCTACTAATCTCATACTAAATGTATGGGAGTGTTTAATGTCAAAATATTAGATACCTCTCGTTTGATTTGTAAAAAGTAATTGATGTCATTTTACTCATTAGGTAACGTACTTTCGACATCAGTTTAAATTTTTTTGATATCTGAAATAGTTACGAAATAATCGCCTGGACACACTTAACGATTACACCCTGTGTATACTATACTGTACTATATATATATATATATGTATATATATATATATAGTACTGTGTATACTATATATATATATATATCAAGATATATATATAATATATATATATAATATATATATATATATACAGGGTGTAATCGTTAAGTGTGTCCAAGCGATTATTCCGTAACTATTACAGATATCTAAAAACTGTAAACTGATATCGAAAGTTCGTTACTTAATGAGTAAAATGACATCAATAACTTTTTAAAAATCAAACGGGAGGTATCTAAAATTTTGGCATTAAACCCTCCCATACATTTAGTATTAATTAGTAGAAAGGTTTTAGTTTCCTTATTTTAAGTGGTCTAGTATCTACTCATTTTACCTTATTCATATTTTGTGATTACGTATGATTATGACAATGATGATTTTCAAGTAGATACATGTGAAGAATTTTTTTTTAAAGAATATTAGAACCGAAGTTACTAATATTCCCTCTAACCCCTCCAATTAAGCTAAAATGCTTGTGCTAGGAGGCTTGTGTAGGAGTGGGTTCACGCCGGTAGTGTAATGGCCAAGATCGAACCCGGGACCTCTCGATCGTAAGGCCGATTCCTTAACCACTAAGCTACCGACGCTTTTAAATTTAAAAGTTTTTTAATTATCTTACCACTTCAAATTAGTAATACACCGTGTTTCAATATCGCATTAATTTGAGCAGACTGAAAAGCAACACTACAAAAAAAAATTGTACTTACTAATAAAAAAAAAAAATATTTTTAATTTTATCATTCTGCTAGGTTAATAAACAGTTTCCTTTATATCAGTACTAAGCTAAAATATTCTTTTAAAATAAGGACACTAAAACCTTTCTACTAATCTCATACTAAATGTATGGGAGGGTTTAATGTCAAAATTTTAGATACCTCTCGATTGATTTTTAAAAAGTTATTGATGTCATTTTACTCATTCGGTAACGTACTTTCGATATCAGTTTACAGTTTTTTGATATCTGTAATAGTTACGGAATAATCGCCTGGACACACTTAACGATTACACCCTGTATATATATCTTGATAGTACACAAAGCCTTGTCCGTATATTCAATTTACAAAAAATTAGTCGTCGTATATATATATATCGGGCGGGTCGTCGTGCCTATTTACAGCATATTGAAAGTTTGTGGTAACCGTTAGTTACAGGAACATTTTATGATACAATAATAATTATTAACAGGAATTAAAAGTATGTATGTATGTACCTATACCATGATCGCGTTTTCCCGTTAACATTATTATACATATTACTTACATATTAATTATGCATGTCATGGAACGTGTGTAATAAGTTGAAACATTTTATTGCCATGAACTTTGTCCTTTATTGCAGATGCCACACAGTTTTGGAGCCCAAAGGACTTAATATTGTTAATATTATTACATCGAATGATGAGACCATGTTTAATAATATTCTGCACTCCTTTGTCGGAATAGCCGCTATTCAAATTGGACTTACAGACGTTCTGAATGAACTAGGATTCAAGCCAGATGGAATAATTGGTAAGAGAATTTATATTATGTATACACAAGCGAACTACCACTCACTGATTCATCACAAAATCTTAGAAACTGTATATAGGTACTACAAACTTGAAATTCGGCAGGTAGATTCCTCATATGGGTGAAGATATCCGCTAAGAATGGATTTTACGAAATTCCACCCACCCTTGTGGGGTTCAAACAGGGGACGGTAGTGTGTACGAAAGTCTTACTCCATGCGTACAAAGTCGCAGAAGGCCGCTTGTTACTTACATTAGGAACTAAGCTCAATCTGATGTGCGAAGATAAAGAAGGGCACCTAAACTATATAAATCCAGCTTTAATCAATATCATTTTAAATTCTCATAGGACATAGTGTGGGTGAACTAGGCTGCGCTTACGCTGACGGTTGCTTGACTGCAGAGGAAATGATACTATCTGCGTACTACCGCGGGCTGGTGTCGCTGGAGACTAAGTTCATACACGGATCTATGGCTGCTGTTGGCTTGGGTTACGAACAAGTAAGCTTTTATTAATGCAGTTCTTCTGGTTTGCCTTAATAGTTACCTACTAAAGATATTTTTCGGTCAACATTAAAGTTTATTATTAATAACATTAAATACGCATACCTGCTTTCTTAACCAAAATGCTGACAAATGAAGCCTTTATCAATTGTTCACTTTACGCATATAGATATCAAAACTATGTCCTCCGGAAATTGAAGTAGCATGTCACAATGGACCTCAATCTAGTACCATTTCTGGACCTTCGAACGTGATGCGTGAGTTTGTTACGAAGCTAACGGCTGAAGGAATCTTCGCCAAGGAGGTCCCGTGTTCCAACATCGCCTACCACTCGCGTTATATAGCTGATGCTGGTAAGATTTTTAATATTTGTTTTGAAATAATTTAATTAAATTCCTTATAAGTATAATTATCACAATTATTTTCTTATATATTTCTTAGTTACAATTCTTAATTTAATTTATTTTCTACTATTTATTTTTATAACGTTAGCTCAGGCGTCTACGTCAGATTATTAGTCAGATAAGGTTGCCTGTAAGAGATCGCTCTCAGCGATAAGGCCGCCATTTGTACATAATGTCATGTATTGTCCATACATTTACTGTATTACTGGTGTACAATAAAGTTTTATCTATCTATAATGCTAAATATAGAAATATGCCACTACATTTCTATATTAGCATATTAATCTGCGGATAATGTAGTGGATTACAGTCATCATCATCATCATCATCATCCTGCCCTTATCCCAAGTTTTTAGCGGTGTAACCTCCTTTTTTTTTTCCTGAACATGTGTGTTTCTTCCATTCATCTTTAGACCCCATTTGGGAAATGGCTAAGATCTTGTATAGGAAATGGTTAAGAGAATGATGATTATACGTGATGTATATTATTGACCCGCACCATGAAGCTCTACGAGAGGATAATCGACTCCCGGATCCGAAAGGAGAGTGCACTATCGGAGTATCACTATGGGTTTCGTTCCGGGCACGGCACTATGGATATGGTGTTCGCCCTAAGGATCGTCGCAGAGAGATACAGGGCGAGGTACACGCCCCTGCACTGTCTATTCCTAGAAATGCAGAAGGCCTTCGACTGTCCCTCGCGCGATGATCTGGTGGGCACTGCGGTCTAAAGGCGTCCCAGAGAGACATACCATGATTCCGGTTCCGCGGTTTGAATCGCTATTGGGGACATGAAAACCTTCCCCGTCATCGTCGGTACTTAGTCCTTAACTGTTCAGCTTGATATTAAACGTTTTGTCGGATAGCATCAGAAACTCACATGAGCAGCCTCCATGGTTGCTTATGTATGCTGATGACATTGCGCTGATGGACACGGACAAGAAAAGATTGGTGCGACGTGTGAAAGTGTGGAAAGAAGCACTTGAGAACGACGGTTTGAGGCTAAATGTAGCGAAGACAGAATACTTGGCTTTAAACTCAACAGCCCTCCGCATAGGTGATGACCTGGTCGAACGCACGGGTAAGGTTAGGTACCTGAGATCTGTATTTCACGTGACTGGTGACATGACATCGACTACGACGTCTCGACATGTATTGCCGCCGCGTGGTCCAACTGGCGGGAAATGACTGGTGTCACATGCGATTTGTCATTCTAGATATTTTGATTTAATAGACGTTTAAACATGTGGAGCTTCTGTAAACAATGACCTTTTTTCCTTATGGACCTTCTGATTCGGAGGGGTCTATAAGACGATCATTAGGCCTTTCCTTTTGCACGGCCGTGAGGCGTGGCCCTGTTGGAGCGACACAAGCAGACTGCGTGACACAGAGATGAAAATGCTATGATGGATGTGCGTAGTCACGCTTAAGGATCGCGTGAGGAACTCTCACATTCACGGTGACCTTCGTGTCCGTGAAATCGCAGATAAAATGCAAGAGATTCGCCTTCGCTGGTGGCAATGGCACCCCCACCAGGTCGAGGTAGGCCCAAGAAGTCCTGGCTTGCCGTTGTGAAGGGTGACATGCGTGCAATGGTCTCACTACCATAGACAGCCAAGATCGTGTGAAGTGGAGAAGGAAGAGCTGGAAGGTGGAACCTGAGCTCCGAGGCACCGTGGCCTCGGAAGCAATCAAAATTGACGTTGCCATGATGTATTTTCAGACAGGAAAGTAAGGGCAGGTACAAAACATTGACCGTTATAGTAACAAAATGTTTTTAGAGGACTACCCAAAACTTTTTAAGATACTCTGAACTGCGTTCACAGATTTTGGATAATTCGTACAGTTAACAAGAAAAGTGCTAAAGTGTCAGCTTTTGTGCCAATAGATTATATTTCATGTGGTGGTCAAAATTACTCTTTGGAACCACTTAATGTATGAGTATTAGAACTAACAAAAATAGCCGAACGAATTGTAAGGCAATAAAAAATATAACTTAAGACAAAAACAACAAGCGATAACCATTATCGCCAAATTATACTATTTCTTTCTATAGTGTTTTCTACAATCTGTCACTGTAGTTCAGAATAATAAAAATAATTCAGAATAATAATAAAAATCTTTAACAGTTAAGGTTTCTGCCATTACTAGTCCGTCTCAAAAATACACTCTGTATATTGCAATAGTTTATTGTGCTTACATAAAAACATGATTCAAACTAAAATTTCGATGAATATTGCAAAAAAACATGACAAGTTATCAGTTACAGCTCTAATGCCTCTAATGCAGGTTTGAACGTCCACTCCATTCGCTCACAATGACATGAGGAGATTAAAAAAATTTACGTTTTTTTTTTGCATTATTTACTCTCCATCGTGTTAGTAAAACTAAATGAAACGGTAATTTTAATAAAAAAAAATCACTACAAAAAATATCTAATAAAGCTTCCCAATGAAATCAGATATTTTCCTGTTAATAAATTAAAAAATACAGTAAAGAGCAAACTGTGCCAGAAAGGCTATTATAAAATCCAAGATTATTTAAATGATAAACAAGCTTGGAAATGAGCAGTTCGCTCAGCTATGCTTCTCAAGCAAAACATTGTATCTAGAACATAAGTTCTAGGCTAAGTAAATGTTTTGTAAATAGACCAAAAAAAAAATGCCCGCTGAGTTTCTTGCCGGAGTCTTCTCAGGTCTAGGCCGCGTTTCGAACCGGCGGTGTGGTCCATTTGCTAGTATTAGTTAGTATTTAATATTTACTTTATGTTGACGTTTTGTAAGTTCCGATTTAATTGACTATGCAGAATAAACTATTTTTGATTTTGATTTTTTGATTTTGTTCAACTAGCGCCAAGTGCGTTCTTTTTTATTAGTGGTATTTTGTTATGTACATATACATAACAAAATACCACTAATAAAAAAGTTGGACCTGGAGTTCTACTAAGCGTTTTCGGCTTCGGAAGCGTTCCCCTTACACTCGGTAGAATGGATATAATGACAAAAAATATTAATTATAGGTCCAAGATTGTTAAAATACTTGCAAAGTACTATTAGTACTCCTAAGGCGCGGAGCGAGCGGTGGCTATCAACATCAGTGCCGAGAGACAGATGGAACGAGCCACTAGCAAAATTTTGTGCAGCCGAGTATCTAACTAATAATTTACTGGTAAGAATACTATAACGTTCTGTGGAACCCATTTACTTTCTCAAGCTTCTGTAACTCTACCATAACACTATTATTGCCACAAGCTTACTTTTTGCCAGTGTAATTTGTGTCTTTTAAAACGTGCAGGTATTAGCCTCCTTAAATACGTACCTGCAGGTTTTACTTTGAAAAAACTTTTCACTTCAGTAATTTTTCTGCTGTATCGCCTTTAACATTAGTACTGTAAATAGTAATACTGTGGTACCGAAGGTGTTTTAAGAATGAATAAGGTTATATTTTCACTAAACAACTAGAATGCAAAAATTGAAAATGAATCATGGAAAGGTAATTTATATGATTCGGTTCGGTCGGGAAAGGTAATTTATATGATTCTGTGCCGTCCTGGGTGGGTCGGAGAGCTGGCTCGTAAATAAGGGATGAAAGACAGTTGTATATAGCCGAGATGCGAATGTTGAGATGGATGTGTGGTGTGAAAAGAATAAATACATTAGGGGAAGTTTGAAAGTAGCTATCACAGAAAAGCTAATCGTTTACCATGAAATTCGGACATGTAGTGCGTAGGGAAGGGATGAACGTAATGCCTTTAGGAAGTTATTAACCATGGAAGTGGAAGGCTACAAGAGGAGAGGAACACCTAATAGGAGGTGCAGGTGATTTAGAAGTTGAAATGATGAAAGTCAGAAGAGATGAATGGAAGAAACACAATGTTGCGCCGACCCCAAATAAACTTGGGATAAGAGCACGAGAATGATGATTATTGTTAGATATATTTATTTATTTCTTTGCTTTTGCTTTATTTCAACAAAAATGTACCTAAAAACATTTTTGTTGAAAATAACCTATGTTTCAACATATTACTTTTGTAGAATCCAGTGCTTTTCGAGGAAACTTCCAAACTGGTTCCGAACAATGCTGTGTTAGTAGAAGTCGCTCCGCATGGACTACTGCAAGCCATCCTCAAGCGTTCAATGCCAGCTAGCTGTACCAATATCGCGCTCACTAGAAGAAAACATCCTGACAATACAGTTTTGTTGCTTGAAGCTATTGGAAAGTGAGTGCCTACATCAACCTACATCTGGTGAATCTGATTCACCAGATGTAGGGTTAAAATAATGTTAAGTGCTTAGTAAAATTTTGTTCCTATAAATTCTCTATCAAGGGGAAAAATGCTTAAGCAGTTTTCGAATGGTAATTACAATAATATAATAAATTAATCATATAAAATTATAGACCATTAAGACGAAGCTTAGTAGTTTATAGTATACATACATACATACTATATTTATCCCCGGAGGGTAAGGCAGAGGTGACTTAACACCCACATTTCACCAGTCAGTTTATTCGGTCCCACGTAATACCTAGCAGCCTATTACCGTATTCCGGGCCAACTCGAGTATGGGCTGTATATATCTATCTGATGTTAAACAGTCCTATTCCTTAGTCGCCTTCTACGACACCGCTTGGTAAGAGATGGGGTGGCCCAAATTCTATTCTGCCGGGAACCACGCGGATGTATATAGTATTATTATAGTATACAATCACACAATATAGTCTAAAGGTATGATTCCGAATGTGACCGCATACGACAACTGCAGACGCACGCAGCAGATATACGTATAATTCATTGCGGCTTCTCAATGGTCCTCTTTATCCGTATCACAGTTTAACAATGTTAAGTGGGATGAGCACACGTAGGAATAACCAAGGAGTTTTATTTTTGGAATTCAACTTTCTATTCCTGGATGGTTTTTTCGTACGTAGTTTTTTATACAGGTTGAGAAACAATCATTCTTTTGTTACGACTCATAACCAAAGAATAATTTCTCAATCTGTATAAAAAAGTACGTACGACCTTTGCTGGAATGTGCCTCCCAAACCCAAAAGAAATTTATTCATAGTTTATAATAGTCTGGAGCTTATACACATTTTGGAAAACTTACTTTTGCCGACGTTTCGGTTGCGTTTTTTTGTTTTATTGTTGAAAGGTGTGCAAAGAGAAAGCAACCAAAATGGTAACTTGCCTGAAAATATGTCATATCGGTGTCTTCTATACAAGACCAAAATTCGTTCCTGCGTGGAATACCTACTACTCGCATCTCTGGGATGGCTCCGCAAAGTACTTACTAGATGCTCTTGACAGGTTTCAGCGACGTGCGGTTCGCATTATTGGGAATCCTGAGGTCACGAACACCCTCAAGCCTATGTAGGTGCATATATTGCTTGAACGCCTCAAAGGCTACAATTTCCTTTCTTCTTTTTGCTTTCAGGTTGTATATGGAAGGCTACAATCCTAACGTTGACGTTTTGTATCCGAAAGTCGACATGCCAGTTTCCACTGGCACGCCCTTCTTGTCACACTTAGTCAAATGGGCCCATGGTGAAAAATGGTACGAGTGTCTAGACTTTCATGGCCATAGTCTTGCTATTATTATTATTTAACTTTTACATGAAGCCTACGTTATTTTTTTAGGAAACTGCCGCTGTACAGCTGTGCAGATAGGAAGATCGATCCTACTCACAATTTATTTTTATCTTTGCATGATGAAGAACATGCTTATTTGCGAGGAAATTCCATAAACGGTAAATATTAATAAGCATTTTTTTTTGTTAAAAAAATATTAGAACCGTAGTTACTAATATTCCTTCTAACCCCTCCTGCTAAACTAAATTGCTTGTGTTAGGAGTGGGTTCACATCAGTAGTGTAATGGCCAGGATCGAATCCGGGACCTCTCGATCGTAAGGTCGACTCCTTAACCACTAAGTTACCGACGCTTTCATTCTCTGAGCCCTTTCCTAACTCAGTAGGAGACGGCTTTCCAGACTAACTGTGATGCAGCTGAACTTCCATATTTTCTGTGAAGCTACTGCTATCTGACCTCCAGAACAAATTGGCGATACTGAAGTTCTGTAGTTAGAGTTAGTCGAACTTTTGAAGACTCCAACTATAAAGTATTTGCAATGAGCGGGAATCGAACACGCACCCTGCTTCGCGGCTAAATGGTCGCATATTTGAAGCGTCAGTAGCTAAGTGGTTAAGGAGTTGGCCTTACGATCAAGAGGTCTCGGGTTCGAATCCTGGCTATTACACTACCCACGTGAACCCACTTCTACCACAAGCAATTTAGCTTAGTAAGAGGGGCTAGAAGGGCACGCCGCGCCGTCGTAGTAGGGCACGCGATCGTAGCAGCGGTAAAGCCCATCATGGGGGAATGGCTAGAGAGGCCACATGGCAGCCTCTCGTATCAACTGACGCAGATTATCATCGGGCACGGGTGCTTCGGGCGGTATCTGCGTCTGATTGATAAGAAGCTAACGTCCGAGTGCTAAAACTGCGAAGTGAGCGAGGACATGGGGCTGTAAATTATTACCGAGTGTCCGAGGCAGGAGCTAGTGGTGGCCCTGGGAGTAAGAGTTATCACCCTCGCCACCCTGCTCATGGCGATGGTCCGCTATGCGGACACGTGAATGGCCAGTATCACCTTCTGCGAGCAAGTAATGGTCGTGAAGGAGACGGCGGAACGGGAGCGGCGCGCGGCGGCGTGAGCGAGAGAGACTCGCAGATGGCACCCCCCACGTGCGCAGGCAACTCAGGCGTCGGAGGGCACAGACTGACCACTGAAGCTGGCCACGGCGGCGGTGCGCTACGAAGCGCGCCTCTTCATTCCGAGGGGAGGTCGGGGTCACCATAATTTTCCCCCCTCCAGGGAAGGGCCAGACCGTAAGGGATGGCCCTGGGTCAGAAGCGGTGCGAGGGATATGTCGAAGACAACCTCTCCTCCGGCCTAGCACCACGACCCTCAGTCGGGGAGCGATAAAAAAAACGCTTTACCATAATATTACGTCTTTTTCATACATATAGGTTTGGTGTAAGTATCTCACTCGCAAACTAGACCTTAGATATTCTATCCCATATAGCATGTCCTATATTTTATAATTTGTGCAGATTTGTCTTAAAATTAGTAACATAATAACTTTTAGGTAATATCTTATATCCATTTGCTGCAAGTCTAACGCTTGTATGGGATGTACTTGCTATGGCTCTGGATGTTCAAAAAAAGCAGTTTTCCGTGGAGTTCAGTAACTTACGACTATATTCGCAACCAATACTGCATGATCGACGACAACTCAAACTGAGTGTGGCAATACAGAGAGGAACAGGATACTTTGAGGTAAATGTGAAAATGAGTCATTTTATTATGACAGACCTAAAGATATGATTCCGAAGCCGACCGCATACGACAACTGCAGATGCATGCAGCAGATACAGCGAATGCATAAGTAACTTGTTTAATTGGATACGGACAGAGGGGCCCATTGAGTGAGAAGCAGCAATGAATTACGCGTATCTGCTGCGTGCAACTGCAGTTGACGTATGCGGTCTGCCGAGTGCAGACCGCATTAGCAGACGCATGCAGCAGATATAGCGTACGGCGAAATAGACTTTAATGTGATATTTTTTTATTGATTGAATTCATTGGGATTAGACTAACAATGATAATTAACATAATAATTATTTCAAGGTTTTAGAGGACCGCTCAAAGGTTATTACTGGATTCGTTGGGATCTTACAAAAGGCCATTAAAGTCAGGCCCGCGGCTGACCTGAAAATAAAGAAGTACTTCAATGCTGAAGATATTTATCAAATGTTACGTGACAAAGATTATTTTTACAGGTACGTTGAGTATAGATATTATGATTACATTGAATGTTGAGCTACAATATAATGCAAGCCAAAAATATTTTTGTTCCTAACGTAGTGACGAGTTTCAAAGCATTGCATCCATGGATGAGTCTCTGAGCGAGGCTCAACTTGTGTGGCGCAATAATTGGACTACATTCATCGATGGTATGCTGCAGCTAAATGCGTTGCAACAGACTCATAACACGGTCTCACAACCCACTAGAATCCGTAAAATAACAATTGACGTCAAAACGCATTTTAATGAAATTTTAAATATGAAGACAGCAGATGGTACAAGTTTATTGCCAACTATAGTTTCCGACTTGTACGATAATACTAGGTAAAATTAATTAATTTCACTATTATTGTGTGTGTGTGTGTCTGTGATCTGCTAGTTTTTTTTTCAAAAAGACCTGCAAGATATGTTCTGCGTCTAGAGAGTTCTTTACAGTACATTATATTTAACCCTAGAAAGATAATCATGTTGGGAGTTACTTAAAAGATAATCATGTGCCTCACGAGCGCACAATATTGTAAGGTCTACCTGTGGCCTGGAAAGGTTTTTAATCATGA
Organism: Eilema sororculum; assembly: GCA_914829495.1. Classification (NCBI taxonomy): domain Eukaryota; kingdom Metazoa; phylum Arthropoda; class Insecta; order Lepidoptera; family Erebidae; genus Eilema; species Eilema sororculum. The sequence continues at coordinate 25,282,439 of OU618536.1, forward strand.
GTAGCTTGTTTCATTATAAAGTTAGTGTACTAATGAAATAAATTATACTCAAAACATTTTGAAAATTATTTATTTTACGAGAAATTTAACACAATGTTCTAAACCTCTTAGAAAAAGTAACAAAAAATATTAGTCTTCTTTTAATTGGACTTATTTTCCTTTTTAGACGTAATTAATCACGAGTAATGCTTAATTGTACTTAATACTAACATGAAAATTAATAAAACATATCTTTGGGCTCAGGAATGGCACACTAAGTGCAGTCAACACACACATCTTTTCTGCTTTTCTTTTTTGCATTTGGTACATGTCATTTTTGACATTTATGTACAGCTTTGGTAGTAATTGAGTCCTGGTACCCGTCGTCCACGTCGCTCTGAACGTCATCCTCATTCAAGTGATCCTCCTCCTCCCTATCACTATCCTCAGCAACATGCAGCATATCACCATCACCTTCATCGTAAAGCTTATTTACTATTTCATCTTCAGCTAAGGATAGATCCTTAGCTGAAGATTCCGTGCGCGAATAGATTCCGTGCTATGATTTTCAGACCTTAAAACACATAATAGAACTATAAAATACGAACAACTACTAATAAATATCTACTAATCAAAGTTGATGTGTTCCGACGAAAGTTACACAAAAGATAATCATATGTTCCACGAGCGCAACACTTAGCTAGCAGCTATCGATGACATCACGCAGAATATTGACCTCAATGCGCTGAATATTCATTTCATCATACCTCCGACTTTGATAGATGACGTAGATAAGGCATCCACGTTAAGTTATATTTCCAGTCTTCCCCTGCCTGAATGTGCTTTGTTTATATTCAATCCGGTTACGGAGAGCGATATAAAAAAACAAATCCTATCAATATCAACGAAAGCAATAGGTAATGATGGTATTCAACAACAAATGTTACTACCTATTCTAAATGATATCCTGCCAGCCATTACTCACATCATTAACTTTTCGCTGACAAGTGCTTTCTTCCAGGCCAGTGGAAAGGAGCTATCCTTTCCACTGGCCTGGAAGAAAGCACTTGTCATCCCTTTACCCAAAACCTCCAATCCCGCCTTATTATCCCAGTTTCGACCCATTTCAATCCTACCGATCCTTTCCAAAGTGCTCGAGAACGTGGTGCGAAATCAATTAACCAGTTACCTCTCCTCTAATGGTCTACTGAGTCCATACCAATCTGGTTTCCGTTCAGGCCATAGTACAGTCACGGCACTAGTCAAAATATCAGATGATATAAGACTGGCCATGGAGAACAAACTTAACAGTTTTGGTTTTACTGGACTTCAGTAGTGCCTTCAATTCTGTTGATTTCGACATCCTCTTGGGTATCCTTTCATCGTTAAATATATCGTCCTCTGTAATCGCTTGGTTCAGCTCCTATCTTCGGGGTCGCTCGCAGCGGGTTCACTCTGATGAGGCGTTCTAGGACTGGAGTGACCTTGCTGCGGGTGTACCGCAAGGTGCCGTCCTCTCTCCCCTTCTTTTCTCCATTTTTATTAATGCTATCAACAAAGTTATATCTTCCAATTATCATCTCTACGCAGACGATTTGCAGATTTACCGTCATTTTGGGGCTGACGAGGTAGGTGGGGCAATTGTGGCCGTCAATAGTGATCTCAGCATGGGCAAAATCTTTTGGTTTGCTTGCTTGTCAATCCAGCTAAATCGCAAGCAGTCATTATAGGGAGCAGATATTTTTACAATAATCTTGACCATGCCTCTCTGCCTCCTATTTACTATAACAACACCTTGATACCTTTTACCTCGGTTGCCAAAAACCTTGGTATTATCTTCGATTGCAACTTGTCAACGAGGTGAGCAGGAGGGTTTTTAGCACTTTTCACTCTCTTAAGCTTCTTCAGAATTTCCTTCCTTTTAAGATCAGAGTCTGTCTTGCTCAATCTCTTCTCATTCCTCTTCTAGACTATGCCGACGTCACCTTTTTGGATGCAACTGAAGAACTGTGGAACAAGATGGAGCGACTGCAAAATTTATGTATTCGTTTTATTTTCGGTCTCCGCAAATACGATCACGTTTCCGAGTTCCGAAAGCAACTAAAGTGGTTACCAATTCGGCGGCGTCGAGATGTTCATATTCTTTCCCTTCTCTTCTCTATTCTTCATAATCCTCATTCTCCTTCATATCTTCGTGAGCGCTTTGAATTCCTTGTGCCCAGGGGTAAACCCTGTCGTACTTCCTCCTCTCTTCTACTTCGAACTCCTTGTCATAGTTCTTCCTGCTACGACAATTCTTTTACAGTTTCTGCAGTGCGTCATTGGAACTCTCTTCCTCACACCATACGCGATAGTCCATCTTCGAACATTTTTAAAAAACGAACAAGAGATTACTTTCTCTCCCAACTATAGCAGACATATGTATGTAGGTGTAGGTATGTATGTGTGTATTTATTTATGTATGTATGTATGTATGTATGTATGTATGTATGTATGTATGTATGTATGTATGTATGTATGTATGTATGTATGTATTTATGTATGTATGTATTTATGTATGTATGTATTTATGTATGTATGTATGTATGTATGTATGTGTATATGTATGTATATATGTATATGTGCATGTTGCATGTATGTATATGTTGTATCTATGTATATTTATGCCTTTTACCTGGGGTATACGTCTAGTATAACCTCCTAAATCAAATTCGATGCTTCTTGTACACTAGACTTTGCCACTCATATAGCAATTCCTCTGTGCATTCCCAGGTTTGCTGGAAGAAAACTCAGCTTTGAGTTAAGCTCGCCTTTGTACATCTCGTCTCACTATTTTATATAAATATAATTTATGTGTACATAAAGAATAAATAAAAATAAAATAAATAATCCAAAGTACTTACCGATGGTACGTGTCCGCCTCGCTGTTGTACTCGGGGCCAACTGAGATTACATGGCGTGACAAGTTCGAGAGCACGCTCGTTAAAAAGAGACAGCGATAAATGTGTTTTGCTTGCGCCTGTGAGGCGCAGATTATCTTTCTAGGGTTAATATTTATCTATACTTCCTTCTTCTCTTCTTCTTCTTCCTCCTAGCGTTAATCCCAGTCGCATCCGAAGCTTTCAGCTTCTTCTGTCAAATCGATTGCGCTTCTACTCTCTGATTCAGCTTTCAGCTTGGAGTCTGGAGTCCGCTTTTACCAGTCTAACTGCGGATTTGGCTGGACTTCGATATTTTCTGTGGAGCGACTGCCATCTAACCTCAACAACCCAAAGGCGATATCAAAGCATTCCAGCTAGACCAGTGGTTAGATTTTTCAGGGCTCCAACTAACCGTAACGACTGCCATTGATCTTCGCATGGCAACCGGGACTGACGGCTTAATGTGCTCACCGAGCACGACCAGACCAATGCAGATACCCATAGTCATGCATACAAATATTTGTACTGAGCGGGAGTCGAACCCGCGTCTCCTGCGTAGTGGCTGCGTTCACTACCGGTACGCCACGGAGGCTGCTGTATTTATCTATGTAAATAAACCAGCTTTTGCCAACGGGTTCAACCGCGTGGTTGTCGGCTATTGCAACCAAACATAGCCTATGTTTTATACCAGGGTGGCTCACTCCCTACCAAATTTTATTAAAATCGCTTCAGCCGTTTAGACTATACTTACAAACTTTCGCGTTTATTATATTAGTAGGATATGATATTTAAAAATATATATTAAATTATTTATTTTAAAAATTATTTAAAAATTTAATGAATTTGTTTATCCCAGGTCTGGAGGAGTTATAATACAAACCATACAATTTCAACAGTTGCTTCGGTACAAGGGTATTGGTATGACCTTAAAGTCTACGGATTTTATCTCCTATTTCAATACTGATTTTGAAGTAAGTATAAGTTCAAGTAGATATAAATTCGAAATTCAAATATTACGTAGTTCTTGTCAACACCAAAAGTATAAATTAAAGCACGACTTTTCTGGAGAGCCAAAAAACTATTTTTTTTTTTACAAATTCATCTGTAACTTTTTGCCGCCTGATCTTATTGGTCTCTATGACAAAGTTTCTTAGAATTTTCTCCTCTTTAAACCAATAATAAAAAAATAACCAAAAGATTTTGGACTCTGGCGCCCCAACCTGAATATTTAGGTTAAAAGATTAAGGTGGAAGTGCAGCTCCTGCATTACCACTCGTGGTGGTTTTTTTTATAACCACAATTATTGTTCTGTGATATCATTTCATAAATTGACTGCTGCGCACTCGGTATTCTTTACATTGCCTAGACATTATATAGAATACCGGGTTGTACACATTGCCGGTAACATACCAGCAGGAATAAATTTGTCAGTTTTTTTCACAATATAACACTTGTGTTAAACTTTTTTCTTAGGACAATTTAACAAACGAATACTGCTCATTAGTGAATCAAAGCACAGCAGGAAATCGCAATGTAACATTACAAGGAGCTCAATATGGTGATTACGATTTGTTGAAATGGGTGAACGTTCCGGAATTGACTGGATCTGGAATACCTGTGAATGTATGTATGTCTATATTTTTATAAAATTGGGAATTGATTGTGTCTGTGCAGTTTGACAAAAGAGTCGTGAAAATAATGGCAGCGCCACTATCGTGTACATAGCCAACCTATATACAACGGCAATAACAGTTTTGATCCTTCGAACATTTATACTTTTTTTTTATTACTAGGTACTTCACTTTTGTGAGTACTCGTATATGACAATGTAATAATATTCCACAACACAACTTTCTACACGACGCTCTCTAGATCCATGGTAAGTATAGCTTAACTAGCTTAACTTGTGTTATGGGATCTAGAATGCGGATAAACATACTCAGATACTTTTTTTTGTAAATACATACCTACATATTATACATAGAAACACTGCATGCATACAAATATTTAAACTGAGCGGGGATGAAACCCGCGCCTCCTGTGCAGCAATCACATTCACCACCACCACGCCACAGAGGCTGTCGATGCGATTTAATGTTATGGATCAAGTGATAAATTAGGCATTATGATAAATATGAGAGGATACTGCGCTCCTTGACATGGATAAATATAGATTATAGCGGAGCTCCTCCATTAACCACCAATCCATACATGAACTGTAGTTGAGTCGAAATGGTATTTAAACCCTTCATGGCCTACCAAGAACTACAGGGGCATTAGCCTACTCAGCATCGTCGGCGTCGTGCAAAAGTGTTGATTGAGAGAGTTAAGAAAGAAACCGATGAGAAAATATGGGATGCACAAGCGGGTTTTAGAAAGGGAATGGGATGTACGGATCAGGTTTTTTCCTTGCAAAGCATAGCCGAAACATTTTTGGCCAAGAGTCAAAAGGTCTATTGCGCATTCGTGAATTTGGAAAAGGCCTTTGACAAAGTGATGAGGAATGAACTTTGGTCAGTACTGTCTATGTATGGGGTGAGCAGCAACCTTATTCGAGCTCTGAAGTCTATCTATGAGGACCAGTGCTTGGTCATACACTGATATATTTAGCATCCAAAAGGGTGTAAGACATGGCTGTTTAACTTATTTATGGACAGTTGTTTGCAAGATTTGAAAGAGATTGTGGTTTAAGAATGTATGATTTACTCGTCAAATGTCTTCTCTATGCTGATGATCAGGTTTTACTTGCGTCATCGGCAGATTAGTTGCAGGAGATGGTAACACAATGACACAAATAAGTATGGAACAACATGAGACATTATAACGGAATATAAGAAATAACACAAGACACAACATGTACCAACTTGACGTGATTGACAACTGACAGAAAGAGTGTTGCCAATGATGAAATATTTTAGTTCCGTTTCATGAGTTTTTTGCCAAGCTATACGTTGGAGGCATAAAATCAATTGGATTATGTGAATCCAATGATTTTGATTAAAAAAATTATTTTCAATCTATGTCTATTTCGTCACGACAGACGCAAAAACTAGTGGATGGATTTCGGCTAGATTTCAATAAAACTGAATCTGTAAATCAAAATCGTTATATTCAGATACAATAACCCTTCTTAATCTTCATCCATGTATCTATCCCAGTGAATTCCCAATCTTGCTGCGTCGAGCCCAGAGTTATGTCACTTATTGCTCAAATAAATAATTATAATTTATTTTGTACTAGCTTTTGCCCGCGGCTCCGCCCGCATGGATGTCGGTTATCGCGACAAAACATAGCCTATGTCCATTCTCAAGGTCTAATCTACCCCTATACCAAATTTCATCAAAATCGGTTCGGTGGTTTAAGCGTGAAAGCGTAACAGACAGACAGACAGAGGTACACGTTAGCAAGCGCTGTCTAACCAACAACAAGAGGAAAACCAACGCTAGAGTCTCATCCGTCAAGTAGCAGTACCGGCTTACAGGGGAGATTGGTTTGGTGGGACCACCATAACAATCACTTCGTTATTTTATTACTTAAGTTTTATTTATATTTTAAGGTTTCTGTACAACTACCTATCTCTTTTAGGTCTACTATGCCGGTGTCAATAGTTATGATGTGAAAAAAGCTAATGGTTCATTGTTATATAAGCAAAATGGTTCCAATACATATGGGATGGATTTCAGTGGAATCACAGAAAAGTAATAAAATAGTTCGAACCGACTTACACAATTTGTATCAAGCGGCAAATTTCTTAACATTTCGTTTCACCACAGTGGTCACCATGTTATGGGTATAGTGCGTAGTGGTGCAGCTAGCACTCAGGTGAGGGCGCAGCCGGAACTGCTGTGGCCTGTGCCGGCGCACTGGAGTCTGGAAGACGCCGCCACCGTGCCACTAGCGTACGTGCAAGCGTTCTATTGTCTTGTGAGTATAAATGGACTTTTGACAGTAAGCTATGTATTATACATTTATCAAGTTACGGAGAGTGGCAAGGCTTTCTAAAATTGCAAAATTTTTATAGTGCTTCTGCATAATGCGGGTCAGTTGTCTGGGTTTGATTAATTTTAGTGTCTGCATTATTCTCTTACTGTTACCTTCCATCATTCGTTTTTTAAGGCGTGCGCCCTCAGTTTTAATTACATGTTTCGTTCTTTGGTTTCCGATTTTTGCAGAGTACGGGTCTTAGTTTTAATCTGGTAAGACTATGATTGTGCAGTCTCGAGCGCCAATTATAATTCGTGTGATTAGTACTTCAGCGAGGCCTCACGTTCGAAATGTCGCCTAGTCTAGAAGGTACTTGTGCATGAAACTCGGGCGCATTTACGTGGTATTATATTTATTTGGTGTTAGTGTTACATTTTTCAATAACGCGATGTCTAAGGCCTCCATTCCAAGCGTTATGTTCAACGTGAACATTGAAGTCTCCATCAATGTTATTTTGTTCACAGAGTATATCCGTTTAAGGATATTTCGAAGTTATTAACAGGATTGTTTTTTATATTTTTCTGGAGATAGCAAGCAGCATGGGTGTGTGAATAGTCTTTGTTGAAATGAATTATTAAGGCTTAATTTGCGATGAATACTCCCTTAAAAGTGGATCAGATATTTTTTTACCGGGGTACCGGTTTACCAGATTGACCCCTTCAATTTAATGCAAAGAGGTATGCGGGGGATCGTCGACAATCCCATACTCACAAGCGGACGCATAAGCAACCGCGCAGCCTCAGGAGCGGTTTACCTACGCTTTTGTACTACTTGTACAAGTAGAATAGTTACACTGGTGGTAGAAATTTGATGGCACAAATTTGTCACTAATTTCGACCGGATTGGTACCACCGTGCACAAGTGCGAAAAACCCTCCATAGTAATCCAATCTCGGTTGGATTGCGTTCAGAGATCAGCAAGTGCATAGCCGGGCCGAGGTGATGGTAGTCGCAGCACTAGTGGGACCGGTGGGTTTTGGCGTAGTCTAGTGGGGGGTGACGCGGGGCGCCGTGCCGGGCAGGGAGACCTGTAGAAACGGTGGTGCCGCTGGCTGCCCGCGGCATAGTACAGGGGCCCAACTGGGACTAACCACCCTGGGAGGCTGCCCCACCAGGTCGCGCATAATCCCAACACGGCTCGTCGTGCCAGTTGGCGACCGGATGGGAGCCCGGCGACCATATTCGGGGGGGGGGGGGGGGGGTACGGGGGCCCTTCCGTTCGGCGCGTCGGCTCTCTTCATGCCGTCACAATCATAGACAAAACCAATGTCCCATGTATTGTCACACGGTGCTGCGGAGACAATCACCTCTTTTTCACGCCTTCCCCTACATTACCATGATAGCGCACCAAAAAGATAGTGTCAGAACAGCGGCTAGGGAGTCTCCCACCACACGACTATTTGAGGTGGAGTCCACGAACATCTGTGGGCTCCATACAAACCTCAACGCCGTCCACCACCACCTGGAGACGGCCAAACCAGCTATGCTGTTTCTGACGGAGACACAAATATGCCACCCTGACGACACGACCTACCTGCTTTACCCCGGCTATGTTATCGAGGAAAATTTCCGAGCAAAAGCCGGGGTGTGCGTGTTTGTTAGGGCGGATATTTGCTGTCGCCGTTTGCGCTCTGTCTAGAGAACCCATCCTTCTCCATCCTGTGGGTACACGTAGACCATGGCTCCACGAGTCAGATCTATGTGTGCCTTTACCGCTCCCATACGGGAGATGCAGAGATAACTCGACTCTTTGAATACCTGAGTCAGGCGGCAGATAACGCGCAAGAGCGGTTTCCGAACGCCGAATTGGTGTTCCTGGGGGACTTTAACGCCCACCACAAGATCTGGTTGGGCTCCGCCAAAACAGACCATGCGGGAAGAGCCACTCATGCATTTGCCCTGGCGCATGACTTGACTCAATTGGTGCACAAGGTCACAAGGATACCAAGAGAGTCCGGCCTAGAGCCCTCTCTGCTAGACCTTCTGTTGACGAGTCACCCGGACCAGTACAGTGTCTCGGCGCCCGCCCCCACGACCCGTGCAGGGGAAGAGGCGTCTTTGGCACTACTCGTCAGCGGACTGGGATGGACTACGCGACTACTATGCGTCCATCCCGTGGGTTGAACGCTGCTTTGAGGGTAAGAACCCATCTGAGAGCGCTACTGCTGTCGCCGGTGAGATCGGTCTAGGTATGGAATACTATATCCCAAACACCGATGTCACCGGAGTCCGCGGAGCGCGTCCGTGGTTCGGGCGTGAGTGCGCGGAGGTTGTTGAGCATAAACAGTCTGCGTACCGCGCTTGGGTGCGGGCGCGCGTCACACGCGATCCCAACGTGGGTCACTTCAAGGCGGCGTACAACAGAGCCACAAAGGTCTGCAAGAGGGCTTACGTCAGGGCGGATGCCCAGCGCATAGCACGGCTGGGCCAGGAGCTAGTGGCGCATCCCACGGGTAGCCGTGGCTACTGGCGACTGGCCAAAGCCGTGCAAGCCAACTTCTGCCAGCCCGCGCTGCCCCCGCTGAGCAACCCCGATGGATCTCTGGCCCATGAGCCGCAAGAGAAAGCAAATTTGCTGGTCAATCTCTTTGCGGCCAACTCCCGAGTCGATGATTGTGGTATGCAAACACGGATAATACCCACTGGTGACCACGCAATGCCTGATATCCATATCAGACAACGCGATGTCCGTGCAGTACTGCAATCACTCGATGTCCGGAAAGCCAGTGGTCCTGATGGTATTCCAGCGGTTGTACTTGAGAAATGTGCAGCGGAGTTATCTCCTATGCTAACGCGGCTGTACCGACTGTCCTACAGTTCAGGTACAGTGCCTTTGGCTTGGAAGGAGGCGAATGTCCAGCCGATCCCCAAGAAGGGGACCCAGCCAACTACCACTCTGGATGCTTACAACTTTTTGAGTACTCTAATTATCAATATAATATTGAAAGGACGGCCACGTTGTATGGAGCTCCGGCTCAGGCGTGTGCATTTTTTTATTTAAATAAAAATACTGCTATTTGGTAACTGAAGCTATGTATAAACCGATAATATAAATGGTTTAGTACGAACCTAATTCAAAAAAAGAAAAAACATGTGATTTTACGTGAATATTTTTATTTAATTTTCTTCATCACTTTTGTACACCAATAAAGTACTATCGAGGAACCTAGCTAGCGTAGTTACAACTTCATACCTTGGGCAATCCAAGTACCAGATTACAGACATAATATGAGAGCAACAATCCACTGTCCTTAGGCCAACAATGCAGTTACAATATTATTCTTTATTGCATATTATTTGTGGAACAATGCATTGTAGAATTATATGTCGCACTTCATCTAGGTTTAGAATATGTCTTCTACTATGGGTCACATCAGCACCACAATTAAAGCAATGTATAAATTCCACATCCACTCTGTAGAAATCGGGTTATCCATGTTCAAGCGTAAGTTTTCATGTAGAGCGGGTGCAGTATCCAAAGAATTGCCAGGGTCAACGTTTAAAAGATACAGGGTCCAAAAGCAAGCCAAAGTCGTCGTAAGAGTTATCGCAATCCATTTTGTATAAGAAATATTCAAATAATAATGAGAAATAAAACAGCCGCACACGTCAAGCGAATGACATAACAGTAGTCGAGTGTTGTTAGAGTAAGAAAATAGAATACCTACCCATGCCCTTTATAATTTTTCAATTTAATTAATTTTAAGGCACACATTTTGGTCTCAAATAAAAAATATTTAGATAGTGAATGAAAAATAATCATAACTTACGGGTGTTACAGTCTTTGACAATATCTTGATAAATATATTTTTCTTTATTAGTCGCAGGTTTTATTTTATTCTTTCTACAGATTTTTATGTGTGCAACATTAACTGACTTTATGATAACGAATAACGGAACATATTGTGCTCAATCATATTAAATACTTCCAAATATTTTTTCAATGTGGGTTCGCTTGATACTACAATATTGTGTCCAATATTATTTCACAATAAAAGAAGACTATAACCATTTTCATTTTGCTACGATAAAGCTGCACAGCAGAGAGCCGACTCTGGCCGTCCTCCTTTGGTTTTAAGATTATTTTGAGTACTCTACTCGTCAACATTTTTCTGATGCTGACTGTACATGTTTCCGATGGTGACCCTCTTTCCGAGACTTTGCCTTTAGCTTAACATCAGGCGAGGTGAAGTCAAATTGACGTGTCCTATATAAAAAAAAATGTGTTCTAAAAATATATTGCCCATGGTTACATTCTATCATCGCCCTGCTCGCCATAGGTAAAGGATTATTAATCCTCAACGTTGCAACTGGAACCGATACACTCAGTGAGGTATGAAGTGGGCTTCATTACCAGAAAGATCTTCATGCTGTAGTGTTTTCAAGCTACTATGTACATACGTCTTCAAATACACGCACAGTCTATCTCGAGAGAACACAGCATTTGCGGGTTCATTATGATATTAACCCTTAAGAAGCGGGTCGCGCAATGTCGCTTGTTTTTAGAAGCGTCAGGGTTGGACGGTAGAATGCACGTACACAAACCGCGCGATTTTGGGAGAAAGAGAGGGAAAGAACGTGTGCTCCACGTTACTCTCTGAATGGAGAATGTTACTAAGTGTGCAAAATTAATTGAAAATTTGTTACAGGTAAGTTTTTATATACATAAATACACTCGTTTTTGTTTCAATCAAAAATACCCAGTGGTTATAATTTTACAGGCATTCAAATTCTCGAATATATCGAGTCTCGGACCGGCTCATTCTAGATGCGTGTGACGTATTTTTATGTAGGCTTGATAGGTTTAGTTGGCGCTGCTTTAAGTTTCACCAGAAATCTCAGGAACTATTGGTCTGATTTAAGAAAATCTTCTTGTTTTGAATAGCCTGTTTATAGAGGAAGGTTATACTCAGGCCAATAACGTGAAAATGAAAAATATACCCTATAGGCTTCCACGATAAACGGGCTATTCAAAATAAAAATAAATTTTGAAATCAGACCAGCAGTTCCTGAGATTTCTAGTGCAACATAAGGTAGCGCCAACTACAGTTGACTGTCCTACATAAAAATACGTCACACACATCAAGCGCGAGCCGGTCGCCGCGCAGCCACTTCAAAAGTCCATAATATCTTGGAAACCAATTGATAAAATCGAAATAATTCGTTCAGGTGTATTTTTGTTTTCAACACACATTATGAGATAAAATTCAGAATTTGTGAACAATCTCCATTGTCATAGTTCGCAATCGCAGCTTTTGTTTCGCGTGGTCTATACCGCTCGAAATATTTTGTGCACTTTGAACTTCTAAAGATATTCCCACACGATTATTGTACTACGTTAGAGAATTTCACAACGCAATCTTGACGTTCAAGAAAGTATGATTGTGTGAACGGTCACACAATCCTAATCACCTTGAGCGTCAAGACACACGGGTAAAGGACGCTATTGTTCATTTTCATTATGCTAAAATAAGTTTTTTGTTTTTATGAGTGCTCTTTTTTAGTACTAAGACGTTTAAAGCAAACATTTGACATGTTCTTACAAATAATTAAAAAAAATGTTTTAACTGACAAACTTTTCAACCTGACATGTTTCACTTTTCTCAAAAGTTTTCTCTTCGACTTGGTGCAAAGTCAATATAAAACTTTGAGAATGCCGTAAGGATCCGGTCAGGTTGAAAAATTAAAAACAGTGGAAAAGTACAAGGTGTCTTATTCAATATGTATAGCAAGGCCCAACAAGCGCCATCGATGAACTGGATACAATTACGAGTATATATAATAAATTAAAAATAACATTATAATTATAAAAAAAAATATTCTTCTTTTAAAAGGGCATTAAGGTAAAACTTCCTCGAGGCAAGTCGGTATTCGTGCACGGAGGAGCTGGTGCTTTAGGGCAAGCGATCATATCCATTGCTTTGGCTCTAGCTTGTGAAGTATTTACCACTGTCAGTGATATACGTAAAAAGCGCCATTTGAAAAAACTATTTCCGGCATTGAAAGGTATATTTGATGAAATTAAAGTTAATTTTATGTGTAATAATAAATTAATTACCGAACAAACGCGATGTTATTTTTTTATCGCGCCTTGACTACAGATTACATAATAGAAAGCCTTGACCCGAAACATGATTTCAGCTGATCACATTGGATGTTCACGGGATCACACGTTCAGTGACATGGTTAAAATAATCACAGAAGGAAGAAAATGTGATCTACTGATAAGCTGTACAGATGGAAACCTCAAAGATGTAAGTAAGATCATAATTTTTAAGCCAATTTAACATACCTAGCTGATGGCTGAAGCTCGATTCGCGAGAATGCGTAGTTTATTTTTGGTCATATCTTCGGTTCGAATACATCGGGAAAAATGAAATGCTCAAGTGGGACTTGAACCCACGATCTTTACAGGACGACGGTGGAGTCACCTATCAACTTTCTTACGAACTGTTGGAACCAATGAATAATTTTTCAACCATTTTTAAACATTCAAAATTCAAAATTCAAAATTCAAAATTCAAAATTCAAAATTCAAAATTCAAAATTCAAAATTCAAAATTCAAAATTCAAAATTCAAAATTCAAAATTCAAAAATAATTTATTTTGCGTAGACCATTAAATCGGAACTTACAAAACGTCAACATAAAGTAAATATTAAATACTAACTAATACTAGTAAATGGACCACCGGTTCGAAACGCGGCCCAGACCTGAGAAGACTCCGGCAAGGCGGGCTTTTTTTTTTTTTTGGTCTATTTACAAAACATTTACTTAGCCTAAAACTTATGGTCTAGATACAATGTTTTGCTTGAGTAGCACAGCAGAGCGAACAGCTCATTTCCAAGCTTGTTTATCATTTAAATATTCTTGGATTTTATAATAGCCTTTCTGGCACAGTTTGCTCTTTACTGTATTTTTAAATTTATTAACAGGTAAATCTCTGATTTCATTAGGAAGCTTGTTAAAAAAGCGAATACAGTTGCCCTGGAAAGAATTACTTATTTTATGGAGTCTGCTATGACAAACTACAAGATTGCTTTTATTTCTAGTATTTATATTGTGCCTGTCACAAAGTCTTGGAAATTTTGCAATATTTTTCCTGACATACATTAAGTTTTCGAAAATGTATTGTGACACTACGGTTAGAATATTCATCTCTTTAAACTTATCTCGGAGGGAGACTCTTGGGCCCAAATTATAAATAGCTCGCACAGCCCGCTTTTGCAAGACAAATATCGTGTTTAAATCTGCGGAATTACCCCAAAGGAGAATTCCGTAGCTCATAATACTATGAAAATAGCTGAAATAAACTATTCTAGCCGTATCCACATCTGTTAAAGTCCTAATCTTTTTTACAGCATAGGAAGCTGAGCTTAATCTACTAGCTATTTTTTCTATATGTGAACCCCACTGAAGTTTAGCGTCAATACTCAAACCTAAGAACACTGTCGATTTCCTTCCTTCGTCGATTCATTGATTTCGGTAGCCTAGTGGTATGGGTAATGGACTGCTGAGACGAGGTCTCGGGTTCGATCCCAGGTTTACCATGGCACACACCAATGACTTTTCGATGCTTTTCGAAGTTATGTGTGTATTTATCGCAGGTTTATAAGTGCCCGGTTAATGGCAATAGGCTCACATTTATTATTACATTGGGACCTAAACATAAACTGGCGAAATGTGGGTGCTAGCACCTCTGCCTACCCCTTCGGGGAATACAGGCGTGAGTTTATGTTATGTTATGTTATGATTTTTGATGACTCCGCCCAAATATTTGAATGTTTTTTTTCTTTTATTAGCATATTAAATGCTATAAAAAAAATCATTCACATATCTTCGGTTCTACTCAACAAGTTTGGTGATCTTAAAATGACGATCCTAAATGACGGCCTCGAAAAATGTTTATTCAGGCCTCGTTTAAAGACCCAAGGATTGTAAGAAGAAGGAAATACGTGCTCGGGTAGAACATTTCCACTCTGCCTCGTGCAACATACCGCACACGAACCGCTTGGCTCAAGATGATCTCTCATGGGCTTTGTCCTTTACCAATTATAGATTATCCCAAAACAATCCGCGCGCACCACGGCGCGTTTTCGCGATTTAGGTCCAATATAATTATAGAAAAACTACCTATCATTTTACTGAGATCGGCGCCATGGCAGTTTCATATGGATTGGACTTTAGTATAAGTTTTGATTTCGTTTATATCAGTGCATCTAAAAAGCCATGTGTACCATTATAATTCTGATAAAATGACGAATAAATAAATACTCGTTTCATTATTGTTTGCCAAAATATTTAGAGGGCCAAAGCTCCTAACAAGATAAATCATCTCCTTTGCTTCTTAATCTCTTTGCGGCTAATTTCCGAATTGATGATTTTACTTTACCAACTCCGCCACTTGCCACACAATGCCTGATATCCATATACGCGATATATCCAACCCGATGTCCGTGCAGTACTCTGATCATTCGACCTTCAACAAACCCGTGATCCATGTAGTATTCCAGCGGTGGTTCCGCAAAAATACCGATTGTGGTTTCAAACTGAAACGATTCACGGGTGATCTTCTGACATACGGTACTCATCTTTAGGGTGAAGCTATAGACAAATATAGACAATATAGTAAATTAGTCTTTGCATCGCCAAAACTTTCAATAGAATCTAGTACGATTTGCTTCTTACCGAACTGCTCATCTTTGCACTGCAACCCGGGCTTGGCAAATATATTCCACATTTATGTTACAAGCAATGAAAGCATTAAAACAGAAGTAGCTTCTGTAATGCCGGGCATCGATTTATTTTACTTGACTGTTTTGCAGGTGACTTTCAATTGCAAAAGCTTTGGAGGTATGTTTCTAGACATTTCACAAATACAAAACGGAGATCAGTATAATTTAGGAATGTTTCACTTCAATCGCGAAGGAAATTATGTTTCCGTGGACTTTTCTTCGATGTTTGAAGCCGAAAATATGAAAGATCTTAAAGTAAGTATCAACAAAAAACACCTCCAAAAAGTTTGGAGGTTGCATTTTAACTTTTGATATACCTAGTAATATTTATGTACCTAACTCGTTAAGCACTCCGTTACATTTATCGGAATAATTGAAGGTCTCCGGACATGGCAACCGTTGAATCGAAATATTTCTAGGTATATATCAAAAGTTAAAAGGCAAACTCCATTTATTTTTAACTTTTAGGATATGTTTTTGTGACGGGGTTTGAATTTTTTAATTGATTTTTTTATTTTACTTTTTAAATCGATCTACTTGTCAAGTTCTTTCATTTGATACCTATATTGAGAGAGTTATGAAGAAATAATATGTATTCCGACATGTTGTGGCGGTGGCCATCTTGGACCGATTATTTTTTCAAACATATCTAAGAACACTTCCGACTAATATACCTTTCAAACAAAAAAAAACTAAACCCAAATCGGTTCATCCGTTTGGTTGCTACAATGCTACAGACAGACACACACACACACACAGAGACATTTTTTTTTTTTTTTTTTTTTTTATCGTGCGAAAAATCCCCACGGATACCACCCCCACGGAGCCGGTGGAGGCGGTTATGTCGGACTCGAACCGACTAAAACGCACGCCGTCTTGGGTCCTTGGTTGCCGGAGGTGAGATTGCCAAAAGCATATCTCTCGCACCCCGGCAGACCCAGGACCATCTCTATCGAGATGGCCCCCTTCGGGTTGTGGGGACCACAGTGTCCCCATCTAGCCCCGGTTACGGGGAGGCGCATTTTGCGCCGCCGCCGCGGCCTGCTTCTGCTAGGGTGACAGGCGGCTCCACCGGTCACCCCCAGGCCAGCGCTCATGGAGGACGGAGGTCGTTCTGCGACCTCCGACGTCCGGTTCGTCTTCGCTCTGCGCGGGCTTCCCGGGCCCGGAGTCTGGTCCGGACCCGACCGGCCGCCTCCTTCTCGAGCATTACTTGCTCGCAGAAGGAGACAGCCGCACCCCAAGCGTTCGCGCATCGTACCATCGCTGTGAGCAACGTGGCGAGTGTGAGGACTCCCACCCCCAGAGCCGCCACTAGGACCCGCCTCGGCGTGTCCCACGCCGGGCACTCGGTCAGCGTGTGCAGCTCCGTGTCCTCGCTCGCATCACAGTGATGGCACTCGGACGTTGGCTCCTTCCGGATCCGACACAGGTAACTCCCGAAACACCCGTGTCCGGTGATCACCTGCGTCAGCCGGTACGAGAGGCTGCCGTGTGGCCTCTCTAGCCACTCCTCCATGATGGGTCTTACCGCCGCTATTACGGCGTGCCCTGCGCTTGGTCGCCCAAGTCGTAGCTCCCATTCCGCTACCATGTCCCTGTGGAGCTGAGACCTCACGGCCCGAATTTCATCAGGCTCGGGTTCCCGTCCCTGCTCCCGCGCCTCCTTTCGATACCGATATAGCATCGAAAGGGCTCTCGCATCCAGGTTCCACGGTAGGGATCCGGCAAGGAGACTCGCCGCCTCCAGAGATATCGTGCGGTACCCCCTAATGGCCCTGCTGGCCATTGCACGCTGCGGCCCACGCAGCAGACGCGCATTGTGGACCGTCAGGGTGTCCGCCCATATTGGGCACCCATATAGGGCCATAGACCGCACGACTCCCGCGTAGAGTCTCCTGCAGGAGTCATCCGGCCCCCTCATGTTGGGCAGCAGCCGCCCCAAGGCGGCAGCTGTGTCCTTCAATTTAGGGGCCAGTCTTCGGAGATGCTCCCCGAAGTTCCACCGGCCGTCGAGAACGAGTCCCAGATATTTCATCTGGGGCTTGATGGCGATGGAAATGTCTCCCACTATGAGGCTGGAATCCTCTGGTGGGACGCGTCGAGGCCCATGAAAGAACATGGCCTCGGTTTTATGCAGAGCCACCTCGAGACCCAGCCGCCGGATCCGCTCCACGACTTGGGCAACCGCGGTCGTGGCCTTCAGGGTCGCCTCGCGGTATGTAGACCCGCACGCCGTCACCAGCGTGTCGTCCGCATAACACGTGACGGCGGCACCGTCCGCGAGCTCACCGCGAAGCACCCAGTCGTAACCGATGTTCCACAGTAGCGGTCCCAGGACCGATCCCTGCGGAACACCGCACGACATCTCTCGCCGACCGAGCCCGGTCGCACTTGGGTAGACGACTGCTCTCTCCGACAGATACGCCCCGACTATGCGGCGAAGGTAGAGAGGCACTTCGTGAAACACGAGCGCCTCCCTAATGCAGCTCCAGGGCAGGGTGTTAAAGGCGTTGGCGATGTCCAGTGACACCGCCAACACCACCTCGCCCCGAGTGACGGCGTCCTTCGCCAGAGTCCTCACGCGCATGATGGCATCCACGGTGGAGCGCCTCCGGCGGAAGCCATACTGGCCATCCGCCAGGTCAGGCCCCACCCTGGATAGGTGCTCGACGAGGCGCTTTGCAATGACTCTTTCAAAGAGCTTGCACACCTCGTCGAGCAACACTATGGGCCTGTAGGCGGACGGTGAGTCCGCCGGGCGCCCCGCCTTTCGGATGAGGACCAGTTTCCCCGTCTTCCACATCTTCGGAAACTGGCCTCGCTCCAAACATGCGCTGAGAAACCCTCTCAGTCGGGGCTCGAGAGCGTCTTCTTCGCCTAGAGCTAGGACCCACGCTCGGCCTGGAATGCCGTCTGGTCCCGGGGCGGTGTTCTTGGCCTTAAGCCTTAACACCGCCAGCTCCAGCTCTACCCAAGTGACCTCGGGCACGTCGTCGTCATCCACGTTGGGCGCCATAGGCGACCTAGGTGGCGGAGTCATCTGCGGTGGAATATGTTCCACCGCCCGCGCTGGGAACAGGGAGCCAACGACTCCTCCGAGCAGCTCCGGCTGGAGACACCGGGTCAATGGCGGGGCCCGGGGGCGCAGCTTGCCCCTTACCATAAGGTAAGGCCGCCCCCATGGGTCCCGCTCCAGCGTCTCCAGCAGCTCTTTATGAGCTGCTGCTTTTGCTTGCCTTATGGCCACTCGGAGGGCCTTTCTGACCTCCCTGTACCCCGCATGAAGCTCCGCCTCTCGGGGCTCCGTATCTGCGGGGCGGCTACGCCTCCTTCGGAGTCTGGTCCACCGGCGGAAAGCGATCACGGAGGCCTGTCGGAGCCTCGCAATGTCCGCCGACCACCAGTAGACCTGACGCCTCGGATTATAGGGCGGAGCCCTAGGCATAGCCGCGTCGCAGACACGCGTCATGGCCTCCCGGAACCACGCCGCCTCATCGTCTATGTCGACAGGCCTGTCCGGCGCAGAGGCCCAGGCCTGTACGATGGCGGCCTCCAGGAGAACCTCCCGATCCATTCTCTTAAGCACCCAACGTGGCTCGCGTGGGGCCGGTGTAAACGGCGCGGCGCCCGCAGGAGCAGAGACGTCGAACCGAATGTATCGGTGATCCGACGCTGTCCCCACCTCCTCAAGGACACGCCAGCCCTGCACACGGCCTGAGAGCGGGGCGCTCGCGAACGAAAGGTCCACAATTGAGTCGCCCCAGCTCTTCACGCACGTGGCGACGGCCCCGCGATTCAGGAGAACTAGGCTGAGACTATCAGCCCAGCTCTCCACTGCCCTGCCCCTCGGATTCGTGCGCCGGGAACCCCAGTTCATAGACCAGGCGTTAAAGTCCCCGAGCACCAGAACCGGGTGAGGGTAACAGGTATTGACGACGACGGTCAGATGAGCCAGCCACTGCTGGTACTCATCTATGACTCGGCTCGGCGAGAAGTAGACTGCCACGACCGCTATTCCCCCCACGAGTGCCGCTACGCAGCCATTCCCCCTTGTCACGACAACAAGGGGGGGACTGCCGGCAGCGGCGTTGTGCACCAGTGCCACCGATCCGTCCAGGTCGGTTTCCCAGGCAGGCCCGAGAAACCGGTGAATGTACGGCTCGGCGACAGCGGCGACATTAATGCCCCACTGTGCGGTGCTCTGGAGCAGAAGTGCCTGAGCATCGACACAGTGGTTTGCATTTGCCTGCAGGACACGGAGCTGAGGATCCATTATGGAACCCCCATCTCCGCGCCCTGCCGCGAACCAGAGACGGAGCGCCTGCCTCCCGGCTTCGGCCTCCCCGCGGTGCAGGCCTTGGCACCAACCCTATGGTCGGCCGGCTTGCCCTCCGCTGCACACCTGAAGCAGTGCAACGGAGCTTCGCAACTACCGGCCTTATGACCGGGTTGGCCACAGCGGAAGCAACGGTCACCGACTGTTACCTCCGCCGTGCACTGCACCCCTACGTGGCCTACCGACAGGCACCGGAAGCACCGTGCCGGTCGGGCCTGCAGGAGCCGCACCTGCACCTACTGGAAGCCCCCGATGACGAGGCTCCGCCCATCGGCAACCTTTTGGGCTGCCGCGATGGGGCAGCCGACAACTGCTGCCCCCAGTCCACGCCGGCCGAAGCGTATAGCTCCGACCTTTACTGTGTCCTGAGGACAGCCTCCGGCCTCAACCACGGCGAGCCTAAGCTCCTCGGCCGTGATGGAGTCGTCCAAACCCGATATGCGCACTTCTGCGTACTTGTTGGGCCTGGACACCCGGACATCAGCCGCGTCCAGCGTCTCCCTAAGCGTAGCCGCCAGGGCGTCGGCTTTAGGGCCGCTGGTAGCGCCGGGGACCTCGAAGATCCGAGATCCGGTGCGCGTGGGCTTGCACACCAGATCCGGGATCCCAAGGGCTCCCAGGTCGATGCAGGCCCTTGCCTGCCTCACCACCTGGGCGTACTCCACACCCCTCTCCGACGCCTCCGCCGTCAGTGTGATGACGACGGCCGTCGATCGAGGGGCGCGGAGCCTCCTCGGCGCTGTTGCCATCGCGGCAGCCTTGGCCCTTCTGGCCAATTTGGCTGCCTTTTTGGCGGCATTCCGTCTCTGTTTATTGGCTCCCGCTACCTCCCAGCCCCCTGATGGGGGGCTTGAGGATTTTGCTGGAGCCAGAGCTCGGGCCGGGGCTGAAACCCGGGCTGGGGGCGGGGCTGAGATCAGGGCTGGGGACTTCTTCCCCTTGCCCTTCCCCTTACCCTTGCCCTTGCCCTGGACGCCCTGAGTGGAACCCGGAGGACCTGGAGGGGGGCGGCGAGCCGGCACCGCCACCGGGGAGGCAGGCCCCCCCCTCACTGCGGCGGCGTACCCGGCCGGCGTCGCGAGAGGAGGACGGCGGGCGATATCAAGGATCGCCTCGAGCCGCCGGTTGGTGCGCTCCTCCTGCGCGACCATCTCCGCGCGTATGGCCGCCATAAATTCGGCCAGCGACGCCGGCTCTGCCGGTTGAGTCGGCAGCTGCACCGGTTGCCGCGGTGGCTGCGCAGTTTGCACTGGCCGCGGCGGCTGCGCAGCTTGCGCTGGCCGCTCCGACTGCACCGGCCGCCCCGTGAGCGCCGAGTGCGCCGACCGCTCCAGCTGCGCCTTCCGCATTGACCGAGTCACCACTCCCGGCAACTCGGTCAGGTCCTCGACCCTCTTTTTGAGGGCCTTCAGCTCCGCTGTGACCCTCTCGAGCCGGCGCTGGGACTCGACCTCTTGTTGTTGGGCCTCGTCCGCCCTCCTCGCCTGCTCGGCCACCTGCTCGGCCAGGCCCGTGCTGGCGGCAACGATCTGCTGCACGACCCCGAGCATTGCAGCCTGCTCGGGAGTCGGAGACTCCGTCTGCCCCGCCATCATCCGGCCGAGCCGATGGCCGAGGATCATGGTCCTTCGGTAGTTCGCCAAGACCAACGGCACCTCCTTCCCTGGGTCGGCTCCAACCCACGGGGAGGAGTCCCGAGGGGGGGCGGCCTCACTACCGCTCCTCCTCTCCCTTTCGCGGCCGGTGGCCTGCACCTTGACCACCCGCTCCTCCTCGCCGCTGCTGCTGCTACTGCTGTCACTGTCGGGGATGAAAGCCTCATCCACCTCGGCCACCAGCGACAGGGGAACCTTTTTCCCCAGCTTCCCTTTGCGTTTTTTGGCTGCAGACCTAGTCTGCAACCCAGGCAGCGCCTGCCTGTCCTCCTTGGTGGTGACGCCAGATTCCTCTGACGTCACTGCCGCCGCTGTTGGGGACGACGAATCGTCCAGGTGTAGCGCGACCTCCGCGCTACTGTTAGAGTTGGGGCCGGATTTAGAGCTCGGCGCCGGGCTCAGGCAATGGTTGTCCACCCCAGAATACGAGGGACTGCCGTTGCCGACTGGCAACGGGAGGGACTCCCCAGCTAGGCTGGGACCCTCCTGGGTAGTTATATCCGTAATTTTTTCCATTGCATATTGTGAGGTTTACGTCCTCCGACGTTGACGCCTTCGGGACTGGACTCCCTCCAGCCACTCATCCCATCGCCAGGCGTCAGAGCTTGGGATTAGGGATTTTTTATAGAGGTTAACTCCTCGCGGATCCGGAGATCTACCGGTCCTGTCAGTTCAGGGTTACGGCCGGGCCGAACGGGGTCTGCACCAGACCGAGTCCGTCCGCCCCTGGGGGTAATTTTTTATAGAGGTTGTCTTCCTCGCAGCCCACTAGGAGCCACCGTTCCTGACTTAGGTCAGGCTTACGGCTTGGCCGCACGGAGGTCTGCACCAGACCCTGTCCCCCACCTCTGGACGAAGCCAGAGGTGAAGAACCCGTCCGCCTTAGAGCGTACCCTCCACTACGCCCTCTGCAAACAGAGGGACGTGTGGAAGGCCCACGAGCGGCCCCTGATAGGGCCACTCCCGCCTTGATTGTCTGAACGTCTCTCCCTTGTCCCCTCTGAAAACAGAGGGATACTGGGAGAGACGACGACGACCACGGGCCTTGCAGGCCCGTCATCCCACGACCCCACCTCAGTGGGGTCCGCCGATGGGTTATTTGTCAACGGCCAACAGAACTCCCAAAGTGGAAGTCTGTTAGCCGTTGTCCAGGGTGCACCAGCCCTCCCGCTTCCGCTCCCCAGGACCGCAGTCCAAAGGGGGAAGAAACGGGAAGGCCAACGTGGAGGTTACCCAACCAGCACCCCACACACAGAGACATGTCAAACTCATAACACCCCGTCGTTTTTGCGTCGGGGGTTAAAAACAGTAATTTTCAAGATACAATTCTCAGATGTAGAACGCATGAGAGTATGATTTTTGAGTATCGTTTTAACTACATTGACTTAGACGGAGCCATAGATAATTTTGTGACATTATTATAGATCTAATATTGATTATTAACACAGTATTAATGCCCACAGAGTATACACAAAATGGTAAGCGAGGGTATATCGCGCGGCTACGTCCGTCCGCTGTCGCGCGTGACGTACGCGCCACAACAAGCGGCGCGCGCCTTCCGCCTGCTGGCCGCGAGCGCGCACCGCGGCCGCGTGCTGTTGCGTATGAAAGATAATACTATTCAAACAAGCTACAGGTAAATACATAAATCTATAGTAATGTTATAAAGCTGAAGCGTTTGTTTGTTTATGTTTGTTTGGTTGAACGCGCTAATCTCAGGAACTACACTGGTTTGAATTAAAAAAAAATCTTTGAATGAATTTTTTATACCATTTTATTATGCTAACTTTAAAGTTCTAAAAACATCGGAAAAAAATTAAATGCTCAAGTGAGACTTGAACTCACGACCTGTCCCTTACAGGTGGAATGCCCTTCCAACTGAGCTATTGAGCCACACCTTAATCACTTCAAATTTTCCTTCTCTTTATATCCGTCTTTAAATAAAGTAAAGTAAGTAAATCTGTCAGCAAATACCGGGTGTAAGGGGAACGCTCCAGAGGCCGGAAACCCCTAGTAGTACTCCAGGTACGTAACACATTGGCATAAAAATAAAATGGATTTGGATATTTTTTTTTTTATTTGCATTATTTACTCTCCATCGTGTAAGTAAAGCTAAATGAAAAGGTTATTTCATAAAAAGAACATCAATAGAAATGAAAACAACTAGCGCCAAGAGCGTGTTTTTTTGTAGTGGTGTTGTTTTTTTCGAGTACTACTAGGGGTTTTCGGCTTCGGGAGCGTTTCCCTTACACCCAGTGTAGTTTTGAAGTGTTTTATGAAAATAACTTTCAGGATAAGATGTAGTGCAGATCATTCTAACCTCATAATATGTGGCAAGACAACATTTGGTCTACAGTTGGCTGATAGGCTGGTGGCCAGAGGTGCGAAACAATTGTACCTCCATGTCCGAAAACCATCACCTTACTTACAACACAGATTGCGGTATTTATTTAAACAATATTTTTTTATTATCATAGTACTTAAGTTAACTAACTGCATGACACAGCCTCCTGCGGTTTCATACGATGTTGCTAAACCTGTAAAGTTTATTATAATCGACTTTTGATTTGACAGAGATGCAAAAGGTAATCAGGGATGATGAATATAGATTATAGATAGTTTCAAGTTAAATTCAAGTTTGTGGGGTTGCAGCCCTTGTGCCACGGCCACCATCTTTTTTCTTTTTTATCGTGCTAAAAATCCCCACGGATGCCACCCCCACGGAGCCGGTGGAAGTGGTTATGTCGGACTCGAACCGACTGAAACGCACGCCGTCTTGGGTCTTTGATTGCCGGAGGTGAGATTGCCGAAAGCATATCTTTCGCACCCCGGCAGACCCAGGACCATCTCTTTTGAGATGGGCCTCTTCGGGTTGTGGGGACCATAGTGTCTCCATCTAGCCCCGTAAACAGGGAAGCGCACTATGCGCCGCCGCCGCGACCTGCTTCTGCTAGGGTGACAGGCGGCTCCACCGATCACCCCCAGGCCAGAGCTCATGGAGGACGGAGGTCGTTCTGCGACCTCTGACGCCCGGTTCGCCTTCGCTCTATCGCGAGCTGCCTGGGCCCGGAGCCTAGTCCGGACCCGACCGGCCACCTCCTTCTTGAGCATTACTTGCTCGCAGAAGGAACCGGCCGCACCCCAAGCGTTCGCGCGTCGTACCATCGCTGTGAGCAAAGCGGGGAGTGTGAGGACTCCCACCCCCAGAGCCACCCCTAGGACCCGCCTCGGCGTGTTTGTTAGGTTATGGTTGTGTTTATGTAATGGGCGTCATAACCCCGCCAAACCCCCGCCGGAGCTGGGAAAGGGGGTTACGTGGGACTCGAACCGACTAAAACCGCACGCCGACTGGGGGTCGTAGTGCTAGGCCGGAGGTGAGGTTGTCTTCGACATATCCCTCGCACCCCGGCTGACCCAGGGCCACCCCTCAGGGTCTGGCCCAGAATCCCACGTGTTTTAGTTCCTATAAAACTGTTGTTTCAGATCCTGGCGAAATTTGGGTATTAATGTCGTCGTGTCCTCGGAATCGTTAAGTGACGAAGAATCTGTAATATCTTTAATAAATAGTTGTTTACGTTTGGGGCCTTTGGAAGGTGTTTATATAGTCGCAGAAGATATTGTCACTGATGATAATTTTGTCAAGAAATTGGACACTGAATTAAGGAAGTTATCGATTGAATTAAGGTACATTCCATTATTCATGTATTAACATTATTTAAGTGTGTTAACCAATGATATAATGGTAAAAGGAAACAGTGAAGTTTGTTGGATAAAAATACAATACAATATTGTGAGGAGATTTCTCTCACTGAAGTCCCAACCACCGGTAGTTTGGCAACTGTATCCAATGCTCGTAGAGCCTTTCTTCATATTTATAAGTGAATTAATAGGCTTCAAAATAATGAAGAGAATAATAATATCAAGTAATATAACTAAAAAAATAAAGTTTAAAACTAAAACCCGACTACCAAAAAATCACGCTTTAAAAAGTGACAAATAAGAAAATATCAAGTATAGCCGTGGTCGTATGCCTCTTTTCCCTGGAATGTATTGTTTTGTTAGAGTAAGTGGCATACGACCACGGCTATCCTTGATATTTTCTTATTTGTCACTTTTTAAAGCGTGATTTTTTGCTAGTCGGGTTTTAGTTTTAAACTTTATTTTTTATTTAAATTATTTTGGGGCAAGGTAAAGCTAATAATATATACATATTTGAAATGTGCTCATTAAGCACTTTCATTTGATACCAAACACGGCATATTTATCTCAAATTTATTTCTTAACACAGTACCTTATGAGCGCTAGGGGGCGCCACACAAGATTGAGTGACCCGTCATATAGCCTATAACCATCGGACAATTAAGCCGCTTGTAATGATACCTCATTTGTCCAGTTCTAATAAGTAGTTGAGGAGCTATGAGGGAACAAATGAACATACATACATACATACATACATAGCCTGTCAAAATCATAACCCTCCTTTTGGCTTCGCCGTAGTCGGGTAAAAACTGACCTTATAACTACATAAAAAAACAGTAGGTTTAATTGAATTACCATAATAATCTCTTTGTGGAACATGGGCTTCTTATTCTGGGTTTTTCTGCCTGTCTTTTTACTAAACATTAGTTGCCTTTAGTAAAAAAAAATATCATCAAAATAATACTAAACAAGAGTTGTAAACAAAACGTTTAGTCTACAACTAAAAATAATATAATATTAGTAATTTAATTAAATTTATAGTCGATTAACCTTCCCCGTATCGTTCCCGGTGCAAAGGTGCCCATGGTGCTGGTAGCGTTGCCTCACTGAATAGCAATAGCCATCTTTTGCCTCAGGAACGAGCCGGAGCGGAAGTTACCGCCTTGCTCTTCGGTACGGCGACCGGCTTTTGGCCTCCGATTTCCAGCTGCCCAAAGTCTCGATAGGTTTATTCTCTCATATAGACTACTAATGAAATTTCTTGGATCGAGCAAGTAAGGAGGAAGAAATGTGCGGGAGCGATACTCGTACTGCACGTATCTGATTTTTTTGGGTGTGCGTTGTTTTATAGACAAAAGTTTCATATAATTTCGTTTTACAGAAAATGTTTCGCATAATTTCGTTTCATAGAATAATCAATATACATAATACTTACTTTAAAGATTTTTAAATCATTGACTTTTGTTTCACATAAATTTTAATGTTAGAATAATCATTTCATAGAATAACAAATCAAATATTCTTCTTTTTTATATTGGTTATTTCATATAAAACTTATTTGCGCAAAGATATTTTCTGGGTGGTTTAAAAAAAAATAACCACGAAGGCTAAGGCGAGAGCTCCGCTTCGCTTCGCCCTCGCCTTAGCCTTCTAACCTAACCTATCCGAGTCGGGGTATTATCTAATTAAATTACTACAAGCAATCGGGAAAAAAAATGTATCTAAATTTTACTGTTTGAAATAGATGGTGGTTAGTGGTTGTTTTTAAGATTCCTTAAATAATAATTCTACAGTTTGATAAGTATGTTAAACAAAAATATGTGAAAAAAAATTCATTAAATTGTGTTTCTGTGAAAAGTGATTCATTGTGGTAAATTGTCTTTGAAACAATAATATTCGAAATAAAAATATAAGAACCAAATATTATATGAAACATTTTCTGTAAAATGAAATTCTATGAAATTTCTTTCTACGAAATAAGGCGCTCCCGATTTTTTTTCTTTGGATGCCCATTTCCGACTGACATAAGTTATTTGATATGGATTCCAAACTTCAGAGTCATATTCGAGGTAGCTACGTACGAAACAGCAGTATAGCAGTTCTGAAAATGAACCCGAGGGTTTGAGATGTCTTCTTTGTTATGTTGTCAACGTGTGCATCAAGTAGGAGCTGCGAGTCAAATGTTAGATACCCCAAAGTGTCTGGTCGTATCCACTCTAGATATTGACGCATTCAAAAGTTTGTAGATGTGAGTGTGTGGATGATGTTTGCGGGTGTACGAGCATACAAAATATTTGGTGACGTGCTCCCAAAGGAACTGGCATTGCCTTAGTAGAGGAATGATCGTTTAAGTCCACATAGATGTTGCTTCTAATACCACTAGATAGCACTCACAGCAGAAGTCTGGAGTGGTCGATTCGATCGAAACATTTACTGTAGTCCGTGTACAACACATGAGCCTGAAATCATTGCGCCATACAATCCGATAGAAATTGACTCAGTACCACTAGATTAGATGTCATAGATCAGCCTACTATATATACATATAATATATATATATATATATATATATATATATTCTTTCTTTTCCTCGATATATTATTTGGCTATTATATAATTATATAATATATAAAAATTTAAGTAGGGGCGATACAATACGGCAGTCCTGTCTCTCATGGTCTTTGTCCTTTGACAAATAAAGCATTTTCTTTTTATATTTTTATTTTTACATATTATGTACATTTTATATTTCAGCTATTTCATTGTGTTAAATTTTGGTGAAAATCTAACTGGTAAAAATGTGTGCCTGAATCGATTCCGTGACCAATTACCGGCTACAATACTCCTATTGCCTGAAAGTAAGGAAGTAAGTAACCACTGTATCCCATCATATTTAATTTAGTTTTTTTTATTAGTATGCACAAAACCCCTGTAGTGTCATCCCTTCACCCCCGCCCGACACGATTTCTCCTTTCCAAAACGATATCTTAGCCGCAATATTCCCATGTTGCTGAACCTCTCAACGGCACCGCACTTTTGGAACACTTTGGATTTTGATAAATGTAACCGTTCATGTATGTTGTTGAAATGTTGTTCAAAATTCAAAATTCAATATTCAAAAATAGTTTATTCTGCATAGATCATTAAATCGGAACTTACAAAACGTCAACATAAAGAAAATAATAAATACTAGTTTAGCAAATGGACCACCGGTTCGAAACGCGGCCCAGACCTGAGAAGATTCCGGCAAGAAACTCAGCGGGCATTTTTTTTGGTCTATTTACAAAACATTTACTTATCCTAAGACTTATGGTCTAGATACAATGCTTTATAAATTTTTTTTTTTTTTTTTTTTCATCACGATGTAACTGAATAGTTACCTCATAACAATTACAATCTAGCCTTGTGGCTAATAAGTAATTTAAATATAACTTAATTTGATAAAAATACATAAGTATAAAGAATGTGTCCATTGGCACTTTTCTTATAGTCTCTAGTTATAATTATAGAAAGTCACGCTGTTCTTGTGTTCTTTAAGGATAGCACTATCTGCACTACGTTACACTAATTTCACTAAACTAACTCAAAAGGCTTGGTCCTTTTCAGTCTCCTTACTATGTCCGTGGTGTCAAGGAGCTGGATAGCCTCGACATTCACATGTTGTAGAAGTCTTTGTTCATGTGCTTCGGCGTATTTTTTTATAACTTTGGTTACGAAGTCCACTCGTAAGTCCCGGTGGATGTCCTCATTTCTAATATACCAGGGAGCGTTTACTATACTCCGAAGTACTTTGTTCTGAAATCTTTGGATTATATCAACATTGGTGCGTTTTGTACAGCCCCAAAGCTGTATACCGTACGCCCATACAGGCATAAGTACTTGTTTGTACAGAAGTACTTTGTTGTACACTGATAAAGCTGAATGTCTGCCGAGTAGCCAGTAAATATTCTTGTATCGAAGATCTAACTCCTGGCGTTTCTTTTTGACGTGAGCCTTCCAGCGAAGCTTTGCGTCCAGCGTCATACCCAGGTATTTTGCCGTATTTTCATATGGTATTATACGACCGTTAATATACACCGGTGTATAATTAGGTCTTTGATTTGTGAAGTCTATATGAATCGATTTGGACTCGTTTAGTTTAATTCGCCATTTTTTTGTCCAATCAGAGATAGAGTTGACAGCGGTTTGTACTTCCTCTACGGCTTTTTTGTGAGTGACACCTGTAGCCATGATGGCTGTGTCATCTGCGAAGGTTGCAATAATGTTGTTTCCGATTTCTGGGATATCACAGGTGTACAATAGATACAGGACAGGGCCAAGAACACTTCCCTGTGGGACTCCAGCTTTTATTTGTTTGACATCAGAGTAAGCATTTTCTTGTCTCACTCTAAATGTCCTTTCTGTTAAGTAGGATTCTAAAATATCTGCGAATTGCTTTGGAAGCATTTTCCTTAACTTATACATAAGACCTTTATGCCAAACCTTGTCAAATGCTTGTGCTACATCCAGAAACACTGTACAACAGACTTTCTTTTCTTCTAAGGTTTTTTCTATAACGTTGGTAATTCTATGTACTTGCTCTATTGTAGAGTGTTTTTCTCTGAAGCCGAATTGGTAATTGGGAATCAGTTTTCTATCTTCTATAATAGGCTTTAAACGTCTTAGAAGTAGCTTTTCAAATAGTTTTGAAATAATTGGCAACAGTGATATCGGTCTGTATGATGAAATTTCTAGAGGAGATTTTCCTGGTTTGGGGATCATTATGACTTCAGCAACTTTCCAGATACTAGGCACATGTTTTAGTCGGAAAGTGGCATTGATGAGGGTTGTGAGTTTTACTATGGCTTTACGTGGTAGATTTTGAAGAAGTTCACCGGTGATAAGGTCGTATCCAGGTGATTTCTTTTTGGTCAAGTTATTGATCATATTTTTGACTTCTTTTGGGGTGACTAGTTGTATTTTCAAGTCATCATGGGAAGTGTCAGTAAATGCTATGTTATCAGAACTTTCCTCATCGTTGGTTTGAAAAATTTGTTCTAAATGTTCTGCAAATATGGTAGCTTTCTGTTCATTACTCCTAGCCCATGTTCCATCAATTTTTTTTATGGGTGAGGCATGAACAATAGGCTTTTTCAATCTTTTAGTGGCTTTCCATAATGAGTATTCTGTTTTCTCACTACTTGATAATTGTCTAAGGTAGTCTTTTGTAGCTTCATCATGATAGTCTTGTATTGCTTTGCTTAGTCTTTTTGTAAGTCTGTTTAGTTTAGTTTTATCAGGGGGATATCTAGTTCGTTGCCATTCTTGTCTCTGAACTCTCTTAATGGCTATCAGATTTCTTATTTCTAATGGATATATGTGGCTCGCGACTTTTCTTTTCAAGACTGGTGTATTTTCCCAAGCACAGCGTTGGATGTCTATCACAAATTTTGACACTTCTTCATCTAACTGCTGTTTAGTTTTGAGTGGGACTCTAAGGTCAATAGTGTTTTCTAGGTCAAGTTTGAAGCTCTCCCAATCTGTGTTTTTACTTACTAAGATTGGATTATTTTCTCTCTGAATTGCTGTTTCACTTAAGGTTAATATAATGGGAGAATGATCAGAATTCATATCAAATCCCTCCTGTATGTTAAGAAATGTGGCTGACAGATTCTTGTAAATGAAAAAGTCGATCAGATCGGGAATTCTATGGAGATCAGTAGGCCAGTAAGTTGGTTTGCCTATTGAAATAGAATTGGAGTTGATTTCTCTGATAGCACTAAGCAATTCCCTCCCTTTAGTGTTGGTTAAACGGGATCCCCAGTACGTATTTTTTGCATTGAAGTCTCCTCCTAATATAAATGTGTTGCCAAGACTTTGCAATAAGGTTCTGTACTGCTCTAATTTAAGAGCATACTTTGGCGGGCAGTATATAGCTGCTACTGTAATGTGATGAAGTTTGGTTCTGATTCTAACAGCTACAGATTGTATGAATTCTTCTTCATATTTATGTTCTAAGTAATGGTAAATGTTTTCTTTAATTATAAGGCTGCTTCCCCCTCTTGCATTGTTGACAGGGTGCAGTGCATGATATGTTTTATACCCGTTAAAGTGAATATACGATTCTCTTGTGAAGTGAGACTCCGATATGAGGCACACATCAATTTCTTCTGTTGCAAGGACTACCTGTAGCTCATTTCGATGGTTTAGGAGGCCATTTGCATTCCACGCCATAATTTTTAGTGTGTGCTTCATTTTTGTACTGTATGATGTAGTTGTGTAGCACTATTTTCTAGGTTTTTCAACCTTTGATCAAAAGAGGTTAACATTTGCAATATTTTGCATATATTTTCATTTGTATTAAAGTCTCCTGACTTGGATGGTTGTGGACCATTTACCGGTGGATGTGGCTGATCTGCTTTCGTTACTTGTGCATAGGACACATTTTGTTGAGTAAAACGTATTGAGTGGTTTTTCTTAGCAATAGGGGCCTGGATGGCAGGTGCAATAACTTTTTTTTCATGGATTTATTTTTCAGCTGTTGCAGTTCTTTAGCTACCATACACCCCCTATAGTTAGCAGGGTGGGGCTCACCGCAGTGAACACATTTGGGTTTTGCTGCTATTGACTTATTGCAGTCTTTAGTCAAGTGTTTGCCAGTGCACTTTACACATCTCGGTTCTTTAGAGCAGTATTTCTGTGTATGGCCATATGCTTGACATCTTTTACACTGTGGTATTAGTTTGGATGTTTTTAAAGGTTGTACCTCTACTTTACAGCCTAGTATGGTCTTAATTCTATAGATATTTTCTATATCTTCGTCTTTTTCAAACGAAAGTGTGAACATATTTAGAGGTTCTTTGGTCCTCCAACTATATTTATTAACGGCTTCTTGGATTTTGAAACCTTTAGCTTGTAGTTCTTCCACTATTCTGTTTGGTAAACATGATGAATGAAGGTTTTTTGCTATGACCTTAATCGGTCTATCCTGCTTGTTCTCATATGAATGCCACAGACAATTCTGTTCTAATAATAGCTTCGTAATCGCTCTATAGGAGTCTCCGTCCTTGGCGTTTACTTTGACGGTGTTTCCGCTCATCATTTTCACCATGAAAGAGTCTTTGTTTGAACAAGTCAGAAGTAGGTCATAAAATTGCTGATAGTTTTTGATTTCCTCCACTATGACTGGAGGTGGTGGGGGTATTTTTTTTATATTGATTTTGTCGGCCTTTGTACTGACCTGGGATTCAATGACGCTTACGTCTTGCGATTTTGGAGATAGAGAAGTGTTTAACTTCCTTTTCTTTCTACTTTTCTGTCGTACCCACTCTGTTTCTCTGGCAAGATCCTCTTCGTCAGTCTTATATTCGACTGTTTTCTGAGGCTCATGGTTCGCAGAATGTTCCTTTTCTAGGGGTACATTCTTTTGTTCCTGTAAGGCTTTTAGCTGTTGTTGTAATGCTTCTATTTGACTACTGAGGTCTTTAACTAACTGCTGCAGTTCTAGGCGCTCATTCTGTTCCTCTTTGTACCGGTTGTACAACTTATGTTCGAGTTCAGTTTTGAGGACTACTTTGGTTGGAGAGCCCATAATTGAAAACAAGTTATAATTATAAAACTATAACTTACCACAAATTCGCACTATTATGCATGATTTACTTACGACTGTAAGTAGGTCATCGCGACGCGCGACCGTCGTGAGGTCAAGACACTTAACATGCGCCGGCGGCGGCGTAGGCTGCTGCGCCAGCACTTTTACACGAGCGCGGACTTGTGCAAGAGCGTACGTGACGCGACCGTTTTCGCTAGAAGTCAACGTACGCTTTATAAATAAATAAATAAAATCATTTATTTCAGACCAGGGTCCATAACGTGTTAGTAACAATAGCCTTAATATTAGTGTTAGTAACAATAAAAATAAAATAGGTAAAGTTGAGACCACCAAACTACTAGGACACTGCCTACATCACGTGCAAGCGTACCCAGTGCCCCAGCATCGGACAGTCCCACCTATCGCACAATACGCTCAGGATGCTGTGTGAGCTCCCGCGTAGTCTCCGTAATAGGGATGCTCTTCGTTTGCGAATGATGGCATGAAAGCCATCAACCCTTGCTTCCGCAAACATCCCAGACGCGCTACAAAAGCGCGGCAGCCCAACCAACATCCTGAATGCATTGTTGTACTGTACCCGCAGGGCGTTGTATGCCCTCCGCGTATATGCAACCCACAGACTGCACGCATACAACGTTTGACAATAGGCCCTAAATAGGGCTTTGCTTGAGTAGCATAACTGAGCGAACAGCTCATTTCCAAGCCTGTTTATCATTTAAATATTCTTGGATTTTATAATAGCCTTTCTGGCACAGTTTGATCATAACTGTATTTTTAAATTTATTTACGGGTAAATCTCTGATTTCATTAGGAAGCTTGTTAAAAAAGCGTATTGCCCTGGAAAGAATTACTTATTTTATGGAGTCTGCTATGACAAACTACAAGATTATTTTTATTTCTGGTATCTATAATGTGCCTGTCACAAAGTCTTGGAAATTTTGCAATATTTTTCCTTACATACATTAAGTTTTCGAAAATGTATTGTGACACTACCGTTAGAATATTTATGAGACTCTTGGGCCCAAATTATAAATAGCTCGCACAGTCCACTTTTGCAAGACAAATCATGTGTTTAAATCCGCGGAATTACCCCAGAGAAGAATTTCTTAGCTCAAAATACTATATTTGCGGTAGCCTAGTGGTATGGGTAATGGACTGCTGAGACGAGGTCTCGGGTTCGATCCCAGGTTTATCTTGGCACACACCAATGATTTCTCGATGCTTTTCGAAGTTATATGTGTATTTATCGCAGGTTTATAAGTGCCCGGTTAATGGCAATAGGCTCGCCACCTAATACATTGGGACCTAAACTTAACTGGCGAAATGTGGGTGCTAGCACCTCTGCCTACCCCTTCGGGGAATACAGGCGTGAGTTTATGTTATGTTATGTTAAAATACTATGAAAATAGCTGAAATAAACTATTCTAGCCGTATCCTCATCTGTTAAAGTCCTAACCTTTTTTACTAGGAAACTGAGCTTAATCTACCAGCTGTTTTTTCGATATGTGATCCCCACTGTAGCTTAGCGTCAATACTTAAACCTAAGACCACTTTCGAGTCCTCAAGGTTCAACAGTTGTCCATTGAGTTGTACATTGGTTTCTACCTGTGCAACATTAGGCAGAGTAAATTCAATACATTTAGTTTTGTTCTTATTGGCAAAGATTTATTTACATTAACGTAAGTAGTAGTGGAAGTTGCTTGAAATGGCTATCGCTTAATTTGACTATTTCCTCAAAGTTCAGTCTATCCAACCTTTTCGAAGTTGGGAGGTTACTAAGCAACTGTTGCCCGCGGCTCCTCCCAAACCTAGCTTATGCCCTTTCTCAAGGTTTAATCTACCCTTATATAAAATTTCACCAATTTCAGTTCAGTGGTTCAAGCGTGAAAGCGTACCATACAAACAGACGACAGAGTTACTTTCGCAATTATAATATTAGTATGAATTAACAGTACGTTGGTTAGTTCTCATGTGTTCCATAGGGTACATATCAAACGTTCAAAATCCCAAACGTTCGTTTAACCGAATGTTCAAAATACCGAAAGTACAAAATAATGAAGTTCAAAATCGTCAATGCTAGATTTTTGGGTGGTTTTGTTTGGATGGTTATAACAAAGATACGTATAGAGTAGAAGGCTATGTGAACAAATCTCCGCCATACCCTTTGTGTTAGTTTACTTGTGATACTTGATAATGCATGAAGATAAATAGGAGCAACATGAAAAAATTTCACCTCCGTTGTAAAAGATGACTAAATATAAAAAATCATTACCGTCCTTCCTTCGGCAGGCGGGTAAAAATTAAACGAACAACGTCAACCATCGGTAACGTTTAAAAATCTAATTTCCGGATTTTGAACTTCGGTAATATACACATACCTATATTATTTCGGTATAGTACTTCGTACATTCGGTATTTTGAAATTCGAGATTTTTAACTTCGGGGTTTTGTAATTCGAGATTTTGAATTTCTTTATTCCAATACGTAACCGTAACCGTTCCGTGAGAGTCAATGTTATAGTACAATGAACCAACCCATAGACCCTAGATTACATAACAATGCTATGCTATGATGTGATGTCATAGATTATCAATTTACAGAGCTAGTTATGTAATCTAAACAGACGGGAATGTTGGTCAGTGTTGCCATTACATATTATTACATTGATATGATTTCGTGTATGATTTAATAATAATTAGTTTTAAGCACCTAATGATGGAGTGTGTAAAAAAAAAATATAATTGTAAGTTAGTCATGATAGGTTTTTGTGTGCTGCAGCATGTCTTAATAAAAAACATTGTTCTGTCTTTCTTTCTTTCTATTAAGTCTTTACCTATGAAATTGCCGTTTTGTATGAAAAAAATTATAGATTTTTTTTCATGTATTTTTTATTTGTATTAATCGAAGTAATCACCCATGCAATCAATGCATCTCTGCCAACGCACTGGCAGTTTATTGATGCCCTTCTTAAAGAAATCAGCTGGACTGGACGCAACAAATTCTTCAAAGGCATTTTGTACTGCCTCTCGGATATTGAATGTTTTTCCCGCCAAAAAGTTATCCAAAAAAAGTAGTAGTCTGTAGGCGCAAGGTCTGGTGAGTAGGGCGGATGACGGAGAGCTTCCAACCCCAGTTTTTGCACCGTGGAGACCGTCTGCTGTGCAGTATGAGGTCGCGCGTTGTCTTGCAGGAGAAGCGGAGACGAGCGATTGACCAATGCTGGTTGGAGATGTGCCAGTTTCTCCATCATTGTGTTCAGTTCTTCACAGTATACATCTGCAGTAATGCTCACCGATTGGTAAGAAGCTGTGATGAAACACATCAGCCAATGATGACCATCACTTTTCTAAGGGTAAAGTTTTCTAGGGGCTTGCAGTTATCAAACAGAATTCATTTTTCATCGTAGGTAACCATGCAGTTCAAATGCTGGTTCCTTCATTTGTGTGTCTGTTATGCAGGTGCAAGGTACTTCTCGACGCGTACTTCGCGCTGGCGATCATTGAGTTCGTGGGGCACCCATTTGTCAGGCTTTTTTACCTTGCCAATTTGACGCAAATGGATCAATATTGTTTTGACGCGAACGTCGAAAGCTGCTGCTAATTCAGCCATAGATTGTGTATCATCAGCTTCCCCCCTGACGGCCAGTAATGTGGCTAGATTGCTTAGCCCACAGAGGGCGATGGCCGTCAGGGTGATAAGGGGATACCGCACGATCTCAGGTGAGGCGGCATGTCTCCTAGCCGGGACCCCTCCATGGGACCTGGAAGCGAGAGCCCTTGCGTCTCTATTTAAATGGCGCAAGGAGGCGCTGGAGCGGGGCCAATGGCCTGCGTCTTGAGAAATCGAGGCCCAGCGGTCCCAGCTCCACCAGGAAACCGTGGAGACATGGAAGGTGCGACTTGAGCAACCAAAGGGTGGATTCGCCACAATCGCGGCCGTCAGACCGGTCATGGACGAGTGGCTGGAGAGGAGACATGAGGAGATATCTGTGGCGAAGACACCGGGAAACTACGGCCGGTTGTCAGCACTGCGGGGACCGCAGCGATGACACAGCGCTCCACACGCTGGTGGATTGCACGGCGTGGGCGCAACAGCGCCAGGTCCTCGTGGTGGGTTTGGGCGTGGACACTCTCTCGCTCGAGACCATGGTGGGAGCCATGGTCTCCAGCGGGAGTAAGTGGGACTGCGCCGCCTCTTTCTGCGAGCAGGTCATGCTCGTGAAGGAGGCGGCGGGGCGGGAGCGGGAGAGAACTCTCCCACCCGAGTTCCGCAGTCGGCGGCTTGGGCGCCGCCGACGTGTCTTCGCCGAAGACCATCGGCCTC
Source organism: Eilema sororculum (assembly GCA_914829495.1). Classification (NCBI taxonomy): domain Eukaryota; kingdom Metazoa; phylum Arthropoda; class Insecta; order Lepidoptera; family Erebidae; genus Eilema; species Eilema sororculum. The sequence goes on from OU618536.1 coordinate 25,319,663, forward strand.
CATGACCAGGGGCCTGAGGACGGTGAGTTGGCTGCTCATCCTCCTTACAGAAGCAGGCCCATGACGGCAGCGTGACGTGACGAACTCACGCACGCCTACCCCTCCTATGAAGCGGGATGATACCCGAAAACCCCCCATAGACGCGGGATAGCACCCGAACCACAGCCTAGACGAGGCCGCATTAAAGCCGTGGGTCTGTTGGGAGCCCTGGGACATCCTTCCGAGGGCTTACCCGGGGCTCCCAACTATAGGCTGCTGGGCGATACCGTGGGGGTTTTAGTCGGTAGGAGTCCGGCATAACATCCATGAAGGATTTCCCCCACGGTCAAAAAAAAAAAAATAATCATCAGCTTCCACAATCGCCTTTAATTCGTCATTGTCGACCAAAGTTTTCCGACGACCGCGAGGTTCATTTTTCAAGCCGAAATTTCCAGAACGGGAGCGAGCAAGCCAATAACAGGTGCTGCGTTGGTGTGTAGTGTTAGCTTCGTAAATGTAGTTGATGTTGCGTGCCGCTTGTGCCGCGTTGCTGCCACGACGGTTCTCACTTACTCAATTTTATAACGTATCCATGATGACGAAAAAGTTTGAAATGCGATGAAAATGTAACACTATACAATACACAAGTGACTACTTTTGGAAAAGAATTTCATGTCTTTAAAATAAAATTAATTTGAAATTAGAATCCTTAGCCAAACAAAATTTATTTTGATTTGAAATGGTCAGTACTGCAGAACGGCAATTTCATAGGTCTATAATTTGTCTATCTTTTTTTACAGTATCCTATCGTATTGATTGTCAAAAACTGTGTAAAACCTTTATGAAACATTGTCTTATTAGATTGGATACTATAAAATATATATAAAAGAAAATAAACGAATGGACAGACCATTCGTTTATTTTCTTTTTGACAGCTTACGCATATGAATTACTGTTTTTATTTACGGAATAATGTACTACAGTAATGTCATACTTTATTGACGGGTAACGCCCACTTAGTGAAGTGCCCTGTGCATAACAAACAGACACAGACTATAAAGCAGATCTTGAAATATGATAATTCGATAAATTGTCTACAAATCGATTTTGTTAATATTATTTATTACATTGATTTATCAGACTCTTCTTCATAATTTACACTAGACTCATGAGTTGAGTCCTCTGTTACTTGAATAATCAATTATTGATCCATTATATTGTAAATTACAAGGTCTCGATCCCAATTAGATATATTTATTTTTCTTGTCCTCTACACGACATGACAGTCGCCCAGTTTTCAGGTGTCATCACCTTTATTTATAATTTAAAAAAACTTGATAAACATATAATAAATATTTATATATAATTATTACAAATATGTTGATGCATCAAATCGATAGAAAAATGTTCTTAAGTACGCGGGTGTCACTAACTTCAAATTGTCTCGAACTGTCAAAAAGAAAATAAACGAATGGACGGAGTATAGTTTTGGAATAAAATTATGTCTATACCTTATACGTTGACGAAAACAATGGCGAACGCTCGGATGTTGGCTATTGGCGAACGTATAGAGCGGGGGTTTCGCCATTCTCGGTGTGTGGGGAGGTGGCTTAAGTGTAGAGCTTTTCGTAATCAATGGAGGACCTAGTTGCATGTCACTTATTTGTGATTTTATATTATTTATATGGATTTCACGGCTGGTTTCCCAAATAAATAACAAATGAAAACACTCGAATGAAGTTGTATTACCCTTTATGAATAGTATCCTTGTCATTTCCATTTCACCAAGTTTCATTTGTTCGGTGCAGGAATTGTCGAATTGGCGAGATGCAGTAGATGCTACAGAACATGCTTTGCTAAGCTCGCATTGTGTGACTGTAGCACAAGAAACCAAATATAAAACTTCCCTTCTGCAACAGATTGCTAAATTTGTAGGTAAGTTGTTCTTGGACCACAAACGTCTAAAGTTTCCAATCTGTCCTTGTTATTTTTTGTGTTACTATTATTATTGATTAGGTATGTATTGCACGTTTTAATAACAATGACTCAAAAAAGATTAATACATATTTTATGCAAATCATATTAATAAAAATAATTGAATAGTTGTATAATGAGATTTTTATCTGCAGGGTTAAGCATTCCAGATAACGTTGCGAAGAATGTTACTTTAGGAGAATTAGGAATTAAAAGCAATATACTGAAACTACTTTGCACTTTCCTGAGAGTTCAGTATAACCTGGCATTTGATGAGGAACAAGTTCTATCATTAACTGTAAAAACGTAAGTTGAGCTTTCTGCGCCAACTGGTTCTCATCCATTCTATGTCACTAAATTATAGGTAGTACCATTTAGTAATGGTGATCGTCCTGGGTACCGGTATTTAGTTTTATAAATCTAATACGTTGTATTAATATTTATTTTCCTAATGCAAAACTAAGATAATTCTAATTTTTATTTAATTTCCAGAATATTGGAAGAAGAAAGAAAATTATTAAATCTTCCTTATGAAGATGTAACAGGCTTGTCTACTTTTTTCAGTCATATCGGTACAGATGAACTCCTTGCCACTACTGATTTCGTATTGTTGCCAACACTCATTGATAATTCATCTATGGTATGTACAGAAAATTTCACAAAAAATATTTACAACAAAATGTCTCTTTCATTCATTAGGAACAATTACATATAGCTGAATATAATGTGGCTGATATAACTTTACTTAACACTAAAACCGCCACTACCCCCTCTCATTTGAAGGGTGTAGTAAGAGACGTCTAGCGAAAACTAGGCAGACAATATCACTGTAAGCCAAGGAAAATTCGGATTAAAATCATGTACCAACCCGTCTGGAAAACGTGGAAACAGTTGGCCGACTGACATGTGTCAACCGCAATAGGCTAATTGATTGAATTAATGGGATGCTAATATAATATGACAAATGAAAATGATTAAAAATAAAAAACCCAGCTGATGCTGAAGGTTGCTGAGGAGGTGAGGGTCCTGCATAGCGGCCGCGTTCTCTACCACTAGGCCACAGAGGCTGTCAGATTTGCCACCACCTGCCTGCCTGCCTTCACACTAGCGTTTATCTAGCGTAGGCGTTCGATGAATATACGCGCAGCGCAGATACCGCGACAACGCAACGTACGCGTCGCGTTGTCGAAACGTTTCCTCTGGAGAATTTTGTGTTGTGTAATATAAACATTATAATATAATGTTTATATTATTTCTGCATGAGAAGTACTCTCGGAAGTGTTCGAAATAATTGGTCTTCTAACGGACTATCTTAAAAAGTATGAGACCTACCTCTTAATGGGTTTTCGCAGGCGAAAGAGCACGAAAAATAGAGTAGGATTGTACTGTTTAGTTATGTTTTACAAAATCTCGAGATAATTGGTTTTCGCGGTATAACGGCGATATATATATTATAAATATTTATCAATTAATATATAAATATATAAAATTAAGCAACATTAAGAGCGCCTTCACACTAGCGTTTATCCAGCGTAGGCGTTCGATGAACGTACGCGCAGCGCAGACGCCACGACAACGCAACGCACGCGTCGCGTTGTCGCGGCGTCTCTGCTGGAACATACGAGTGCACGGGCGTCGCGCGAGCGCGACTTATGCGCCGCGTTCAATTAACTCCAGAGGAAACGTTTCGACAACGCGACGCGGCAGACGTGCCTATAACCGTATCAAATAAATAATAATGTATCTTGCCTATACTTAAATCTACTTTCAAATCACAAGCTGAAACATATTTTTGTTAATTATTTCAGGGAGATGACGAACTTAAGGTTAACCAAATCCACTTATGCATAGTACCAGGGATGGAGGGACATCACGAGCGGTTCCGTGTCCTTTGCGAGCGTCTTAAACTGCCAGCACTCGTACTGCAGCCTGGCTTTGACTACCCGCATGAAACACCGGTAGAAAAAGCACAAAGGCTTGCTGAGGTATGCCCATTTTAACAGTTGGACCAACTCACCCTATTTTTTGTGAGGCCTGTAGTTTCTCAGGTAGAACATAAAAATGAACCCCTTTTTCCAAGATGGCGGTTGTAACAAAACATACTAAAAAACCAGTCAAGTGTACACATGAAATGCGAATAAGGGTTCTGTGCCATTATCTAGCCCACCTTATGGAGGAGTGGCTAGAGAGGCCACACGGCAGCCTCTCGTACCGGCTGACACAGGTGATTAACGGACACCTGTGTCGGATCCAGAAAGAGCCTACGTCCGAGTGCCATCACTGTGATGCGAGCGAGGACACAGAGCTGCACACGCTGACCGAGTGCCCGGCGTGGGACACGCCGAGGCGGGTCCTAGTGGCGGCTCTGGGGGTGGGAGTACTCACACTCGCAACATTGCTCACAGCGATGGTACCATGCGCGAACGCTTGGGGTGCGGCCGCCTCCTTCTGCAAGCAAGTAATGCTCGAGAAGCAGGCGGCCGGTCGTCCGGACCAGACTCCGGGCCCGGGAAGCCCGCGCAGAGCGGAGGCGAACCGGACGTCGGTGGTCGCAGAACGACCTCCGTTCTCCATGAGCGCTGGCCTGGGGGTGACCGGTGGAGCCGCTTGTCACCCTAGCAGAAGCGAAGCAGGCCGCGGTGGCGGCGCAAAGTGTGCCTCCCCGTAACCGGGGCTGGATGGGGACATTGTGTTCCCCACAAACCGAAGGGGGCCATCTCGAAAGAGATAGTCCTGGGTCTGTCGGGGTGCGAGAGATATGCTTTTGGCAATCTCACCTCCGGCAGCCAAGGACCCAAGACGGCGTGCGTTTTAGTCGGTTCGAGTCCTACATAACCACCTCCACCAGCTCCGTGGGGTGGTATCCGTGGGAATTTATCACACGATAAAAACAAAAATCTAGCTCACCTTGATTTATAATTTACTTACTTCCTTAGTTTTGTTTCTGGGTGGTTATGAAAAAAAATAACCTAACCTATTGAACAAAAGGACAAATTTGGATGTATTAGGCAAGTTTCTGTGGCTCAGTGGTGAGAGCACTCGCCTCGCCCTGTAAGCGAAAGATCGCGGGTTCGAATCCCGTCTGAACCGATACAATTTTTCCTATCTTAATCGATAACCTATTTTACGACCAATTTATTAAATGTTGTACGTAACAAACACTGTGAATGTCTTTCAGGATGCTCATTAAACGACGCTGTTTAGTAAAGAATTAAAGAGGCTACAACTATCGGTTGTTGTTGACTAAGCAAGTTGGCTGCGACAAAAAATAAAGTTTAAAACTAAAACCCGACTACCGAAAAATCACGCTCTAAAAAGTGACAAACAAGGAAATCTAATGGATAGCCGTGGTCGTATGCCACATTTCCCTAGAATATATTGTCTTGCTAAAGCAAGTGGCATTAAATTATTTTGGGGCAAGGTGAAGCTAATAATTTATACGTATTTGAAATGTGCTCATTAAGCACTTTCATTGGATACCTAACATGGCAAATTTATCTCAATTTTTTTTTTAACATAGTACCTTATGAGCGCTAGAGGGCACCACACAAGATTGAGTGACACGTCATATCATTTAGTGACACGTCACGTTTTGGTGTCTGTCACACAGTTCACACTAGCACAGACACCGTCGTTTACTCTATCTTGTATTCATCGAAATTTTTATATAATTGTTCCAATAATACCTAAATACAATTACCTACTAACGATTGTAAATCTAACACAGTGTAATGTAATTTTACTATAAGATAGATAATGTGAGCAAGTTATTGTAAATATTAAATAAATTGAATTGAATTGAATTGATATAGCCTATAACTATCGGACGATCAAGTCACTTGTAAGGATACCTCATTTGTCCAGTTTTAATAAGTAGTTGAGGAGCTATGAGGGAACAAATGAACATACATACATACATACGTACATAGCCTATCAAAATCATAACCCTCCTTTTGGCTTCGCCGTAGTCGAACAGACGGACGGACGGACGGACGGGTGGATGAACTGACGGACGGATGGACAGACGGCGACAGACAGAAATCGGAGTCTCAATAATAAGGTTCCTTTATTACTTATTGGGCACGGAACCCTAAAAAAATATTTATGAAATTTACGGATTTCTATAAGCTATTCTCAAGTTATAGCCTGATCAGGAGAAATAGGGTTTCATTTATTAATATAAGTACATAGATTTATATGAAACGTACATTACGGCACGGTCTCCCCGATTCTTATTTTCTTTTTCTTTTATAAAATTCGTTATTGTTTGTACAGGTTTTGATAAAAAAAATTGGAGTAGAGGAAACATTTTATCTATTGGGCTATGAGAGTGGCATTATTGTAGCACTGGAAATTGCGGCTATTCTCGAAGATCACGGTAATTATTTCAATGTATATTGTTTTTTTTTTTCAATAACGGGGCAATGAAAAAAAACTGAAACTCTAGGGCACCCCCTGCCACGCTAACCATGAACTTTTGCAACATCAGGGGATTACACACTAACCTAAATGCTGTCCACCACCACCTTGAGTCAGCAAAGCCAGCCGTGTTCTTCCTGACCGAGACGAAGATATCGTCTCTGGCGGACACATCCTAACTTACCTATCCTGGGTACGGACTACAACACTCCTTTTTGTCTTATGCCGGAGTTTGTGTGTACGTCAGCGACGATATCAGTTCTCGTCGCCTCAGCAATCTTGAAAGTAGGGACCTCTCCACTCTATGGCTCCGTGTAGACAGCGACGACCATCCCCGCGTCTACGCTTGCCTCTATAGGTCCCACAGCGGTGATACCGAAACAGACCGACTCATGAAGCATATCCAAATGGCCTCAGACCTCGTGCAGCAGCAGATCCCATCCGCAGGGATAGTCATACTTGCCCACCCACCTTACCCACCACGCCGAGTGGCTCAATTCCAAAATGACCAATCATGCGGCATTCACGACTTCGCCCTTGCTTATGGCCTGACGCAACTGGTTACCACGGATACGCCCATCCAGTCCCAGTCCTTCATTGTTGGATCTTCTGCTGACTTCACATCCGGGAGCTACCAAGTATCTGTTGGGGCCCCACTAGGTACCTCAGACCATTGGCTTATCCGGAGGTTGGGATTGGATGCGGTCCTTTTTTGCATCCTACCCCTGGAGTCAATTATGCTTCTAGCCGGATAATCCCAACACCGCCCCTAGCTCTGTCGCTGATGTGGTGCTACAGGGCATGGAGCTTTTCATTCCATTCTCTGTGGTTTCCATTGGTAGCAGATTTCGGCCTTGGTTTGGTCAATCTTCCAAAACGGCTTCTCTCAGGAAGCACGACGCTTACCAAGCCTGGGCCAATACGGTGATGGCACAGGACTATAATACCAGTACACTAAGAATGGACTATAACTTTGACTCCAGGCCCTTCAAAAGAGACATAGCAAGGGTGAAGTCGGAGCACATCGGTAGAATTGGCAAGAGGCTCGAGCGTCTACCTTCGGGGACTCGTGCGGTCTCTTGCCAAAGCTATCGAAGGGAAATTTTTGTAAGCCTTCCTTCCCACCTCTGCACATGGAAAATAATTCGTTGGTCCACAACGCGAAGGAGAAAGCCAACCTTCTGGGCAAACTCTTCGCGTCTAACTCGACCTTGGATGACGAGGGAAAAGAACCGCCCACTATACCACGGTGCGAGAGCTGTATGCCGGATATCCGGTTTCACCAACGCTCAGTGCGTTCCTTACGTTCCTCGATATCCATTAGTTGAACGGGCCTGATGGAATCCCTCCCATAGTGTTGAAGATGTGCGCTCCAGAGATCGCACCGGTCTTAACGCGTCTTTTCCGGCTTTCTTACTGTCATGGCGTAGTCAAGACAGCGCTGGTTCACGATCTAAAAAAGGCAACCCCTCAAATCTATCCAACTACAGACCCATAGCCATTACCTCCCTTTTCTCGAAGATAATGGAGTTCATTTTCAACTGCCAGCTCCTTCGGTATCTGGAGGGTTATCAGCTACTCAGTGACCAGCAGTACGGTTTCCATAGGGGTCGGTCACCTGGTGATCTTCTAGTATACCTGACGCATCGTGGGGTACAGGCGATCGAGACCAAGGGAGAAGCCGTGGCGGTTAGTTTGGACATAGCGAAGGCCTTTGATCGGGTCTGGCACAAAGCGCTTTTATCAAAGCCTCCTTTCTATGAGCTTCCTGAGAAATTGTGCGATTGGATTGCTAGCTTTTTCTCTCTGCACTACAGAAGCATAAAAGTCGAAGTGGACGGTGAATACTCTGACTCTGTTTGTGGATGCTGGTGTCCGTCAAGGTTGTGTGCTATCGCACTGTTTACCCTGTTTCTCCTCCATGTCAATGACATGCTGCAAATTAGTAGCATTCATTGTTATGCGGACGACAGTACGAGCGATGCCCTCTATACCGCCGCTCAAACATTTCTCGGGAAAACGTCTACAAGAGTCGGAACAAACTTGTGTCTGAAATTGAAACCTCTTTAGATAAAGTTTCAATTTGGTCTGATTCAACCCTACAAAGACACAAATTTATGCGTTCACCGCTTAAAAACAGCCGTTGGTCGTATTCCCTTGTTTAGAGAGCTCCCCCTTAACTGTCTCAGCCGATATTGGAATACTTAGTGTTGACATATCGAGCGAAGTCCAGTTTCGCGGTCATTTAGAGGGTAAAGTTAAATTAGCCTCGAAGAAGCTTGGCGTTCTCAATAGATCGAGACAGTATTTCACTCCAGCTTACCGCCAACAACTTTATAAGGCGCAAGTACGGCCACATATGGAATATTGTTTTCATCTCTGGGCAGGAGCACCTCAGTGCCAACTTCTCCCTCTGGACCGCATCTAACGAAGAGCGACTCGAATCATAAACTGCGAGGATGTTTCAAATCGATTACAATCTTTGGCACTGCGTAGAGATGTGGCTAAGCTCTGCATCTTCTATTGCGTATACTATGGGGAGTGCTCCGAGGAATTGTTCGGATTGATCCCCGCTACCTCTTTCCGCCATCGTTTCAAGCGACAGCAATTCCACACTCACCATCTGGACAGCTGGCGGTCCACAACTGTGCGTTTCTCGAGAAACTTTCTATATCGCACAACTAAACTGTGGAATGAACTGACACCAGCGGTTTTCCGAACCAATACGACCTTCAAACTTTCCAAAAAAGAGCGTACTCTCTTCTTTTAAAAGGAAGGCAACGCACTTGTGACTCTTCTGGTGTTGCGGGTGTCCATGGGCGGCGGTGATCGCTTACCATCAGGCGATCCGTCTGCTCGTTTGCCTCCCTATTCTATAAAAAAAATAGCTGTTTGTCCAAACATCTAAGTATCCAAATAGAGGGCATTAGCTAGTTTCTCTTAATTTCATTTTCATCCTTGTCCATCGGGTTGCCCAAGATTGACTAACTCTTTTATGGTTGTATAGTAAATTCATCCAGTTCAGATTATGTAGTCGATTCAATATTAATGACATGCATTCATATTTTTAGGATTATCTGGCAAAGTTTTTTGTGTTGGGTGCACACCAGAGGAGTTTGTAAAAGAGGTTGAAAAACAACTGGCACCACTTGCAGATGAGCTGCAACTACAAGATAAGTTATTGCAGCACATGTATTCGTTAATAACAGGTGATTCTACAGCACTGGAGCAAGAGTTGCAAAACTTGAGCACGTGGTCACAGAAAATAGAAGCATGTGTGCGTAATCTTCTCGGCGTGGTTTCACACTCGGCGCAGTACACACGCTCACTTATAGAATGCGCACTGGCACGAATTAAGCAAGTGCAGCATTATAATATTGCACTGCGACCACTTCGTTCTCAAGTGATCCTACTGCGCGCTGCGCTCGGAGAAGCGCCGCTACAACATACAGCTCTGCAGCATGTCTCACAACAGCCGCTTGTTGTCTACCAGTTGGATTCACCACTTGCTCATATCACTATGGACTTGCGGTGTACGACGATTATCAACGAAAACTTGGACCCCATGATACTTCAAAACTTTGCGATCAGAAATACGTGCAATACGTATCTTTTAAATGATAGTGCATTTTTTATGGGTCTGGATCTAGATGACTAGACAAAAAATATATTTTTCTGATTTAATAGTCTCTTTTATTTTGGTATAAAGGAGGATGAGCAATTGGGTACCCTTTCCAATTAAGATGTGTCATACATCGTTAGTTAGCTGTTCTCAAGGGGACACAAAAATTCTACGACGACCAGACCTAAATATTAGACCATTTTGAAATACAGTCATCAGAAGATATAGGATTTTTAGATTTAAAAGTCAGATCTTTGGTTCAGCTTGATCCATTTTAAAGATTTTTACGTTTATATAAAGTTTATTCACTAGGTTAATTAAAGCTGAAATCACAACAACAGCATTTCCATAGGTATAGGCAGCGTCAGAACGTTCTTGGCATCAAAGTTCTCAAAACGATCTTAATATCAAGGTTAAGATTAAATCAGACTTTTTTATTGATTTAAATTGTATTGTTCTCCGAACTAAAGGTATGTACCAAATATCAGAAAAATAAGTCAAAAGGAAGGGGGGAAAATCAAGGCAAAAAGGTTTAAGTACTTTGTTCGTCAAGATCGATGCTGACTGTACTTTTAAGTTAGATGTCAAAATTGTATAAATTGTGAGTGTACTCTGTACGTTAGATATATTTAAAAAAATAAGCACTTGGTTTATGTTATACTAACGATACTAACTTTTTTGAACACACTTCTTGTCTGTTAGTCCGCGATGGATGCAAAAACTACTGAATGGATTTTGATGCGTTTTTTTTTCTTGTTAAAAGGGTCTTGATTAGACTTAAAATCTTACGTTCATTTGAACTCGATTGATTAAGTAGAACAACAGATTTGCCCGAAAGTCGCGGTGGCTAGTGCATTGGCTAGTGATATAGAATAATATAATAGCAATCTTCTCTGAATTGAAATGGAAAGTTCCCATAACTGTATAATATGCCGAAGAGAGCTGTACACTGTATAGAGGTACCTATATGCAGAGGTTCTTGCGCCCATATATATAGCATCTATTGTCTGATGTGTAGGACACGATAGACCCGAAGGTTTTACTGAACCAGCGTTATTTCGAAACAGTGTCGTAATAGATAATGCATACAATTAGGTTAAACCTGCGGTAGCCTAGTGGTATGGGTAGTGGACTGCTGAGACGAGGTCTCGGGTTCGATCCCAGGTTTACCGTGGCACACACCAATGACTTTTCGATGCTTTTCGAAGTTATGTGTGTATTTATCGCAGGTTTATAAGTGCCCGGTTGATGGCAAGAGGCTCGCCACCTATTACATTGGGACCTAAACATAAACTGGCGAAATGTGGGTGCTAGCACCTCTGCCTACCCCTTTGGGGAATACAGGCGTGAGTTTATGTTATGTTATGTTACAATTAGGTATTCATTGTTTAATTGCAATAATTAATAAAACTCAATTATGGCAGCTACTGTACAAACTTATTTCTATATTGTTTTACTGTACAATAACAGTACACTGAAACAGATAAAAAGGTACCAAATAAAATATTTTCATAAGAAATAGTAAAAAAACTTGTAAAAAATCTAAACCTTTAAAGTGGATCTACTCCGATCGGACTATGAATAGAGACTAGCGCCATAGATATTCCTATTCTACTCAAAAATACCTTTCTAACAATGTATCACTCATTTTAATTGGAGCGGATACCAGGGTCCATACATTCTGCCCATCTTCCATCAGACTTAGTGTTTTCTTCTTAATATTTTTTTTTAACTGCAACACCTTGTTAGATCTTCAATATTTTTTAACCCGCCAGTATTTGCGCCTCTTTTTAAGACACGAATAGTCGCATGGGGTCGAAAAGAGCCAGATTTGGAATATAATGATGGATCAAGGAAACTTTTAATCAATATTGATAAGAATCTTCCAGACATTACGAGTAGTATAACGTGCATCTCCACGTTGCTTACTAAGATTCTTTTTGTTTAAATTATATGATATTAAATTATCATGGTCACTCACATTAATATTAAGGCCCAGAAACAGGTCAACTATAGAAATATTAGATAATCATCAAAACCGTTTTTATTCTTCAATAAAAATAAAACCTACAGATCTAAAATTCATATACTTGCATACTAGTGTGGCCTTCACTTCATAATTGAATAAAAAAGGAGGAAATAGTAGAAATGAGGCTCTGAACATCACTATGCTTTTATGAAATCAAATTTCTACAATATATATCCAAATAATCTAAAATTTCACAAATATGGTAAAAAGGGGTATTAAAAAGGGGTCCGGCCGTTATGCTCCCATTCCGGGTTGCCCCCGGCCGGTATGCCACCACATTGAAAAATTGATGACCTTAGTTAGTAATCGTTACCTGTTAAATGGGGTAAAATCGGGTAAACAAATGTATATAAGCCAATAAATTACTATATAATTATATACCAATACCTATAAACAGGATGTCATTTGTAATCTTGTATTTGAACCATGGAAATCCAAATTAAACCAGTATAGTCACATATATCATACTCATTTATTCTGTTATACTACGTTAGATCCAAATGGCTTTTATAGACAGGAAAGAACTAACAAGAAAACCTGTCTACCTTCCAACCTAGCTTAGTGGTTAAGGAGTCGGCCTTACGATCGAGAGGTCCCGGGTTCGATCCTGGCCATTACACTACCGACGTGAACCCACTCCTAGCACAAGCGATTTAGCTTAGTTGGAGGGGTTAGAGGGAATATTAGTAACTTAGGTTCTAATATTCTTTAAAAAAAAAAAAAAAAACCATGATATTATAGTCAATCTATAACAATTCATAATAATTACATTTATTAATAATCTGTAACAATTCATAATAATTACATAATTAGGCTTATAGCCAAACATTATTATAATTTATTATAATGTAATAGTTCAACAATACAACAATTAAACTCTTGTATCATGAAGGTTATCAGGCTTGTAGCCCACAGTAATACACCTTAGGCATTACACTGGTATGGAACCAGCTTGTACGACATGACATTATCTTCGAGGACGACATGACATTATCTTCGAGGCTTGTAGCCATAATACTGCTGTAGTTGAATTATTTATAAACACCAGTAGGTACAGCAGCACGTCATTAATATTCAGTTAATCATCTAAAGTCTAGTAGGGACGTTTATTAAATGAACTTTTCAGTAAAAACGGTATTTTTAATCTGACTGTACTGATATTGTAAACTCGACATAAAGGTAATAGAAGCGTGGTACAGAAGCTCGACATAAAGGGAATAGAAATGGGACAGAAAACGTAGACTCGACATAGAGGTAATAGAAACGAGATAAGGTTTTTGGCTCGACATAACGGGAATCGACATAAAGGGAATATATCCAATAGACCGGGAACTTTTTTGTTAATTAAAGGAATATTAAACTTATTTTGCTCATCATAGTTACTAGTATCAAAATATTGTAAAAAATGAAATTTTAAGTCAGTATAAAAATCGTTTGTATATATTTTATAGACCAAAGAATCAGTATCTGTATAGCATAGTTGCACTCGTTTTTTATAAAAGGGTTTAACAATATTGTAATGAAAATCATACATGTGGGATTTGGAAAGTTCTAGTACTGTGAACCCAATGTAAATAGGTTTGTCTAAAATAATTTGATCGGGTTTCATCTGAATTGCAACTAAATTGTTAGTTAGTATAGATGCGCTATGAAAGTATGGGCTGGCGATAAGTCTCTCAGCGGATATTGATTTTTTCGTTCGATTACTTTTATCACACCATTGATTCACCAAATGTACACACACCCTATTTTCTGTGTTTTCTAAAGTTTTACCAAACACACTATTATTTAATAACTTAAAAAAATCTTGTTCAAAAGAACTTTTTGCCTTTTGTCTTAATTGAGTATTTAATTCTATGTATTGTTTTAAATACGGGGCCTGTCTGAAAGTAATTACTCGATGAACTGCGCAATATTAAACCATGTTCAATACATTTTTTTAAGTGAATGTAATGTATGACATAATTATATTTATTATGTAAATTTGCAATTAATTTTTTTGATTGCCCTCCCGGAGGTATACATTTCTCTGGACAAAAAGGCAAGTCGTTGTGATGATTGTGCAAATAATCGGGATAAAAAAGATCTACTTCTAATATAAAGCCCCAGTCAGAGTTATCTTTAATGTGTTCAACACGTAAATTTGCTATTTCATTTTCATTGAGAAATCTAAAACTAGAAAATGGTAAATACTGACACATGCTAAAACCATATAGGTTATTACAATCTAGATATGTTATGAAACATGAAGGCTCTGTTGCTTTATACTCAGGCAAATATTTATGATTAACGATGGGAACACATACATAAACCGCCAGACATATGTATATATAACATAGTTTTTCGTAGCAAATGATTTTACTTCTTGTTGATCATTTTTATACATATGAAAATAACAAAAAAGTTCGAAGTTAACTTTCACAGCGGTATGTTTTTTTAAATTATAATTTATTAATTTTTTTACTTGATCACTTATGTTTTTAAGAAATAACTCAGGGAAATTATTTATTTGTTCGCTGTCTGCAATAATCCTATAACTTATGATTCGGGCCTTAAATGATGACTTAATCATTTCTACATTGCCAGTGTCTAAAATAGGGATCGCAATATTATTTTTATGAACATTGCTACGTAAATGACCCCACCACAGACGATTATCAACATCCATTTTACAAACAGAACAGTGATGCATTATTAATATATTTTTGTGAGATATAATGAAGAATGATTCACAAGGGTGCTAAATTTAATATAAAATAGATTATTAATACTCACTATACATGCACAATTTTCTATAGATATCTAGGTAAACTATTACTCTACGTAAACATGAACTTTAATTCAATATTACCGTCTTCAAAACTTTATGTATGTTTCCTGAAAAAAGAAAAAAAAACACATTAAAATAAATAATCGATTCGAGCGTGTTGTTGTCATGGTTAAAAATATATACATTACTTACTTCATATAACTATACTCCAAGTTTTCCAGTATATAAAAAAATAATATACAAATACTTTTTCTAAAAAATTCTTCACTATAGAGTAATGCTGAAGTTCAAACTCAAACTCAAACTCAAACTCAAAGTATGTATATTGTAAACCATAGGTACATAGGATGTTCACATAATAATAAAGTCAGCTATGATTCGCCAATTGGGCATACAATAATAAATATATCTAACTTACTAACTAAGTACTTACTTAAAGGCCCAGGAGCAGTTATTCAGAATTTAACATGCATAACATAGAATTAATATTTAACTTGTTTAACACACAGAACCAATATTTAACCTGCATTACATTATTTAAAGATAGAATAATATTATTTATTATAGTGATTCATCGTCTAAAAATTCTTTAATTGTATAATAACATTTTTCTATTAAAAGTATGCGAAGTTTTCTTTTGAAACTGTTGATTTCTGTTACATTTCTTATGGTAGCTGGGATATTATTATATATACGAGGTCCCAGGCAAAATACGCTATTATGTAATAATTCTGTTCTGCTGGCTACTATGGACAATTTATCGCTATTTCGGGCCCTAGTTCGAAACTCAAATAATTCTGTATTACTTTTTATGAACACTGAAACCTCGTATATATAAAGGGAGGGTAATGTTAAAATGTTCAATGTTTTAAAATAAGGTACACATGAATCGGTTTGTTTTAGGTTGCATATACTTCTAATACAACGTTTCTGAGCAACAAATACATGGTCCTTATATGTTGAACTCCCCCAAAAAATTATTCCATATCGTAAAATGGATTGTACGTAACCATGGTAAGCCGTTAATAACGTCGACTGATTGCTAATTTTACGTAATCTATATAATGCATATGAGAATTGAGTTAGTCTTTTACACATATATTCACAATGAGATTTCCAGTTTACCTTATTGTCAATGTAGAGACCCAAGAATTTAGTAGTATCAATTTCTTCAATTTTTGTGTTTTGGTACGAGATATTCAAATTGTTTTGCGATATATTTCGTTGCTTGAAGAGCATCAGATTGGTTTTGTCTATGTTAATATTTAGGTCATTTTCATTAAGCCATTCTATTATTGATGTCAAAGATGTGTTTATATTATACCTATTCTAAATTACTACCAGTGTAAAGTACGGTACTATCGTCGGCAAATAATGTCATTTTATATGTCGTTATTCTGGGCATGTCATTAATATAAATAAGAAATAACAAAGGACCTAGTATACTACCTTGAGGAATTCCTGCAATAACATTTCTTATATTAGAGCTATGTGTTACCTCAGTTTTACTGCTTAAAGACAATCTTTTTATTTCTGTGAGTTGTGTTCTATTGCTGAGATATGATTTAAGTATTTCATACACATTTCCTCTCACACCATATGCATATAGCTTTTTTAAGAGTATTTCATGATTAACTCGGTCGAAAGCCTTTGACATGTCCATGAAGAGAGCTATTGCCGGTGATCGTTTGTCCATATTTATTAGCACTTCATGCAAAAAGTTGTAGATAGCTAAGTTTATCGATTTATTCTTCATAAATCCATATTGACATGTTGTGAATAGACCATTTGTGTCAAAGAAATCATACAGGCATTTGTAAATAATGGTCTCGAATATTTTAGAAAATATTGGTAATAAAGCGATAGGCCTATAGTTGTTAATTATTGACTTACTGTCTTTTTTATGGATAGGTTTTATTACTGTCAGTTTTAGTTGGTCAGGAAATATGCCATGTTCTATGCAAAGGTTCATGGTGTGGCTTAAGGGGGCTGCTATGAGAAGTGCTACATCTTTCACTATTCGCGTGTCGATCCCATCATGTCCCACGCTAAAGGTATTTTTCAGAGAGGTTATTACTTTTAAAATGTCATGAGGAATTGTTGGAGGCATAAATATAGACTTAAGATTGTATTCAATTTTGGTAAACTTCGTATTAGTTCTTTGTTTGTTATTTTCGTAAGCATCTGTTGTACCTTTTACTATGTCAGTAAAATAGTCATTGAATGAATTTGCAATGGATGTACCATTAGTTATTGTTTCATTGTTTATGACAAGTTTTTCTACGCCTTCGTTTGGATATTTATATTTAATATCATTTATAACTTGCCATGTTGCTTTTCCCTTATTTGTAGAGGAGTTGATAAAATGATTGTTTTGACATTTCTTTGTCAAATTTATTACTTTTTTATAGCGTTTAGAGTAATTTTGAAAAATTGATCTATTTTCCTCAGTAGAATGTTTTCTATACCTCCATAGAAGATCTCGTCTCCGTTTACTACAGGCTTGTATACCTTTTGACATCCACTTTGGTTTTTTGATAAGGCTTACACGGACTTTTTTAAGAGGGAAACATAAATTATAGGTTTGGGTGAATTGATCTGAGAATAAATTATAAGCGACATCCGGATCTGTGGTTTCATAAACATTGTTAAAAGAAACTTGTTTTAAATGAGTCATAAACCTTTCTCTGTTAGTTCTAGTAAAGCAGCGCTTGTAAGTGTACCAATTTTTAATCAGACAGGTTCTTTTGACAGGACACGTAAATATTTGGGCAGAGTGATCAGATAGCGCAAGATCTATGATTTCACCTTTACATCCTTTGATGTTGTGGGCGACATTGTCGATGCATTTTTTGCTAATGTTCCTCGTAGGTTGATTAAATTGTAGAGTCAGGTTAAAACTTAACAGCATTTCTGTAAATTCTCTGCTTTCGCGTGTTTGGGTTAAAACGTCTATATTAAAATCTCCACATATAATAAGTTTTTTACCATGTGCACATAATTTTAACAAAATTTTATTTAAAATTAATAAGAAAATATTTACCGAACTACTTGGTGATCTATAAATGCATAAAATGTTTATATCATGCTGTGTCAATTCAATACTAGAACACTCAAATATATTTGTAATGTACATTTTATTTATCTCAGGCAGTGGTTTAAACTGATAATTGTTTTTTAATAAAATACATGTACCTCCATGTCTGTTGGATCTCATAAAGTAGGATACTAGCCTATAGCCAGGTAGAATTTGGTAGATTTCATCACCATGTGTCATATTGTGTTCAGATATACATATAATGTCTATATAAGTACCCTTATCTGTGAGGTTGCATAAAGATACAGTTAGTGCATCGGATTTGTTCAGCAGGCCATCAATATTTTGGTGTAATAATGTGATAAAATTATTAAACATGTAAGTGTTTTTATGTATATCGTCTAACGCATTATTCGGTGGGTCCTGTTCATTAGGTAATGTAGTGTTATGGTGAAGTGGTGTAAGGGTATCCTGGGTATCATACTTTGTTTTAGGCTCGAAAAAATTTTAAGGTTGGTTTTAACAGAGGTGTTAAGGTGGTAAAGTAAGATGTGATTTTTGTTTGTTTGTTTTTAGGGGGTGGTGAAGTACTAGTTATGTTAATGTGTTTTTTTGTACATTTAGAGCTCTTTGATTTGGCAAGATTATCCTTAATCCGAGTTAATATCTGACTTTGGTAAAATCTGTGGTCAATATCTGAATTTAGTTTGTTACACAGCATGTTGATATAGTAGTTATGGCTGGGAGCACAGTTGTTCAGGTAATAGTCTCTAGTTAGTGGTAATTCTATGTATATGCATTTTGTATAGTTATTCACTATCTGTTTAATATTGTAGTTTAGCATGGTTTCATTTAAGTTGGGATTACATTGTACATTTGTTACATATACAGAGTGAAATCGAAGCTTATATAATACATTACAAAGTTCGGATATAAAAGTATACGGGCGCTTATCGTTCGAACCTATGACTAGCACAACAATATCTTGGGGCGCGAGTCCTTGAAGGAATTGGTCAGTGCAGCTGCTGAGGATCTGAGTAGTCTGCGCATTTGGTTTTATGAAAGATGTGCATGTATAATTGTCGTTCCATTTACTTGTTCTAGTTTTTATCATTCTTTGTGCCAAACCTTTCGCGTGTTGATCTCCAAATATATATATATTATGCTTATTGATTGCATGGGGGGTCCTGTTCAATTTCGGCGGCTCTGGTTCAATTCTCGGGGTTGAATTTGTTTTCTCCTGGTGTTCTATGGTCAAGGTGGTGCCATCTAGTGTTACTTGGTTAGGATTGACCGGATTTGAGGTTGAAATTTCAATTATTTGTTGGTTTTTGCTCTGTTTGTTCTGAGAAGGTGGTGTGCCGTCGGACTGTGGACTATCACAATGAAAACTGTCTGCAAGACGTCGTCTGCTACTGAATTTACGCTTAGTAAGCTTATTTTTCCTTAGAGACGATAGTGGTGCTTTACATATTTGTTTTAAGGTGATCAGTTCTTGGTTTAGCTGCGAGACAAGCTTTTTTAAATCATTCTTTTCTAGTATTATATTGTCAAGTTCATTCTGAGTTCTTTCCAGAGTAGTTTTCAGCTCAGTTACTTCACTTTTTAAATCAAGGAGGGTGTTTGGGATGTAAATCTCAGAAGATAGATTTTCAAGGCTTGTCGGCTTGTCGGTTAACTGTAATGAGCAGCTCATATCCAAATAATCACATGATGTTGTTTTATGTATCTTATTACGTCTTATTGTAATATTTTGTGACAGATCCATAATTCTATCAGATTATTACTTATTAAAGCGCCCTCTTTTGGTGGAGTTTATTAGCATTGACTATCTAGAATAGTTACGTATTGTGGCTTTGAGCCGATTAAAGACAGTGTCAACAGATGGCGCTGTTTTTAATTTTGCAAAAAATTAATAGGTAAAGTTAGAATATTAATGATATTAGTTTTACTAGTTTTTCCACTTTTTTTTACTTTTTTAGTATTTTTTACTTTTTTAGTTTTTCCACTTTTTTTTTTCTCGCCAAGTTATGAGTTATTTTTATTCAACGAAGTTCAACCCAATCCCGTTCTGTTTAGTATTCCCTTAGCAACAGCATTCTTAAATAAAATACATATTTGCATTACAAAATACATAAGTGCAAAATTATTATGAATAAAAATAATAAATAAAGACTGTTGGAGCCAAGAAGTAACAAAACGCCTGTCAAAATATTACGAGCAAGTAGCGTGCGGGAAGAGGGGTGCGGTGAAGGGAGGAGACGTCAGTGCGTAAAATTCAATTGTACGGTGCACATCTTATCTGTTGTAAAACTAGAAATAAACAATTATTAATTAGATGCATCGTCGTTCTCAATTTGCAATAACCTGCGCATTCATTTTGGTGACCCCGACGTGATCAACTTCGACTCGGATTCGCCGAACTGTTGTCACGATATACTAGTTTAAAAGTCTTACAACCGACCTTAAAGATTAACAACTACGGACCTTCAGGAATTCGCCAGTAATCAGCTGCAGCCACTATTTCCGAGGGAAGTGCATCCATTCATTCCATCCTGATATTTATTTAAACACTTGCTTCGATTTGCGTAAGTAAAGTTGATACAATAATCTATGTAGGTTATCCACCGTCCACCATTTAAATAATTGTAATAATTTTATTTTCCCTGCTAAACTTTTAGCTACTTTATCGGATAATCATCTGTAGTGCCCTTTTAATGTGATTACAGTTGTTTTTCAACGGTGCATTTATGCAAGTGTAGCAAAAAATCATTAAGTGTTAACTACGAGCTTTCCAACTACCTAGACACAGTGTGCTTCTGTGTCTATATTACACACGGCGTGGTGACCGGTTTGTTATCACTTGGCTCGCCGGCAAACACGCAGGTATTGTACCTAGCTATTCACTGTTTTGTCATTATATTGCATTAGGTAGTTCAATAATACTTAATTATAACACTTGATTCGTTACGTTAAACGTTTTTGCACCGTCAAAATGAGTGAAGCGAAGGAGCTTATCAAACAAAGGGGACATATTAAGGCTCGATTGACATTGTTTGAAAAATATTTAAAACCTTTGTTAGAATGTAAAGAAATCAGTTCGGTACAGGTCAATGAGCTGCGCTTGCGCCTAAGCAAGATCCGCGACTTATCGTGCAACTTTGATGACATTCAATCTCAGATTGAAATGTTACAGTCCATCAAATCTAAGAGGTACCGTTTGACGTTTCATATTTTTCAAACCGAAACAACTTTGTTCATACGTACATTATTCAGTTTCGATAACCTTTTTCATAAAACCATGAATTTAGAAAGATTTCATTATTGTATCTAAAAATGTACAATTCTTAATATCTAAATGTAATTGAAAACTTTCAAACAAAGCAAAATAACACATATTTACACAGTAAATAATTTCTAATAGTTATATTCTTGACCTCATTACAAAGTTACGTAGTTAGGTCACTGCACGTAGTGTTGCGACTCTTC
Source organism: Eilema sororculum (assembly GCA_914829495.1). NCBI lineage: Eukaryota > Metazoa > Arthropoda > Insecta > Lepidoptera > Erebidae > Eilema > Eilema sororculum. The sequence continues at coordinate 25,340,982 of OU618536.1, forward strand.
GGATACACTTGTATGCAAAAAAATCGTTTACATATACGAAAAATCGAATGTATTATTTACAAATTACACTTGACAACCAAACAAATATTTTTTCATGTGAATGGGATTTATCTCACATATTACGATTACATAACTAAATAGTTATGTAATCGTAAAATATGAGATAAAACCCATTCACCAAAAATACGTATTTATAAATCAAATATAGATAGATAGATAGATAGATTAATACTTTATTTGTACACCATTTACATAAGAATTTAAGTGCGAAATACATATTTTTTATACAATTGTTGTACAAAGGGCGGCCTTATCGCCATAATAGGCAATATCTTCCAGGCAACCTTTGGATGGACTAGAGTTACGTGTAAGAACAGGTGGTAGTTGGTGTGACTGGGAATGACAAAAATGATATATGAATACTCAAACTATATACACATATATACATATATACTCATATACGTACATATATACATCTATATAACATACATACACACATACATACATACACACATACATACATACATACATACATACATATTCAAATGTACAGTAACCTGCAAAAATGCATGGATAGCTTAAGATCGATAATCCTATGAACTGTCAAACCCCAGTTTATAAAAAAGAAACTAGATGGCGCCAGTGGTTTTAGCGTATTTAGAGAGCGACATTAATACGGTTGTTATTATTATGCTAACTACCGTTTCATTGTTAATAGTAATATTGTATACCTACCTCCGCAAATATATTTGTCATCTTAATAAAAAAGTAGATAGGTTTATTTTGGCAGTGTATTATATTCGTAACTTGCGGCGGTAGTGCATGCAACTACAAAAATCTAGTAGTATTCTATTTCAACGCAATAATCATGTGCAATGTTAGCCAATAGATGTGTCTATGCGATATATCGTGAAACCAAGTTTTAGAGTTTCGAGTTCGAACCCTGCCGAGAGCATTCTCTTTTTGTAATTATATTATGTTGATTCATTTGTGTTTGTATAAATTAATGTAATGAAAATATTGATAATATACAAAAAGAAGTAAAAATGTTGTTTCGTATATTTATTAAACTACTTTGATAGTTTTTTTTTCACATTTGAAAGATAGCGCGGCGCCATCTAGTTAGATTTTATGAACCATTTTTTTTCGTCAACAGATGGCGTTGAATACCGGCGCAAACGATTTAGTATTTGTAATGTCCATGCATTTTTGCAGCTCGCTGTACAGCAAAGTGACATAGTGAAAAATTTAAATGTCTCTCCGGATATATAGTTATATACGTACTACAGTGACATAAAATGCTCATATAAAAGATTTTTAAAGCTTGTAATAGATTGTGCTCGTCTGATACCAACCGGCAACTCATTCCACAGACGAACCGCTTCTACGGTGAAAGATCGCCCAAAGTAATTTGTGGAATGCGTCGGCATTTTCAGTGTCATGTTCTCCGACGACCGTAGGGACCTCGAATGTGTCTCATGTAAGAACCTAAAACGTTCTTTAAGGTAAGGGGGTGCTTTGGGGTTAAAAAGGATATTGTAAAGAAACGTTAGAATATGAGTATTCCGGCGAAGGCGAATTGGAAGCCACTTGAGTTTTATACGGTATTCGGAAACATGATCGTATTTGCGTAGGCCAAATATGAATCTTATACAGAAATTTTGAAGCCGCTCAAGTTTATCTAATTGTGCTTCTGTGAGATTTAGATAGCTGACATCGGCATAGTCGAGAATTGGTAGAAGGAGGGCCTGTGCAAGCGCAGTCTTTGTTGCCGTGGGCAGAAAGTTTCGTAACCTTCGTAAGGAGCCCCCTGAGGCAAATAGCTTGCGGCTTACCTCTTGCAGCTGGCGATCCCAGGACAACGTTTTGTCAAGGTAGATCCCCAGGTCTTTCACACAATCAGATAAAGGCACTACTGTACCTTCAAATTGTATCAGTGGCATAGCGGACCAATCTATATTAGAGATCACTCTAGGACTACCGACAACAATTAACTGAGTCTTTGATGGATTAATCTTTAAGCCGTAATTTTTACTCCATTCACTAATATGCGCTAGATCCAGGTTCATTGTGTCTAGTGCCTCTGATAGCTGGTTAAGTGGGGCCTGGCTGTATATCTGTAAATCATCTGCATACAAGTGGTAGGATGAAACTAGTTTCTGGGAAATAGAATTGATAAAAATCGCGAAGAGTAGTTGGGATAAAACGCCGCCCTGCGGTACGCCAACTGTTGTATTGCACCATGAAGAGAATGACTCTTCTATGCGTATACGTTGTCGACGACCAGACAGGTAACTTTGAAACCAATCAACTGCCGTTGGAGATATGTTAATAGAGCGAAGTATACTCACCAGGACGTCGAAATCTACAGTGTTGAATGCATTGCTAAAATCCAGGAGCGAAAGAACTGTTATGTGTCCTCGATCCATGGCTAGCCTTATGTCATCTGTGATGTGTACCAAAGCAGAAACAGTGCTGTGCCCAGGTCGAAAGCCGGATTGAAATGGATTTAGTATGCTGTTTCTACTAAGGAAGGAGCTAAGTTGGGTATGGATTAGGCGCTCAAAGACTTTGGAGAGGAATGGTAGAATAGAAATAGGTCGATAGTCAGAAAATGTGGAGGGCTTGGATTTTTTTGGAAGGGGAGTAATTTGCGCTTCTTTCCACGCAGATGGGAATTTGCCACAGGATATAGAGTGATTGAGTATATGACACAAGATGGGTAGGATTTGGTCGAGGATAGGGAGTATCATATTCCGACTGACACAGTCACTGCCTACTGCGCTGGATGTTATTGACGTTATGCTCTGCTTAACACCACAAACCGTAAATTGATCAAAGACAAAAGTTGGATATTGAGGAGTTGGAAAAGATGAAAGATAGTTAAGTGTGTTTGCTTTAGTTGTCCCGTCAATATTGGACGAAGATGAGAAGTGATGATTCAGTGAATCGAGATTTATATCTTTAGGAATTGAGTCATGGCGAGATTTTCCAACTCCTAGTGTTCTCAGGAACTTCCAAACCTTAGCTGGTTCTCCATTTTCCACAGAGGTATGAATATGCTGGCGTTGTGCGTTCCTACACATCTTGTTGCAGAGATTCCTAATTGCTACATATTTGTCTAAATTATATTGAGTGGGACGGCACTTGTACCTACATTTAGCAGCAGCTTTTTTAGACATAATTAGCTTTATTTCATCGGTAAGCCAAGGAGAGGGTAAATGTTTGATTTTGACAGCTCGGGCCGGTGCATGGACATTATAGAGACTGATTAAATTGTTTGTAAGCATCGCTACTTTAGTGTCAATACATTGGGTTGCTAAGAGAGGGGTCCAGTCAATGTTGAGGGCATCTTCACGAAGCTTGTCACGATCCATAGCTCCAAAACTGCGCTGCAAAAGAATTCTCGGCTTTGCCTTTGCTTCTTTAAAAAGTTGTTGAAAGCGATTTGTCGATTTTTGATTTTCGCGCCCAAATAAGTCGGGGTTTCTCGCGCTAACGCTGTCGAAATAGTAAATGGAGTCAGGGATAGTGTTTTTTACATTTATTTTTGTGTATGATAGTATGGGTTTGCATATTACAGAGAAATAAACAAATTTTTAACAAGCACATCCATTGATTTTACAATTACAATTTTTTCTTCTAAGTCTTATTTCTACGTCTAAAACTAATAAAAATAAGGTATGTAGAACCCATTCACAAAAATGTTGTTGCCTGATGTTATAAATTAACGACGTTACTGCGCGACCGCATAATGCACTGAATACACAGATACCCTAAAATAAATTAATTTAATTATTTTTAGGTCAATAGGCAAAATCGCAGGTGTCCAAGTCTCTACAATTTTTTTTTTCTGGCAACACTGCCAACTACAAGCGCACGCGGTCCGCTCGGTCGGTTCGGCGTCAGCAGTCTCTCGCCATCTTGGAAGCTGACTGTGCGCGTACTTGCTTTCTCGTTTGTGTTTTACAATTTGTGACTTGTCTATTACTTTTCTGGACTGATCATTCTTTATCCGTTTACCTTGGCAATATTTATACTGGACTCCGAACTAAGCAAGTGTTTATTAATAATGTCGAAAAGAGGACGTACTTTGAACAGCCAGGCTCGTGAATTGGTGGTGAAATTACACGAGTATTTTGAGCGTGAATCTCAAAATGGTGGACTTCTACTGCCAGTTACACAAGTTCGGGATCGCGTCGGTGAAGCTCTCGGTATTGGTAGCCGCACCGTTGGCAAAATATTAAGTGAAAAATATGGGCCTTCGGGGAGTGACAGTAACGTACTTCACACACCGAAAAAACGAAAAAGAAATAAACCTGTGACAGGCATCGATGAATTCGATAGTCATGCTATTAGAAACCATATATACGGGTATTTTACAAGAGGCGAATTTCCAACATTGGCAAAGTTATGTGCAACTTTAAAAGATGCCGGGCTGTATAAGGGAAGCATAGAGTCGTTGAGAACGGTAATAACAGGAATTGGCTTCAGATACAAAAAAGTTGACAAACGAAAAATTGTTATGGAGCGACATGACATAATTATGCAGCGACTAACATTCCTGCGCGAAGTTAAACAAATTATAAACTGGGATAATGTAATATTTTTGGACGAAACTTGGCTAAATTCCAACCATTCTGTGCCGAAAACATGGACTGATGATTCTGAAGCTTCGTGCTCGAAGGTGCCGATAGGAAAAGGTGGACGCCTCATAATATGCCATGCTGGGTCAGCGTCTACAGGCTTCGTGGAAAACTCTTTATTAGCTTTCCAATCCAAAAGCACTAAAGAGTATCATGAAGAAATGGACGCAGTAAGGTTCCGAGAGTGGTTCTTAAATTTATTACAGAATATCCCTCCTAACAGCACAATTATAATGGATAATGCCCCATACCACTCTGTGCAAATTGATAAAGCACCTACGTCAGCCAATAAGAAAGCAGATTTGGTGGCATGGCTGCAAAGAAAAGGAGTGGATGCCGACATGTCACTATTAAAAGCTGAATTATTACAGTTAGTGAAATTGCATAAACCACCAAAACCGACATATGTAATTGACCAATTGGCCGAAGAGCACGGGCACAAAGTCATACGACTTCCTCCGTACCATTGCCAATATAATGCCATTGAACTGATTTGGGCCCAAGTTAAAGGTAATATTTTATAATATTATAATAATAACACGAGTACTTCTAACATTTATAATTTAAACAATGGTTTTCGTCTGCTATCAAATAGTTACATTATTGTTTTACAGGTTATGCAGCAAGACACAACACAAAACCACCCTTCAGTATCAAGAAAATGGAAGGTTTATTAAAGGAAGCATGTGCCCAAGTTACACAGGAAGATTGGAGTAAAGTAGTACAAAAAACAAAGAAAATAATAATGGACGACTTCGAAAGAGACGTACACTTTGATAATGTAATGGACAATCAACTGGTCATTAATTTAAATGACGATGATGACGAAGACGACGATACTAGTACTAGTAGTGAATAAAAAAATATCCTAAACATTTCTTTTATTTAATTATAACAATTGATTTCTTAAAATTCGGATATTATAGTAATCGATCTCTTAAAGTTCGGATATTATAGTAATCGATTTTTTCATCCCATCCCTATCATTCAATTGTCAGAACTGTCAAACGGTACTTCTTAGATTTGACGGACTGTAGATGAAGATACGTCGAAACAAATGCAAGAGCGTGAATCTACTGAAGATATATTTTTTCGTTTATCAGCCGAGGCTCAGTCCTTAATTGAATTTTTCGAAAATAAAAAATCGGAATCTTCATCTAACAAAGGTCATAAGGTAGGTCAATTGAAATTGCCACCAATTAAAATTACTCCGTTCAATGGCGAGGCAAATAAGTGGTTGTCTTTCAAGGATACATATATGTCGTTGATACATGAAAATGAAACTATTGATGATATAAATAAGTTCCACTACCTCAAGACATATTTGGAAGGGCCGGCTAGCGCTGTTTTAAACTCAATCAACGTATCATCAGACAACTACATACTTGCATGGCAATCATTGTGCGAAAGATATGATAATAAGCGTCTCTTAATAAATGAACACATAAAGTGCTTATTTACAATCGAACCGTTGACCAAGGAATCCCATAGTGGTATACGTAACCTTGTCGATACGCTATCAAAAAACCTAAACGCTTTACACATTTTAGGAGAACCTACGGACAAATGGGATACGCTGGTTATCTATTTAGCTTCCGCAAAATTAGACAGTGTTACTTCTCGTCATTGGGAGGAACATAGAAGCAATAAAGACGTGCCCACACTGGACGATTTTTACGATTTTCTCCGAAAGCGTTCTATTGTATTACATACCATGGACATTAGTAAACCCGGTAAAAGCGACAAACGTCACAGTTTGCCCAACACTAAATCGTTTCTTAGTTCATCTATTGAATCACCATCACCTTTCGCTCAGTGCCTTGTCTGTGATAAAAATCATAAATTATATGAGTGCACTACATTTAAGTCACTATCAGTTGATAATAGAATTAATAAACTTAAATTACTAAATGTATGCTCCAATTGTCTCCAAGCGCATCAGTGTAGGATGGGTGGCTGCAGAATTTGCCATAAAAAACATAATACGTTAATAAATAAACAAAATTCAATGCAGTCCTTAATCTAAAAAACCCGAACCGGCCGATAGTAATAATAGTGAAAACTTACCTCCTGCTGCCTCGGCCGCCAGCAATGCTGAAGTACCGAGTACCTCTGCTTCGGTTTCTATGACTGCAACTACCACAAATCAGTCACTACTCTCTACCGCTTTAGTCAAGGTGAGGAGTAACGGTAAAACATGCGTATTAAGAGCCTTCTTAGATTGTGGCTGTCAGTCTTCGTTTATGACTTATAGGGCTCTGAAGGAAACAGGTTCGCAACTTTATAATTCTGATTATCACTGTGTATCAGGAATAGGTAGTAGTGTGTTTAATGTCACAAGACATTGCTATTTGGATATCGGTTCGTTAACCAGTTCGTTGGTTATGCGCGTTAAATGTTTTGTTCTACCTCACATTACTGATAAGCTGCCTCATGCTGCAGTGCATATACAAGATTTAGACATTCCGTGTCATGTCCAACTTGCCGATCCAAGGTTTTTTGAACCTTCTGACATTGATCTTTTATTGGGCGCTGATGTATTTTGGGATCTTTTGGAGTCCAGCAGGATTAATTTGGGGCCTCAAAGGCCGATCTTGCAGGAAACGAAGCTAGGATGGATTGTAGCCGGTCCAACTGCTGTTCATAGTAACAATAGTAATTGTAAGTCATTTTGTCATTTCTCATTAGACATAAACCAGCAGCTTCGTAAGTTCTGGGAACTCGAAGAGGTGCCTCCTAATGTCGAGCTTCGTACTGATGATTATTGCGAAAATCTATTTATTAATACTACTTACCGAGATAGTGACGGTAGGTTTTGTGTACAAATTCCCCTTAAAGAATCTTCTCAATCCTTGGGTGATTCTTACCATGTAGCCGAAAAACGATTGTTACAGCTAGAGAGAAAATTTAAAAACAATCCAGATCTGAAACAAAAATATAGCGAATTTATCCACGAATATGAACGGTTAGGTCATATGACGGAAATTCCTCAACCAGCGTTTGGATGTTACTTGCCCCATCACGCTGTCATACGAGAGTCTAGTGAGACTACTAAACTTCGTGTCGTCTTCGACGCGTCTTCAAAGACTGCTACCGGTATCTCATTCAATGACATACAATATATCGGACCTGTTGTACAGGACGATTTATTTTCTATTCTTTTACGATACAGGCAGCATCGATATGTCGTATCAGCGGACGTCGAAAAGATGTATCGTCAAATCCTGGTTGAACCAAAGCAACGACATTTACAATTGATTTTATGGCGCGATGAGCCTACACATCAAATTAAGATATTTCAATTAAATACGATTACTTATGGTACGGCCTCGGCTCCTTATCTTAGTACTAGATGCTTACTTCAATTGTCAAAGGAATGTCGTGATAGTAACTTAGCTCAGATCATCAAGGAAGACTTTTATGTAGACGACTATCTTTCAGGAGCGGAAACTGACGACGACTTACTATACTTAGTACATTCAGTCACTTCCGTCCTTAATGCAGCATGCCTTCCATTGCGCAAGTGGCGTACTAACTTACCATCACTTTTAAAAAATGAGTCGAGCACCTCTCAACTCAAGACCTTGGACCATACGTCACATTCGACCATTTTGGGTCTAAATTGGGACCCATCGAAGGACGTATTGCAATTTTCAGCTAATATTGAACTAGATCAAGTTGCTACGAAACGGACTATCTTGTCCAACTCAGCAAAGCTCTTTGATCCACTGGGCTTGCTTAGCCCATGCACCATTATCCCTAAAATGATCCTGCAAGGTCTGTGGCTTTCGAAATTGGACTGGGATGACCCAGTAGATAAATTTACACTCAAAAAATGGATGGACTTTGCGTCAAACTTAAATTCAAAATCCTATTTTCAAATACCTAGGTGCGCTCTAATACCACAAGCAATTAGTATTGAGCTCCACGCGTTCTCCGATGCCTCTCAGCTAGCCTACGCGTCTGCCGTTTACCTCCGATCAGTAAATGCTACTGGACAGGTCTTCATTCGGCTCCTATGTGCCAAAACTAAGGTCGCTCCAGTCAAAGCTACTACTATACCTCGATTAGAGCTTTGCGGGGCGTTACTGTCGGCTCGACTAAGTGCGAAGGTCTTGAAGGCGCTTCGTTGTAAGATTGACAAAACTTACTTTTGGACCGACTCGACGATAGTTTTGGGTTGGCTATCTCATCAGCCTCGTGATTTGAAACCTTTTGTCGCCAATCGAATCGGTGAGATTCATGAACTGACAGCTGAAGGTATTTGGAGACATGTTTCAGGAGATAAAAATCCAGCAGATCTGGCATCTAGAGGGATCTGTCCTAAATCCATTCAGTCTGCTACGATATGGTGGAATGGCCCCTCTTTTCTAACTGAGGATATTTGTTCATGGCCCCAGAATGTAGGTCAAAATAGTATTGAACAATTGCCCGAAGTAAAATGCTCTAAAAGAATCTGTAGTTCTACTACATTTCACGCTACTAATTGTAACTCTTCGTTGAATATTGTCGAGTTTGACCGATTTTCGCGTTTCACGCGCTTGCAGAGAACTATTGCGTATGCTCTGCGATTCATCCATAATATACGAAATAGATATTCCAAAATGTCAGGTTTCTTAACTGTAGACGAATTGAATAAATCTTTAAAATTATTAACAAGGCAACATCAAATGGAATGCTTCGCTACAGAATTAAAAATTCTAAAAAATAATCAAAATTTGCCATCTAATTCTCGTCTTTTGTCACTAAGTCCCTTCATTGACAAGGATGGCATCCTCTGTGTTGGAGGTAGAATACAAAAATCTAAGGTATCTCATGAGAAGAAACATCCAGCTTTAATGGATACTAACCATATTTTAAGCAAATTACTTTTCACACATTTTCATTTAAAGCTTTTGCATTGTGGTCCTCAACTTTTATTGAGCGAGTTAAGAAATAGCTTTTGGCCTCTAAGAGGCAGAATATTGGCAAGGTCTACAGTCAACAATTGCAAAATATGTAAAATCATGAAGGCTAAGTGTCAAAATCCCATTATGGGAAACTTACCTTCGAATAGAGTGATCCCAAATCAGCCATTTCATATTAGTGGTGTCGACTTCGGCGGCCCATTTCATATTACTGATCGCAAAGGTCATGGGTGTCGGATTACGAAGTGCTATATGTGTTTGTTTATCTGCTTTAGTACGAAAGCCGTGCATCTTGAGGTAGCCAGTGACCTGACAACAGATTGTTTTATTTTGTGCCTGCGGCGCTTTATAGCTCGCCGAGGTAAACCATTAGAAATAAGTTGCGATAATGGCACCAATTTTGTCGGTGCAAATAACGTAATAACCAACTTTTTACATAACTGTGAAAATGTTAAAGGTTTTGCCGCCGAGCAAGGGATAAAATTCAACTTTTCTCCCCCTTTTTCTCCCCACTTTGGGGGCCTATGGGAAGCAGGCATTAAAGCCGCGAAACACCACATAATTCGCATATTGGGCTATAGGCATTTCACTTTCGAGGAATTATCGACCTTGTTTACACAAGTCGAAGCAATCCTGAATTCCAGGCCCTTAACTCCTCTTTCCTCAGACCCAACTGACCTCGATCCCTTGACTCCTGCGCACTTCCTGATCGGTAAAACACTAACAGCGCTGCCTTCAGAAGACTTGACGGACATGAACCCACATCGACTCAACCGGTACCAACTTCTGGAAAAGATGCGACAACATTTTTGGGATCGGTGGCAACACGAGTATCTTTGCGAGTTGCAGCAGAAGTCTAAGTGGAGAGTCCAGCAACGAGGATTCCAAGAAGGTGATCTGGTCGTCATAAAGGAAGCAAAACGACCACCTCTTAAGTGGCGAATGGCGCGAATCCAAAAACTTTATCCAGGATCCGATGGAACTGCCAGAGTCGCAGATGTCTTCACTTCCAAAGGTGTCATCCGCAGAGCAGTACACAATCTCTGTTCTTTAGAAGAATCAAAGGAGACCACACGAAAGTCGAAGGCTTCCGAGGGGGGGGAGGATGTTGGAGCCAAGAAGTAACAAAACGCCTGTCAAAATATTACGAGCAAGTAGCGTGCGGGAAGAGGGGTGCGGTGAAGGGAGGAGACGTCAGTGCGTAAAATTCAATTGTACGGTGCACATCTTATCTGTTGTAAAACTAGAAATAAACAATTATTAATTAGATGCATCGTCGTTCTCAATTTGCAATAACCTGCGCATTCAAAGACCTTGAATTACGATAGACTACTTACAACTTTATCCTTTTTTGTAATCTCACTGCTCAGGTACTCGGCTAGTCACTAAAATACGGGTCAATTTACCATGGAGTGATAGTCCAACGTGTTTCAATAACCAATCTATGGTTTGGTCTATTCAATAGCCTTGCAAACTTTTACTATACCTATAAAATGAAAAAAATTTCACATTAGAAAAAAAATATATAAGTCAACATTTTCATTAAATAAAATAAAATATTACATAAAAATACTTACATCAAAAAAGTGTCCAGTCATAAATTATTTAATTAATGCACACACAATGTACTTGAGGCAATATTAAATTTCAAATAAAATATAAACTAACTAACAAATAACTATTGTCTAATTTGAATAGTCATCAAATTTACATTACCATAAATTAGCTGTTTATGTAAGGATGGCACACGCGAGTAATGACGTATGAAAATAAATTAAACTTGATCAATTTCTTGATTTGCTTTGCAGTAAGACTATCAACTTATTAAGTTTGATTCGAGTCCCGCCCGAGAAGATTCTTTTTCCCTATGTATTTGAAAATTATTTATTTTTATTTTTTTAATAACCTTATGAGAACCTTACAGAGCTTTGTCAAAGAACTAAATAGTAAGTCGTATCGCTAATTAATTACTTAGAGCCAACAATTATGGACATCCCTAAGTCGTTTTGCTGCGCGGGCAATATTGATATAATATCAAAATTGCCCGCGCATCAAACCGCTAAATTGCGATATTTTGACACGTGTATAATACGTTTAAAGAAAAAGGTGGTTATAATATTGTTTGTTGATCGGTTAGGCTAATTTTTAAATTTACCGATTATTCATCATCATTTGGCTTATAAGCTAACGTTTTTGGAGAGCAAGTCACTTATCCAGTACAGTCCTACAACATAATCTAGACTCGCTGGGGCCAAGCTACTTGACCGGCAGTGAGACTAAAATACCCAGTCATTATCCTATCCTTTTGTGCTTGCACAACAAATTATCCACTTTCCTACAAATAATCTAGACTCGCTGGGGCCAAGCTACTTGACCGGCAGTGAGACTAAAATACCCAGTCATTATCCTAACCTCTTGCGGCTGCGCGATAAATTACTCTCCTAAAAGTATTTTAAGCTCGTTGAAACTACATAGGTACTATAATTCACATCATCGTATGATGTGAATTATAGTACCTATGTAGTTTCAACGAGCGAAACGAAACGAGTTTGAAGACAGGAGGACTCCGCTAAAATGTAAGTGTTTATATTTGTGATAATAACCTAATTGTGTTTATTGTTTATGTTTATTCCATTTTAGATGTCTCCGTAATCGTCTCACCTCAAACGTCTAATTATATACGGTACGATTCATCTTTTCGAAGCTTATGATTTTCAATATTTCGATGCGGTTTTTGTATGGAATTGTACCTATAGCTATCGCATGAATGGAGCGCGCGGTCAGCCCTTGGATGGGTGACTGCATAATGGTATTTCATTTCAACGGTTCCGCATTTCAGATGTACGTTGAAAGTAGGTTGCAGACATTGACAGTTGTTAGGTTAAGTCAGAGATTTTTTTTCATTGTATTGGAAGAAGAAGAAGGCGATGGTACGCATTAAATTTCAGACTCATGAAGATTCCCCTCAATGGCGTAAGCTGCAGACTTTAGAGCAATCTGTCGATGGCTTATTTGATGAACCAGCTAAATTTTGTGCTAATAAATAATATTAATACATATAGTGTTTTATTTACATCACAATGGCTTGTATATCCATCTAGCTACTGATTGACTTTCCGTTAAGACGAACAACTGTGTAGAATGTGGGAGTTGAAAGCAACGCTGTATAATTATGTATGTAAGTATTCGATGACGAGACATCACAGTTATACCTACAATAGCGAGACATCATAATCTCTGGTTCTTACAGTTACCGAACGAAAACAGTTCTGTAAGTATACGATCGATAACATAACATTTTATAGACACGTTGAACGTATGCGATTGTATATTATCTAGTAATCGAACTTGTATCACGTTTCATATTCGATTGTATATTATTGGGCATTCAGTACCACCGATTGGAGCGAGGCGAGCCATGATCGCCGAGCGACAGGTGGTACAGAATGCCCAATAATATACTACTTCTTCAGGTAGCTATCACGATTGGTTAGAGTTCAGGGACACATTTTCCTCTATCATTCACAATAATAACAACATTGATAAGATCAACAAGCTACACTATCTCCGCGCATCCTTGAAGGATAGTGCTTCTCTTGTCATAGATAATCTTGACTTCAGATCGGAAAATTACGACGCTGCCTGGGGGTTACTCTGTGACAGGTAGGTATGACAATAAAAGACTGCTTGTAAACAATCACGAACAGGCTTTATTTAGTGTGATTTCAATCTGGGGGCCTACCACAACCGTTTACAAAACAGTCTTATTGCAGGAGAGTTTTGTGTCAAGCTTAAAGTAATCTTGCTTATATTCGTACCACAACCGTACATTGTGCATGTCATGTATTCATGCTTAGTGCTTTTGTGACGTCAAATTAATTTTAGTTCATTCAATTCGTACCATGACGAGATTTTAGAGCAGTATTGTATTTAACATTATTGTTTTTATGTCAAATTTACTTTTTTATTATTGTTTTGCAAAATACTGCTCAAAAAATCATTTTCGTGACCCAAAAAGCAAGTGAACCGTATTTATATACATTAACTTAAACAAGAAATGGTCAAGCTGACTATTATAACGGTTTAAAAGTACTTTTTATTGTGTTCCACGGATACCTCCCTGTTTGGCCAACACGGCCATTATATCTAACTCAAACCGACTAAAACCGCACGCAGTTTCAATTAGGTGGATCAATAAGGCATTTTCGTCACCCACGCTCAGTCTTCTCCGGTTTTTAGCTAGCATGGTGCCCAGTGAGAAGACTCGCATCCCGGGAAACGCCTATAATTACAAGTATAATTTGTGTAGAAGAATGCATAGAAATTGCTTTGATATTAAGCAAACAAATACAATTCTAAAAATTACAAGTATTTTACTTCAAAGTAAAAACTTCTTTTTAAAAATCCTTTTTGAATAAAAAAAAACTCTATGGTCTTCTAAAAAAGAAATCACTGACATTAGGCGTAGGGCTTGACTCCAGGGAAGATTTCAGTATCCGGTGATTTTTCTCTAGGTTTAATAAATCTTCGAAAAGCCTCCGGACATTCTTCGATTACGCGGAAGTATATTTAGTCAGTTTCGTAATTTTTTTTAAGTACCTACCCATTTAAGACATTGTATTACTATTATTATCATAATCCTCTTATTAAAACATTATGAAAACGTCCAATTTGTACACTAATGAAATCAACTTATTACCGAATTTGTGCCCGGAATACGGCAATAGGTGGACCGACCGAATGCAATGATTGATGAAATGTGGGTGTTGATATAACACTCCGGGGATATAGGCGTGATTATATGTATATATTACCTACTTTTTAATAAATTCACGAACATCTATACATCATATACTTCGATAAAATCGTATCACTATGGAATCAAATCATATAATCAAAAATATATAGTAAAATAGTGTTCATGTAAAAAGGCGAATATTTAAATCTATATAAAATTTCCGGAGTTTTTGAGAAAGATAACCGGTTGTTCGCAAAAATGTCCAGAGGTGCTCCGGTCTTTTTGTCTCCGGAGTACAGCCCTAATGCGAATGAATTATTGTAAGGAATACATAACTCTTTCTAAATAGTTCATACATTGCCGTCAATAAGCAGGAATATAATAAAACAGTATTGTACGCTCATGGTACGAATTTGAGTAAGGTTATTTTTGTGCCTGCAACAAGCCTGCAAACAAGGAAAAGAGAGATCGCTGTACGTTCTGTCATACTGTGTAGCGCCATCTCTTTCTCACACAAAACGGAGCAACATTCACGTAATTTGTAAAACGTTTTTGATATAAATACTCTTTTATGTAACTGGCAGAATATTGAAAGAAAAAAAAAGAAAACTATCTGTCATCTGATGGTCATCTGACATTAAAATAATTTTATTATTTTACACCTATACCGCAAATAATATGTAAAGCCTTGTAAAGCCATGAATAATTTTATACTTTAAATTGCCTGGGCATTTTGATAAAATCATGCAAATTAAATATTTAAAGTGGTAGTAGAGCGGGGTTGTAACTTGTAAGCTGGGAGTCCGAAGCAACGAGCATCTACTATGTCAACTGCTTATGCTGAATGAAGAATATAATTATTATTATGTCGCTATCCGAAGCTGTGAAAGAGCTCTCCATCTAAGGCTACTGCTGAAAGACATGACAGCAGTGTTTGATGAATGTGAATGATTTTCAGTGATAACCAAGTGGCATTGAAGCTATGTGAAAATGCTATCCTAAGTAGCAATTTAAAACACATCGACCTGAGAAAGGACTTCTTTATTATACAACGTGGAATAATTAGTGTGCGATACAAAGAATCTTTAAATGCTCCAACATCTAAACCTAAGTAAAGGCAGGAGGAGTGTTGTTTTGAACCCTCTTTGTGACAAGCATGCAAACTTAAGAACAAAATACAATTCATTCATATTCAATGTCTTTGTATTGTAGGTACCTACTTATGTAAAATTTTATTTTCTATCGCAAATATAAAGCCGTAATAATTTTATATGTTTTTATTTGTCTGGGCATTCATGATCACATCATAAAATTATAACAGGTGCAAGGGGTGCGAGGCAAGTTTTATTTCAGCACATCGATAGCACCGACTCGAGTGCGATACGTATGACGTTGCACGGAGTGGCACCCAAATTAGGAATACTGCTTTTGAACTTGACGACAAACAAGGCTCTTGAGTCCCAAGGTTAGATAGAGCTTTTTAGTGCATTCCACAATGGGACAGATTTTCATTACCTACCGATTTAATTTGGTTATACCTATTCAGTAGGTAGGTATTCTTAGGATAAGGTTTGTGTGAAAGATTTGTATCTAAAAGTATATAGGTAATTCATAGCACCGGGGCGAAGCCAAGGCGTGCAGCTTTGTTGTTATTACGAGTATAATAAGATTGTCGCTATGAGAACCGAACCGATGTTACTTGATGCGCACTGATGCTCTGTCACAACAAAGTGCCCAAAGGCCCAAAGTGCCCTCCCCGTACCCGGGGCTAGATGGGGACACTAGGGTTCCCACAACTCGAAGGGGGCCATCTCGTTAGAAATGGTCCTGGGTCTGCCGGAGTGCGAGAGATATGCTTTTGGCAATCTCATCTCCGGCAACCAAGGAACCAAGACGGCGTGCGTTTTGGTCGGTTCGAGTCCGATATAACCGCCTCCACCGGCTCCGTGGGAGTGGAATCCGTCGGGATTTTAAACACTATAAAAAAAAGGCTTTGTCACAACAAAGAGTACATTTATGTAAAATGCACACTGCACATCATTTTGTCTTTTAGTTAGCTTCTATTATCTAGATCTCCGCGCCACCCGCTCTAATAGCTCGAATTCTAATTAAATAATGCTTGATACTCGTAGCTTGATAGCACACTGAGCGGTAATCACCTCATCGACATCATTACAATAGATTCTCGCTCCGGATCGTTCTTGGTGCTGAGGCTGGCCATCGCAATCTAGCTTGGAAACGCGGCAAGTGTGATGGTGGAAGCAAGCGTACAAAGATGGTTATTCGTTTAATATAGACACCATATTATTTATTTAGTAGGTATTACATGGAATAATTTATAAAAGCAATTATATTTGTAAAATAGTTATTATTATAACTGGATCTTAATGCGGCCTTTCGAGCAACCGTTGAACTCTTGAAATAGCCATCATGCATGTTATTATTTGTGCGTGGTTGTTCACTCAGCTTATGCTATGGCTCTCGCATCAGTTGCCTATAAAATGGTAATGCAATGAACACCTAGAAAAAAACAACTATGTTAAGAACATGACATATTTACGAAACTAATAGTGGTCAATCACACATTACAATACATTAGCGTGTACTTAATTCAATATAAATATAGGCTTACCTTAGTCTTTACAGAGAACTCTGTAGATAGGGATTTTCAACAGTGTGGACTCTATTCATCACTCTGTGGGAGTCTCTTTCACTTATTGAACCAATTTCATATAGGTAATGGAAAGGGTCTCATTTTAATCGCGACTGCATTCGATGACGATTTCGTGAATAAGCAATATTAGCATAGCTTTTAGAAGCTGATAAACTCCTCGAATATTGTTTTTTCAATCGTTGTTTGTAACTATTGACTTTATTAAGGATGTCATATTTGACGCTGAACGAACAAAAAGAACGAAAACTATGGGTGACGTCCCAAAACTGCTAATTTAAACAACATTATTGTAATATTGCTTTAAGAGGTCATGGTACCAAAACACGAAGTAAGATTGAAATAATACTGCTTTAAGAGGTTGTGGTTGGCCCCCAGTAAAGAGTCTAGTAAGACATTACGTCACATAATTGACACTACAAATAAAAATCTTAAGGCTTTATCCACACTTGGTCAGCCTGTACAGCATTGGGATACACTAATCATTTACATTATGTCTAGTAAGTTGGATCAGGTGACGAATCGTGAGTGGGAGGAGCATAGGTATACTTTATCTGAGCCACCCTCATTGAGCATTTTTATTACCTTTCTTAGCAACAGAGCTGACTTACTAGAGACACTTGAGGAGTCGAATTCTTTAAAATTAAAAAGTTCAAACACTAGCGGTAATAATAATAGATTAAATAAGATATTTATGGCGTCTACCGAAAACCCCAAAGATCTATCATGCCCCATGTGTCAACAAAATCATTTCCTATTTTCATGTGAGATGTTTAGGTCTCTTCCAGTTCAGGATCGTGTTAAGAAGGCTCATAGCTTCAATGTCTGTCTTAACTGTCTTTGCCCGGGTCATGAGATTGCCAAATGCAAGCTAAGGCACTGTAAATATTGTAGTGAAAAACACAACACATTACTGCATATTGAGACTGAGACAGACAACTCGGAAACTGAAAATATTGCATTGTCAGCTAATCACTCTGCTACATCTCGAGTAATTTTACTTTCCACAGCGGTTGTGCGGCTGGTGGACAGCAGGGGTAGACATCATTCTGCTCGGGTCTTGCTGGACAACGGCAGCACAGCTAACTTCGTTACAGAGGACCTATTTCGTAAGCTTCATATTTCCCTTTCGGACCGTTAGGTTGAATTTTCAAACTACCTACAGTGCCAAGTCAAGGGTAATAGGCATTAATCATCAAGCTTCGAATTGCTCACAAGGTTGCTCGGTTTCCTTAAAATCATATAATAGTGATTATCAAATCAATATTGAATGTTTTGTATTACCAAAGGTATCTTCTTCCATTCCTAATACCCTTGGATACTAGCAGCATACATATACCAACGAACATTCATCTTGCTGACCCTCAGTACTACATTCCGTCTTCGATCGACATCTTAGGCGCGGAAGTTTTCTGGGGTATAATAGGCGCGAATCGTATCGCATTAGGTAAAAATATGCCATATCTGTTTGAGTCAAAGTTAGGTTGGCTTATCTCAGGCGTAATTCATCAACCAAGCTTACCTTCTCATCAATGTATGCACGCTGACACTCATGACTTAAATACAGATCTATCTCGTTTTTGGGAACTAGATTCTATAGACTGCAAGCACAAATTGACCACAGAAGAGCGGGCTTGTGAACAACTCTTTGTGGAGACTACTGTTCGTAATTCTGATGGTCGATTTGTGGTTGATATTCCTCTTGAAGATTCACCTGATGTTTTGGGCGATCCATATATAATGGCTAAACGCAGATTTTTAACTTTAGAACCATGATGTGTTCCGTGGCTTGGCCCCAGAGCAGGTGAGGATGGCCGTATTGTACAGGAAGACGGCGAGGAACCCGCATACGTGCCACGTGGTGCTGAGGGTCTCCCCGGCGGTCTATAACCGTGCTCTAGACATGGGGAGATTGCACATCGACCTCCAGCCCGTAAGGGTAGCGGACCAGTCGCCTCTTGTGCAATGCTCCAAATGTCTGGGGTACGGGCACACACGAAGGTTCTGCACCGACAACGACCCGATATGTGGTCATTGCGGTGGGCTCCACTTGAGAGCAGACTGCCCGGACCACATGGCCGGTGTGGAGCCGGTGTGTGTAAATTGCCGAAGGGAGAAGCTGAGCAGCACGGGGCACAGCGTCTTTAGCGATATGTGCCCGGTAAGAATGAGATGGGATACCATAGCGAGGACCTCCACTCAGTATCACTGCTAATGTTGTGCCTGGGAATGTGACCCCCTACAAGCTGCTGCAGGTGAACCTCCAGAAGAGGAAGCTGGCAACCGACGACTTCATACTCGAGGCCTCGAGGCGCAAAGCCACGGTCGCTCTCATACAAGAGCCCTACGTAGGCAACCTGGCGAGGATGAAGGCATACCAGGGCGTCAGGGTCTTCCAGAACACTGGGCAAGGAGGAGGGACTGTGAAGGCGGCTATTGCCGTCTTCGATCCGACAGTGGACGTCGTACAGTACCCGCAACTCACCACTAACAACATCATAGTGGTGGGGATCCGGACCAGTGCCTGGATGATCACGCTGGTGTCCTTCTACTTCGAGCCAGAGCCAGCACCACTAGGGGCCCTACTTAGAGCGGCTCAAAGAGGTGAGGAGAAGTCTAGGTTCCCAGCTTGTTGTTTTTGGGGGGGACTCTAATGCGCATAGCACTTGGTGGGGTCACCCAGACGAAAACGACAGAGGAGAGTTACTGAGGGGGGTACTCGCGGAATTGGACCTCCATGTCCTGAATAGCGGGGATATTCCAACTTTCGATACTGTGAGAGGTGGACAAAGGTACTGCAGCTATGTGGATGTAACGGCCTGCACTAGCAACGCGATTGCCTGGATCGACGCTTGGAAGGTTGATACAAGCCTCACGCCGAGCTCAGACCACAACGGCATATCGTTCAACCTCAACCTGGTGAAAGCGACCGGTACGAGCATTAGCCGTACGACTCGCGCCTTCAACACCAGAAAGGCAAACTGGGAGGCTTTCAAAGCACACATGACTCGGCGGCTCTCGGATATAGTGATAGGCGACACAAGGCACAACGACGAGCTTGATGTCTTGGCCGAAGCTTATACGAGAGCGGTCGAGGGTGCGTGCAGAGAGAGCATCCCAGTTAAAAAGCCGGGGGGGTTGATCGCTATGCCCTGGTGGTCGGAAAAACTCGCCAATCTGAGGAAGGTGATGATCACCTACAAGCGTCGCATCAGGAACGCTGCGCCGATCCGAAGACGATGGGTGATAGCTCAGTACCACGAACGAAAGGAGATGTATGAAAGTGAGGTAAAAAAGGCACAGGTCGAAAGTTGGAAGGACTTCTGCGGAAAACAGGACAGGGAGGGACTTTGGGAGGGTATATACCGTGTCATTGGGAGGGCCACATCAAGGGAGGAGGATACTCTCCTTACGGCCAATGGTTCTTACCTGGACGCCAAAGGTTCGGCTGAATTGCTCGCCCGAACCTTTTACCCACAAGATCGGGAGGGGGAGGACAACGGAGGGCACCAAATAATTAGAGAGCAGGCCAGAAGGCTAGACGAAGGCGTGGGTCATCATGATGATGACCCACCCTTCACTATAGGCGAACTCTACGATGCCCTCCGAAAGTTCAACCCCAAAAAAGCTCCGGGAGCGGATGGCTTCACTGCGGATATCTGCACCCACGCCATTGGGGCCGACCCTTTACTATTCCTGAAGCTGCTGAATCGGTGTCTCCATCACGGCTACTTTCCTAAGATATGGAAGGAGGCCGTGGTGGTCGCACTGAGGAAGCCAGGGAAGGACTCGTACGCCGTTCCCAAGTCGTATAGACCTATCGGTCTTTTGCCCGTCTTGGGAAAGGTGTACGAGAGGATGCTGGTGGCTCGTCTTAATTTCTATCTACTGCCGACAATTAGCCCCCGCCAGTACGGCTTTGTGCCACAAAAGAGCACCGAAGACGCCCTCTATGACCTTATGGGTCACATAAGGGCTAAGCTCGATGAGAAGAGAATAGTCCTTATGGTGTCCCTGGACATAGAGGGCGCCTTCGATAGCGCGTGGTGGCCGGCCATAAAGGTGCGACTGGCGGAGGAGAAGTGTCCGGCGAACTTGAGACGAGTCATCAGTAGCTACCTTAGCGACAGGGAGGTAAGGGTTAGGTATGCGGGCGAGGAGTGCAGACGCTCCACGGAGAAAGGATGCGTCCAGGGTTCCATTGGCGGACCCTTGCTGTGGAATCTACTGCTTGATCCACTGTTGCATAGCTTAGAAGGTAGGGCAGTTCACGCACAGGCATTCGCGGACGATGTGGTGCTGGTCTTCGATGGTGATAGTGCCTTGGAGATTGAGAGACAGGCCAATGCCTCTCTCGAGCATGTGCGGGAGTGGGGCATCGGAATGAAGCTGAAATTCGCACCGCACAAAACTTGTGCGATGGTGATCACGCGGAGGCTTAAGTACGATGACCCACGCCTCAGCATGGGCGGGGTAGACATTGGACTGTCCAAGGAAATCAAAATCCTGGGGCTCACCATTGACGAGAAGCTCACTTTTAACACACACGTCACCAACATATGCAGAAAGGCGATCGGCATCTACCACAAGTTGGCGCGGATGGCCCGGATCAGTTGGGGATTACATCCCGAGGTGATCCGGACTATCTACAACGCCGCTGTGGAACCGACGGTGCTGTATGCGGCCAGTAGCTGGTGTCCTGCGGTGGAGAACCTTGGTATTCGGAAGCAGCTGAATGTGGTGCAGCGCGGTTTCGCTCAAAAGCTTTGTAAAAGCTACCGCACGGTCTCTCTACACTCGGGGTTGATCTTGGCTGGGATGCTCCCTCTGGACCTCAGAGTTCGCGAGGTGGCCTCGTTATACGAGGCCAAGAGAGGAGTGCCCCAGTCATGGTTGAAGGATAGGGAGATCGAGCGGATGGCTCCAGCTATTGAGACACCTCACCCCGCGGAGCATATGAACCTGGAGTTCGTAAGTCTGGTAGACGAGGAACACTTTCAACGCGTCAAATCGCAGACGCAGATACAAATCTTTACGGATGGGAGCAAGATTGAGGGTCGGGTCGGCGCTGCGTTATCCATGTGGGATAACGGGGCTGAAATAAAGACCCTCAAACTTGCTCTCTCCCCGTACTGCACCGTCTACCAAGCAGAGCTCCTGGCCATATGCAAAGCGGCCAGTGAGGCCCTCAAGCGAAGCGCGGCCACATTCGGCGTTTTCAGCGACAGCAGAGCCGCACTCATGACGGTGACAAATCACCGCGCCCTCCACCCACTGGCAGTAGAAGCCAGGGCTATCATCAAGCGGGGATTGACCCAGGGCAAGGAAATATCCTTGTTCTGGGTCAAGGCCCACGCTGGGTTGGAGGGAAACGAGCGAGCGGACCAGCTCGCCAAAGAGGCGGCTCTGCGGTCGAAGAGAGCGCCGCATTACAGCCTGTGCCCAGTATCATTCGTGAAGCGGGGTCTGCGTGAGACCTCACTTCACGAATGGAACGAACGGTACAGGCTTGGCCACACAGCTTCTGGTACCAAGGTTTTCTTCCCTTGCGCTCTGGACGCATACAGGATCGTTCGGAAGATGGAGATCGCCGGCACCACGACCCAGCTCCTAACGGGGCACGGTGGGTTCTCCGAATACTTGCATCGTTTCAAGTGTAAGGCGGACCCATCGTGCGCCTGTGAGCCGGGCGTCGACGAGACGGTCGTCCACCTCCTCGTGGACTGTCCCATTCACTCGAGGGAGAGATTCCACCTTGAGCAAAAATCCCAACTAAGGGTTAGCATCACCAACTTGCCAACATTCATGACCAAGGAATACAGGGAATACTTCCTCGAGTATTGGGACAAGATAGTGCGGATAGTGAACAGACGAAATAGCACTTAAATACATATCACGCCGATATTTATTAAGTAAATACCTGGCAGAATAGTAGACTCATAGCAAAATATTAAAAGTAAAATCTTGGCAATAAAATGAACGAAACACATATATAATAGTAATAACGTGGAGACGGGCTTTAAAATACCCCTTATCCAGAGCATGAAAGGAAAAAATGAAAAGTATGAGACGAATGACAGAGGATAAGTATGAAGAGAATGTAAGACTGAAAGAGATAACCAAATACAATGTGAAAAGAATAGAGTAAACAAAAAACGTACTAAAAAAAATAATAAAAATGAAAACCTTAGTGAAAATATTAATGCCATAAGAATAGTAGAAAAATTGTAATAAAATATATTTAGTTACAAGCACAAGTAAAAACAATATTAACTTCAATTATTAATAAACAAGTTCGCGACAGTGAAACCGTGACGAAATGACTTCGAACTTGGGTCGAAGGTGTCAGTATTAAAAAAAAAAAAAAGTGTCGTCAAGTTGTCGCTGTTCTACTGTCTGCAAAGCTGAATCTGCGTAAATGGCAGTCAAACTCGCGTGAAGTTTTGCAGGCTCTTTGTAGTGACTTGAATCATGCAGATTTAATAGACTTATGTCATCATAGTGAGATGTCGAAAACTCTAGGTCTTAACTGGAGGTGTTCGACTGATACTTTTACCTTTTCCATCAATTTAAATTCAACTGAAAGGGCAACAAAACGTCAAATCTTGTCTACTATAGCGCAGATTTTTGACCCTATAGGCCTAGTTGTACCCTGTATAGTGGAGGCCAAAATAATCATGCAGCAGCTTTGGCTTACAAAATGCTCTTGGGATGAACCTATTCCTGACGAGATTCAGCATACTTGGCGTGCAATTCAAACCACTCTTCCTCTTCTTAATGATTTAGAAATACCACGGTGGATATCATGTGAGTCACCTTCTTCTGTGCATTTACATGTTTTTACAGACGCATCTGAAAAGGCTTATGGTGCTTGTGTTTATGTTCGCAGCGTGTCGGCTGGTGGGAAGGTTAGCGTTCACCTTCTCACTGCTTAGAGCAAGGTAGCTCCCATCAAACCGGTAACAATACCCCGTCTTGAACTTTGTGCTGCATTGCTTGGTACTCGCCTCTATCTTAAGGTTTGTCAATCACTTACGTTGCATATAGATGAATCAACATTTTGGTGTGACTCTACCATCGTCCTAGGTTGTAAAGCCTTTGTGATCGCGATCGAGTATATCGAGTATCCGAAATTCAAGACTCCGTCGGAGGATGTCTGTGGCGCTATGTACCTTCACCTGAAAACCCCGCAGACCTCGTATCGCGAGGACTTTCAGCTGACAAATTACTGTCCTCTTTTTTGTGGTGGTCAGGTCCACAATTTCTATACAAGGAATCATCTTCTTGGCCTAAATTTCCTGAGCCTCATTTAGGAGACACATCGTATTCACTGGAAACTGTAACATCTCATCATGTTGACACTGCAGATTCGGTTGAAAATTCATTTTCATTATTATTTAAAAAATACTCTAGCGTTAGTAAACTACAACGTGCGGTCGCATTTATAATGCGGTTTATTAATAAATGTAGGAAGTTATGTTTAGAGTGTGGTCCACTCACAAACATAGAGTTGACTACATCATTACACTTTTTACTTAAATTAAGTCAACAGGAGTCGTTTCCTGGAGAGCATAATTTACTAATCCATATCCATACTAATATTATAAATGCGAAAGTAACTCTGTCTGTCTGTCTGTCTGTCTGTCTGTATGTTACGCTTTCACGCCTCAACTACTGAACCGATTTTGATGAAATTTGGTATAGGGGTAGATTAGACCCTGAGAAAGGACATAGGCTATGTTTGGTCGCGATAACCGACATCCACGCGGGTGGAGCCGCGGGCAAAAGCTAGTTTTAAATAAACAACTGCCAATCAAAAATAAACTTTTATCTCTCTGTCCCTTCTTAGATAAATCTTCTAATTTGATCCGTGTGGGAGGCAGATTAAGTAATTCATTTTATGATTTCAATGTAAAACGCCCAATTATTTTAGCCAGTTCTCATATTATTTGTACATTTTTTTTTTTTTTTTTTATAATATGTATCTTGCAATCAGTCATATTGTGACTATAAGCAGATAAGATGAGGGCACTGGTGGCGTTTAGGGTGTCGCGCCCAATGGAGCTTGCCCTCTCCTTTTATATGCCTGGATTTTACAATCCTCTAGACGTCGAATATATCACGCCGCTTTTTAAGCCGACGTATGGTTTCGGGTATAGTAAGCTGTCCCGCTAGCTGGTTCGGATGCTTTGATAGCCTTAACTTGTAGTTAACTCCATGGGCTTCTATTTCCTCCTTGACTGTTGGTATATCCAAAGCTTCATGAACCACTGGTGTTCTTACAAACCACATTACAACTTACAACCACACCACAGAGCACATTTGAAATCTGTTTAATTATGTTGTTTTGAGCTCTCTGTATGATCATTATGTTGGAGGCGCTGGCGGTGCCCCACAGCTGAATACCGTATGTCCAGATGGGTTTTAGGATCGACTTATATATGAGCAGTTTATTATCCATGGATAGTTTTGAATTACGTCCTAGCAGCCAATAGAGACCTCTGTATTTCAGGTTAATTTCCTCTCGTTTTGTTTGGACGTGTTTTCTCCATGTGAGTCTACGGTCCAGGTGCATGCCTAGGTATCTTACTGTCTGTTGATGGGGTAGCTGCATACCGTTTAAGTAAACTGGGGAACAATTTTCTTTTCGGAGCGTGAAAGTTATGTGAACTGATTTCGACACGCTAACGGCAATTCGCCATTTGCCCAGCCATTTGTCGACTTCATTCAGGCTATTTTGTAACATCTCTGAAGCTTTAATAGGGCACCTATCCGAGGCGAGTAGGGCTGTGTCGTCAGCAAAGGTTGCAACAGTTACTCCTGGAGTTTGAGGCAAGTCATATGTGTACAGTGTATACAGAACGGGTCCCAGCACCGAACCTTGTGGGACTCCTGCCAATATATCATAGAAATTGGAGGTACAGTCCTTCTCTCTCACTTGGAAAATCCTGTCAGATAGGTACGATTTCAGAGTATTTATAGAAAGTGTGTGGCAGTACAGATTTAATTTTGTACAGGAGACCTTTATGCCAGACTCGGTCAAAGGCTTGCTGAATGTCGAGAAAGACCGAGGAACAGTACTCTTTCTTTTCCATTGCCTTCCTAACTTCTCTACACACTCTATGTACCTGTTCAACTGTCGCGTGTTCCTTTCTAAAACCAAACTGGTGCTCTGGAATGATTTGTCTTTCATTTATGGCATTCATCATCCTGTGCAAGAGCGACTTCTCAAACAGCTTCGACATTATAGGCAGAAGGCTGATTGGCCTATATGATGTGACTTCGTGGATAGGTTTTCCCAATCTTGAAGGTAGGGACCTCTCCATTCTATGGCTCCGTGTAGACAGCGACGACCATCCCCGCGTCTACGCATGCCTCTATAGGTCCCACAGCGGTGATGCCGAAACAGACCGACTCATAGAGCACATCCAAATGGCCTCAGACCTCGTGCAGCAGCAGATCCCATCTGCAGAGTTAGTCATACTTGGTGATTTTAATGCCCACCACATCGAGTGGCTCAATTCCAAGAAGACCAATCATGCGGGAAGATCTTTTCACGACTTCGCCCTGGCTTATGGCCTGACACAACTGGTTACCACGCATACGCGAATCCCAGATGTGGAGAGCCATAGTCATTCACTGTTGGACCTTCTGCTGACTTCACATCCGGATAGCTACCAAGTGTCTGTTGGGGCCACACTAGGTACTTCAGACCATTGCCTTATCCGGAGTACAGTGCCTCTTGCATGCCCGCTGCGTTCGCGAGTCGCACGCAGCCGCCGTGTGTGGCACTACAAGTCGGCAGATTGGGATGGGATGCGGTCCTTTTTTGCATCCTACCCATGGGGTCAAGTATGCTTCTCGCCGGATAGTCCCACCACCACCGCCAGCTCTGTCGCTGATGTGGTGCTACAGGGCATGGAGCTTTTCATCCCATTCTCTGTGGTTCCCATTGGTAGCAGATTTCGGCCTTGGTTTGGTCAATCTTCCAAAACGGCTTCTCGCAGGAAGCACGAAGCTTACCAAGCCTGGGTCAATGCGGTGACGGCACGGGACCAAAATACCAGCGCACTAAGAAAAGACTATAACTTTGCCTCCAGGTCCTTCAAAAGAGACATAGCAAGGGCGAAGTCGGAGCACATCCGTAGAATTGGCGAGAGGCTCGAGCGTCTACCTTCGGGAACTCGTGCATTCTGGTCTCTCGCCAAAGCTATCGAAGGAAACTTCTGCAAGCCATCCTTCCCACCTCTGCACATGGGAAATGATTCGTTGGCCCACAACGCAAAGGAGAAAGCCGATCTTCTGGGCAAACTCTTCGCGTCTAACTCGACCTTGGATGACGAGGGACAGGAACCGCCCAGTATACCGCGTTGCGAGAGCTGTATGCCGGATATCCGGTTTCACCAACGCTCAGTGCGTTTAGCACTTACGTCCCTCGATATCCATAAGTCGAATGGGCCTGATGGAATCTCTCCTATGGGAGAGATTCCATCAGGCCCTATGGTGTTGAAGATGGTGTTGGTGTTGAACTATGGTGTTGAAGATGTGCGCTCCAGAGTTGGCACCGGTCTTAACGCGTCTTTTCCGGCTCTCTTACTCTTCTGGCGTAGTCCCGACATTATGGAAGACAGCGCTGGTCCACCCGATCCCTAAAAAAGGCGACCGTTCAAATCCATCCAACTACAGACCAATAGCCATTACCTCCCTTTTCTCGAAGATAATGGAGTCCATTATCAACTGCCAGCTCCTTCGGTATCTGGAGGGTCATCAGCTACTCAGTGACCAGCAGTACGGTTTCCGTAAGGGTCGGTCGGCTGGTGATCTTCTAGTATACCTGACGCATCGTTGGGCACAGGCGATCGAGACCAAGGGAGAAGCCATGGCGGTTAGTTTGGACATAGCGAAGGCCTTTGATCGGGTCTGGCACAAAGCGCTTTTATCAAAGCTTCCTTCTTATGGGCTTCCCGAGAAATTGTGCAAATGGATTGCTAGCTTTTTAACAGACAGAAGCATAAAAGTCGTAGTCGACGGTGAATGTTCTGACTCTATGTCTGTGAATGCTGGTGTCCCTCAAGGTTGTGTGCTATCGCCCACTCTGTTTCTCCTCCATGTCAATGACATGCTGCAAATTAGTAGCATTCATTGTTATGCGGACGACAGTACAAGCGATGCCCTCTATACCGGTTGCGCGAACATTTCTCGGGAAAACGTCAACGAGAGCCGAAATAAACTTGTGTCTGAAATTGAAACCTCTCTAGATAAAGTTTCAATTTGGGGTAGACTTAATTTGGTCCGTATTAACCCCACAAAGACACAAGTTTGTGCGTTCACCGCAAAAAAACAGCCGTTGGTCGTAGTCCCTCGTTTTGAGAGCACCCCCTTAACTGTCTCAGTCGATATTGGAATACTTGGTGTTGACATATCGAGCGAAGTCCAGTTTCGCGGTCATTTAGAGGGTAAAGCTAAATTGGCCTCGAAGAAGCTGGGTGTACTCAATAGATCGAGACAGTATTTCACTCCGGCTCACCGCCAACAACTTTATAAGGCACAAGTACGGCCACATATGGAATACTGTTCTCATCTCTGGGCAGGAGCACCTCAGTGCCAACTTCTCCCTCTGGACCGCATCCAACGGAGAGCGACTCGAATCGTCAACTGCCGGGATGTTTCAAATCGGCTAGACTCTTTGGCACTGCGTAGAGATGTGGCTTCGCTTTGCATCTTCTATCGCCTATACTATGGGGAGTGCTCCGAGGAATTGTTCGGATTGATCCCCGCTGCCTCTTTCCGCCATCGTTCCACGCGACAGCAGTTCCACACTCACCATCTGGACAGCTGGCGGTCCACAACTGTGCGTTTCTCGAGAAACTTTCTGCCTCGCACAACTAAACTGTGGAATGAACTGCCACCAGCGGTATTTCCGAACCATTACGACCTTCAAACCTTCAAGAAAAGAGCGTACTCTCTTTTAAAAGGAAGGCAACGCACTTGTGACTCCTCTGGTGTTGCGGGTGTCCATGGGCGGCGGTAATCGCTTACCATCAGGCGATCCGTCTGCTCGTTTGCCTCCCTAATCCATAAAAAAAAAAAAAAAAAATATAAATCATTATGATGCTTGAGACTTTCAATGGGTCCGGGAAGTATCCAATTCTCATTATTGCATTGAATACCATGGTTAAGTATACAGTTACTTTGCGAGGCGATTCTTCTAGTACCTTTTTGTCAATGAGGTCGTACCCCGGTGCTTTATTGTTTTTGAGTGACTTGAGGCTTTTTGTTACTTCTCTTGGTGTCACCAATTTTTAGGGAGCGTCAAGTTGAAGATCTTGGTTTAGGGTCGAGTCAATGTACGTTTCGTCCGCATTCAATAGTGATTCATTCGGGGTAAAAACTTGACTGAGATGTTTTGCGAAGGTTTCCGCTTTGTCACGAGCCGTTCTGACCCACTTGCCGTTATGTGTCCGTAGAGGTGGTTTCGGATGTGGTGGTCTATCAAGGTTTTTACAGGCTCTCCATAATGAGTAATTGGTCGCTCTTGTAGCCGTTAAACCTTCCAGGTAAGTATCTAGGGCAGTGGCTGTTAGCGTCCCTAATAAGGACTTTCAGCTCTCGAATTGCCTTGTTTAATTCTTTCTTATCATTTGGATGTCTGCTGGTGTGCCATACTCGACGTAGCCTTCTTTTTTCTAGTATCATTTGTCGTATGTGGTCCGAATATGTTTTACTCTGAGGGAGACGGACGTTGTCTTCTGGAGTAGACATCCAACAACTCTCCTGAATGATTGACGTTAGTTTCTTTACAGCATGATCGACATCCGACTCGGTCTTTAGAGCTATTTTCATATCGAGTTTCTCGTGAACCAGTTCTCGAAACGAATTCCAGTCCGTACGCTTGTTGTAGAGTTTCGTGTTATATTCCATGTTCATAACAGTAGTGCCAATATTCAAGATTACCGGAACGTGGTTAGTGTTGGAATCTAAGCAGGTTTCTATTTGGTGAGAAAGTCTCGATAGACCCTTGACAATGAAGAAATCTATAACATCGGGATGCCGGTTTGGGTCAGTCGGCCAATTTGTCGGTTCGGGTGTTGAGATTGTAGACAGCCTATTGTTGGTTATCGATTTCCTGAGCTCTCTTCCTCTCGTGTTGGTAAGTCTAGAGGCCCAGTGTACATGTTTCGCATTCCAATCACCTCCGGCAATAAAACGCACTCCAAGTGTGTCAAAGAACTCATCATATTGCTCTTCTTTTATAATATGTCTTGGGGGGCTATATATGGAGCACACATTAAATGATCCATTACGATCATCTACATTCACAGTTGCTGCTTGCATGTAAGGTTCTCTAAACTGTGGTTGTTCATAATGTTTAATGTTTGACTTTATAATTAGGGCCGCTCCCGCATGAGCAGTACCATCGGGGTGGTTTGCTGTGTAAACGTTATAGTTGCGTATATGAATGCTGTTGTTATCAGTTAGGTGAGATTCAGACACCAATAAGATGTCTATGTTGTGTGAGTGTAGTAGGACTTCTACCTGATCCACGTTAGGAGATAGCCCGTCTAGGTTCCACGTTGCTATCTTAAGGGAAGTAATTTTGTTGAGTTAGACATTATTGTTGTTATGAGGTTAATTAAAACACTCATTTGTTGTAGTATGAGATCAAACTTTTCAGCTTGTTTGAGAAGCATTTCTTCTATTCTATTTGGTGTAGTTATTTCTGCGTTCAGCGTGTTCTGGTTTGTTTTCAAAGTATCAGCGTAACTTGATCTCTCTTTTGCTTTCGTGTAGTTTTTTTCTTTCCCACCGTTTGTTGGTTGGAGTTCTGTTGGGGGTTGAATGCCAGTGTTATCGATAGTATGTACTGGCATTCGCTGGTTATCTGTTTTTAGTGTACTTCTTGTGCGTGTTTGTTTGTTCAATTTTCTCGCTAGTATTTCCTTATATACTTCGCACCCCTTGTAGTTTGCTGGATGTGCACCAAGGCACAGAGTGCATTTTGCTGGAGTATTACGATCGATCTTAGGACAATCTGCTGTTCTGTGCCCTTGAGCACATTTCACGCACCGGAAAGGACGCATACAATAATTTTTTGAATGTCCATATTGCTGACATTTTTGGCATTGAATTATTGAGTTCCGTTTTCTTGGTTCCTCTATGTTAACTGACTGGTGGTGTATGTGTTTGATGCCCTTTATAATTTTGTTGTTGGGACTTGGTTCTAGTGTTGCAAAAAACGTGTTAGTTGGTTTTTTTTCAGGGCCATACCTTGCATTTATTATCTGTCCGATAACTATATTTCCTGTTTCTTCCAGTGTTTCTTTTATTATGTTTATAGGCGTGGAGTGATGAAGGTTTTTAATCACTACCCTAAAAGGCTTTTTGTCCTTTCTATTGAATGTATGTCCTATAAGTCCTTTGTCTCCTATAGCTGTTATAATGGATTTATATGCTTCTACATTAGCACTATGAACGCGAAGTTGTTGTCGATTGATTATTTTAAATGTGAAATTTATTTTATCGGTGACACTTTCTAAGAGTTCTGTGAGTTTGGTGAGGTCTTCTATTCCGTAGAGTATTATAGGTGGTGGTTTCGTGACTTTCATATGGGTAACTTGTTTGTTATTTTCCTCTTGGTCAACAGGAAGAGAGGAGAATTGGTTTGTCACTGGGATTCTCTCTGGGGATGGAGTGGAAACCTTTCTCCTTTTTGCATGACGTAGCACTGGTACTTTCTGCCACGTGGGAGGATTGGGATTTTCGGAATCAGTGTCCATATTACTCGAGGAAGCAGTCTGTCCTTCAGTGTTAGGATCGGTTATAGCGCTTAGAGATGCACTTCTAGGCCTGGCCAGGAACAGACCAGGATGAAAAAGCTGCTGCGTTAACTTTTTGCTACTTTCTTTAAGACCAGTAGTATTTACTGGTAGGGAGGCCTGGGTACCCACCCCCTTACAGTCTTCGGTAACCAATTTCTCACTTGCAGGCCCGGTTACCTGCAAGCGCCGGGTGCTAGCCGGTTCGCATGGCAAAACATTCTCATCATTGGTGCTCATTACATGAAGATAGTTGGGAAGAATAGTACAGCGCTTTCCCAAGGCACTACACGTCAGAATATCAGGGTAACGCCTTAGCCTTTGATGAACCAACATCTTACCACAAGGCAGCGGTTTATTTAATTTCGGAGTTTGTGTCTCCTAGACCCATAGCCGATCCAAGGCTAACGAAGTGGGTCTCCCCGGGTCCGAGCTTTGATTTGAGTGGCGGCTCCAACTCGCCACTGTCATCCCCTATCATTGGGTTTCGTGCCTTTTTATAGAGAAATCCCCGCCATGAGTATTTCCCAGCACCCCTCAAGATGGATCGCCCTGCTGTCCGCGACTGCAAAAGCAGCTAACGAACCTCCATATCTGGAGGCCGTTTTGCTATCCGCAACCTGCGACGCGGTGGGTGGCATAGGGCAATGCCCCTGGGAATTTTGCCCAGACCCACAGTAACTTGTACATTAATATTCAATATGTATCACCTTCGTCTTATGCATGCTGGACCTCAGCTCTTACTTGCTACTATCCGACACCACTACTACCCTATAGGCGGTAGAAACCTAGCTAAAAAGATTGTCCATCAATGCATTACATGTTGTCGAATTAAGGCTAGCACTATACAACCAGTCATGGGTAACCTACCAGAGCAGCGTTTGCATTTGGAATTTCCTTTTCTGGATGCAGGGGTGGATTACGCGGGCCCTATCATGATAGCTGATCGCAAAGGTAGGGGCTGTAGGTTGATTAAGTGTTTTATATGTGTGTTTGTGTGTTTAGCTACGAGAGCTGTCCACCTCGAACTGGTGTCGGACCTCACAAAGCAGGCTAGCTAGCATGAACCGGTTTATTGCTCGCAGGGGGAAGCCACGCAATGTTTTCTCAGACAATGGTACCACATTCGTAGGCGCCTTCAATGAATTGGCTGACCTTCTTTCACAGGAGTTGAATTTCAGTGACATCGACCCAGGTATCAATTTTTCTTTTATTCCTGCATACACCCCACACTCTGGTGGATTATGGGAGTCTGCCGTAAAATCTACTAAGCATCATCTCAGACGTATTTTAGGGTTGACAAATTTAACCTATGAGGAGATGACCACATGTTTAACACAGGTTGAAGCCATATTAAATTCGAGA
This sequence comes from Eilema sororculum, assembly GCA_914829495.1. Classification (NCBI taxonomy): domain Eukaryota; kingdom Metazoa; phylum Arthropoda; class Insecta; order Lepidoptera; family Erebidae; genus Eilema; species Eilema sororculum. The sequence continues at coordinate 25,374,125 of OU618536.1, forward strand.
CCGTTAACGCTGTTGTCTAATGATCCTACAGACCTTACTCCATTGACCCCTGCCCATTTCCTCATTGGACGTTCTTTGGTCATGCTGCCGCATCCACAGATTCAGAACCTCAACATCACCAGTCTACAACGGTTTCGAAGAATAGAGTGTCTGAAACAACATTTTTGGGCTCGTTTCTCTCATGAATACATTTTGTGGCTACAGGAGAGAACCAAATGGTGCCGTTCATCAGGTGAACTCAAGAAAGGAATATTGGTCGTCATCAGGGACAAGACTTCGCCCCCTCTTCTATGGCTGCTAGGACGTATCATTTGCGTTCTACCGGGCAAGGATGGCATCGCGAGGGTTGCTGACATCCGCACCCGTAAATGCGTCATTTGGTGAGCCTTTAATACCATTTGCCCTCTTCCAGTAGCTGTCGTTGAAGATACTTCAACCGGGGGAGTATGTTGAGGCATGTACTTAACCGAGTCACACCACGGCGGCCGCGAAGACCGCGGGGTGCGGGGCGCATCGGCCAGCCTCCGCGCGCGCCGCCTTCTACGGTCAACCAGTCATCGGACACTAGCCACGACACCAGCACGTTACGCGCATTCATACTTTTTGTTCCGTAGATGCGACTTACTTCATTATCATTGTATATATATATAGACACATTGATAGGTGATGTAGTGAGTCATTTAAACCAGAAACGCAAAGTGGCGGGACTATTCCTTGATCTCAGTTCTGCATTTGACAATATTGAGCATGAATTACTTATCAAAAAATTGGAGCACTATGGAGTACGTAATAATGTTCTAAAATTATTCCAATCTTATTTATCGAACAGGAAGCACTTTGTTGAGACGAAAGTAGTGATAGAAGGTACCGAAAAATCTTATAAATCTAAAGCAACAATAATAAGGAGAGGAGTGCCTCAAGGGTCTGTTTTGGGACCTATCTTCTTTAACTTATTTATAAATGATCTAGCAGATTACGTTTGTAAAGAGATTCCTGACATGAAGCTCGTGCTCTTTGCTGACGATACAAATGCAATAATTTCAGGTGATAGCATTGACGATCTTGAAACCAAGGTTAATACGGCATTATCTACTTTTGAGAAATGGTTTGCAATGAACAAATTAAAATTAAATGTTACTAAGACGAAGTGTATGCTGTTCAAAACTACGTCAAAGGCTAATGTAGAATTAAGGGTAAAGTCTCTAGGCACTGGTGTTGATATGGTGGATACAGTAAAATTCCTAGGTGTTCAACTCGATACCATGCTAAATTGGAAACAAGAGTTGTTGGCTATAGTTAACTCCTTAAGCTCTGCCTGCTATGCCATAAGAAGTTTAAGAGATGAGTTAACAATCGAACAATTAAAAACTGTGTACTTTGCCCTAATTGAATCAAAACTTAGATACAGCATATTGTTCTGGGGAAATAGTTATGAGTATAATATCGAGTCAGCTTTTGTTGTGCAAAAAAGAGCCATACGAACCATGGTACGCATTAGTCAGACTGAATCATGCAAACCTCATTTTATAAAAATGAAAATTCTGACAGTGCCATGCTTATATATTTTAGTGTTGTTGACGAACCTAGTGAAAAATTTGCACAAATATGAGACAAATAGTGAGAGAAATTTAAGACTAAAAAGTCGCAGAAAAGACTTAAACAGTGTCATTGTGCCAAAGCTTGAAGTTGTAAAGCATAGTTCAGGTGTACAGGCTGTGAAGGTCTTTAATAGACTCCCCACTGAACTGAAAACTATTACCAGTGTCAATATTTTTAAGCTAAAGTTAAAGGAATATTTATTGGAAAAATGTTATTATGGCATTGATGAGTTTTTGAATCATAATAATACAAAATTTTGAATTGATTATTGAATTGATAATTTTAATTTGTTTAGTAATTTATTGATGAATTTTTATCATAAGTATAACCATTGACATTTCACATTTTTGTATAGGTACAAACTTACATCTATTTTCATTGTTTTTGATTTTGCTAAATGAATGTTTAATAATTTTTGAATGATAATATCGTGATATGACTTGGAATTGATTATTGAATTGATAATTTTGATTTGTTTGTTATTGTTATTTTATTTTCTTGATAAATTTTAACGTAACATTAAGTAACAGTTTACATTTTATATTTTTGACATTGTTTTGATTTGCATGTATTTATTATTTTTGTAATTTTTATTGATTGCCATGTAGGGCCTAAAACACTACCTTGAGGAACACCGTATTGAATGGGAAGTTCGTCGATAATTTGGTTGTCAATTTTTACAAATTGTGAGCGGTTGGTAAGATAGCTTTTCAGAAGTTCCAGTGGAGGACCCCTGACGCCTACATTGTCCAGCTTGATGATGAGTGTAGAAATTGGCACTGTGTCAAAGGCGTTGGCTAAGTCTAAAAAGATGGTCAAGACTTTTTTCTTAGTACTCATGTTTGCCACTATATCATTGAGTAAGTTGTGGACAGCGTCACAGGTGGATTTATTTTTTCGGAAGCCTAATTGTTGGTTTAAAGATTAATTTAAAATGTTCCAAATAGTTCACCAATCTCTTATTACTAAGTCGCTCCAGTATGATAGACAGGGCCGTAAGCACAGCAATAGGGCGATAATTATTCTGTGACTTTGCATCTCCAGCCTTGAAAATTGGATGAATGATTGCTTTTTTTAACGAAGTCGGAAATACGGATTCCTCAAAATAGAGGCTAAAGACATGGCTCAAGATGGGAGCTACAGTCGCAGTATAACGTGTCAGAAATGACAAGGGAATGCCCTCCCAACCTGTGGCTGCGTTTACCCTCAGCGATCTTATAACAGAGGAGATCTCATCTGCGTCTGTTTGTTCTAAGACGAAAGAGTTCTTGTTTGTAGAAGTGCAATTGGGTACACTGGATGTAGATGTGTTAGTGGTTGTAATTTTTTATCGCGAGACTTTTGCCGACATTTACGAAGAATTGATTAACATCATTACAGGACCGATGAGGTGAAGCCGAACTTAATAACAATTGAGATGTAGTGTTAGTTGGTTTGGTAGTGTTCGTTATAAGTTTTATAGTGTATCAAAGTTTTTTAGGGTTGTGACTAGCCTTATTTAGTGCATAAGTATCATACTGCCGCTTACCTTTTTTTTAAAAGGTTGAGCAGAACTTTCTATATCGCTTATACGTAATTAGCAGAGTGATATTGTCTGGCATTTATCTATAACAGTCTTGGATATATTTATAAAGTTGTCGATAGAATCGTTTGAGTTTAGCACAGAGAACATGGGAGAAAAATCTGTGTTTTCCATAAGTAGGTCAAGTGCAGCATAGTCGGTTTTGTGTACTACGTTGGGATTATTATCACACTCGCCACTTTGCTCACAGCGACGGTACGATGCGCGAACGCTTGGGGTGCGGCCGCGTTCTTCTGCGAGCAAGTAATACTCGAGAAGGAGGCCGATCGGTTCCGGACTAGACTCGGGGCCCGGAAAATGCTGTACTGGAATCAACGCAAGAATGATTATGAAGGTAGACAGTCTCTGTAGCATGGCGCTAGTGAAAGTGGCCGTTACGCAGGAGGTATCGGTTCTATTCAACCTCCGCTCAATCCAAATAATTGTATGCATGATTATGGGTATTTGCATTGGTCTGGACGCGCCTCGGTCCCGCTTGTGCATGGCATACGGTCATCTATTGTAGTCGTTCCGAGTAGTTGGAGCCCTAAAAAGTCCAACAACTGGTCTAGCTGCAATACTTCGATATCGCCCTTCCGTTATGTAGATCAGATGGCAGCTGCTCCGCAGAAACTATCGAAGTGACTTATAGTTGGAACATGGGTAAGATGCTCCGGGCATATGAGGATAGATTGAAGCACTTTAATATGGTATCGTTAGACAACATAGATATTGTGGCACTTAGCTTTTTCAAAATTGCATGTAATTGTTAGTATAATGGTGTACTCAATGTTGAAAGCCTAATAAATAAATAAATAAATAAAAAGTTTAACCGAATCCACAGTTAAACTGGTAAAGCGGACCCCCAACCCCAAGTTGAAAGTTTCAGATGCGAATGGGATTAACACAATTAAGAATTTTACATGTTAAAATATACGCCTTTGATTTACAATGGCATCATACCCACATATTATTGATTCATGAATACCTCACTGTACTACAGTGAAAACCGCTGAGTTTCTTTCCAGAGTCTTCTCAAGTCGGGGCCGTGTTTTGAACCGGTGGTCTATTTGTTATTCAGTCTTTTTTTAACGTTAATGTCCAGTCTATGAAATACTGTTTTTTTTACTTTGGCCGAGTTGGTTCCCGGTGGAGGAAAATATATATATTTTTTTAATTCCTGTCGTTCCGTTGCGCCTTCCTGTCGTAAAAGGCGACTAAAGGATAGGGCTGTTCTCCATCCGACAGTAAACATACAACCCAAGATAAAGTGTCCGCAATATGCTCGCCCCCTATGACGTAGGACCAAAAATCATAGTTGGCCAAATGTGGGTGTTAATACACCTCTGCCTACCCCTTTGGGGATTTACAGACCTGAGTATATTATGTATATTATGCACTAAATATTTGATTATCTTACCTAAGAAATAGTCACAAATCAAAAGCAAAGAAGAGTGATGATATTTTGAAAATCATGAACCAATACAAGTACATAATACCTAACGATTAAAATGTTATTCGCATAAACGGACGTTTAATTTGATTCAATGATTTGTTGCCACCAGTAGTATGTATATTATTATTGTTAACCAAATGCAATAATGAATTAATGAATAATACCTATAAACTAAAATCCATACACTAAACAGGGTTGCTAGAACCAAAGCGTTTCAGTGACTCATTTCTATGCCGCACCACTAAGACCTGGAACTCCTAACTAACATAACATAAACTCAGGCCTATATTCCCCGAAGGGGTAGGCAGAGGTGCTAACACCCACATTTCGCCAGTTTATGTTTTAGGTCCCAATGTAATAGATGGCGAGCCTATAGCACTTATAAACCTGCGATAAATACACACATAACTTTGGTGGTGGCATTGGTGTGTGCCATGGTAAACCTGGGATCGAACCCGAGACCTCGTCTCAGCAGTCCATTACCCATACCACTAGGCTACCGCAGATTGCAGGCCGCAGAGGCTCAGTTGATCAGGATATTGCAGCTAGGATATCGCAGATACTCACTTTAGTGTACAAAAAATAGGCTACCTATTTCCAAAATAGCTGATGATGACAATAAACCACTGGACTTTTGTCTACCTATATTTTTTGATTTTTATGAGAAAAAGTGCAAAAGTGTTTTTTTCCGTTATTTTTCTTTTCTCGTTTTCTGTACTTGTTTGTCAGATTGCCTGGAAGAGATCGCCAAGTTGGCGATAGGGCCGCTCATTTATATTTATGTGTACAGTCAATAGAGGTCATCCAGTTTTGTATCTCCGGGGTTGAAATGGATTCCACCTGGGTCAGCATTTGGCTCTGCACAGGACGAGAAACGGGTGTAGGCGTTGGCGGTGGCGTGCGGGTGGTCCTGCTTCCCTTACTAAAGGGGCTTTCCATCTTGCTATAGTAAGATATTATATTCTAAACAGTACAATATTATAATTATTGCACTTAACATTTGACACACTTTGGTTAATATTTGTACGTAGAAAGGTCACTATTCAGCAAATTTTATATTTGTTATTTTAATTGTTGTATACACGTCTGTTCACGCTGAGAGTATATGTATATTATTATGTCAATTTAGATAGATATAGATCATAGTTGGAACGGATTAATATGATGTATGTATGATTATTATCTTATAGTTTACTAGCTCTTACTAGAAGTTCTGTACCCCTAACAGCAACACCTATCGTAATCGTATAGTAAGCGTATTGAAGGAGGAGATGGCCCTGGCTCAGCCAGATATGTCGAAGACAACCTAACCTCCGGCCTAGCATGACGACCCACAGTGGCGTGTGGTTTAGTAGGTCACCTGCCTACTGTGAACGTGTAGGTTTGTGAAGCAGGCCAATCGCAATGCTCAGGTCCCTCAGTACACTTACTATACGATTGCGATAGCTGTTCGTGCTAGGAATACTGGCTTAGCGTCGTGGAGAGTGACATGCATGCAAAAGGTCAAACTACCATAGACGCCTAAGATCGTGCGAAGTGTAGGAGGAAGAGCCTGAAGGTGGACCCTGAGCTTTGAGGTCAAGTCGGTCTTTTTTTATACCACTTAGGTGGCAGACAAGTCACCTGATGGAAAGTGGTTACCGCGGCCTATGGACGTATGCAACACCAGGGGCGTTACACTCGTGCCGCCTACCCTGAAGAAACCTTCTAATGCCCCTCTTGAATTACCCCATATTGTAGTCGCTTGGGAAAACCATGGCAGGGAGTTCATTCCACAGCTTGAGCGCACGTGGGATGAAGTTCTTTTCATAATACCGCACGGTGCGCACCGTATTCGGATGCAATGTGTGGGGATGAATTCCCTGCCTATAGCGAGCGGTGCGATGATAGAATGTAGCTGTGGGCATCATGTCAAATAATTCATCTGAGCACAAACCATTTTAGGCGGTAAAAAACACACAGTGAGGCAAAGTCCCTCCTGAGGCTGAGACGTTTCACATTTCTTTGATGCCAGCTTGACCTTGTCCTCTAAATGACTGCGGTACTGAACGTCACTTGAAATGTCGACGCCTAGGATCCCGATACTCGGGGCAATGGTAAGCCGTGGGCCCAGGAATTGCGGCGCTACAATAAATGGGGTTTCCTTAGCGGTGAATACACATACTTGTGTCTTGGTGGGGTTGAACTGGACCAGGTTTAGTCGACCCCAATCGGATACTACCGAGAGAATAGTCTCGATTTCTGACACAAGTTGTTCGCGACTCCCCTCCACCTCGCACTGGGGGATGTTTGCACGGCCCGTGTAATATGCGTCTCCAGTACTGTCGTCCGCATAGCACAGAACAACATACCCACGCTGCATAATTTAATGCATGATAATTGAATATTATTATAAGCTTTACAAAATGCTCTAATTATTGGCTGAATTCCAGATCATAAATTACCTAATAATCCTGAAATATCAACCCAGTTTGTATTATATAGGAATAGCACTTTGAGAGGGCTTTGACAATAGATATTTTTTACTTTAGCTTAACATCAGGCAAGGTGAAGTCAAATTGACGTGTCCTGTATAAAAAAAATATATTTGATAACACATTGACAAATTCACTTTTAGTTGCATGGTTGCCATGACAAAATACTGTTATCAACAATTACATTATTTCATGAATTTACCATATTTAAGTGCCTTCGCTGCGTTAAGCGGGCGCACGGCGCGTGCTTCCGCTCCGCGTGCTTGATTCAAGTAATTCCAAGATACCCGTCGCACGCCACGCGTGGAGCGGGACACGCGTCGGGTGTACGCACGACGGAGCACGCAAGCGGATCTGTTTCTACAAAATCTTTGAGTGCCGCTGCGTTATCCGTGTCGCACGGGCCGTACTTGCACAGTCTTTGCAATTAGATTATCATCATATATCTATATGTGTAGGCGTATAGTTATGTGTTTGAATATATTTAAAATACATACATATATAATATGTATGTATTTTAAATATGTTTCAAGTTTCGAAAACAATTCGTCAAATGTAGACGGTGACATTCAAAATAACTTCAGTCTCGCTTGACGTGCGGTCACAGTCAGTCGCATAACACTACCGTGCCTACATCAACAACGCGTCGAGTAGATTACAATAATAACATACGTTTTTATGTACATTACGAATCGAAGTGCCTACAGTCGATTTTTTTTTTTTCCCCTTTCTCGAGACTCCTATACCGATAACTATTTAAAATGAGTCTCTGTGCGAAGTGCGGTGACGGTGTATCCGATGGAGTTTTATGTAGTCAATGCAAGACCTACCTACATTTCAATTGTTCTGGCCTTCTAGAAACTACCTATCGCAGGATGACCTCTGAAAAAAAAGATAACTGGCGTTGCGTTGGTTGCCGAAGTACTGGTACGCCTAGTGTTCCCAGTCTAACCGATATTTTCAAGGAGTTGAAGGATTTTCGCAGGGACTTTGATGCAATGAAGTCTGACGTTAATCGACTGAATACAACGGTTCAAGACTTGGCCTCTCACTGTAAAGATGTCAACACACGATTGGAGGCAATGGAAGGGCGTCTGGAAAGTCTCGAACTTGTTACATCTCAAATAAGTTCGTTGCAAAGAGATCTCAACATCGCTAACAGTGCTATCAGGGAGTTCCGTGAAATTAATGCTCAGTTGAAGAAAGAGAACGATGAACGCGACCAACATGCCAGGACCAATAACCTTGAAATATCGGGGGTCCCATTTACTAAAGGAGAAAACCTAGATAACATATTGTCTAATATATACACTAAAGTGGGACTGTCGTTTGAGGGAACCGATGTCAACTGTGTTCACCGCGTACGTCGTTTCGAGCAAAAAAATGCGTCTAACAGACCGCCAGCTATCATAGTGCGATTCATCAGGCAGCGCAGTAAAGATCAGCTGTTGGCTGCGGTGCGTGCGCGGCGCGGATTTACTACCGCCGACATTGGTTTGTCAGGCCCCGCTGTTAACATTTATGTAAGCGATCATCTAACGCCGGCGAACAAACAACTAATGAAACGCGCACGAGAACTTAAAGAACAGTACGGATACAAATACCTATGGGTCCGTGATTGTAAGATATTTATGAGAAAGGCCGATACTTCAAAAATTATTCGTATTTCGAGTGTTGAAGACTTGTCGCGAATAATATGACTATGCTTTAATATTATTACTGTGCTTATACCGATTTATAACTTTTTATTCAAGTGTGTTACGAGTACCTACATCTTTATTATATGTGTATTTATTATAGGAAAACCTAAGCCTCAGACTGAGTTATTGCTGGATGAATTGTTCTATTTTGCTGTTTATTTGTGCATTACCAATAATAGCCTATTATTTATAAGACTGAAAGTGTTCAATCACTATTTTCGTTGTTTGAAGGTGTTGAGTAATAATTTCTTTAGGCCTTGTTATAATGGATCAAAATTTATTATTAAATTATACTTTCCATTCATACATTCTCTCATTTAATGACCATCTATTATCAGAATGTGTCGGGACTGCGAACTAAATCTCACTCTTTTTTAAATAAATTTCTACTTGGTGAGTATGATATTTGTTGCATAACTGAGTCCTGGTTAAATGATAACTTTTATAGCTCAGAATACTTTGACGATAGATACGTGGTTTTTCGTCGCGATAGGGATGCTTCTGTTGTGGGCAAGAAGCTGGGTGGCGGAGTCCTCATAGCTGTGCGCCGCGGGATGAGCCCGGTTCTGCGACAAGAATGGAATGCGACCGCTCATTCCGATCACCTATGGGTGAGTATCCCCATCTCTCAACCTACTAATACGGTTTCTAGTTCTGGACCCAGGTTTATACATATCTGCTGTGCATACATACCCCATAGTACTCGGCATGAGACAGAGTTGAAATTAATTTATGATTTATCAAGTAACCTAATAGTACAACACCCTAATGATATATTTATAATTATGGGTGACTTTAATGTGACGTACGCGGTCTGGGATTATGACGGTGACTCGGGTTCTATGATAGTGCATTCTAGTAATGATTCGTTGGTACAATTAACAGCTGATTTTATGAGTTTCACAAATCTAAAGCAGTTTAATTCTTCCTTCAATATTAATAACAGGTTGTTAGATCTAGTATTTTGTAATAAGGACTGCACTGTAGCTACATGTATTAATCCCATAACTAAAGAGGATGTAAATCACAAGCCTTTAGTACTTGAGTTACTACTAGAGACCTTCCGGCCGTTACCCCAAAGATTTATTACTAGAAAACTTTTTCACTGTGCTGACTTTAATGCGATTCGTGCTGAGTTAGCACCCATTGAATGGCACTCTAAATTGTCAACTGCCAGCGATATTGATATGGAGTCTATGGTGCAGTTATTTTATGATATTTTAAATAGTGTAATTGCTAAACACGTTCCCATCCGTAAAATGATTGACACAACTCGATATCCACCATGGTATACCGTTCCGCTTATTAAATTAGGTAAAGAAAAAAGGAAATATCATACCAGATGGAAGCGCTACGGAAATCCATTGGACTACCAAACATTTACAATACTTCGCAAACGGGAATCGCGCCTCCAAAAGGTTGAGTATCGTAATTATATTAGACTTAGCGAAGACAACATTAAAAAATGCCCCAAACTATTCTGGCGATACGTGAAGTCTAAATTACCGTCTAATCACATCCCTCAAATGATGAGACTGAAGGAACGGGTTTCTACCAGTGGTGAGGACACTAGTAATTTGTTTAATGAATATTTTAATTCTGTGTTTGTTCAAAGTGCAGCGCGTACGGTAACATATGATTTTGACTGCCCACCCTTGGACTCTCCGGTCAGTCTCAGTTCTGTAAACATCACTATGGAGGTTATTCATAAAGAACTAAAAAGTATTGACATACACAAGGGAGCGGGGTATGATGGTATACATCCCATATTTATTCGCAGCTGTGTTGATCAATTAACGTTACCTTTGTATATTATGTACAATAAATCATTGAGGGATGGTATATTTCCAGCTGTATGGAAACAGGCTCTTATAACACCTATACCGAAAAATGAAAAAAGGAATGACGTATCCCAGTATCGGCCCATATCTAAAACTAATTTATTTGGTAAAATTTTAGAAAAAATTGTGACGTCCTCACTGGCAAATGCGCTGAAAAATCACTTTTCTCCCAACCAACATGGTTTCTGTAAAGGACGTTCTGTTGAAACAAATATGCTTACATTTACAAACTTTTTGGTGGAGTCCATGGATAACAAGCTTCAAGTGGACGTCGTGTATACGGATTTTACTAAGGCGTTTGATAAAATAAATCATGATTTACTCATAGAGAAGCTATGGACTATAGGTATACACGGCGATCTACTCCGCTGGTTTCATTCTTATGTGAAGAACCGCTCCCAAGCAGTGTCTATAAAGGGTTATGTCTCACGGTTCTTGAAAATCCCATCGGGGATTCCCCAGGGATCTCATGCTGGGCCATTACTTTTTATTTTATACATTAATGACATAGGTGAAGTAATCCAAAATTCAAATATTTTGTTGTATGCTGATGATGCAAAAATTTTCAAAGCCGTGGGTAGTAGTTGTGACTGCTTGCAACTGCAATCTGATCTGGAGCGAATATCCGAGTACTGTTCATTAAATCAGTTGTATCTGAATCTTGATAAATGTTCCGTTATATCGTATACCCGTAAACTTAATCCTCATGTATTTGATTATAAAATTAACAATACTTTACTTCGTCAAGTTACATCCATACGTGACTTGGGTATACTCATGGATTCAAACTTGTCCTACAACTTACATATAGATTCCATTGTTAACAGAGCGTTCCGTCAACTTGGATTTATACTTAGAATTTCTAAACCTTTTAAGGATCCCCATACTCTGAAAGTGTTGTATTATAGTTTTGTTCGATCACTCTTAGATTTTGGTTGCATAATCTGGAGTCCATATTTTGCTTGTCATATTAACCGTATTGAGAGAGTCCAAAAGAAGTTTATTAAATCATTGGACTACCGTGGGGATCAAGAATACACATCATACGAAAACTCACTTGACGGTCACTCTTTAACTACACTCGCTGAGCGACGAATAATGTTTGACCAGGTATTCCTATTCAAGATTTTAAATAACCACATTGACGCCCCCCACATTCTAGAAAAAATAAGCTTGAGAGTGCCCAGATCCGGTTCTCGTACCTTGGACTTGTTTTCGGTACCTTTCTACAGAACAATTTATACCAGCAATAACTTCTTTAGACGAAGTGTTGATACATATAATGAAGATTTTAAGGGCTTGGATATGTTCAGCAACAGTTTGGCTGTTTACAAAATTAAATTGTGCAAAGAGCTTCTTAAAAAAGACCAAAATGTATAAAATGCAAATGTAGTAAATATATATATATAGGTGGAAAAGAAAAAAAATATATATATAAGGAATCTTGTCTTCTTGTCTGTGCGTACTCTTTCTTTCTTATGATTATTTACTTTGTATGTGTATTATATTGTAATGAATATTTATAGTTTGTAATATGTTATGGAACTCTTAAGTCTTTAAGTATCTATTGATCTACTGTGTAAAAAAAAATTGTATGTGACTGTTTGTTTCCTAAATAAATGAAAATAAAAAATAAAAATAAAACTAAAAAATTGTTGCTCATTTTCTCTAATGAGAACTTGGTTACAAATTCTCCACACAATAATCTAGACGTGATATATGAGTTGATTGGCTGACGCCTTTGTTCACGTCGTCGTGTTTTAGCTTAGCTAAGTAATATATCAATAACTAATCCATAGTTATCGACTGTACACCTACGCGATTAAAACTATACTGGCGTCCGTCGCTGCGATAGACTCCCGCGACGGAGCAGGCGGGCGCTCGGTGCGGACACCCGCGTCGGGCATCCGCGCCCGCACCCGCTTAACGCAGCGAAGGCACTAAATTGTAAGAATCGATTTGCGGCAACAGTGAGAAATTCAGATAACTAAAGATCATGAAAATCTGTTCAGCCGTTCTTGAGATAGAAGAAAATACGATTTTGCCCTTTTTTGGCCCTTCTGGTTTGAATTTCAAAAAAATCTTTCTTAGTACACCTCTACGCCTCAAAACAAACACGTTCTATAAATTTCAAGTCTCTACGACCAGCGGTTTAGGCTGCGCGTTGTCAGTCAATCAGTCAGTCAGGACAAAGAGTTTTATATATATAGATATATAGATAACTTTAACTTACTTAGTTTTTAGTTTAGTAGAAGAAGAATTAAATTTAATTTTAATTAGACAGAGCAAAATCCATAAGGCCAATGAACGCAATAATTTGTAACAAACAAAGCTAAGTGTATCTATGAATATAATGAGAGTCAAAAGTCAAGTACGTAAGGTACAGGCAGCATAAGAAAGATGTTATTGAACAAAGTACTCAAAATAATCTTATTTTAGTTTTTTTACCTCCTTCCGATGACTTGATGAGATTCGATTTGACCTTCAATTCGGACAATAATACCATGTAAATCGATAAAATAGTTTGATTTGCTCCTAATACGAGAGTCTTAAGATCATTTTGAGACTTCTTTGTCAAGTTATTTCTGACGCTTACTGTACTCAGGCAATCAGTTTTTTGATTTATTTACTTACAGCTAACCAGTCACATAAGTTATAGGTACTTTATTCCTTTTCTGACTCATCGATCTCATTCTTCATTATAATAATGATAATATTATTGTAATAATAAAGGAAGAGCAGGCTTGGGTTGGACGGATGGGTCATGGGCCCAGAAGGCAACCTTCATACGGCGTGCATCGTGAAGAAGTTTTCTGGAGCCCTAACCACCGGTAGCTTGGTCCCTGTATCCGATGCCGGTTCTCCAATTTTATATAATTAATTATGGTAATCCAATTTTATTTTTAATTATTTTTTTTAAGATTTTTAATATACATATTTTAATGTATATGTATTTAAAAATATAAAAGTAAGATTTTAAAATGAATAAAGAAAAATAATATATTTTTTTTTTGGGTTTGGCGTGAATTTTTCATAGGATGCAATTTTCTTTTTTGTGGTCAATGTAAAGTTAAATCCAACTATGTACTTCCCCTACAGGTACGGTCGAGAAGTTCCACCGCCACTCTATATATACTTTATTAATCTTTGTTTTACGCCTGAAGGTCAAGGCGTTCGATGAACGTACGCGCAGCGCAGACGCCGCGACAACGCAACGCACGCGTCGCGTTGCCGCGGCGTCTCTGCTGGAATGTACGAGTACGCTGCACGGGCGTCGCGCAAGCGCGACGTATGCGCCGCGACGCGTGCGTTGCGTTGTCGCGGCGTCTGCGCTGCGCGTACGTTCATCGAACGCCTACGCTGAATATACGCTAGTGTGAAGGCGCTCTAAGAACGGATAAATAGAAGGGTAATTTGAATCACATCGGGCGTGTCTCGGTAGCCGAACTGGTCAAGGCATTCCCCCTGTAAGGCAAAGACTGCGCGACTGCGTCCCGCCCGAGAAGATTTGTTTTTCCCTATGTATTCGATAATATAAATATGATTTATTTTCGAGAAAAATGTGTGAAGAAATATTTATACTTGCTCGCGGTAGAGGTAAAGTTTTATTTCACAATGGATTCGAGTTTTACCATCATGTGACTTATCGAAACAGCTGATGGAGATGCATGAATGACAAAAAAAATGTGACACTATAACTATCAATGCGGTAATAAAGCTATACTAATATCATTTATTTTTTATTTTGAATATATTTATTTAGCTGACTGCTAAGGTGCCTACTTGGCAATTTTTTTTATGCTCTCACTGCTTTGGTTTTACAATTAAATGAATAGGTACATCGTTTTTAGAGTCAGGATCAGGTGATCAAGTTTAAAGAACATTCCGTATTTTGTTTACCTGACGTAAATAAATCAGAAATAAAATAAAATAATCACAAATTAATAATAATTAATAATCATAAATCTACATTTGAAAATGCTCATATAGAGGAAACAATTCCTGATGTATATAAATCGGCAGTGTTGGCTTGTAAAGTTATAGGTTTACATTTATTCAAAATTTACCATCGTATTCAAATGTGAAGTCTGATATGTACAGAAAGCGATGCAAGAGGGCAAGAGTAAACCAAATGGCATTTACTGCCGGGTCCGGCCGTTATGCTCCCATTCCGGGTTGCCCCCGGCCGGTATGCCCCCACATAGAAAAATTTGTTATTCCGGTTTGCCCCCGGCCGTGTTGCCCCCATTTTCTTTGTAACAAAACTCTTGAGCAAATACTGTTGAGAACAAAAGTGTTTTTGAATTTAACTTATATTTATTTTATACTATGTATCATCGTTTTAGACATTAATAGGGATAGTTCTTGAGTATATTCTATAAGGATTTAAAAACGCGAACTAAATTAAATTAAAATAATGATTTCGAAAATTAACACTCTTAGGTTGCTCGTTCATAGTTTAGACTATCTACAAGAGCTCAAACGAGTTTTTGGAACGAAAGACAATTTTAGATAAGATAGATGACCGAAAACCCTAAAAGCGGTGAATCATGGGCTCAGATACAATGGCAAAAAGAGTGAGATTATGATCTTTAAGGCAAACACAGTGACATACTCAGATGTGCCCACAGTCTCACTATATGGGAAACCCCTTAATAGAGTTGACAGGACAATGTGTCTGGGCCACGGGATCACCGAGGACTTGTGAGATGATTGTGACATTGAGAGGGAGCGCAGATCGCTGGCTGTCCGATGCAACATGGTGGCCTGTAGGTTTGCACGCTGTACTAAATCAGTGAAGGTTATTGTTTTTAAAGCATACTGTCAATCCTTTTACACGTGCAGCCTTTGGGTTAGCTATACGCAGCGGGCATACAGCGCTCTGCGTGTCCAATATAATAAAGCGTTTAGGGTTCTGGTGGGGCTGCCGTGGCACTGTAGTGCATCAGGTATGTTTGCAGAAGCGCGTACGGATGGCTTCGAAGCAATTATGAGGAAGCGGTGTGCGTCTATGCAAAACCGTGTACGCGACAGCACCAATAGTATTCTTGGCGTGTTCACGGATCGGCAGGATTCACCTATGTGGCGAAGATGGGTACAAATTCACATGTAGGTCGTTTCCAAATAAAAATAATATAAATGTATAGGTACTAACCCTAGTTTATAAGGATCACTGTTACTAACACTATGGATAATTTTCTGAAATAAATGGATATAACAATATTAATTGTCCGCTTCTACCTGAAAAAAGAATATCCGAAACAATGGATAATTGCATCCTTTTCGCTCATGCTTGAATATTGCAAATATGCAAGTGATAACATAGGTTAAGCGGTCAGTGTGTCGTTTTACAATGTCGAAGATAGGTGACCGAAAACAATAAAGGGGTAGCGTGCCCATTGTCAGCTGTACCTGAAAAACGAATTTCCGAAACAATGGATAAGTGCACGTCTCTGGAGAAAGGCCAAAGTAATCGCCATTCCGAAGCCGGGAAAACCTATTGACGACCCCAAAAGTTTTAGACCAATTTCTTTCCTCCATGAACCATGAAACTCTTCGAGAGGATGCTCCTTAATCGTCTAATTTACATCGTAGACCCCAAGCTGATCCCAAAGCAGGCTGGCTTTCGCCCCGGAAAGTCCTGCTGCAGTCAGATCCTCAACCTTACGCAACACATCGAGGATGGCTTTGAGTCACGTAAAGTGACTGGCGCAGTTTTTGTTGACCTGTCTTCAGCCTATGACACTGTGAACATCAAGCTCTTGCTCTGGAAGATGGAGAAAATTACTGGGGATCGCAAACTTGCGACAGTCTTATGGGAACTCCTCCGGAACCGACGCTTTCAGGTGCACTTGCGCTCCGAAAAAAGCCGCTGGAGAGTTCTGAAGAATGGCCTACCTCAAGAGAGTGTTCTGGCTCCGTTGCTCTTCAACGTATACAACAACGACCAACCCCTTAGCCCACGCACGACACGTTTCCTCTACGCTGACGACCTGGCTCTCACGTCACAGGGATCCTTTGTGGAGGTAGAGGAAAACCTGAATGACGCACTCGAGGAGCTGAGCCGCTACTACGACAGTAACGCCCTGAAGCCCAACCCAGCAAAAACGCAGTCGTGCGCCTTCCACCTCAGTAACGGGCAGGCAAAGCGAGAGCTGAAAATCCGGTGGCGCGATGTCGAAATTTCACACTGCTCACACCCCAAATACCTGGGAGTTACCCTGGACAGGTCCCTTACCTTTAAAAAGAACTGCGAGATACTTAAACACAAGGTCTCGGCACGCAACAACATCTTAAAAAGGCTGACGAGCACAACCTGGGGGGCCGCACCGCCGGTGCTGCGAACGACGGGGCTGGCTTTGTGTTATTCTGGGGGTGAATATGCGTGTCCAACAAAGGGCCGTTCTGCACATGCTGGGCTAGTGGATGTAGCACTAAATGAGACCTGCCGCATAATAACAGGTTGTCTCAAACCAACTCCGGTACAGATGCTGTATCCACTGGCCGGTATAGCACCTCCCAGCGTACGTAGAGACGTGGCGTCATCCATGGAGAGGGGTAAGCTGGAACGGGATCAGCGACACCCCATGCACGGCCACCATCACGTGCCAAAAAGGCTGAAAAGCCGAAAGAGTTTTTGGGCGTGCGTTGCAGCCGCCGATGGCGATCCCTCCCCGGCCAGGGTGGACCTATGGAGAGCGTGGAGCTATAACCCCATTCGTTCCGCTGTCGGAGAGTTTGCCACCTGGACACGACCTCGCCTGGATCAGGTGGAAGTCCCTAAATAGACTTCGGACACAGGTCGGTCGAAGCAAGGAGAATCGGTCAAGATGGGGTTTCTCGGACGGCGCGGACCTGCGGTGTGAGTGTAGTGAGTTACTCCACAGACCATGTCCCACCTGCTGACATGTGCTGCATGCCCGTCCACTTGTACCGCGGAGGAACTTATGACCGCCTCCAAAAATGCAATCCAGGTGGCGGCACACTGGGAACACAGAATTTGAGTTTGAGTTTGAGTTGAGGCGCCTTCGATTCGACAGACGAAAAAGAAGTGCATCCCTTTCGCTCATGCTTGTATATTGCAAATATGCAAGTGATAACATAGGTTAACCACTCAGTGTGTCGTTTCACAATGTCGAGTGAAGGTCCTTCTTCCTCTCAAGGACTACAGCGTAATTATAAGCTTATTTCGAATACATAGGGAAAAAGGAAGAATCATCTCGGGCGGGACTCGAACCCGCAGTCTTTCCCTTACAGGGGGAATGCCTTGACCAATTCGGCTACCGAGACACCGCCCGATGTGATTCAAATTTCCCATCTTATACGTCTTTAAGGCGACAGTGGAGTCATCTACCGATTTTCTTACGAACTATCGGAATCAATTAATGATGCTACAATCATTTTTAAACATTGATTTTTGATAAATAATCTTTGTTATGATAAGCTTGTGTTGTGTTATACATTTTGTAAAGTTGAAAGCATAACGAATTAAGTAACTAGGTAGGTATATTAAATAAAAACATTGTAGGGGATTCTGCATTTTTAGAGACTTTTTTCGAAAAATGGAAATATTAATGTAAATATATTGATGAAATGTTATCCCATTAAAATGTTTCTATTGTTTATCTTTACAATTGGTACATCCTTGCATACTAAGAGGGATAAAGTCCTATTCATTATTTTTATAATATTGATGGATTAGTTTAGTTTTACTACGGTGATTATTACCGCCTTTGTAATAAGATTCTATATTGATAATGACATTTATTGAAATCGTGGATGTATGTTTGTTAGGTACTTAATTAAACCACACAACGGTAGAACGAATCTGGATTAAAATTAGAGAATTAAAAAAAAGGAATCCTTCATGATCTAATCAATTCAATTCAAAAAATCCAAGAAATCCATACTACTCGTAATATTATAAATGCAGAATACAGTAAATCTTTATATTATTATTATATATATTATATATTATATATATATATTATATATTATATATTATATATTATATATATATATTATATATTATATATTATATAATATTATATATTATATATATATAGTAAATATTTATATATAAAAATATAAAAAATTATGACAAAAACTCAAGACAATAAATCAAAATAAATGTTCCAAACGTAACAATAACAAAACTCAACAAAATCTGATAACAAAAAACCCCCGTCACAAAAAACACTTCCAAAAAGTTGAAAATAAATTAATAAATTTTGATTCAACGGTTGCCATGTCGGGGGACCCTAACTGGTTAAGCTTTCCGTTATATTATTGGAACAATTCAAGATCCCCCGACATGGCAACCGTTGAATAAAAATTTATTAATTTATTTTCAACTTTTTGGAAGTGTTTTTTGTGACGGGGGTTTTTAAATTTTTAATTTAATTTTTATTTTATACTTTTTAAATTAATCTACTAGTCAAGCTCTTTCATTTGATACCCATATTGAGGGAATTATGAAGAAATATTTTTTTTTTTTTATTTATTTAACTTCATGCACAAAGTACATTGGCGGACTTAATGCCGTAGGCATTCTCTACCAGTCAACCATAGGGTGGTGCAGAGCTAACGAGGCAGGCACAAAAGAAGTCTACTTAATGTTCAAACAATATCAAAATTAATTAATTACATACACTGAAGCAATACTTACAATAATACATACATATCCATAATAGATATACCTATATACATATATATAAACAATATACCATAAACATATATAAGCAATATAATATACCTACTTATATCAATCGATATGAACATAATACACTTTTAATACACATATACATTATAAACATAATATACAATATCAATAAGAGAATACTACCTACATATTAACTTTGAGGTGACTCAGCTATCTGTTTGAGAAGCCAAAGCCGAACTTTCGACTTGAACGTATCCCGGGTCGTGCACATCCTGATCTCAGAAGGCAGTGCGTTCCATAGAAGGACAGACTGAACAAAGAAAGAGGAGCCCAGGAAGTTAGTTCTATGGGATGGACATGAGAGGAGACGGTTATTCGAAGAGCGGAGATTTTTGTTGTGGTTTGCACATAACAGTTGGAAGGAAGAAGTTAGGTAAGTAGGAGACGTAGGAGAGTAAAGAATGTTGTAAAGAGTTGTAAGGCAGCGCATCTTACGGCGATGACGGATAGGTAACCAATTAAGTTGGGAACGGAAGGCGGACACATGGTCATATTTACGAAGGTTGAAGATGAATCGAATGCAGTTATTAAGAAGACGGTCTAACTTGTTAAGAAGGTCTGCATTCAGGTCAAAGTAGCACACATCACCATAGTCGATCAGCGGATATATCAATGTTTGCACCAAAGATACTTTCGTCTTCCTAGGTAAAAAGTTCTTCATGCGGTACATAACTCGAAGTCTATTAGTAACTGCCTGACTCAAGTTCGTGACTTGTACTCGCCAGTCGAGGGAGGAATCGAGGTGAAGCCCCAGATCCTTGACTGATGCACTAAACGGTATTATTGTGCCGTTGTATACTACAGGTGGAAGGCTCGCAATATCAATGTTGTTGGTAATAAAATTACTGCCCACCATGAGAGCCTGACACTTGGTTGGGTTTACTGTCAAACCGAATTTAGCCGACCAGTTTTTTAAGGTTTCTAGATCCCTATTCACATCTTGGATAGCTGCTGTTATACCTTCTGCAGGTGCTTGTGCATACAGTTGCAGATCATCTGCATACAGATGATACGCACATCGAAGATTGTAAGTCACGAGATTAATGAAAATAGAAAATAATAAGGGAGAAAGAATACCGCCTTGAGGGACACCAGAGTCCAGACCGCACCAGCTCGATGAGGAATCGTCACCGCGTACAGACTGCTGGCGCCCCTGAAGATAATTTGAGAAAAAGTCCAGTGCTTCCGGCGAGATCTTAAGGTAAGAAAGGATGGATAGGAGGATATCGTGACTGACTGTATTGAACGCATTGGAGAAATCCACTAGAACAAGCACGGTCACCTTGGTAGCCTCCATCCCACTCCTTATGTCCCCGGTCACTTTTAGCAGGGCAGTTGTGGTGCTATAGCCCGGTCTGAAACCTGATTGCAACGGACTCAACAATTTGTTTCGATGTATAAACGACGCAAGTTGTGTTTGCACACAGGCCTCGAGTACTTTAGATAAGAACGGGAGTATAGAAATTGGTCGAAAGTGGTTAGGAAGGGTAGGATTGCTTATTTTAGGTAAGGGAATCACGTAGGCCTTGCGCCAAACAGATGGAAACGTTCCAGAGTAGAGGCAATAATTAATTATGTGTGAGATTGCTGGGAGCAATGGATCAATAATCGTCACTATCATTCGTCGGCTTATGTTGTCACATCCGACTGCGTTGGATTTAATTGCAAGAATTTTCTTTTTGATCTCATCGGTTGCAACTGGAGAAAACTTGAAAGTATCTATATCGGGACTGATTAGGCCAGCTATGTAATTCAGTGTTTGACTTTTGGTTTGATGATCAAGAGGAGTTGTAGTGGAGAAATGTCGGTTTAGATCATCCAAACCAACCGTCAATCGCGTATCAATGTTATGCTGTTTACCAAAGCCCAGTGTGCCCAAAAACTTCCATATATTTGTAGGTGAGGAAGAACTAATACTATCATGGATATGTCGGCGCTTAGCGTTGCGTATCATCTGGTTGCAGTAATTTCTTGCTGCTTTGAAGCAATTCCAGTTGTCTTCTGTGCGATTTTTTCTAAATTTGTTGAAAGCCCGATCCCTTCGCCGCATTGACATTCGAACTTCCGTCGTAATCCACGGAGCCGGTGTTCGCTTAAGTTTTACCTTTCTAATGGGAGCATGAACATCGTAGAGGTTAAGTACCACGTCATTAAACACCGTAACCTTTCCATCAACGGTGGGTGCTGCATCTAAGGCACCCCAATTCAGCAATGAGGCATCATGGCGCAGCTTTTCCACATCCATACGCCCAAAACAGCGCATGGACACTACCTTGGGTGATGATTTAGGGGGTTTTAGCACGTATGATAGAAAAATAAGGTCATGGCGTGAAAACGCTGGTGCAGGCATTTGTCCGTGGTGGGAAACGTGCGCTTTCGATGAAACTATTATTTGGTCAAGCCAAGTGTCATCAACCTCAGTGTTGTGATGAGTGGCTTGCAAGGGTAAAATATGTAGGCTGGCAGATTCAACAATGCGGCGAAGTTTGCGGGTTCCTAGTAACTGGGGATCTAGAAGATTCGTGTTGAGATCGCCCATAATGATGTGGTGCATGTACGTTGACCCTAAAGATTCCAGAACTGTTTCCAGACTGGAGAAGTAGTTCACAGTGGGAGGACAATAGACAACTCCGAGAACCAGTTTGACTCCCCTGACACAAACCTCTAGAAATAAGTATTCTGCGTCAGCAGTGTAGATTGAACCTGAAGAAGCCAGAATTTTATAGGGAAAGAAGCTACGTAAGTAAATGGCAACACCACCTCCACCCTTACCAGTACGGTCGTTACGTATAAGAATAAAGCCAGGAAGAGAGTAGGAAGTAGACAGTAACTCAGGTTTAAGCATACTCTCCGAGACCAGGACAGCATGGATGTTCGTATTTGTGAAAGCCTCCACCAGGTCAGTGTAATGACAAGGTATGCTCTGTGCATTTATGTGACACACATTAAGCAAGTTCGAACTTAGGTCTGAAAAGGTATGTCGAAGGAGATCACTAAGAGCTGGTGTTAACGAGCTATCATCGTCGGTTGAGAGAGATTCGTTTGCAGAATGAAAAGAATCGTCTTCGGATATCATGAATACTATATCATGCAGGTACTATAGAAGTATAAAATAATTATAATATAATTTAATAAATATAATATATACCCAATAAATATGTTTAAAAAAAAATGCAAATTTTCTGGCAAAACGTAAGCGGCGTTGTGTCTCTGCACCACCCGCCAGCCAACAACACACAATAGATATTACATACTGAAATTCATCACAAAAAAGCTATATATGATACATAGTCAAACAAGAAAAGAAGAAGAAAAAAAAAACGTTAAGGAGGTACAAAAAGTGAAGTGATACGGAACGCAACCATACGCAACCCTCACCATCACTCAAGTCACATCTGTCACGTCACATTGACATTTGTGACATTTGTCAATGTCAACTTGATGCAATTTCTGAGACAAGCTATGTTTATTTGTTTAAATTAATTATTATTAGTGGGTATTAAGTTAATGAATAAGTGATTAATAATATAAGTACCTTAATGTGTCGTGTTACTTGAGTGCTATTTCATCGGGCAACGGGTTACGTGAAAAAAATTGATGACAATAATAATTATGATTACACTTTCTGTAATGCGGTCTTGTTTACACCGGGTTGAGAGGCACCAGGAGGCCTAGGGTGCGCCTTAGTTAAGGACTGCAGCTCTTCGATAGTGGTTATCTTGTGCCTACTGCCATCAGGAACCTTCACCACCACCACGCCGTCCTGCGTCCAACAAGCTCGAGTGCCGAAATGAAGCCTTGCTCGGTTGAAAATTGCTTGCCTTGTCCTAGTCAGGAACTCCCTTACTGAAATGGATGATCCCTTTAAGGCTGTTTTAGCTCTCCAAGCGGCCGACCTAATCTGCAAACTGGAAAAACGCACTAGGACCGGCCGATGGTGCTCACTACTAACCGCTCCCAGCCTGTGACATGTGACAATTGACGCCGCAGTGCAATCTTTCACCGCGAGTTTTCCTTGGAGAATGTCAACTATGGCCTTCTTGCAGTCTTCATTTTCCACTTCAGCAACCCCCAGGAACAGCAGTGCCTTACGCCGGTGTCTGGTCTCCATAGTGTCAATGGCCATTGAGCACTCATTGATTTGCTTACGTAGCAAACCAAGCATGCTGTACATGAGC
Source organism: Eilema sororculum (assembly GCA_914829495.1). Lineage (NCBI taxonomy): Eukaryota > Metazoa > Arthropoda > Insecta > Lepidoptera > Erebidae > Eilema > Eilema sororculum. Next base: position 25,397,656 of record OU618536.1, read on the forward strand.
TCCCTAAACGTCCGGAACTCTTCAGCCAGTCTCGCCACTGTGTCTTTAGCCGGACCACCACTCTGTAGCTGAGCCTCCAACTGCTCCATCCGCCTTGTGAAACTCTCCTCCAAAGACTTTTGTGCTGACACAATGCTGCTGAGTTGAGACATGATGTACAATGTGTTGTTGATGTGCTGGCAGGTGGTGTATTATAGTTTTATGTCACATAAAGTTTTGCCAACGTGAGTAACAGTTATTTAAACTATATGCTACTTGTTTCACTATAAAAATTGTAATTAATTGGTCTATAAATAATTAAAATGATATTTAAATTTTGGTGAGTTGTGTTCACTTTTTTACACCTACCGCCCAAAAAAACGGACATGTTGTGGCGGCGGCCATCTTGGACCGATTTTTTTCAAACATAGCTAAGAACACTCCCGACTAATATACCTTTCAAACAATAAAAACTAAATCCAAATCGGTTCATCCGTTTGGGCGCTACGATGCCACAGACAGACACACACACACACACACATACACACACACACACACACAGACACGTCAAACTTATAACACCCCGTCGTTTTTGCGTCGGGGGTTAAAAACTACGAAATTAAAATGTACAACAGTCACTGTGACGCGGACGCTACTGCAGGACGAGAGCGGGGCATCGCGCGGAGAAGCGGGAGGAGGGTTGTTTGCAAGGCCAGGTACCATGTTGACTCGCACGAGCTATAGCTACACACATCAGTCATGATGATACTCTTAATTTCCATTTATTATTTTAACACTTGTCTGCTCAACCGTACTGAATCGAATATCATAACAAAAGGAGAAACTATGGGGGCAACGCGGCCGGGGGCAAAACGGAATAACAAATTTTTCAATGTGGTGGCAAACTGGCCGGGGGCAACCCGGAATGGGAGCATAACGGCCGGACCCTTACTGCCGCGGAAGATATTGTGATACCGCCTGACTATGAAAACTCTGAACTCTGAAAAACTGGAACTGGAAATAAAAAAGGTAACAAAACACGTATCATCATTTTCTGCACTGAAGATGGTCGGAATATAAAGAAAATGAGAAAAGTTTTTTTATGTGATGGAGCATTCAAAACATGTCAGGCAAGGTGAAAAAAAAAAAAAAAAAATGTCCCAAGCCCCTTTTACAGCTTTATTTAATACTAGCTTTTGCCTGCGACTCTGCCCGCGTGGATGTCGGTTATCGCGACCAAACATAGCCTATGTCCTTTCTTATGGTCTAATCTACCCCTATACTAAATTTCATCAAAATCGCTTCAGTGGTTAAGGCGTGAAAACAGACAGACAGACAGACAGACAGACAGACAGAGTTACTTTCGCATTTATAATAATAGTATGGATTTAATTATTAAGACACAAATTCCAGAATGGACACCCAGTAATTTTGTCACAAACTTCGAGCAGGCGATAATAAGTGCAATAAAAGCAATATTTTCAAAAAATAATGATCACTGTTGTTATAACCATTTTTGTGAGAAGTTGCGAAGGAAAACAAAGAAATTAGGATTGACAGATAGCTACTTGAAAAAAATTGTGGGACTCTGCAGTTATCTGATCTAAGATAATAAATGAAATGTTTTTTGGTTATATTATTTGAAGGTAAAAATTGCGGTTTATGAGCTATTAAAAAACTGCTTACTTGATCTCGTTCAAACCAATTTTCGGTGGAAGCTTACATGGCAATGTACATCATATATTTTTTTACATTTATATATTTCTTATTTTAGACGTTCCAGGGGGGGGGGGGGGGTACATTTTTCCACTTTGGAGGTGTCTCCCGCGCAAACTATTCAGTTTAAAAAAAATATGCTAGACACCTCAATAGCATTTTTGAAGACCTATTTATAGATACTCAAACACGCATGAGTTTGATGAAAAAAATTTCAACAGAATAGGCCTTATAGTTTCGGAGAAAAATGGCTGTGACATACGGACAGGCAGATAGAAAGACATGACGAATCTATAAGGGTTCTGTTTTTACCATTTGGCTACGGAACCCTTAAAACGCCCCACTCACTTCTTGCCTTCCTTACAGTAATTAAAAAGATTCCAAAGGAGGACGGCCACGTTGTATGGAGCTTCAGCTCAGGTGTGGACATTTTTTTATTTCAATAAAAATACTGCTATTTGGTAACTGAAGCTATGTATAAACCGATAATATAAATGGTTTAGTACCAACCTAATTTTAAAAAATGGTTTTTACGTGAATATTTTTATTTAATTTTCTTCATCACTTTCGTACACCAATATAATACTATCGAGGAACCTAGCTAGCGGAGTTACAACTTCATACCTTGCCCAACCCAAGTACCAGATTACAGACTTAGTATGAGAGCAACAATCCACAGTGGATTAGGCCTCCTTAGGCCAACAGTGCAGTTACAATAATATTCTTTTACATAACACTGTGGTGTTCTCGATTTTACACAATAAATCACTGTTATTTAGTGAGTAGGTAGTTACACAGTTCACAGTACGTCTGCCCGCATCGAATGCCTGAATTCGACTGTCACACGTCCTGTCAACTGTCACTACTTTTATTTATGTATGTCACATCTCTTCCTTTTTAATAAATCAGTTAATTTTGTAATATACTCAAACTAGAAACGAATAAACAATTTTTCTTTAATCTACCATTTACAACTAATCTTCTTTATCCATTCCTTCTTCGTGACCTTCGTGATCTATAACTTTCTATTTTCTTCAGGTGTACAATATTCCTTCTGTATTCTTGTCTAGTCTCATCATTTCTTATGTTTATATCGCTCCCTTCAGCATTAGTTACGGTGTGAGGTGTTAAATTGAATTCAGAAGTAAGTTTATTTTCTTTTATTAAGTTCGGCACGTAACTTTTTCACTACTTACTAACTCTCCATCCGTAGCCCTTCTCTTCTTTTCTTCCTTTGATTAGTTTTTCCCTTTTCTTTCTTTGTCTCGATCTCTCATTTCTGAATCATCATAACTATTTTCTAGGTCTGTTAAAAAGGTAATTTGTTTCTGAATTGTCTTCCGACGGAGATTTATCTGTGGAGGGATGAGGTGTACTATTGTACATCATTAAGTACCTACCTACTTTAGCAAATCATCTTTCCAGTCTGTCTTTTCACATTGACTGATTTTCAGTCGTTTATAAATATCCCTTTTTTGTTTCTCTACTTACCCGTTCTGCTGAGGCCAATAAGGGATGGTGGTAAAAAGTGTAAATCCTTGTTAGATAAAAAAAGCTTTAAAATCCTTTACATAATTTTTTACCATTATCAGCGGTTATACTTGCAGAATTTCTGGTCCTAGAGAAGATTTTTTCTAACACATTTATAGTATCTAGGGTAGAGATAGATTTCATAATTTCAATCTCTTTATACCGACTTTATTAGTCTAAAGTCACCAAAAGATGATTTCCATTCGGTCTTCTTCGACTTAGCGTTAATCCCAGTCGCATCCGAAGCCCTCAGCCCAGAGTCTGGGGTCCGCTTACCAGTCTAACTGTGGATTTGGCTAAACTTCGATATTTTCTGTGAAGCGACTGCCATTCGACCTCCACAACCCAAAGTTGATATCGAAGCATTGCAGCCAGACCAGTTGTTGGACTTTAGAGGGCTCCAACTACCCGTAACGACTGCCATAGACGTTCGTATGGCAACCGGGACCGACGGCTTAACGTGCTCTTCGAGACACGACCAGACCAATGCAAATATCCATATTCATGCATACAAATATTTGCATCGAGCGGGGATCGAACCCTCACACTCCGCGCAGCGGCTGCATTTACCACCGCTACGGTACGGAGGCTGTATTTCCATCCGATAATGGACCTAAAAAATCACAACTGTATCGATCGACCCAAGCTTTTGTTCGCGCCTTTTCATGTGTACTGTTGGGTTGGGGGCTGCACCCTCTGCCATTTTTACAGTACTTTCAGCGTCTTTATCTATTTTAGGCCACCACAGTTGCGTAATCTAGCTTTCATATTTATAATACCTGGGTGACCCTCGTGAGCTGCTGCCAACACTTGTTCTCGTAGCTCAGAAGGAATCACTAGGTATTTTATTTTCTCTTAATAAGATGCCCTTATATACCCAGAGCTCGTGTTGGAATAGCTTGTAATTACTAATTGAAACATTCCCAGAATAATTTATTATGGCTAATTTGAATTTAGCATTATTGTTGGATGCTTCAATAATGGATTTTAAAGATAGTGCTACAGGCTAATAGATAATCTGGTTAACAAGATATTTGCCTTCAATAGTATCTTAATCTTTTGTATTGCAATTTGTACTAAGAGGAGATAACGGGTCTGCAATATTTGATTTACCAGGTCTATAAATTATTTGTAATCGTATCCTTGTAGTCGAAAGACCCGCTGTTCGATTCGAGCACAAGGCTTTGACCTCGTACCAAACATAACTTCCGAGGGCTTGTGATCTGTGATGAGCTCGAATTTTTTTACCATACAGGTATATGAAAATGTTCAATTGCCCAAACTAAAGCTGATGCCTCTTTCTCAGTTTGACAATACGGAATTCAACGTCTGTCTGGCTTACGCTTCCAAACGCAATAATATGAGGTCATTTATAATCGTACTATATCAGTACAGAGCCTAAATCTACAGGGCTAGCATCAGCTATTACTTGGGTTCCGATCTTTTGGATCATAGTACCCCAGGTTTGCAATTTTGAAAAGACGGTCTTTTAGATGATTGAAAGCTATTTCTTATTATTTTTGCCAAGACTTCGTAATTTTTTATTTTTTATTTTTGTGCATTTTCAGCTGTTAAAGTTGGACTGTTAAGATAAAGACAGATTGGGGACCCATTTCCCAACATGATTTAATAATCCCAGAAAGCTTTGAATTTCTTCGATGGTTTCTGGTGGTCTAAATAATTCGATTGCTTTAAGAGGGGGTATAAAGGAAAATTGCCGATCTTTGATTTGATTTTTATACCCGAAAGTGTGCCTCAAATGAGCTTGTTTTTTTTAAATAGAAAATACGTTATATCTGAGAGGTACTCAATTTGGTGAAAACATAAAATAATGATATTTTGTCGATAAAATAAGATCACAAAGTTAGGCCTAATTTTTGATTATAATTAATTTATTGTCAAGATTATTCCATATAACTGAGTCAATTTTTATGTACAAAGTATAAAATTATAAAACCTAGTGACTCAATTTTTCACTTTGTTAAAATTATCTGGAATTTACGAGTAATTAAAAAAAAACTAATTCGGCGCTTACGACGTTCTTATTCCGCGCATAACGGTCTCTTGCTATCGCACCTGACGCGAGGTGCCGGCCATCTGTTGTTTCACCAATTAGTCGGGGTTGCCCCGTTGAGACAAGAGGACTGTTTTTCTGTTTTCCGTCGAAAAAGTTCGTCGAAATTATGGGAAATAAAAAAAATCAAAAGATAAACTCTTAAAGAGAATCTAAAAGACTAAGAATTCCACTCTTGGCTAATTGTCGAAAGTAATATTTCTTTATTTTCTTTACTTAGTTACTAAGTACAGTTTTTGTATCAACCGTTGCCAGGGAGCCCGGGTATAGTATATGAAAATCAAATAGATGTCTTAGACCACATCACGTTTGAAGTATGTAACTAATGTTATTTTTTATAGCAGTAATATAATTATATTTTGCGAAAGTACTTATACATTGTATTATCAATTTTAATGCTTTTCAGAGTTGCTTCAGCTCGTAATAATAATAATAAAGATTTATTTCAGGCAAGCCCATATTTTTGTTAGTTACATTGCTCTTATGATCTAGTGTTAAAAATAAAAATAAAATAATCAAAAATCTTAAAATCTGCATTTGTAATATAACATAAGCTGATGAATCCGATCCAGTCGCATCGCTTAGTAAAAACTGTAACTTGTAAGCTTATTGCAAATTTTTTTCTCACATTCAGTAAACATTTAAGATTCTATTCACTAAATAGAATAAAAAAATATGCAACGTTGTAAAATCTAGACACGCAGTAGCGTGTAAGCTAAGTTCAAGCAAAGGAACTGGCTAGCCAGCGCCGAGTGTAATATAAACAAGTAGAGTGGTTTGAGATTCACATGGTCATTCACATTAGTTATGTACATCCCGACTAGTACTGTTTATAAAAAAATATATTAGATAAGTGAGTTTCAAAATCTCACTACATAATAAGCCATTTCCTTTGCTTTGGTTAAACATTCATTTATATAAATCAAGCAAATCAAATATAAAACAAGTAATAGAAAAAATCGACCACATGGAACACGGACGACCGCCCGTGGAAGGCTAGCTCAGAGTAAGAGCACTAGAACGCCAGGGTTCACGGCTCTGGCGTTGAAGTCCCATTGTGGTTTGAATTTTTCGAAAAATTTGTCCAAATTGAATATTTTTAGTTTCATATTCTGTATGAACTAGTTAAAAGTAATACACTCAAGTAATAGATAGTTTTGAGGAAAATACGTAGTAAGTTTTTCATACTGTTTAGCCGTCAAAACAATAAGTAATAGGTCATTTCCTAAACCTTTTCCACAAAAATTCACAAATAGGCGTAGGTTTCAGGTAGAATAATCAAAATCATGTAATAAACATAAGTAAATACCGTACCTAGCTCATTTTCTCATTAGTATTTGAGATAATCTTTCTTATTTATTAATTTAAACTCGAATTAATACAGTTTTTAACTATGAAATCACATTTCTAAAATCACATGTGTCGAGCAAAATGACAATATTTCGAAAACGGCCTCGTAATATCCACATTATTGACGTCATATGCATAGAATAGCTTCAACTCTTTTTGTATTTCCAATTATAGATTAAACAGATATTTTTTCAAATTAAATTTCTACCGTGATCGTCTACTTTTATGAACTGAAAGTAATATCTTTAGGCGTCTTGAACCAATTTCAGTATGAAATATACATTTATTTACCTTATTCTTATCTTCTCATAACAAAATTACAAGTATATTACATGTAAGCATTTTGTAATTATTATTGAAATAAATATTTCTAAGTATAACTTACTTTTTCGTATTATTTATGCACTACCTGTAAAATTATTCAGCGAATCGTCAGAGTTCTTAGGGTGATTTTATCTAAAACACAACAAATTATAATAATACAGTGAAAATTTATTAAAATTTATAACGTGATAAAACTGTCTTAGTATAAATATTTGACGATTTCAAAAAATATGCATTCATTTTTTGACCACTATATTTTAAGCTGTTTATTAAAGCTAAGCTGCTTATGTTTATTTTACAAATCGCACTCATTTTATCTATCACCAAAATAAATTTATATATTAATATTAATTCAAATTCCAATTCAAATATATTTTATTGCGATATACGGGTATACAAAGATACAAAGATGTTTATTAATATATCGACGTTCTTTGGCGAGTATCTGAGAAGATACTCGCCAAAGAACATCGATATATTCCTAGAATGATCCACGAGGCTATTGAAATTAAAAAACACCCAAATTTTATTAGAGAGGATGGATGGAACGTACCACCAGCTTGGGACCCAGTCATCCACTTAATCAAACCCAGTAAGCAGCAAAATCCAGCAAGACTTAACAACACAGTGAGCTCATTCTGCGTAAATTTGCAGCAGCCGAAACGTCGGTTTAAAAAGTAAATAATAACAAATATACGCAATAGAATCCGTAAAAAGTGGTTTTATTTCAATGCTTATGTTTATTTTACAAATTCCACTAATTTTATCTATCACCAAAAATAAAATTATTGTGTGTTCAAAGTATACCTTATATAGATAATGATCCAGCTCGTACTTTGCCAAATTTTATCTGATTATTTTGGGTATACTGTGCGCCTGCGTACTAAACACAGCGGTTAGCTGCCACACAAAATACTGCGGGGCGACAGACGTGTGGACAGACGAGAGCGGGACGTATGAAGTGTGCGGGTGAAATCTGACTTTTTTCTAGCTTTATGCGCGCTCTTAATATATTTATCAAGCGACTTATTGTTTGATGATGAAAGTTTGTGACCGAGAAATTTAATTATTTTTGCATCATCATCATCATAAATTAACGCCTATATTCCTCGAAGGGGTAGGCAGAGGTGCTAGCCCCCAAATTTCGCCAGTTTATGTTTAGGCCCCAATGTAATAGGTGGCGAGCCTATTACCATTAACCGGGCACTTATAAACCTACGATATATTCATACATAACTTCGAAAAGCATCGAAAAGTCATTGGTGTGTGCCATGGTAAACTTGGGATCGAACCCGAGACTTCGTCTCAGCAGTCCATACCCATACCACTAGGCTAGCGCAGATACTATTTTTGCATTTACAATACAATTGCTTTCGTCCAATAAAACATTATTTTCTTTGAGCACTGCTAACACTAGTTGTAATTTGACATCGTGGTCTTTTTTTATTACGTCCAAAAACTGACAATTAATAGTTGCATCGTCATCGATGTGGAAAATATAATCGACAGGCTCTTTATTTTGTGTTTTTACTTTATTTTTTTTTCTTTTTTTTTTCTTTTGTTTTATCGCTATAGTTTGTCGAGGTTTTTTTTTGCCCTTGTTATGCAATGTTTTTGGACCTTTGTAAGCACACTTCATGCAGTTAGCATTAATTGCAGGGCAGGAATCGTTGTCATCTCTGTGACGTTTACTTGTACTTTTTTGGTCCTTGTGCAATGTTTTTGGAAATGACCTTTGTAACCACACTTCATGCGGTTAGCATTAATTGCAGGGCAGGAATCGTTGTCACCTCTGTGACGTTTACTACTTTTTGGCCCTTGTGCAATGTTTTTGGAAATGACCTTTGTAACCACACTTCCTGCGGTTAGCATTAATTGCAGGGCAGGTATCGTTGTCACTTCTGTGACGTTTACTACCACATCGGCAGCAGGTACCTCCCTCATTACGTCTGCGGAGACATCCAGAGGTGAGCAGACAGCCAGCCTATATGCCCTATGTCAAGGGAGTAACGGACAAAATCGGCTCCGTGTTAAAAGCATACTCCATACCGACAGTGTACACACCAGGCATAAAAGTAAATAACATAGTGGGCACACCGAAGGATGTCTTACCGTTACAGTGTCCGGGTGTCTATAAGATAGATTGCAGCTGCGGTAATTCGTATATAGAACAAACGAAGCGGACTATTGCTGAACGAGTCAAGGACCATATCGCAGCTGTAAAGAATCGCCAGACAAACAAATCCGCGATCGCAGAACACCTACTAGAAGCAGGTGCTAATCACTGGATTGAGTTCCACCATACGCAAGTCCTCTCCAACGAACGTCATTTCTATTTAAGAACTGTACGTGAAGCGATTGAAATCAAGAAACATAAAAATTTCATTCGGGAAGATGGGTTTAAATTATCTGCAACATGGAATCCAGTGATAAAAATATACAGCCTCGCTTTTCTGTGCAGTCGGATAAACACCGGACTGTTTGCTTACAGAATAGGGACACTGTGAGTGTGATATGTGGCGGTACATAGCGAAAACAAAATATCGAGGATGTGCGGGTAGATGAAGAACCTACCTCACGGACTCGAAGACGGCGGGCGTGCACTACTGAGCCAGTCAGCCTGTGACCACGTCCGGTGTAACCTGGTCGAAACATCAGGCAAATCAATGTATGTACCTATACCATGATCGCGTTGATTCCCGTTAGTGTTATGGCGTACTACTGTTTCAAGGTAGTTAGCCTCTGTTATGATCTTTTCGATCGTAGCCTCATCACCTAACAACAAAATATTTCTTCTCAATTTAGTCGAATTGCACTTTTTCTGTTATTTGATTTATACGGTGCTCGTCTACTTTAAACACTTGCATTATGAACTTGGTCGTCTCAGACTAATCAAGAACGTATGTTTTTTTCCCGTCTGGTTCTTGTTTCATTAGACGAAATATGTGCCTCTCAAATAAGTAACTTTGATTAGGGGAAAAATACCCCTCAAGGTTTTTAATCGCAGTGTCATATACGTCAGTCTCGTTAGGATTAATTATGTGGGCACCTGGGATTTTAAAGAACATGACTTGTAGTTGGGACATGTTGGACGAGCTAAAATAGCCCCATAGACAAGTTATTTTGTAACCAAAACAATATAGGACTACCGCTAATCACGAGATGATATATAAATAATATCATAACAAATCTTCTAATATTGAACCTAACCAGGTAATGTGTTACATTTAAACCCAGTTATGTATTATTTTTATAGGTAAAGACTTTATGCCACATTTAGGGGGAGTTACTTCTGATAAATGTCTGTAAATAACTAGTTTCTATAACAGTATAAAGTACATTTCGGTGAATGTTTATTAGGTGTTGGGCCTTTCCTTTACCAGTACGCTTTCGACACCAGGTACTTTTATTTATTTATTTATTTATTCTTTATGCACAAATATAAAATATGTGTACAAAGGCGGACTTAATGCCGTAGGCATTTTCTACCAGTCAACCTTAGGGTGATGCAGAGATTTGTCTAAGGTAGGTGCTCGGAGTATCGATCTAGTACGGAATACCTAAATATGAAACATATAAACAGCAAATATGATAATATACTTATATATACCCACATATACATATACTACATATACATACATAAACATACATATACATACATATATACATACACATATACGTACACAAATACCTTATACTGTATACACATACATACACCAGATTTCATAATATATTATCTACATATTATATAATAAATATTCTATAGAAAAATATTATAGAATATTATTATTGTTCTGCCTATGGTTCGCTATAGATCAGCCGTACTCTGTTTCTGAATATTGTACGATTTGGGGACATTCTGACTTCCAGCGGTAGCACATTCCAAAGTAGAATGGATTGTACAGAGAAGGAGGAGTGGACAAGGCTTGAAGTATGAGTGGGACAGTGGAGAAGAAGATTGTTAGAGGAGCGTAGATTTTTAGTATGGTTCGAACCAAGAAGGTGGAGATGGGATTTTAAGTAGGAAGGGGCATTGGGAGAATTCAATAGAGTATAGATCAAAGTGACAGCTCTTAGACTGCGTCGCCGTCGGATGGGTAGCCAACCCAGCTCTGCACGTTGATCCGAAACATGGTCATACTTCCTAAGGTTGTAGACGAATCGAATGCAATTGTTGAGAAGTCGGTCAAGTTTTTTGAGCAGATCTGCATTCAGGTCGAAATAGCACACATCACCATAGTCGAAGATAGGAAAAATCAAAGACTGCATAAGCATTGTCTTGGTTCTGGGTGGAAGAAAGTTTTTAAAGCGGTAGAGAGCCCTTAGTGTTCCAGTTACCTTCTGGCAAACGTTAGTGACTTGTACCCGCCAACTCAGGGTTGAGTCAATGTGTAAGCCCAGGTTCTTAACACTGAGTGTGACAGGAATGACTTTCCCATCAAACACAACTGCTGGCATGGCCACGTCCTTCAACCTAATCATCATATGTCTGCTGCCAATTATGATACTCTGGCATTTGTCAGGGTTAACAGCCAGTCCAAACCTGTCACACCAGCTCCGTATAAAACCCAGGTCTGCGTTTACTCTGTCAATAGCCTCCGAGATGTTGTCCACGGGGGCTTGGCTGTACAACTGCAGGTCATCGGCGTACAGGTGATACGTACATTGAAGATCGGGAGTTATGAAATTTATAAATATAGAGAAAAGAAGAGGAGAAAGTATACCGCCCCTGAGTCCAGATTGCACCAGCTCGGTGACATCTCACCGGCACAAACCGACTGACGCCCCCGAAGATATGATGAGAACCAATCCAGATCGTCGGATGAGATCTTAATATGGGTGAGGATGGCCAAGAGTATGTCGTGGTTGACACAATTAAAGGCATTGGAAAAGTCCACTAAGACCATTACCGTAACCATAGTCTTCTCCATACCATCCCTGATGTCACCCGTTACCTTAAGGAGTGCGGAGGTAGTGCTATGTCCTTGTCTGAATCCTGATTGTAGGGGGCTTAGTAAGTTATTACGATGTATAAAATTAGTTAACTGTTTATGCACACATCGCACCCCCAGTGGAAAATAGGCATAAGTGATTTTACTTTGATTCGTCGATTTTATCATATTTGAAAGGTACGTTTAAAGCAGGGACCGGACAACCCCGTTTACGAGTTAAGCCGTTGAAAGGGTAACCCTTATGATAGGGTAACTCATATCGCAGTGTTACCTCTTGATCGAGTATTCCTTCTAAACCCAGCGAAGTGGCTTAACTCGTTTATAGCGGTATCTAAGTGAAGGGGTAACCCCTTCAATTGACTAAGCCTTTGAAGGGGTTACCTTCACGAAAGGGTTTTTTTCGGGTAACCCAGGCTTAGCCAATCATCGTGAAGGTCAGGGCATTCATACTTGTACCCAAGCTGGGCCTCAATATATAACTATTTTTGTTAGTTGTCGCGAATTTGGCAACTTGGTAGGTATTATGTGACGACACTCGCGAGCGCGATCCAATAATATATGGGTAGGTAATTATTGTTTATAGTAGTGAGTAAATTAGTTATTATAAAGTTAGTATTGTTTTGTGAGTATTGTGAAAATTGATGACGTATTTATTATTAGGGTAAAAGCACCAAAAGTTGTTTTTTTGTTCGGAAATCCCCTCGGATACCTCCCCTACCGGAGCCGGAAGGGGAGGTTATGTCAGACTCGCACCGACTAAAACCGCACGCCGACTGTGGGTCGCGGTGCTAGGCCGGAGGTGAGGTTGTCATCGACATATCCCTCGCACCCCGGCTGACCCAGAGCCATCCCTTACGGTCTGACCCTCCACAGGAGGGGGGACAACGGTGTCCCCCACTCGCCCCCGGAATGGGGAGGGGACGCTGATATAGTAGTACTTCCGAAAAGAAACCTTTATTGTATGAAAAGTAACCTATTGGCATACAAGATGCGTTAAAAGACGCTTAATGGCATCTATAAGACATGTTCAAAAATTTTCATGAGGCGTGGCCCGCAGCCTGAAATGGGGGGGGGGGGGGATTGTGTCACTTCGACTTAGACACCCCCTCCCACTCCCACCCTGCCTCCCGGCGGGGGGTTATGTTGGATACAAACCGACTAAAGTTACACGCTATCCCTATGTTATTAGCTGTTAAAGGTGAAATTGCTACTGGCATGGTGATTGATAAATCACGCTAACCCCCTCAGATATGACCACATTGTCCCCATTTGTCCCCAGATAGGTGCTACCACCTCGACCAGCTTCTGCTAGGGTGACAGGCGATTTCACTTATCTTAACCCCCAGGTCCGCACTCTTAGAGGGCGGAGGTCGTTGAGCGATGAGCGACCTCTAACGCCTGAGTCACGTCCAGCACGTTTTGCGGGCCGGAAGAGATCTGAGTCTCCTCCGGACCCGCTCCCCGCCTTCTTCTCGAGCATTACTTGCTCGCAGAAGGAGGAGGCGGCTGCCAACGCAGACTGTTGCGCGTGAGAACTCTAGCGAAGGAATTGGTTGCCCAGGACGGGGTGATGTTGGCGATGTCCCTGGATATAGCCAACGCGTTCAACATCTTGCCTTGGAGTTGCACATATATCACGAAGTGCCTCTATATCTTAGCCACATAGTCGGGGCGTATCTGACGGAGAGAGCCGTCGTTTTTTCAATCATGACCGGCGTCGGTCGTGGGATGTCGTACGGTATTCCGCAATCCGCTCTTGTAGAACATCGGCTACGATTAGGCGCTTCGTAGTGAGCTCGCAGATGGTGCCACCGTCACGTGTTATGCTGATGACACGCTCGTGACGGCTTGTGGTGCTACTTATCACGAAGCGACCCTAAAAGCCACGACCGCGCAGTTGCCTAAGTCGCAGAGCAGATCCGGTGGCTCGGTTTTGAGGTGGCTCTGCATAGAACTGGAGCCCTAACATGGGGCACCTACGAGAACATAGTGAGTGGCATTCCCATCGGCATTAAAGCCCAATAGAATGAATACCTGAATGAATACTTGAGGCTCGTGCTCGGTAGCATCTCCGAAGTCTGGCCCCCAAATTGAAGGGCGCAGCCAACGCACTGGCGTGGCTACTGCCCAAGAAGAGCCTCCTGGACTACTATATTGAATTTCCAAAATCATAAATCCCCAAAGGGATGGATGACTAGGAGACTTTACGCGGAGACTATGCGGAAGCCCCGTAGGTCAACAAGGCGCGGCTGCCTCAGAAACCACAATGGGTACTGGCCAACAGGGTCATTACGGAGGCGGTGAGTCTCCTAGGTGGAACCCTACCATGACACTGGAGGGGAGAGCCCGGTGACGAGGAAGCAGAAATGGGTACCCGAGCCTCGAGAAATCGAAGCCGTGAAGTCCCGGCTCGACCAGTACATGGTTGGTGAAGTGAACGACTTGCAAGACTACGCGTACACCTTGAGAGCGGTGACAAGACCAATGATGGAGGACTGGCTAGAGCGAGAAACTACCTTGTGGCCTACATGGTAGTTTCTCGTATCTGCTGACACAGGTACCTGAATACTGGGAATGATTGTTTCGGGGTTTACCTGTGTCAGACGACGAGGGAGTCAACGTCCGAGTGCCTTCACTTCACTGCGATGCAAACGAAAACTGTACACGTTGACCAAGTGCTCGACGTGTAAGACGCCACAACGGGCCCTAGTAGTCGCCCTAGGAGTGGGAGTTCTATCGCTCAGCACCTTGCTCACAAAGGATCGGTGTGCGAGCGCGTGGGCTACGTAAGTTGCGTAAGTTACGCTTTCAAAGGCAAACCGCTGAATCGATTTGTATGCAATTTGGTACGCAGATAGATTAGAGCTTGGTAAACGTCGTAGACTATATTTGGTTGGCATAACCAAGATCTATGCGGGCGGAGACGCGCGGGAAACAGCTAGTGAACTCATTATCATCTTCATGGAGACGGATTTTCCTGATTGCATCCGAGACCGAATTGACCTCAAAGCTCAGGGTCCATCTTTAGGCTCTTCCTCCTACACTTCGTACGATCTGAGGCGTCCATGGTAGTGAGACCTTTTGCACGCATATCACTCTCCACAACGTTAAGCCAGCATTCCTAGCACGAACAGCTATCATAATCGTATAGCAAGTGTACTAAGGGAACCGAGCATACCAATACCCTTACTTTTTTTACAACCCTCAATACCCTTACTTTTTTTTCCTCGCGCGGAAATACCCTTGGATACCTCCCCGCCGGAGCCGGAGGGGGAGGTTATGTCAGACTCCAACCGACTAAAACCGCACGCCGCTGTGGATCATCGTGCTAGGCTGGAGGTGAGGTTATCTTCGACATATCATAGAATAAATGTTTTTTTTTTCATCAAACCCCTACGTGTGGGGTATCTATAGATCGGTCTCTTAAAATGCTATTGAGGTTTCTTACACCATTTTTTTTCTAAACTGAATAGTTTTTTATACTAAAGTGAGTAACTCAGCTAAATGGCTTAAACTGGCGAACTGACCCTACTGGTGTTTTTGATGCTTCGTAATAAGTATCGAAATTCCAATTTAAATGAAATTCGACGAACGAAACAATGAGAAAGACAAGAACAAGTAAAGACACGAAAAATAATGTGCATTAAGTAAAATTAAACTGTATTAACATATCAACAAGAAATATTATTCCATGTTTACAAGTCAGCGGCAACTTCGTTACTATAGCGAGTAGATGATACAATGTTGCGCCGAGCCGGCTGAGCGTCTTGTGCGATCGTAGTTATGCAATTTTCAAACTTACGACACTTCTCAAAAAGTGTACATTTCAATGTCTTAGGTTGGAACGGCTTACCCAGGTTACAGTGTTACTGGGTTTTGAAAGGGTAACCCTTTCGGAATGGGTTTTTTACACCCGTTCGAAAGGGTAAGCCGTTCGTAAGGGTTTCTTCATTAAGCGCTTAAAAAAACCCCTTCAAAAACCCTTTCAACGAGTACCCGTCCGGTCCCTGGTTTAAAGATACATATGCTTAATTTTTTTCATATTTTTCTTGTTAAATTTGGCGAATTAAAACAAGAAATTCGTTTTGAGAATTTTGGTTCCATTACATTTTTTCTTACGAATTAGTAGATTATGTGATAAGTATAACGCAAAGAATAAATTGAGAAATATGACGTATTACTTATTATTACGTTTATCCCTAATATTTTATGTAGAAAATTAAAAGTAACAATTATTATGCTTTAAATGCGTTTGTTTTTTTTACATCGCTAGTCTTGTATACACGATTTTTTTTTATTTGTTATATTAACTAGCTAAGGAAATTATCTTAAATGCGCTTACTTAGCCAAAAAGATAAACTTAGAAAATAATAACAGCTGTATGACTGTTTACTTTTTATGAACATAAAATAAATTAGAATAAGAATAATTACTGCTTTCTTCCACTCAAAACTTTTCTATACGCCGAAACATAAGACTACTTACTGCGTCGCGGCTGTAAAATAAGAACGATTACTTCTTTCTTTCACTAGAATATTTTCATTTCACCGAGAAGTAAGATTAGATACTGCGGTGTGGGAGTAGACAGCGCTAACATAAGTGTGAATACATCGATGCGGGGGACGGGGCGGGTGCGTATCCACGCGCTTGACAGTCAGTGCCCGTTTCTAGGTCAAGGTAATACCTGCGTTAACGCATTTGCGAAAGCAAAACAACAACAATTGAGTGGTTTTTCTTCTTATTTTAAAGTAGTGACCTGAAATGTATAACCGGACGCAGTACAGTAGGGCGAGAAGAATTTTGAAGTTATTAGGTGAGTAAATGTTTAGATTTAATTGTTGTATAAGCTAAAAAGAGATTATAACACAATGTTTCTTTTTATAGGACACGTCAATTTGACTTCACCTCGCCTGATGTTAAGCAAAGGCAAAGTGTCGGAAAGAGGGTCACCATCGGAAACATGTACCATGTTAACAGTGGTCGCACTCAGCTTGACGGCCTCATTAGATGCCTTTTCACGCCCCGCTTAAAGGACCCGAGACTGTAGGAAGAAGGAAACACGTGAGCTGGCAGGGAGTACCAGGTCTTAATGGTGCGGCATAGGAATGAGTCACTGTAACGCTTGGTTCTAGCTGGTATACTCTGCACCGTATATGGATGGCATCTTAGCCCTGCACGTCTCGTCCTGTGTAGCAATGGAGAGGGTGGGACTAATTGGAAGAGCTTGTCAGAACATTCACCATAGTAGAGACGGTAGAATACTGCCTAAGACGCAACATCTCTACGCATCTGCAAAGGCTCCAGGGTGTTCATGACCTCACGATTCCTAATAATGCGGACTGCACGTCGCTCGCTGCAACCTGTCAAGAGCATCTAGTAAGTACTTTGCGGAGCTGCCCCAGAGATGTGAGCAGTATTCCACGCAGGAACGAATTTGGGTCTTGTATAGAAGACACCGCTGCTCCGGCGTGAAAAAACGTCTCACTCTGTTCAGGACTGCAAGTTCACGCGAGGCTGATTTGATGATACTTTCGATATAGTTGTTACTCAGTTTGCAGCGAACATCCATACCGAGGATACTGAGGTGATCCTGCAGTGGCAATGGTGTGCTCTGAAGAGTGGGAAGGGGAAGGAAAGGAGATACCTTTGCTGTAAACGCACATGCCTGGGTCTTCTAGGACCCTCAGAAAGTATTGCGAAAAAAAGTTTTTATATATGAGAGACTGGTCAGCTATAATCTATTTCTATAATAAATAAATAAATAAATTATTTATGAGTAAAAATAAGTACGTTCCAATATCAAAATTTCTCTCTGCATTTTTTGCAAGATAATTTCAATTATTGTGTCTCATTGAAAAATGGATCTGCTTCGGGAACATTTCCGCGCTATGATTTTCTACGATTTCAAGTGTCGCCTGAAATCAGACGAATCGTACGATAGACTTCAAATGGCATTCATGGATGAAGGCCCTTCCAAGGCGACCGTGTATCGTTGGTATAACGAATTCTAGCGCGGTCGACTGACTTTGGAGGATGAAGAAAGAAGTGGTCGCCCTTTGACGGCTGTTACGGAAGAAAACGTGCTAGCAGTGAAAAATTTAATCCAAGATAATAGACGAGTCACATATCAAGAGATTCAGCACATTCTTCAGATTGGATCGGGAAGCCTTCACGAGATTTTACACGTGCATCTTCGTGTGAGAAGGATAGTTTCACGCTGGGTGCCGCACAATCTCACCGATGCTCAGAAGCAGGCCCGGGTGGAATGATGTAGTGATATGATAAACAAGTTTGAAGCAGGCGCGTCTCGGCGTGTTTATGACATCATTACAGGTTATGAGTCGTGGATTTATCAGTATGATCCAGAAACAAAACGGCAGTCGACGGTTTGGGTGTTTCAAAATGAATCAACTCCTACCAAAGTGAAGCGATCTAGAAGCGGAGGGAATATTTTGATCGCGAGTTTTTTCAATTTGTCTGGCTACTTGTTATCAATCCCTTTACGAAATCCAAGAAGCATCAACGCTGAATGGTACACTACCAAATGCTTGGCAGAAGTTTTCTCTGTAGTGAGCTACAAGCGACCAAACACAGGGCTCCGCGGGATACTACTCCACCATGACAACGCGCCCGCACACACCGCGCTTAAAACGCGGGACTTCCTGGACAGCACTCCGGTTAAACTCCTAGGTCACCCTCCTTACAGCCCTGACCTTGCACCGTGCGACTTCTTTTTATTCCCGAAAATAAAAAATCAGCTCAAAGGGATACAATTTTCGTCGCCGGAAGATGCGCTGTCAACGTTTGAGCAGGCTGTAAACGAGGTATTTTATTTATTTATTTATTTAAACTTTTTGCACAAATACAAATTGATTGTACAAAGGCGGACTTAATGCCATGGGCATTTTCTGCCAGTCAACCTTAGGGTGATGCAGAGATATTTTGGTCAAAGGTAGGTGCGCGAAGTGTTCTGGTGAGAATTTTTGCCTAGTTTGGTACACATGCTTACATAATAAATATGAAATTAAACTTAATAAACATAAACATAAGAATATGTTCATACATATGTTAATATATACAAACATCATAGACTACATACCATAAACTTATTATATACTACATACACATATATAGATCAATATATACATATTCACACATATCCATACATATACATACATAGACCTACTAGCACATAAATACATAGTATAGTATAGTATATCTATATTGTGCACACCAAGGATATAAACATGTGTTATTTAGTCGTACATCGTGGGTATTAACAATAGGCGGCCTTATCACCTAGTGGCAATCTCTTACAGGCAACCTTTGGATGGAGAAGAGTGTTCGAGTCTATCTTTGGGCAGTATGGTGTACAAAGTCAGTTTTTGGTACACGAGTACTTATAATATATATACATACCTGAATATACCTACATACAATTTACACAATATACTTATATATATATACACATACATATATACAAGATATACATGCATACACCATGCAATATGATACATACACATATATACTTACTATAAAATGACCTATCTTGTCGTTTACGGAGTGGGGAAAAATTAAAAATAAACTAAATGTAGCCGATGTCCCGCAGGTAGTGATCATTGACGGAATTTTTAAATGCTGTTATGGATTGGGCGCGTCTAATACTTACCGGTAAAGCATTCCACAGACGAACAGCTTGGACGGAAAAGGATTTGTCTGTGTACTTTGTGGAGTGCCCCGGCATTTTTAATTTCAAATTCTCTGCCGATCTCAGAGACCTGGAATGTGTAGCGTCCAGGAACTCAAATCGTTGTTTAAGGTAAAAGGGGGTGGCAGGATTAAAAAGTATACTGTACAATAATGAGAGTATGTGAGCGTTCCGGCGAAGACGGATAGGTAACCACTTGAGCTATTTCGGTAATCAGAAATGTGATCGTATTTGCGTAGACCGAATATGAATCTTATGCAGAAGTTATGGAGTCTCTCAAGCTTATTCAGTTGGTCTTCAGTGAGATCTAGATAACTGGCATCTGCATAATCGAGGATGGGAAAGAGAAGAGACTTTCTACTACATACACATACATATACATATATTACATCTATCTATACATATAATAAATCTGTAAACGATCGATGTCTGTACATGGAAAGGAAATGAGAAAAATTTATATAGGGGGACTTTATAAACGTAATAGAAGCCAAATCAACGTTTTTTGGAATTTTTGTCTGTTTGTCTGTTTATCTGTTTATCTGTTTCTCTGTTTCTCTGTTTCTCTGTTTCTCTGTTTCTCTGTTTCTCTGTTTCTCTGTTTCTCTGTTTCTTTGTTTCTCTGTTTCTCTGTTTCTCTGTTTGTCTGTGAGTTTGTGCACGCTAATCTCAGAATCGGCTGAACGAATTTGGTTGCAGTTTTCACTAATATATTGTGGTAGGCTTCACTTAACATTTAGTGTTTGTTTTATTGAAATCGGTTCATAAATAAAAAAGTTATGTCAATAATAGCATATCACGGCTAACAATTTTTGATTGTGTGAATAGATCGAACCAATAAAGAAGCAACAATGCTTACAAGAAGATATTATTTCGGTCATAGGAATCTGAAGAACTCCGAGAGGCCAGAGTTCTACATCTCAGCCAAGTCAGGTTAGGTTACTGCAGAATCTTCGGCACAGCAAGTGTCTCGATAGAATTCACATTGTTCTCGAACGATTTTCTCTCGAATCCAACAAATTAGTAAGCAGCTGGTTCGGTAAAAAGACTCCTGGCTTTCATAATTAATATCATCACGCTATTATAATCAGGAATGGGACAGAACGTTTTTATGACATAATATGTAAACGTCTATTTCGCACCATGATTTCATGGTAACTGTGGCTCAATACGTCTGCGGTGGACTTATAACTTAGCTGCGTCGCGTTCGAATCCATCTAAAATGTAATTTTCCTTTTTAATGGTTTTTTATTTACGTTTGTTTAACTTTTTTATTTTATTGTGTATTTGTTGTATTTTATTGTATTTATAGTTTTATTTGAAGTAAAATATAAATTCTATGCTTAGTATTCTATAGGTAGTACATAAAACTAGGCTGTGTGACAGTAATAGTAGAACTTATTATATAATATTCTTAGATCTATACAAAATTCTTCATTTCGGAGAATGAAAAAGTGGTCCCACCCGCCTGAGAAGTCATAAAACTGAAACTGGTATCCCCCATTGATACCGATTCTACCACATCGGGGCAAGCGCAATATTGGAAAGACTCCTAATAGGCTCTTTCACTCGCCGTGGTGCGGTAGAAATGCTAAAATACAGCCAGGGAGACAACGTCTTTATGCAACTGCAGACATTATACAATGTTAGTGACCTGATGACTACCAACGCACGCCGCTGCGATATCGATTCAGTCTAATAAGTAGGTATCTAATAGTAAATACGTAAATCTATCCCAGAAATGATAACATAACATAACAACGTATGTATTAGGTATATAAAAGATACCGCTGCTCCTATTATATAAAAGAGACTGAATGTGGGCAGAGAAACACTCAGTTCCGGTAAATTTCATCAGACCAAAAAAATCCGCCACGTGGACATAACTCCAGTATCAATTTGGAAGTATCTACATCATCTGCTGGAAACAAGCTTACCAATACAAGGAATATATTATAGCAAAATGAGGCTATATGACCCCATCCAATTCAATACTGTATTTGCTCTCTTGCCCACTGCGCCCCTGTTCTCTACCTGTGTATAAAGCAATGAACAACGATGTGACTGTGGTCGATGGAATTTATCATAAAACTGGAACTACCCACCATTGGCTCGGCAAAGAAGAGAACCACTGCTCACTGCTCAGGGGGTGCAAGGCACCGGGTTTTCTTGAAACTATTTTGTGTGATACTTGATGTACTTATTTTAATTTGTTCAGTTCGTAAGTGGTGGCAGCATGTTTTAAGAATTTGGGAGGAAGGAAGAATATTTAAACCATTAAAACTGGTGAACATTACCAAGTCCACATATAACAATGTTCATCACATACTTGATAATGATTTCGTCAGCAAAATGTTGGATTTTCAAAATCCTTCCGCAATATGTACCAAGCCCATAGAAGAAGTCTGTAAATTTTCGTAGTTTTCAGTAGTTTAGCCCTGTATTTATAAGTCAGTCACTCAAAAGACTGTCTTCATAATATTTAATTTAAAAATACAAGGTGGAAGATGTCAAGCGAGTTAGTTTCTTTTTTTAAATAAAGAAATGTTTCCTTTGCGTAAAATTCACTATTTCCAGTATTTCGGGTACATCCGTTCCAGTTGGGATGAAAATCTTCCACCATGTTTAATAATGAGTTTGAGCTATTCCGAACTAAACGCGGACGAAGTCGCGGGTAACAGCTAGTATCAAATATATACAAACTAAGAAAAGAATGTAACGGATACAGACTGAACCCGATTTCCAACTCTTCTACCGATCTTTGTTGTAGAGCAAACGTACTCTGGCCTTGAATATAAAACGGCTTGCGGACATCCTGACTTCCAGAGGAAGCGCATTCCATAAAAGAATAGCTTGTACTAAGAAGGAAGAGTGAACAAGACTTGACGTGTGAGTGGGACAGTGTAGGAGAAGGTTGTTAGAAGAGCGTAAGTTTTTATTATGGGTAGAGCCAAGTAAGTGGAGCTGAGACTTTAAATAAGCTGGGGCGTTGGGAGAGTTTAACAGAGTATATATCAAGGTGACCGCTCTTAGACTGCGTCGCCGTCGTATAGGCAACCAACCCAGCTCTGTACGATACTCTGAAACGTGGTCGTACTTCCTAAGATTGTAGACGAATCGAATGCAATTGTTCAGAAGTCGGTCTAGTTTATAGAGCAGATCAGCATTCAGGTCGAAATAGCATACATCACCATAGTCGAAAATAGGAAAGATTAAAGTTTGCATAAGCATTGCTTTGGTTTTAGGTGGAAGAAAGTTTTTAAGACAGTAAAGAAAAGAGCCCTTAGTGTACCGGTTACCCTCTGGCTGACGCTAGTGACTTGATCCCGCCAACTCAGAGTTGAGTCAAGGTGTAATCCTAGGTCCTTAACACCGAGTGTAACAGGAATTATTTTCCCATTAAAAATAATAGCTGGCATCGTCTCGTCTTTTAACCTTCTCATCATATAGCTACTCCCTATTATAATGCTCTGACATTTGTCAGGGTTCACTGCCAGTCCGAACCTGCTACACCAGTTACATATAAAGCTCAAGTCAGCGTTTACTCTAACAATAGCCTCTGAGATGTTATCCACAGAGGCTTGGCTATACAACTGCAGGTCATCGGCATACAAGTGATATGAACATTGAAGATCGGAGGTTATGAAGTTAATAAATATGGAGAAAAGAAGAGGAGAAAGTATACCGCCTTGAGGGACCCCAGAGTCCAGATTACACCAACTCGATGACTTCTCGTCGGTACAAACAGACTGCTGGCGACCCTGAAGATATGAAGAGAACCAATCCAGGTCATCAGATGAGATTTTAATGTGGGCAAGAACTGATAAAATAATCTCATGGTTCACACAGTTGAACGCATTGGAAAAATCTACTAGGACCATCACAGTAGCCTTAGTCTTTTCCATGCCATCCCCGATATCACCCGTAACCTTTAGGAGTGCAGAGGTAGTACTATGCCCTGGCCTGAATCCTGATTGCAGAGGACTCAGTATGTCATTGTGATGTATAAAACTAGACAACTGTCTATGCACACATGCCTCCAGCACTTTGGATAGAAAGGGTAGGATCGAGATAGGTCGAAAGTGCTTAGGAAGGGAGGGATTAGAAATTTTGGGAAGGGGACGAACAAAGGCCTTACGCCATAACATAGGGAAATTACCAGAATCTAGGGAGAAGTTGATGATGTGTGTGATAGCTGGGAGTAGATGGTCCAGGATAGCAGTAATCATCCGACGGCTAATATTGTCGCAGCCCACAGCCCTAGATTTGATGGACAGGATAATTTTTTTAATCTCATCCGATGTAACCGGAGAAAACTGAAAGGGAGCATAACTGGGACTGGTCAGTCCGGCTATGAAGTCTACCGTTTGACGCTCGGTTAGACTATCAATTGCAGGTGAGGTGGAGAAATGACGATTAATAGCATCTAACTCGATTGTCTTAGGTAGCTCCAACTGCCTTGTCCTACCAATTCCCAGTGTCCCAAGAAATTTCCAGATATTCGCTGGTGATGAGCAAGTTATATTTTCGAAGATATGACGGCGTTTAGAGTTCCGTATCACTTGGTTACACCGATTCCTGACAGTTTTATAATAGTCCCAATTGATGTCCGAACGATGTTTTTTAAATTTTAGAAATGCCCGATCTCTTCGTTTCATTGCAGTTCGGACCTCATCTGTAAGCCATGGTGCTGGGGGATGCTTTAACCTCACCCTTCTAACAGGGGCATGTATATCGTAGAGGTTATTTACGGTTTTGTTGAAAAACAGAACTTTATCATCAACCGTGGCAGCATCTACCAAAGGTGCCCAGTTGATCTTGGCAGCATCAGCAAACAATTTACTTTCGTCCATGCGACCAAAACAACGCCTATGCAGTACTTTCGGTTTGAGTTTAGGAAGTTTGAGAGTATATTGTTGTTTTCCGGATGGAAGAGTAAGATAGCCAGTGTAATTACTGTAGTCTCAAGGCCTAAGATCCCTAGCCCTCGAAGTGGGATGGCGCCATCGTGTTGTTAGGAGTTGTGTTCAAAAGTAAATTCCTAACATTGCGATCAGTTATGGACTTTCCATCAGGTGCATCGTCTGTTTGTCCGTCCCACTTATGACATAAAATAAACGTGGAAGATGTTTATCGCGTGGAATTCATCTATACCGTCATTATGTGGTGTCCGCGACTGGAATGGATTTACAAAATATTTTCCCGAAGGAATGAGATAATTTCCTGCTAAATTCCCAAAGGAATGAGATAATTACGTCGATCCGTTGCTCTGTTTCGTCGTGAAAGAAGGAGAAAAACCGGACAACTCGGACCGGCTTCAGATTCGGCAAAATTCACTGATTACACTCCCACTCGTAAAGGATGCATGACGCTTACATTTGCTACGTGTTGTGACAAATGTCGGCCATGTTATGCACCCACTTTAAAAATAACCTATTGTAAAACGTATTTCAACATTGACATGCTCTTTTTCATTTTGTCATGTTAAACTATTAAAGTAATAAGGTTTAATGTTCTCAAGTATATTTATATTAATCTATGTTTGCAACCACTGCTTCTTTAGGTTTTTTATAATGTAAACTTTTTCACGATGATTAGTTTATTTGTATTAATTTATCTTATTTGTTGTAGAAATTTAAACTATGGTATTTTATTATTGAAAATACAAATAAACTGTCACAATAATGTATATTTAGAACTTAAATATATATAAATTAAATATCATGGCATTTTATTAATATATTTTTGCTTGCCACACATTAACGTGTATAATAAAGAACCCAAAGTTTTGTTCTTTCTAATGCTAAAAAAAATAGACTATAGTGACCGGCAATACGGTTTCAGACAGAAACGGTCAACGGGTGATCTTCTGGCGTACCCACCTTTGGGTGAGGCTATGGAAAAGCACGGCGAGTCACTGGTAATTAGTTTTAACATCGCCAAAGCTTTCGATATGATATGGAACAAATCGCTTCTTTCCAAGCTACCAGCCTTTCGCCTGCCTCCCGGACTGTGCAACTGGGTTGCAAACTTCCTGCAAGGGCGTCGTATTCGCGTCCTTTGTGATGGACGAGCTTCGGAGTTCTTGCAGGTGAATGCTGGCGTGCCGCAGGGTTCCATCTTATCTCCTACTCTCTTCTGCATATCAATCAATCAAAGAATCAAATTCATTTATTCAGTTTATTTATTCAAATTTACAATAATGTCAATCACAGAAAAAAAAATCTTTGGAAAATGATTCTTTCGTTGATTTGGTAGGTTGGTTCTACAAGAAACTCAGTGAACTCGATTATCATTCTTTTTTTTAAGTATGGTTTTAGTAAAACAAATTTATACAGTGCGAGCAGATGAGATTAGGATGACCATGCATCTTTATCATAGTATTTGTCTAAGTTATAATAACCTTTTCTTATTAAGCAATTTTTCACTTAAATTTTAAATTTAATAAGTGGCTTGTCTATCAGATCCTGAGGAATTTTATTAAACATGACATTCTTTTTAACAGTAGCATTCATTGCTATGCAGACGACGGTACCTTATACGGGATTTATTACGCACATCCTGCGGCCAAGCATCGCGGAAAAAAGGCAGCTTCTTGTCACTGAGCTGGACCGAATCCTGGACCACATTTCCCAATGGGGCGCTGCGAACCTGGTCGAGTTCAATGCCAAGAAGATGCAGGCATGTGCGTTTACAGCAAAGGTATCTCCTTTTCTTCCCGTTTCCACTCTTCAGAGTACGCCAATGCCACTGCAGGGTCACCTCAATATCCTCGATAAGGATATTCGCTGCAAACTTAGTAACAAAAACTATATCGAGAGCATCATCAAATCAGCCTCGCGTAAACTCGGTGTTCTGAACAGACTGAGACGTTTTTTCACGCCGTAGCAGCAGTGTCTTCTATACAAGACCCAAATTCGTTCCTGCGTGGAATACTGCTCACATTTGAATGAATTTTTACAGCATTTAGTATGCTAACTATATAAATCGAATCCACCGTCGCCTTAAAGACTTATAAGATGGGAAATTTGAATCACATCGGGCGTGTCTCGGTAGCCGAATTGGTCAAGGTATTCCCCCTGTAAGGGAAAGACTGCGGGTTCGAGTCCCGCCCGAGAAGATTCTTTTTACAACAACAATTTTGTCTTTAGATGAGTTTTAGCTTGAAGAAACCGGCCGAAAACTCCTTCCAAGGAGCCCTGATGACGGAGCCCGTCAGCACCACAAAACCTCCGTCGCGACGAGGTTTCCCGCACCTCCACTCCTCACTCCAGCTGCAACAGTTACTGCTTCGCCCACACGCCAGGAGCCACTGCTTCACTCCGGCCGCATCAACTTGGGGAGCCAATTCTTCCCTCCAGGTGCAACAGCTACTTCTTCACTCAAAATGCAACAGCCACCTCTCTACTCAAGGTGTTTCAGCTTTGGAAGCTACTCCTTCTCTCATCATAAGACAAAAATTGTCGTTAAAAGGTAAACTTTTTAATATCTGAATTTAGAAGTAGGACCTTTTCTAAGTGGCCAGGGGATTTGGTAAAAATGGTGAGAATTCGTGCTGGCAGGTCATGTAAATTTTAAACAATAAACCGTCGCCATGGAGACAGACAATAAAAATAAACAGGATAAATTAAAATGTCAAATGGTAGCAATTTGGAAATCATTGTTAAAGATATCAAAAATATAAAAATTGAATTCAAGAATTAAAATAGAGGGAGAAATACATGAATGAATGAAGCCAACTAACTAAATGCAATGAGGAATGAAACTAAGGTATGAAAATATACGATACTTTGGTAGAAGTGTTAGAAAACATAGCGTAATGCTACAACCTAAGTGGTATAAAAGATATCCTCGCAATCATGACGGCTGAAAACTAAATAACGACCAATAAGCTGCGACAGAATCCGTTAAGAAAAACATACAGAACAGAAAAAATTGAGAATCTCCTGCTTTTTTTGAAGTCGATTAAAAAAGCAGTTTTATTTCAATGAGCAATAAAATCAACTATAAGTAATAGAATAACACAAAATACATCGCTATAGAACTATTGATAAAAGTTTTCTTTCATGTAGACTTCCTTCACTCATAGTGCATAATAATATTATATTAAAAAAAAAATTAGAATTGTTAAATACAAGCAGTTAAGGTTGAGGTAGGGAACGTTATTCGGGGTCATTCCTCAACCCGCGGAAGGCCACGAGTTGGCACTTTGAAATTTTTGATTATTATTTACATGTCGTCAACAAGCGCGATTGTTAAAATTGACCTATTTGTGTACAGTCAGTTACAAAAACTTTGTAACAAATTTAATATAGTTAGGTACCTTATATGTTAAGATATTTTAGGCTAAGTTATAGTACTTATATAGAGGAAGTTTGAAAGTGGCACCTGGGGATGAAATATGTAGAAGCGAGTGACTGTCGTGGTATGAACATACTACGTATCTGCGTAACAAACATAGACTTCTACTTCCATGTTATTGGCTTAGCAGGGTTAGTGATTCTTTTAAGGGGGATGGTATACGTTTTTATAACAAACTGACAGAATCGATCCTTGGTATGCCTGACGATAAATTCAAAACCTTTGTAAAAACCACCTTATCCAAAAAGGCATACTATAGGATAGATGATTACTTGAAAGATAAAAATGTCTGGCTTGAGCATGGTGCAGGCCCCTCGTAAATTGCTATAATTACAGCATGGTACTGTATTAGTTACGTGACTTATTTGTTACATTATGTAACTTTGTTTTAATTCTTAATTATAAAGAGTTTTATTATACTTGTTGACATTTAGCTTTAAGAAAATAAATATTGTAAATTGACGTCCAAAAAATGCCGCAGTGGAGTTTGTTGCGCCGTTTCTTCTCCACCAGCGCCTTGGAAGCGGTGGTAAACTTAGATTAAGTAGAATTAAAATTGACGTCAATAAGAAAAAAATTCATTGTTCTATATTGAAAAATAAATGACTATGACTATGACTACGAGGAGGAATGAAAGTAATCTTGTACAACACAACGCTAGCTAGACCATGGTAAAATTAGCTTAAGTAGGTTGTGTTTTGGAATCTAGAGTGCGGATAAACATCATACAGTTTTTTGTGTTGTTTATATAATATAGGGGAACACCCCAAAAATTCCGAAATATTTACTTTCGAATTTCACAAATTTTTCCCGATTTTCAAAATTCCGAATATTATTCCTACATAACAAAACTCCGACTATTCAAGAACTCGGTATTTATTTATCCGAATATTATAAATACGAATTATCACTATACCGAATTTCAAATGTACGATTAATTAGAAATCCGTAATGTTGTTGGCCCGAAAAACGTCACTCCGAATATCAAATTTCCGAAAATTCATTATTTAAATTCCAAATTTGCATTAAAAATAAATAAAACTTGACTTGTTAAATTGATTTGCCACGTAATGCATGAAGAGTTTCATAGGTAAGTAGTCACGATTTTTTAAATTTAACTAATAATTTCTCTCCCATTATTCAATATAAAAATTAAGCTAAACCCGACTTGCCGTGGTCCTACTGCCGCAGTACTAGTCTTCCATACACTAGAGTGTTATTTATACATCGAAGGTGCAGAGCAAGGGCAGTCCTCCAGTAACGAAGCTCAGGCGCCCGGGTTAACTGGAGCGGCTGGGGCGGCGACCAGTAAGCCGAAGCTGCGGAAGCGAGCGTACTCTAACCTCATTCAGCTCAATGACAGGAACGCCCCTATACGAGCAATCAAAATCAAGCTACCATCCTCACCATAGCTAACAGATGAGGTAAAACTGCTCATTTCAAAAAAACCTGCTGTTAAGTTTAGATACAAGATTAGGCCTACCGGCACTAACTGGCAGAGATATGTATCTGTTCGAAATCACTGCATTAAGGTGTGTAGGAATGCACAACGCCAGCATATTATCTAATTCATCTGTCTCCTAAGGCACAGGATATCCTAGTTTAGGAGACAGGGTTCATCAAAATATGTTAACATAATTTACTTTAGATTAGTTAATAATGTATATTTTTAAGATCAACAAAGTTTTTATTATTATCCTCTTTATTCATTTTAAAAAACTTATAAACTTAACTTACTATTAACTTATTATTATTATCCTCTTTATTCATTTTAAAAAACTTATAAATTATATTTTTAAATACATATAAAAGAAAACATATATTTAAAAATATAAAAAATAGTATCCCACCGGCATCGAGTACAGGGACCAAGCTACCGGTGGTCAGGGCTCCAGAGAGAGGAACTTCCTCACGATGCGCGCCGTATCAAGGGGTACTGCCTTCTGCATCTGGCCCTTGACCCAACCATCCAACCCGAGCCTCTTCAGATGTTGGTCGAGGCTCTTTGCTATCAGTCCGTTGACTGATACGACTATCGGTACAATGATTGCTGAGTCAACATTCCACATGTCGACAACCTCGTGGGCCAAGTCCAAGTATTTAACTTGTTTATCTTTTTTAGCTTTCACGAGATTCTCGTCATGAGGAATGGTGACATCAACAATCAATGCTCGGCGTTCGGATCGGTCTATCACCACAATGTCAGGCTTGTTAGCTATAACAGTCCTATCAGTGATGATAGATCGATCCCAGTACAATGTGATATGGCTATTTTCTAGAACTGGCTCAGGAACATACCTATAGTACGGCACCTCAACTTCCACAAGGTTGTATTTCAGAGCAAGTCGCTGATGGATTATCCTGTGCAAGTACTCGCCGTTAGCAAGACGAGAACAACCGGAAGTAATATGCCTGAGGGATTCACCAGGTTGGTGACACGCTCGACAGATGTCAATCGTGCCATCCCTCATGATATACTTCCGGTAGTTATTCGTCTTAATAACTTTATCTACAATTGCACAGACAAAACCTTCAGTTTCCCCAAAGAGGTCACTGAAACGTAGCCAGGATACGGATGCCAGTAGATCTACTTCGGGCCTGTGTAGGGCCCGATAGAACCTACCATGTACCTCCTTACTCTGCCATACCTCCCTGCGGCTGTCAGTGCTAACTATTGTAGGCCTGCGCCAGTTCTCTTTAGCCAAACCGAGCGGGGTGAGCCCGGTATCTACGTTGACTACATCACGATGCATGTCCACGTTCGACTTAAGAAAGTAGTCTCTGAGATTGCACACCTCGCGATTATGAAGGGTCTTAGCATTTAAAAAACCTCGACCCTCACATTTCCGCGGGATGTACAATCTCATGACTGACGACCGTGGGTGGTGCATTCGAAATGCAGTTAACTGAGTCCGGACTTTCCTATCGATGGTATCGAGTTCAGTCTGAGTCCACTTGAGTATGCCAAAAGAGTACATCAAGAGTGGCATGACCCAACTGTTACAGGCACGCACCTTGTTACCACCTGACAAAAGACTGTTAAGTACCTTTTTCAGGCGGCCAAAGAAACGGTCCTGTAACATTTGTTTCATGTCGACCTCATTGATGCATAACGCCTGTGACTTACCCAAGTATTTATAGATCTCGGTTACGAGGAGTGATCTTAGGTTAGTGGAATCAGAGAGCTGTATACCCTCCGACTCCACCACCCGCCCTCGCTTTACATGAATGACTGCACATTTGTCCACACCAACGCCATTTTAATAGAATTACTGAATGTTTCGGTTACCTTCACTAAAGCTATTAATTGAGGATTGGTGTGGGCAAATAGCTTTAAATCATCCATGTAAAAGAGGTGGGATACCATCTAACCCTCTCTTCGTAGCCTATCACCTAACCCTGAATTCACTAGTAAAGCACTAAGTGGATTCAGGGTTAAGCAAAACCAAAGGGGACTCAGACTATCCCCCTGAAAAATACCCCGCTCTATTGTTATCGGCACGCCGCCACCCAAAGCCTGACGACACCCTGGATAGAAAAGAACCGTCCTCCATTGCCGCATACACGACCTTAAGAAGGTACATAGAGTTGTATTCACTTTATACAACTCCAGCACCCTCAAAAGCCATGTATGTGGCACGGAGTCAAACGCTTTCTTGTAATTGATCCAGCATGCTGTCAGATCTTTACGATTGTGGCGAGCTTGTTGGCTAATAGCCATATCAATCAGGAGGAGCTCCTTAGTACCCCGGGCCCCATTCCTACATCCATTCTGAGAGGCACACATAATAGAATTATTGTTTATATGATTGTTAATCTTAGCTCTCAGGATGGATGTAAGAAGTTTATAGACCGTTGGGAGACATGTAATCGGTCTTATTATTATTATTATATTCATAACTCTTTACAAAACGGCGACTCGTCAAGGGGCAGGAAATTTCTCAAGACTCTGGGAGTTCGAAAAACACGTCATGATACCATTCCTAAAGACTTAGATACTGATGTTCAGTATTTCACTGCCTCGTCCAACTTTGATAGGACTACAAAGGCACATACCATTAATTATTATCTTTCTACAGTTCCAACTCCTAACATGGCAACATTTGTCTTTAGTCTATTTACCGCTTGTGAAGAACAGCATCATGGCTATAACGTCCAAAGTAGTTGACTGTATCAGCCGGTGCATGATCCTTCCCATCCATGAAGAGATACTAACAATCATATTATTATGTTACATGCTAAACTATTCCATAACGAGTGGTACGTTACTATCCTCATGGAAAAATACCCTAATTACCCCCTTACTGAAGAAATCCAAACCATTTCTATAGACCGATTACCGAGCTATATCCATATAGCCATTCCTATCTAAAGTTCTCGAACGCCTCGTCAATAACCAACTGAGTGCGTATATTTCTAAAAAAAATCTCAATACCTATCAATCCAGATTCCATCCGTACAGCCTTATTGCATATAAAAGATGACATAATGCCAGACCTAATGTCATCTGGGAAGCGGGAAACGAACTGTTCTCTGTTTATTAGATTTCAGTAACGCTTTCAATACGGTGGAATTTGATATTCTACTATATGTACTCCGCTTTCTAACATATTTCCAGCGGTAATAGAATGGTTTCGTAGTAGTACTCCGCTCTCTAACATATTTCCAACGGTAATAGAATGGTTTCGTAGTTACCTGTATGCCCGTCGGCGGCGTATTCGCATCGAAGATGAATTTTCGAGTTCTTCTAATACCAGTGTCGGTGTGCCCCAGGGCGGCGTTCTTTCTCCTTTGCTCTTCTCGATTTTATTAATTCTATCTCTAATGTGCTTCGTTCTTCTTACTCTTGTCATGCATCACAAAACATGTCTGGATCACGTGACGTAATCACAAAACCTGTCTGGATCACTTAGGACCAACCGGGAAGCACGCTGCCTTGTAGTTCAAACAACACTTACGGATCATTATAGTATCGTTCTCCATTTAGCCACTGCTCAAATAAGTAAGCCCGAAAAAACTCATAGGCGTGTTGACCATTAATAAGTACTGGTAACCCACAACAGTCAATCAGAAATAGACAAAGAAGATACACGCGTTGTAGTTTCATGCCGGGACTCTTTAATGTTGCTACCAACAGATGATGAGGAGGTTAACTGTCTAATCCTGGGTTTAGGAGGTGACTGCGCTATTGGACTGGATATTATATCAGCAGAAATCCTCAAATTAAATTGAAAAGTATTGATTCCTGTGATTACATATATTTGTAACTTGTCATTATTTACAGGAACCTTCCCTGACGCCTTCAAAAAAGCTAGGATCCACCCGATTCACAAGGGTGGAGACAGGGGCTGTGTCAGCAATTATAAGCCTATATCAATCCTTCCGACATTATCAAAAATCCTGGAGCGGATAATAAATAAAAGGGGATCCTGCCTTTTCGCCGAAAATTGTTTGGCCGATTATCACTTGCCAACCAACGTTTCGCCTATTTTTCACTTTGACGACTAACGATTGTCAAATTTTTGTATGACAACGTTTCATTTGGTAGGATTATTGTTACGCTGATTATTGTCATGACAAAAAACGTTTGGGGCATTTATCTTTTGTCAGATTATTTATTAGGCCAGACAACTATTAGACGAATAACGTTTCGTCTGTGTAACAGTTCCCTTTCGTACATTGATATAATGTAAAAAAAAAAAACAATTTTACATTTCGCTGGTTAAATGCCAAAGGGCCACAACGCAAAAAAATCTGAAATCTATTTTTTTCCAAAAATGGCATCCAAATCATTATAACTTTTAAATTTGAAAAAGACACCCGTGATTTTAGCATCAAAAATGGTAAAATCAGACAACCGCCTTTTTGGCATTCCGCGACTTTGGTGACTCACTTCAGGACGAAACAGCCACATTTTCAGTTGAGCCCTCGTAATCGGCGTAAGTGCACGTATTTTATAAGACAAAGGGCCATATTGCGAAATATGTCTTAGTTTTAATTAAATTTTATAGACTAAAGTGCCATATTGTGGCTGTGTGGAATATAAATATCAAGTGAGTACATCATTATTTTATAAGCCAAAGGGCCATATTATAAAATGTGTCCGCTTTGCATTTTAATACCATGAGCTTATTATTTTTTTTTTAAGATGAAAATGCAGAACCAGAGTTGTACATAAGAAAAAAGTAAATACACTACTATTTCTTTACGAAAATTGGACATGTTTCTTTTGTGGCTGTATTGGTGTGTGTAATGGTTCGCTTGTATGTTTTTTTTTGCCAGTTAGTAAATTTATCTACCTAAACAATTAGGTATAGCTTGTCTAAGCCCAAATGACGTGCCCAACCACTTCTCTCACGCACACAAAGAAATTATACCTATTGACGATAAAATTCCTGAAACAATGGAACATTTTACTATTTTTACACTGAATATGATGTGAACGTTATTTCAGTTTAGACAAGCTATAGGTACCAATAATAACTGTGCTGCCTGACTCGTAGACTGTTTACTGCTGCCGTGGATGATGAAATCATTAGGAGTGGATAGTAGGGTCTGTGTTTGTATACGTATGGTGGTAATAGCCGAAAATGAAGATCTTCAAACTACATAACATAACATACATAACATAACATAAACTCACGCCTGTATTCCCCGAAGGGGTAGGCAGAGGTGCTAGCACCCACATTTCGCCAGTTTATGTTTAGGTCCCAATGTAATAGGTGGCGAGCCTATTGCCATTAACCGGGCACTTATAAACCTGCGATAAATACACACATAACTTCGAAAAGTCGAAAAGTCATTGGTGTGTGCCATGGTAAGCCTGGGATCGAACCCGAGACCTCGTCTAAGCAGTCCATTACCCATACCACTAGGCTACCGCAGATACCCATTTTCTTGAAGAGATCGATAAATTCTATGGACAGCTGTATGCATCACGTATCGTATCGTATGACTCAACGGAATGGACATAACGATGAAAACCATAGAGCCCCACTCACGCGCCATTACACCGAGGAGATACCCGATGTCGAGCAGTGCGAGATGCCTCTATCTATCGGACTCTCAGGCAACTGAAGAATAACAGGTGCCCTGGTGATGACGAAATTACTACTGAGCTCTTGAAAGCAGGCGGGGTTCCTATACTGAAAGAGCTAGTGAGCCTGTTTAGTTCCATCCAGCAGGGCCTTACACCTAGGGCATGGAGCAGGACTGCGGTGGTACTATTCTTCAAAAAGGTTATAAAGCCTTGCTGAAGAACTACAGGCCCATCTCACTACTGAATCATGTCTGCAAACTCGGGAGTCGTCACAAATCGCCTCGCGTGTAAGCTCGTCGAGCTCCAGCCATCAGAACAAGCCAGGTTTCGAAAAGGCTATAGCACCGTAGACCACATCCATACTGTTCGGCAGATCGTAGAAGAGACCCAAGAGTACAGTCAGCCGCTGTATATGGCGTTTGTGGACTAAGAAAAAGCCTTCGACTCTATCGAAACCTGGGTAGTTCTGGATGTCCTACAGCGGTGTCGTGTCGATTGGTGATACATCGAGGTGCTGAGATGCTTATATGATACCGCCACAATGTCCGTCCAGCTCCAAGACCAGAACCCATAAGCCTCCAGCGTAGAGGCATGGGGATGTAACATTCTCCTCGGACGATAAAATTCGAAACTAGGTCATCTGACAAAGAAATATAACTGTACGACATACGACACAGCTCGCAGAATAAGTAAGCTGAAATGGCAGTGGGCTGGCCACATCTGCCAAAGGACTCACGGCCGTTGGACCAACGAGTCCTGAAGTGGAGACCGCGAGAAGGTAAACGGAAAATAGGGCGCCCTCTAGCCCGATGTGGACTGAGGACCTAAAAAGTGGCTGGGACAGACTGGATGTGGAAGGCGGAGGAGCAGCCGAAATAGCGCACACTGGGAGAGGCCTATGTCTAGGAGTGGAAAGCGATAGGCTAATTGATTGAATGTTAAGTCTATAAGTATGGTTCCTTGTAAGGCTTAGATGACTTTAACATTGTGAATCACAATGTTATGAGCAATAACACACTTTCCTTATTTTTCTTCTAGAATTTTAACTTTTTAGTTATTTTAATAAAAACGTGATTCTTTATTCTATCATGTTGTGTTATTCTTATTCTTTTTATGTTTAGATAAGATTGAGTTTATTGGTTTTTCGAGAAAAATATTCATTAAACATTACTTATCTTTCGTTATGTGGCATTTTATTAAATAAATATGCACAGATTCAACACTCATTTTTATAAGCAAAACGGACACATGTGATATTATACTCTCGTAGATGTAAGCTGCTAAAATTAGTTTGTATTCCGTTAATAAAGCTCTAAAATACGCATCGAATGTTATATAACACATAGATGTAGCACTTATAGATTCTTAAAAAAAATAAAAATATCGCGGTGAAAACTTTGATGGGCTCTCCTGTAAAATTTACCATTTCCGTAATGTGGCCCTTTGGCATTTAACCAGCGATTTGTAATAAGTATAGCAACAGAAATCTAAGTAGGTTAGGTTAGGTTAAATTTGCAAATTTTCAAAGTGCGGAGCGAAGTTCAGGTGAAATCGAAAAGAATTGGTTAGGTTAGGTTAGGTTAGTATGCTGATAAACAATACACGAGCCGAGCGAGCAAAGCGAGCGTGCCGCGGCAGCGGCCGGCGAAGTGCCGTAATCAAATCGCTTTTATTTCACTACACAGGGCATTTAAATATGCTACATCGGTATAAACAACTACAATGAGTATTACGCTAACTAAAACATTCGCTACTTGAAAGTTGGCATTTTGAAAAGTATCATTCTAAAAGGAAGACCAAACGTAAAATTGGCAATTACTGTGAGGTTAGGTAATAAAAACAAAATTATATCACAAGTTGGCAAATGATTATTCTGCGAAATAAAATTCTGCGAAACGTTAGTTGGCAAGTGATAATCGGCTGAATAATTTTCGACGATAAGGCAGAGATCCAAATAAAGGATCAGTTAGTTATCCAGAAAGCAGCAATCGGTTGGCACAAACTCAGTATGGCTTTAGATCAAGTAAATCGACATCAGATGCCGTTTTAGAATTAACGGAGTTCATAGTATATAACCTAGACGGAAGAAAAAAATCAATAGCCATATTCCTAGACCTGGCTAAAGCTTTTGACTCAGTCTCTGTACCTATTCTTCTGAAAAATATGGAACAAATGGGCTTAGGGGCTATCAGCATGACATTTTTAAAAGCTACTTAAAAAATAGAGTCCAAATGTAAAAATTAATCACATTATCAGTGATGACCATGCGGTGCACTTTGGTGTACCTCAGGCTTTACTGGCGGGAAATCTGCCACCGATGCGGGAGTGGCCCTAGTTAGCCTAATCTACGACGCTTGGGAGGGATTGCAGGATGCCATTGGGGTATTCTGTGATCTTTCCAAAGCATTTGATTGTGTTGACCATCAAACACTCTTACTCAAGCTACGTCGATATGGTTTTGATAAGAAATCAATAGCACTATTAGAGTCGTACTTAACGGATATACTTCAGACTGTTGATGTAAATAACGTAAAGTCAAATAGGTGTACCCCAAGGATCAATCCTAGGACCCTTTCTGTTCCTGGTATATGTCAATGACTTGCCTTATATGGTCGAGGCACAAGCTAGCATAGTACTGTTTGCAGATGACACATCGTTAATATTCAAAGTAAATAGGTATAGTACAGA
This sequence comes from Eilema sororculum, assembly GCA_914829495.1. Lineage (NCBI taxonomy): Eukaryota > Metazoa > Arthropoda > Insecta > Lepidoptera > Erebidae > Eilema > Eilema sororculum. The sequence continues at coordinate 25,435,377 of OU618536.1, forward strand.
TGCAAATAATGTTAATAATATTCTGAATGCCATATCAAATTGGTTTTCTGCAAACAACCTATTGTTGAATGCAGAAAAGACCAAATGTATGATGTTTAAACTACCCAATGTGAGGCAAATAGACGTTGATGTTGTACTGGGGGGAAGGGGTTAGAATTCGTGAACCTACTACCTTTCTAGGAATTATAATAGATTCTAAATAACAATGGGGTGACCATCTATTCTGGCCAATAAACTTAGCTCTGCTCTGCGATTCCCGCTCAGTGCAAATATTTGTATGCATGAATATGGCTATTTGCATTGGCCTGGGTGTTTCTATGTATAATATGTGTGTATATAAAAAAAAGTATATAAGTATGTTTATCTGCATTCTAGATTCCATAACACAAGCTATAAAAGCTTACCATGGGTCTAAATAGCGTTGTGTAGAATGTTGTGGAATATTTATTTATATTATTATTTATAATCCAACCCGCGCCTTCTGCGTAGCGGTCCCGTGCACTACTACGCCACAATGGCTTTTATTATCCAATACTACATGTTAAAGAAAACGCCAGTGAATGAGTGTTTCCCAGATCTTTTCTAGGTGTTTGACAATGACTTGCTCTGGGAAAAGTAGGTGAAAAAACATAATAACATTACGTTCTGTACAGATAATAAAAGATCCTTTAAAAGCATACGTTTATTGCATATTCCGCAGTTTTAATAATAAACAAGAAAGCAATCCACAGCATATATAAATATAAAGGCAACACAATATAATTGATAAGCCTGAAATTTTGTTGCATTCTAAGTCCGAGATTGCTATTCGTAAGGCCATCTTTGATTATATACTTACGAACACCAACTAACCACGTAAGTAAGAACTCAACCAAGTCAATTTTGGACATATCGCAATTATATATGGCTTTGTCGGCTTCACTCATCTTGTTAAGCATAGCTACCAAGTTGTCATTACGGAATTGCCACTCGTTTGAAGTAAAAAACTCTAATGCTGAACCCAGTTCATTTATTTTCGCGTAGATACCGACAAAACTGAAAACAAAAAGGAAGATATAGGATAAATATTTTACTACTGTTTCACATTACTACCCACAATACCGAAGTAAAAAGTTACAGAAGTAATTATCATCGACACTAACGGAATTAATCCTGGTATCCAAGGAGTATGGAGCCTACCCCTCTACTCTTTGTTTTGATTTATCTTCGGCCTTTGCGTGGTCGACTACCATCTGAACCCCGAGAAGAAATCATGGCCAGAATTTCGTTCGCTATTTATTCAGTAGGTACGTTTTAGATCGAACCGGAAAATTGGGTGATCTTCTGGTGTGCGTTACCTATCTTTGAGGTGACGCTATGGACCAGCACGGCCAGTCACTGGCAATTAGCCTTGATATCGCCAAAGCTTTCCTTCCAAGCTACCGGCGCCGTATTCGCGTCTTTTGTGATACACGAGCTTCGGAGTTCTTGCTAGCAAATGCTGGCGTGCCGCAGGGGTCCGTCTTATCATGCACGCTCTTTCTTCTGCATATCAATAACATGCACTCCACTGGCAGCGTTAATTGCTATTCAGACGATAGTAATTAATGTTATTTTTAGCTATCGCGGAGTAAACTCATGGTTGTTTATAACTATTCACGAGTTCACGACTTGACTGGCCGGCGACGGTCACGCGGCGCGCGCCGCTAATTTTTTGTGCGTCTACCCTACATTATTTTCAGATCGGTTTCCTTCTTCCTACAGTCCCGGGTTCTTTAAGCGGGGCGTAAAAAGGCATCTGATGAGGCCGTCAAGCTGAGTTCCACCATTGTTAATATTTAATATTTATAATAGTGACCCTCTTTCCGAAACCTCGTCTTTAGCTTACCATCAGGTGAGGTGAAGTGAAATTGATGTATTCTTTATATAGAAAAGTAGAACTGACGTCAAAACGATGTAACAGATAAATTGAAAATTCATAAAGGCAATTAATAAATCTTATTTAATATTCATGCACACACAAAGCGAATACATAACATACAATGGATGTTGAAAAGTTAGTACATTGGTACTGCTTATTTCTATAAGAAATTTCTCCCAGCAGACCGGCGAGAGGAGATCGTGACACATACGAAAATTGGTGTGATTGTGTGTATAGTAATTAGTGAGAAAACTATAAGTGCACACACACGCTTAACATTATAAAAGGTACAGTAGTACTTAATATCTAAATAAATATACCATATTAAGTATCATATATATTTTATACTAACTAAAAATGATATACTAAATATATTCTACATAAACCTAAATAATATCAAATATACATAAACATACACAGTACAATAAATAAGCAAACATTTATGCATAAATAGGAGAATCACCATCCCTCCTCCGCCCACGACTTGACGTCACTGAACAGAAGAGAGATAATGACTGCGAACTTTGCTTTTAAATACAGACAGCGTGTTGCTGGCTCTGATGTCAGACGGTAGCGAGTTCCACAGTCTGACCGCTTGCACGGTGAAGGAGTAAGAGCAGAAATCAGTTTTGTGGGATGGGAATTTAAGGAGAAATCGGAGGCTTGATCTGCACGGAGCATCAGAGGCACGAACAAATGAGAAACGCTCCCTCAGGTAAGATGGTGCAGAGGGGTTGTGCAGAATATTAAAAAGGAGACAGAGAATTCGAGTGTTTCTACGGTGGCGGATAGGGAGCCACTTGAGTTCTTTACGAAACTGCGAGACGTGGTCGTACTTCCTCAGATTGAATACGAACCGAATACACAAGTTTTGCAGTCTCTCCAATTTGTTTAAAAGTTCCTCAGTGGCATCTAGGAAACAGGCATCAGCGTAGTCGATAATAGGTCTCTCTTTCTCTATCGTCGATCTTTCTCTTATGGACTGGGAGATTTACTGTTACTACACTGTTAACATGGTAAATGTTTACGATGGTGACCCTCTTTCCGAGACTTTGCCTTTAGCTTAACATCAGGCGAGGTGAAGTCAAATTGACGTGTCCTTTGATTGATGTATATAAAAAAAAAAAAAAAATTATACTTACGATTCAATACCCTTCGGCCGCTTCCTTATAATGGCACATACAGCATCCAACAAATACGCCGGTATAAAATGCAGGAGCCATGCCATGAACCAATAAGTAATACCACGGCAGGGAATCGTATTAGCTAAGTATAGCGCCTTATCGCTGGCTAAATTTAATGAGTTCAAATATATATTTTTTAAAAACCCTGTAAATTAAAAAGGATAAAGGCTTATTATGTAGACAGACTCTGTGGCGTGATAGTAGTGTAAGCGACCGATACGCCTGGGGTCACGAATTCTATTCCAGATGCCATACAAACATCTGTGGCATTGGATACGACAATTAAATACTTTGCCTCGCTGTGTGTGTTCTACCGCCTATCCAATGGTTTGAAACCGCAGGTCAATTGCTAGACAAAATGCCCACAGCTACATTCTAACATTGCACCGCTCTTTAAAGACAGGGAATTCATCCTCACACATGAAAGGAACTTCATCCCACGCACGCTCAAGCTGTGGTATGAACTCCCTGCTGTGGTTTCCCCAAGTGACTACAATATGGGGTTCTTCAAGAAGGTCAGTACTTAATTAAAAGTTTTCTTCAGGGCCGGCAGCACGATTATTAAGCACGTGGTGTTGCATACGTCCATAGGCCACGGCTAGTTAGACTCGTAGAAGCGGAGCCCGGCACCATAGCAAAAGCTTCAGATAGGAACGGGAGTAACGCAAGGACGAAGAAGTATTACTGTTATCACTAATCATTAGATAGTGACAAAAATAATTCTACTAATCCAAAATTCGTCAAGAAACGTCCCACAAATAGAGTCCTACTCATTTCATGTGGCTTTAATGATATAACTTCCGGTGTCTTGCCATCTTCGAGGACTAAACTATTTGGTTCCAGAATAGCTGGTACACCGAGCGTAACAAGAGTACGGCGGTTTTCTCACTGCTAATATCCGTTGGGCCCACCAGGACCACCAGGCCTATTCATCTAGCCTGCTCGGGGTATCCCTGTTTTTGTCTCTAGATATTCATAAATTGAGTCCTCGGTACTCTAATCAAGGCTACTGTAATGATGGGTGACAATATCGTTAGATGATTTTGTTAAAGCAATATGAAAGTACTTACCAATGCTTATATAATGATCCTTATCAGTAACAGTATAAATCGGTATTTCTGTATCGCCTGTCTTTCTTCTCTCGTTTGCATCCCAGACAGCCCCAATTATAGCATTGTTTACAAAGTCTACTGGAGTCATTGCAAGTTTTACAGAAAAATCGAAAGGCAACACGTGTATTACTCCCAATACAATCCCAAGTACAATCTGTAAATTAACGAATTTTCATTAATTTATCGTTCATCTTTCATATAGTATTCATCTATACTTCACGTATATAACACAGTATATAAGACACGTTTAGGACTTCTTGCTAGGTACTTTGTATGTACCTATATAAAAAGGTGAACAGTCTGACGATTGGCCGAGAAATAGCGATTCTTCGTAGGCGTCGTAATATTTCTTTTGTTGAATCCATGTCACCGCATATCCATACTAATCCTTACTAATATTATACATGCGAAAGTAACTCTGTATGTCTGTCTGTCTGTCTGTATGTTACGCTTTCACGCCTCAACTAATGAACCGATTTTGATGAAATTTAATATGGGGGTAGATTAGACCATGAGAAAGGACATAGGCTATGATTGGTCGGGATAACCGACATCCACGCGGGCGAAGCCGCGGGCAAAAGCTAGTGTACAATATTGCAAATAACACGAATTTATTATATCGGTAAATGCGTAAGAAAATCCAGAAAGTCCTTTTACAGTATGCCAGGCGCGAACCTAGAACCGCAGTACAGATAGTGTTAGCAGACCTAGCGGTTAGCTAGCTACTGATCACTATGTGCTTGTTGAAAACTGTTCAATTGAAGGACCTTGCTGTGCATAATTATTTAAAAGTTTGTCAAGATGACTAATGCGATTGGAATTTTTTCAACATTTTTGCACTGTCACTTGGTCAATTAAAATCACTATAAAGCCATTTTTTATAAATTTAATGTTTATTTATAGTGTATCTGGCTGTCGAAAATACGTTTATGATCGAGGTTGTATGTAATTAAATATCACCAAGTTTGCTTGAAGTTTATTTTACCGGTATACTTTTACACAATACTTTACTTTGTTGGAATAACACTTGCACTGGCTTATGGCACTTTATACTTACGAAACTAGATAGGTTTGCGCGAGATAAACATTTTAAATCCCGTACTTCTCGTTATAGATAAATAAAGTAATTGCTAGTTTTAGAGTTTTGAAGAACAAGAAGCTGATGATGATTCAGTACGGCCGCGGACACATCCGACGTCGATCGTCTGCTACGGGTAATAGTCTCCGCTGGGAGACGATCATACAGTAGGAAACTGATCGTATGCAGTCGCCAAACTGACAGAAGGGAATGGCCGGTATGCCAAAATCGCTTTAGTGTGTGGGCGGTGTCGACTTAGGACTGCAAGCCGCCCGATAGCATCAGAAACTGCAGACGGACTGATCGTTAAGACATCCTTCGGTGTACCCAAGATGTTGTTTACTTCTATGCCTGGTGTGTAGACAGTCGGAATGGAGTATGTTTTTACCACGGAGCCGACTTCGTCCGTTACACCCTTTGACACCTTCAGGGCAATAACCTGGTCGAAACGACAGACAAATCAAAGGTATGTAATGTACCTATAACATGAACGCGTTAAATATTATCACGATTGAATATTATAAATCGTTCATATTGATTGAATACTTATAACCGGAATCGAATATGAGATAAAGGATTTATTTCTATTCGAAATAAATAGAGACTTACACCACTTGGTCCGGATAGAGCACTACGCATCTCTAACCAACCGGGGGCTGGTTCGCAGTATGAAGCAATCACTGGAAGTCACAACATTAATTATTAGAACATATTGTATTAATATTGTCTTAGAAGATGATAAAATATATTCTAATCTTAGGCTATATATAATTCTACAGATGCCGTAAGTGTCATTTCAGAACTATGTAAAAAATATGTTCAGTGCAATTTTGACATATACGTACATATGTACGTATATGTCAAAATACTAAAGCTCCATTAGCTGTTTTACAATGAACAGCTTCATATATTTTGGAACCGGTCACTCTTGCTTGACGCATAGCATGCCATAACTTTGAATTTGCTTGTTCATTTGTTTTTGTGGCAATTTCATTCGCTATTTCAGTGGTCACAATATTTTTTGCAAATGACTTAAAGCCAGAACAAGTTAAATTATTCTTAATTTCATTTATATATTTTAACATTAAATTGAAAATGGTGATATCTTGTAAATTAGGCTTATTATGATCTTGGCTTTGTCTTAATATAAGGCCTTTACACATGTTTCGCTGTGTACATTCTGCTAAGAACATGGACAACGAAGGGACATTAACATTAGTAGGTCTGCTCTTTTTTGGTATACCCATGTTCTTAGCCATAACATGCTTCTTATCACTTATAGCCCCAGCTAACTTTGGTTTATTCCAGTAACAAATAGTGGATGTAACTGATGGTTCATCGGAACGCTTAATGAGCCACATAGCGAAACAGATGGCATGTTTGCATCCACCTGCAGATGACGCACAGTCGTTGCACTCCACTTTGACGATTTTATTTGAAGTTTCGTCAATAATAGCCGTCACAGTGTACACAACTTCCCCTTAATTTTGTGTTCGGGTGTTACTCGGCACTTAACGTTACACAAAGTCCCTTCTCGCTGAACTTCTACGTAACCCACCGCGGTATTTTTTTTTTTTTTTTTTTTTACACAGGACACGTCAATTTGACTTCACCTCGCCTGATGTTAAGCTAAAGGCAAAGTCTCGGAAAGAGGGTCACCATCGTAAACATCTACCATGTTAACAGTGGTGGCACTCAGCTTGACGGCCTCATTAGATGCCTTTTCACGCCCCGCTTAAAGGACCCGGGACTGTAGGAAGAAGGAAACACGTGAGCTGGCAGGGAATTCCAGGTCTTAGTGGTGCGGCATAGGAATGAATCACTGAAACGCTTGGTTCTAGCAGGTATACTCTGCACCGTAAATGGATGACATCTTAGCCCTGCACGTGTCGTCCTGTGAAGGAAAGGGGAGGGTGGGACTAATTGGAAGAGCTCGTCAGAACATTCACCATGGTAGAGACGGTAGAAAACTGCCAAAGACGCAACATCTCTACGCATCTGCAAAGGCTCGAGGGTGTTCGTGACCTCAGGATCCCCAATAATGCGGACCGCACGTCGCTGCAACCTGTCGAGAGCATCTAATAAGTACTTTGCGGAGCCGTCCCAGAGATGTGAGCAGTATTCCACGCAGGAACGAATTTGGGTCTTGTATAGAAGACACCGCTGCTCCGGCGTGAAAAAACGTCTCACTTTGTTCAGGACTCCGAGTTTACGCGAGGCTGATTTGATGATACTCTCGATATAGTTTTTGTTATTCAGTTTGCAGCGAACATCCATACCGAGGATAGTGAGGTGATCCTGCAGTGGCAGTGGTGTGCTCTGAAGAGTGGGAAGGGGAAGGAAAGGAGATACCTTTGCTGTAAACGCACATGCCTGGGTCTTCTTGGCATTGAACTCGACCAGGTTCCTAGCGCCCCATTGAGAAATGTGGTCCAGGATCCGGTCCAGCTCAGTGACAAGAAGCTGCCTTTTTTCCGCGATATCAGACTGCTTGGCCGCAGGATGTGCGTAATAACTCCCGTGTAAGGTGCTGTCGTCTGCATAGCAGTGAATGTTTCCGTTACAGAGCATGTCATTGATATGCAGAAGAAAGAGAGTGAGAGATAAAACGGAACCCTGCGGCACGCCAGCATTTACCTGCTAGAACTCCGAAGCTCGTCCATCACAAAGGACGCGAATACGGCGCCCCCGCAGGAAGCTTGCAACCCAGTTACACAGTCTAGGAGGCAGGCCGAAGGCTGGTAGCTTGGAAAGAAGCGATTTGTGCCATACCCTATCGAAAGCTTTGGCGATGTCAAGACTAATTGCCAGTGACTCACCGTGCTTCTCCATAGCCTCACCCCAAAGGTGGGTCATGTACGCCAGAAGATCACCCGTTGACCGTTTCGGTCTGAAACCGTATTGCCGGTCACTAAGCAAGGAGTGATCCTCTAGGTGGCGCATGAGCTGTGTGTTAATTATGTGCTCGAACACCTTGCACAGCACTGAGGTGACGGCTATGGGTCGATAGTTGGCTGGGTCCGAGCGATCCCCCTTCTTGGGGATCGGCTGGACATTCGCCTCCTTCCAAGCCGAGGGCACTGTACCCGAACTGTAGGACAGTCGGTACAGCCGCGTTAGCATAGGAGATAACTCCGCTGCACATTTTTTAAGTACAACCGCTGGAATACCATCAGGACCACTGGCTTTCCGGACATCGAGTGATTGCAGTACTGCACGGACATCGCGTTGCCTGATACGTATATCAGGCATTGCGTGGTCACCAGTGGGCATTGTCCGTGGTTGCATACCACAATCATCGACTCGGGAGTTGGCCGCGAAGAGATTGACCAGCAAATTTGCTTTCTCTTGCGGCTCATGGGCCAGAGATCCATCGGGATTGCTCAGCGGGGGCAGCGAGGGCTGGCAGAAGTTGGCTTGCACGGCTTTGGCCAGTTGCCAGTAGCCACGGCTACCCGTGGGATGCGCCACTAGCTCAGCCGTGCTATGCGCTGGGCATCCGCCCTGATGCATGCCCTCTTGCAGACCTTTGTGGCTCTGTTGTACGCCGCCTTGAAGTGACCCACGTTGGGATCGCGCGTGGCGCGCGCCCGCACCCAGGCACGGTACGCAAACTGTTTATGCTCAACAGCCTCCGCGCACTCGCGCCCGAACCACGGCCGCGCTCCGCGGACTCCGGTGACATCGGTGTATGGGATATAATATTCCATACCTAGACCGATCTCACCGGCGACGGCAGTAGCGCTCTCAGATGGGTTCTTACCCTCAAAGCAGCGTTCAACCCACGGGATGGACGCATAATAATCGCGCAATCCATCCCAGTCCGCTGACGAGTAGTGCCATAGCCGCCTCTTCCCCTGCACGGATCGTGGGGGCGCTACAATGGGCACGGTGGAGCAGACCAGACAGTGGTCGGAGTTACCTAAAGCAGCAATCACCGAGACACTGTACTGGTCCGGGTGACTCGTCAACAGAAGGTCTAGCAGAGAGGGCTCTAGGCCGGACTCTCTTGGTATCCTCGTGACCTTGTGCACCAATTGAGTCAAGTCATGCGCCAGGGCAAATGCGTGAGTGGCTCTTCCCGCATGGTTTGTTATGGCGGAGCCCAACCAGATCTTGTGGTGGGCGTTAAAGTCCCCCAAAAACACCAATTCGGCGTTCGGAAACCGCTCCTGCGCATCATCTGCCGCCTGACTCAGGTATTCGAATAGTCGAGTTATCTCCGCATCTCCTGTATGGGAACGGTAAAGGCACACATAGATCTGACTCGTGGAGCCATGGTCTACGTGTACCCAAAGGATGGAAAAGGATGGGTCCTCTAGACAGCGCAAACGGCGACAGCAAATATCCGCCCTAACAAACACGCACACCCCGGCTTTTGCTCGGAAATTTTCCTCGATAACATAGCCGGGGTAAAGCAGGTAGGTCGTGTCGTCAGGGCGGCGTATTTGTGTCTCCGTTAGAAACAGCATAGCTGGTTTCGCCGTCTCCAGGTGTTGGTGGACGGCGTTGAGGTTTTTATGGAGCCCACAGATGTTCGTGGACTCCACCTCAAATAGAGTTTTTGTGGGAGAGTCCCTAGCCGCTGTTTCAACAGATACTGTATTGTGCGCTGCCATGAGGTGAAGGGTAAGGGAAGGCGTGAAAAAGAGGTGATTGTCGCCGCAGCACCGCGTGACAAAACATGGGAGATTGGTTTTATCTATGAATGTGAGGCGTGACGAGAGCCGACGCGCCGAACGGAAGGGCCCCCGTACCCTCCCGAATATGGTCGCCGGGCTCCCGTCCGGTCGCCAACCGGCACGACGAGCCATATCGGGATTATGCGCGACCTGGTGGGGCAGCCTCCCAGGGTGGTTAGTCCCAGTTGGGCCCCTGTACTATGCCGCGGGCGGCCAGCGGCACCACCGTTTCTACGGGTCTCCCTGCCCGGCGCGGCGCCCCGCGTCACACCCCACTAGACTACGCCAAAACCCACCGGTCCCACTAGTGCTGCGACTACCATCACCTCGGCCCGGCTATGCACTTGCTGATCCCTGAACGCAATCCAACCGAGATTGGATTACTATGGAGGGTTTTTCGCACTTGAGCACGGTGGTACCAACCCGGTCGAAATAAGTGTCACATTTGTGCCATCAAATTTCTACCACCTGTAATCAACGTAACGTAATGTATCAACGTAAGCTTCACGTGATGCCAACAATGCCTTAGCACTTCGAGTTTCCGCAACATTATAACAGTCACTTTCGTGCATGTACTCCAATAACATCAAATAATCTACTTTAGGTAGATTTCTGCTATCTGCAATACGATAACCCTCGGAAACTTTCTTGGTTCGAGAAATTAAGCAGAGAGTAAACACTAAACAAATAGAATAACTCCGTGGGCAAATTTAGCAAATAATGTTATTTGTTTTCGTTAAGATAAAATGAAATGTCAAAACTGGCGTCATCTGACTTGACATATATTTTTTTTTATTTTTTGAAACGTAGCAAAGGCAACTAGCCTATTCTGCCGTATGAATGACGTCACATGGCACTTACGTCTTTTTGAAAAAATATGAAATTAAAAGTTAAAAAGTTGAATGAAAATTAATATATTGAGGTAAAATAAAAAATATGGGTCTCGTAATTTTAGATTTACTTTCAATTGCGTTAATAATATAATCATGTTGAAAATTTGAAATGTTGTCAATTGACAAAATGTGACAGAGAGAGACGGTTGTCATGTCACGCGGCTGTCACTGAGGTGCGTTCCGTTTTTTGGGGTTAAAAGTTAACTTTGAATTGTTTTTGTTCATGTTTTTTTTTTTTACATTCGTACATACCATGTATGTGTCGTGTTATATATGTTTTTTCTTTTTTCTTATAATTTTATCCTCCTGTTTTGATTGCCTGGACCCATAGATTGATAGATTTTTCTTTTCTCTTCGTGTAAGTTCCGTAATTATTTGATACAGTTATCAAACCGGCAGATGGAGCGTTTAGTTTTTGCACCAGAACACTTTGGGTATTGCTTCTTTTAATTATTTTTTTTTTATTGTTTCATCTACACTTTTATATCCAAAATTTTATTATTGTATATTTAAAAAGGTATATCATTTATTATTATATTGTATATATTATATTGTATTGTAGTCTATGATCGTAGTATTTATATATTATATTGAAATTTTCTAACACTTCTGAACAAAATAACGTCATACGACATAATAATTATCTAATCTTCATACATATTTAACAAGTACCTATCTACTTAGTATTTTTGGGGTTCGTGAATGCCCTTCTCAGACTATTGTAATGTCTCTGGCGGCGGTAATGCTAACGAACCCTCACTTGCTGAGACTCTCTCGTCTCAATTCTCTGATGTTCCCAATAACTTTAACGTTGTTCATATAAATGCACAAAGCATTCCGGCTCATTTCCCCGATATGCTGGCAAGCTTTGACTGTGCGCATATACATGCAATCCTTGTTTCAGAATCATGGCTAAAGCCTTGCTTACCCACTTTACAATATACTTTACCAGGATTCAACCTCATCAGAAACGATCGTGTGGGGCGTCCGGCGGGTGGTGTGGCAATCTATCTGCGCACGCACATTGAATATACTATTATCAGTGTGTCACCACAGCCGCCACACGCTGGAGAGCATCTCTTTCTGGAGGTTGAACTCCTACACTCTAAGCTTCTACTTGGCGTTTTTTATTGTCCTTCTTCTAACATTAACTACTTTTCTTCATTTGAACTTCTCCTTGATACCTTCGTACCTGCGTACAGTCAAAGTATAATCATGGGCGATTTCAACACTTGTCTCATTAAAAACGATTCTCGCTCTTCAACACTTAAGTCTATCGTCCAATCTTGCAATCTGTCAATTCTTCCTACCGATACTACTCATCATGCTCCCCACCTTGCTCCTTCTCTACTCGACCTGGTCATAGTTTCCTCTCTTCAGTATGTAGCTAAGCATGGTCAGCATACTGCTGATCAGTTCTCCTACCATGATTTGTTATTTTTATCTTATCAGCTTCGTCCACCTAAACTTAAATGTAAATTTCTAATGCAGCGCAACTTTAGTGGTATGAACCTCGATAACTTGCGCAGGGATGCCGATGGCCTGGACTGGGGTTCGCTTTTTATCTCACAATGTGTTGACGAGCAAGTTGGAATCTTTACAACCAATTTAATAAAGTTATACGACGTACATGCTCCAGTACGCAGGATAAGGGTGAAACAACTGCCATCGCCTTGGTTAACAAATGAAATAAAATCACTTATAACTAAAAAAGCGGCAGCCAAGTCGAAGTATAAAAGGCATCCTTCGGACATAAACCGAGAAAACTATATCGCCATTAGAAATCACTGCAATCGGGTGTGTAGGACCGCGCAACGCCGTTATATTCATAACTCTGTGGAAAACGAGGATCCAGCAAAAGTCTGGAAATTTCTAAGGACATTGGGAGTTGGCAAATCTCGTCAAGACTCGATCCCTAACAACGTAAATTTAGATTCACTTAATGAACACTTCTCCTCTTCGCCAAAATTTGATAAAATGGCAAAACTAAATACACTACAGCATCTTTCATGTGTCTCAACTCCAAACTGCTCTCCTTACTCCTTTAGTCAATTCACGGCTTATGATGTTCGGAGGAGCGTAATGTCAATAACTTCTAACGCAATGGGTACGGACTGTATCAGCCGTAATATGATTCACCCTATCATTGACGAAATCCTTCCTGTAATGTGTCATATCCTAAATTCCTCAATATCTAGCAACGTGTTTCCAAAGGCATGGAAAGAGGCTCAGATAATCCCTATACCTAAAAAGAAAAATCCTTCCTCTTTTTCTGATTACCGCCCTTTTTCTATCTTACCCTTTCTTTCTAAAGTTCTTGAACGTCTCATTCACACTCAACTTTCTAACTTCCTCTCTTAAAACGCCCTGTTGAATCCTCTCCAATCCGGATTTCGTCCCGGTCACAGTACAACTACTACTTTGGTGCATATTACGGAAGATATCAGATCAGGCATGGACAGTGGTGAGCTGACAGTATTAACTCTGTTAGACTTCAGCAATGCGTTTAATACCGTAGATTTCGACGTGTTACTTGGCATATTGAGCACTCTTAACATATCTCCAACGGTGATTGACTGGTTTCGTAGTTACCTCCTCTTGGTGTACAACAACTGCAGGTGTACCACAGGGCGGCGTTTTATCTCCACTACTCTTTGCAGTTTTTATTAACTCAATCACCAACGAACTATCTTCTTCCTACCACCTGTATGCTGATGATTTGCAGATAATTATACTCTCGGGCCCCACTAGAGAGACTGACGGAAGCGGTCAACACAGTAAATACTGACCTGATATCGATATGCAGCTGGAGCGCTGCGTACGGTCTACAAGTGAATCCATGCAAGACACAAGTCATTATTGTGGGTAGCTCTAGGTTGATTGATAAAATAGATTGGTCAACCCTACCCCAAGTGACTTGCAACGGAACCATAGTCCCTTATAGTGACAAAGTAAAAAATTTGGGAACTGTTATAGACAGTCGCTTATCCTGGGGGCCACAACTCCTAGAATTAAGGCGGAAAATATTTGCTGCGGCGGGGTCCCTGCGCAGGCTGCAAAATTTCCTACCTACCGCCACTAAGACTGCACTCGCACAATCTCTTCTTTTTCCCATTCTCGACTATGCCGACGCCAGCTATCTAGATCTCACTGAAGACCAACTTAATAAGCTTGAGAGACTCCAAAATCTTTGCATACGATTCATATTTGGATTACGCAAATATGATCATGTTTCTGAATTTCGTAGAAAGCTCAAGTGGTTGCCTATACGCCTTCGCCGGAATGTTCATGTTCTCTCCTTACTGTACAACATCCTATTCAATCCTTTAACCCCTTCTTATCTTAAACAGCGTTTTGAATTCTTGCACAACACTCACTCGAGGGTTTTGAGATCATCAGAGAATCTGAGATTGAAAATGCCGAGCCATTCCACTAATTTTGCCGACTAATCCTTTTCGGTTCAATCTGCCCGGTTGTGGAATGCTCTGCCAGTGACTGCCAGGCGTGGCCAGTCCTTACTTGTTTTTAAAAAACTAGTCAGGGAGTACTACCTATCTCTATGACAAAAGTGGAATTATAAAGATTTTACTATATGGTATATTTATGTATGTTTAAATATAATAAGTATGACATCTTCTGTGATATTTATAGTATGTATGTTTATGTTTGTAATTATATATACTATACCAACCTATACCTACAAAGGTAGCTACTAAGATTATGCGTTTTCTTTTACATTATTATTGTTTTCTTTTCTTATTTATATGTACACCTAACTGCCCAAAAACATTTTTCTCCTATTTTTCTCTCCATCCTATGGTTGCCTGTAAGAAATTGCCGCAGAGCGATAAGGCCGCCATCTGTACTTACCACCTAATATGTATATCTCAATGTACCTATTTTTATATTCTTGGTGTACAATAAAGACGTATATTATTATTATTACATATCTCATGACGTAGACAGAGAAGAACAAAACGTAGTGTATTCAAAGTCTTTGTCTCATGACGTACACACATTGACAGTTTAAATTACTATTATCTATTCTGTGTTTTAAATGATATTGACCTTAGCCTACTCACACAAAACCGATTTTTCCCGCCGTTTTTCGCAACGAATTTTCTTAGCAAAGTCTATATAGAAAATAATGGTCTATAACTCTAGTATTCTAAGCATGTTGTTAAAAAAAAAGCGTGTTGTATAAATATACTTAAATTTATTTTATTTTGATATTTGATATTTGATCGATTTACCTCGGCACTAGCATAGATAATATAATATATTTCTTTTACGGATGCACAATCAGGAACAAACAACGGCTACACTCGTAACTTCCAAAAGAAGGCAGGCAACTTTTAGACCGCAAGCGTTGTTAGTAGATGGCAACAATATATATTTTTATTATTAAAAATTTACTTATCAAAAATAAAAAATACTCTAAACACATTAATGAAAATGACGAAGTAAAACTATAAATATTCTAATATATATTGATTTTGCAGTAATTGTAAAAGTTGTTGATAAAATATCATCGCTAGATGGAGGCTTCCTAAAATATTACTTTTGTCACGAAATCATTATTTAATAACTACATTACCAACGAGTTGTCTATACTAACATAGATACAGTTTTTTAAACTCTGAAATAATTTACGTGATGCTAAATACTTAGGGAAAAAAGCGTTTTGACCTTTTTTTCTTAAAACGAGACAGCTAGTGCCGTTCATTAGCTTCTGAGTAAGTTCGATTGCCTCCTGAATGGTACAAGTGTTGGAGCGCCAGAGGTCACGTCGTATTAGCTTCTAAATCTGTTGGTTTATTCCCTCCCTTAGGTCCTCCCATCTGACGAAGACGAATGTATGGATGGTTGTTCACGTCTCTTTCTCATAAGTTCGACAGTCTCAGGAGAGAGTTTGGCATCTTGCTTTTTGGATTTGCCGGGAAACAACTTTCTAGACACTTCCTGCAATGGTTTTCCTGTGTCGGCTTTCTCATCAATGCCGCTAGTAGTTTCTAGCATTCCGAAACGATTTTGAAGTTCCAGTTGGAACTTTTCGGGTCCTAGAGCTACTTGGAGCGATGTAGGTCGGAGAATAGACCGTATAATTCGGAATCTTTTAGCCTTAATGTTGATGTTTAGAGAGCCTTGGATAAGTCTGTGAGGGCTCCAGTTTTGAAATTGTTGATGACAGAGATATATCTAAATATATGCCTACTATCCGTTATGAATCAAATTGACGTGTCCTATATAAAAAAAAATATCTCGTTCCTTATCCCAGAGTCTCAGCGGCATTTTTTTAGTGGCCATTAAAAATTTTGATTGACTGAGCGAGTGAAGCGATTGTGGTCGACATACATCAACCTTAACATTAACTGATTTCGGACATTCACAGTAACTTAAATAAATAATATGAACGAGCTGTACATGAAGCTCGTTAATATAATTTCTTGATTAAAACAAGAACATGAGTTACACATATTGAGAACACTTGTAACGTACAAATTCCTAAAACTACGATATTATAAATAAGATAAATATCGTAGTTTTAGTTTTAGGAATATACAAAACCTTTGATAAATGTAAACCTTTGAGAATGGCGTAAGGCGAAACCGGTTAGGTGTAACAGAAAAAATACAGTGGAAAAAGTACAAGTGATCTAAATATGTGTAACAATGAATTCCATCAAGTGCCATCAATCAACAGTATAAATATTATGAACATGAGTTACTCATGGTTTAAAACCTCGAGTAACTCATCACTCTATATTCTTCGGTACATACTTTTAAATACTAATTACAAAGTACAATCTAAATTGTTAATTCTTACCTATAGGAGGTCGAACTACGCATGCGGGTAAATCTTTACCAGAGGTTCTGATTAACTCCTCAGCGACTGCCTTGGTGAACGTATAAGTATTTGGCCAATCAATAAGTAAGCTGCAAAACAAGCAATAAAGTTTAAAAACTGTAACCAGACTACGAAGAGCATAAAAGCTTTCTTCGACGTGATTCAGACGCCCGAGTTGCCAGCCTGGTTACCAGCTCCCGCCTCGGTTTCTCCATCTCCACGCTGGACACCCGGTGAGCGATTGCAGCACTTGTCCTCGCTCGCCTCGTAATGATGGCACTCGGACCCCCGGAGCACCCGTGCTCGGGGACAATCTGCGTCAGTCGATACAAGAGGCTTCCGTGTGGCCTCTCTAGTCATTCCCCCATGATGGGTCTTACCGCCGCTATTATGGTGTGTCTTGCGTGTGGTTGCACAAGTCTTCGTTCCCACTCCGCCACCATGACCCTCTGGAGCCAAGATTTCTCGGCCCAATGTCTTCCGGCTCGAGCTCTTTTCGCCCGTCCCGAGCCTCCTTACGGGACCGATACAGTGCCGCAAGGTTTCTCGCTTCGAGGATCCACGATGGCGATCCGGCCAGGAGACTCGCCACTTCGAAGGAGAAATTACTTGTACCTCGCGCAATTACCCAATAATGTTACCAGTAACCATTGGTTTAGACCAGAAACAAAGTTGAGTTATTTAGTAGATATTCATTCTAAGAAATATTTGGCTTCAAAGATAACTTTATTGTTGATAAGGTAACTGATAAAAGGTATAAGGTCTCTGTTGGGATTAAATTCATAAGTTTAAATTTTAGGGATTTCCTTTCATTTAATTTACCATGTTTGTTAGACAGATTTGATCGTTATGATTGCCACTATCGATTGAAGTTATAAAATACAGAATGTGATTGATTGTGATTTTTTCGGGTATTAGTCGGTTCGATTACCGGGTGCGTCAAGCGCGTTTCCGAAAATCCTTGAATGCAGTTTTGTTTCTTTTTTACCCGACTACAGAAGGAAGGAGGGTAATGTTTTTCGAGACTATGCCCATTTATTTGGCACGCCACTCACAACGCAACGCACCTCACATGTCAAAATCCGTCAAGCCGTACAGACTGTAGAGCGTCAAAAAAAATTTTCAAGGTTTTCATTGTGGCGCCAAAAATTCGCCATTTAGATTTTCTAGAAATTTTATTATACCTGGTGTCACTTATACAATCACGGTGAATCAAATGACACTTCACAATATGTCCAAATTGGTCAAGCTGTTCAGGCTGTAGGGCGTGCCAAATAAATGAACATACATAATATAGTTTCGAAAAACATTAAAAAAAAATAGCAGTTCTTTTCTCGGTCGTTTATCACTATAGTACTAAAAATGAACTGGACCTCATGGAAAAAAAGAGGGTGATAGAAAAATAAATGTGTTTTTGTTATAAGGGTATGTAGCCAAAAGGAAATCACCTGTCAGAGTTCGTATGATAAAATCAGATTCAAGACAGACTTCATTTACATGTCCATTCAACTTTTGATTGTTTGTTTGTCGTGAATGTAAACGGACGTGCTCATGTAATTATTTCTATTAAAAACAATATTTATCGTAACCAGGTCAAGATTATTCTGACTTAGCAAATTTCTTGTGCTACATTGTGTTTAATGTCTAGTGCATTATATAAAAGTTTTTGACATTGACTCATAAGGAATGAGAAAAACCTCGTGATGGACTCGCCATTCAGCCGGAGTTCCCGGACCGCGCGTAGCCCACCTCCGCACTCACAAGGCGAGAGCACACCAGCCCCTACTGCACCTCAGCTCTCCGTGATCTCTACTCCAGAGATTCAAAAATGGATGAGCCAGATTGATAGCCTGCGTACCGAAGTATGCTCTATTTCAACCGAAGCAGGTAAGGTCAACAGTGAAAGCAAGGTTCGAATATCAAATATATGTAGAAGTGTGATGCATGGAGTTTCCCAGATGGCAGTGCAGTATCAATCGGTGAAACAGAAGCTCATATCAGCCCACGCCGAAATTGAGTCCTTGGGAAAGGCTAATGACACCTGTCTGCAACTGCGAGAGCTGAAGAACGGTATCCAGAATGCTGCTAAAGTGACACATTCTCAGTCCTGTGTCTCCTATGCTGACACCATAAAAACAAGTAAGGAAAATCTTGCTTGCCCTCCAAAAACTGCTAGCTTAACTATATATCCAGCCGATAAAGAAAAGTCTAGCGAGGATACCAAAAAGATGGTGCAGGATATCATCAAGCCTGACAAATTGAAGATTCATATTCGCGGGCTAAGAAAAATCAGGAACGGTGGTATAATTATAAGCACAGCAGGGAATGATGACCTACAAAAACTGAAATCATCACAGCAGCTACAATTATCGGGCCTTAAAATCGAAGAGACTTCTAAAAAGTGGCCTAGATTGATTTTTCTCGGTGTACCGTCTGATACCTCAGAACAACACTCGTTCGATTGCCTTTTCGAACTAAATATTACCGAAATGCATCCAAGCTTGACCCGTGAACATTTTTTGAGCTCTATCAAACTAAGCCATAAATCTGGTAAAAAAGACAGTGCTCACTGTAAATACATTGTGGAGGTAAGCGCCGAGATTAGAAACATTCTAATTAAACAAGAACGCATATTTGTTTTTTTTGTATTGGACTTCATGCCCAGTCCGAGATTTCACACTTGTAACTAGATGTTACAAGTGTCAACAATACGGACACTCAGCTAAATACTGCCGAGACACGGAACCAACTTGTGGTCACTGTAGATGTGTTGGCCACACACAGAAAGAATGCTCCGCTCGTGATCAATCGCCTAAATGTGCAAGTTGCATGCGCTTCAAGAAGCCACACAATCATGGTACTGGTGACGTAGAGTGCCTGGCCGGAAAAAGTGCATAGGACCGACTACTTCAGTCAACAGATTATGCGGGTGCCTAGAGCGCCGAATAAAACACTTTCCTAGACCTACGGTAGTTAAAAGGATATTATGGATGATGTACATAAAGAAATTGAGGACTTGGGGGATAGCGGCTCATACTTGTGTTCGCCTAGTGAGTGCAAATTGTAGATAGGTAATAAAAACTCTCCTATTAAGATTTTTCATATGAATATACGTAGCATAAATCGTAATTTTAATCAACTCTTAGTTTTGTTAGCTGAAATCAAGTGTACTTTCGACGTCATCATTTTGTCTGAGTGCTGGTTAAGTAAAGTGACGAACATTCCACCGATGTCCGGCTATGACTCATATAGTACCAATATAAACATTAATCAAAACGATGGTGTAGTGATATATGTGAAAAGCAACATACGATGTCTAATTGAATGCCCTACATTTAATGAAGGTTCTGTCGTAGTGTGCAAATTTAAAAGCGACCTTGCTGTCGTTGCAATTTACCGCTCGCCATCGTTTTCTAGCACATACGTGTTTACAAACGGTTTGTGTGAAGTTTTATGTAATTTATCATCATTTAAAACTGTGTCTATTCTTGGTGATATTAATATTGACATCTTACCGGGGATTGATTCTCCTGCTGCTGACCAATACCTGGAGATGTTGGCGGAACAAGGTTACCTCTCTAAGCATTTTTTTGCAACACATGACAAAACTTGCTATGATCATGTTATTTTAAAATCTAAGCTTAGCTCTAAAACCTTAGTAGTAACATTGACAATAACAGACCATTACTCAACCATTCTGTGCATTGATTATTCTAAAAGGCACATGAAATCTCCATCATACATAAAGCGTCTAGACATTGAAGCGGCACTAAATGAACTTCGACAATTAGATTTTAGTGAATTAACGAACATGACTGAACCGAACACTTACACTGACTTACTGATCTCTAAGATAATGAAGACCATAGAAAATTGTACTAAAACAAAACTATCAAAACTATAAAAAGTATGCCACTAAACCGTGGATAACCCCAGGTCTCTTAAAATGTATAAGAAACCGTGATAGATTGCATCTTAAAAGCAGAAGCGATCCTAATAATGTGACGTTAAAAATAACTTATACGCGATACCGGAATTTTTGCATAGATTATTAAATAAATTGAAGCGTGTGCATGAAGCAGGACAGTTTCAAAGAGCGGGAAAAGATCCAAAGACAACTTGGAAAACTATAAAGATGGTTGCAAATATGCCAGTTAAATCCACCCCGTCCACCAATTTGTTGCTAGCGGCTGAGAATCCCAAAATCTCTGCCAACTTAATAAATAATTACTTTGCAACTGTTGGGTCAAAACTAGCAAGTAATATATCCAACAAAACTACTCCTATGGCTTTGCCACCTAACTTTTTTCCTCAGACTAGCTACTCCAACTCGATTGCCATTCTAGAAGCAGACAACAAGGAGATAGAGAACTTGATCCTATCACTCAAAAACGACTGCGCCTCGGGGTGGGACAATATCACAGTATTTTTTGTAAAAAATGCAAGAACTACTCTGGTCCCTCTTATAACACAACTATGTAACCTCTGCATTAGTGCAGGGGTATTTCCAAAAGCCCTTAAACAAGCAATTGTACACCCCATCTATAAAGGTGCAGGGGATAAAGTCAACCCTGAAAACTACCGACCTATATCTGTACTGAATATCTTCTCTAAAATTTTGGAAAAAGTACTAAATAAAAGATTGTTAGATTTCCTTCAAAAAACCAGTATGGTTTTCGAAAAAATAGATCAACGGAAGATGTTGTTCCCCACTTGACTGAAACTGTCTCTAAATCACTTGATAAAAAGCTAAAATGCGTTGGTATCTCACTGACCTCCTATATAAATCTTGTGAACTACTAACAGTCCGCCAGCTATTCATAATGAGCACAGTATTATAACAGCACGCAGCACTCCCCTACAGCACTGAAATTGTAAATAAAAAACGGAAAGATATTGCATGCACACAGCGAATTACGATAAAGCACGAATATACAGCCAAATTCTTTATGTTTCTGGGACCACTGCCGTATAATAGAGTAAATGCCATAGCAGACATTTATCCCCTGAACTACAACCAGTGTAAGAATGTCCTAAAGAATTTCCTACAAAAATTGACACACGATGAGACAGAGAAGTTGATAACGGTGGTGAAATAAATATTGTTAAGTAGTTTAGTAACTAAGATATACGTTTAGATTTATTTGCCAATCCACTTTGCAAGTAGCTTTTATACCTAAGAATTATTTATTTGTTTATTTTAAATGTAAAAAATGCACCACAAGCCTGAAAAACAGGATTACCTAGTTCAGGCACAAGCTATGTAGCACAGCTGAATAACTATAGATAATGTAAGAGTTATTCGACAAATGTAGAGCTCATATATAATATATTATGTATTATTACATAATATATCTAAGATATTATGTACTTAGTATAAAAGATAGCAATAGATAGATTAAGAAACTATGTAACTAGTTCTAATGAATTAATGAAATAAATTATTATTATTATTAAAAAAGTATATTCCTGGACCTGAAAAAGGCATTTGACACGGTATCGTATCCTATTCTCTTATATAAACTAGAGAACATTGGAATTAGAGGTTTGGCACTCAAATTTTCCATGATTACCTTACTGACCGGACAAAGTGTGTAAAAGTCGATGATGTCACTAGCGAGTACGCTCAGCTCTTCTATGATGTTCCCCAAGGAAGCGTTCTAGGACCTACACTCTTCCTGATTTACATAAATCAGCTATGTCAGCTTTGCTATGCTGGGTGTTCTGTAATTACTTATGCAGACGATACTGCTCTAATAGTAGAGGGAACGACGTGGCAGGAGGTCCAAATGAAGGCTGCCAAGATTATGAAACTAGTGTCTATCTGGCTTTCAAACAATTTACTCACCCTAAATATATCTAAGACAGTGTACGTAATATTCGCGACAATCTCTAGCTACTTACCTCAGTCAGACTCAATCTGCATCAGGGCCCCTGCTAACTTGACCGACTCAAATGACTACACAGGCATGGAATTAGTGAGAACTTCCTTGACTAAATATTTAGGGGTATACATAGACGAAACGCTCTCTTAGAAAAAACAAATTGAAACATTAAAATCTCGCACTCGCAAGTTAACTTACATATTTAAAACATTACGAGGCTCTGCGAATGCGGCCGTCTTAAAAAACTGTGTACTTTAGCCTTGCACAGTCAATACTAACGTATTGTATACTGGCGTGGGGAGGAGTACACAAAACGATCCTGCTACCACTGGAAAGAGCACAAAGATCTGTAATTAAGGTTATAAATAGGAAGCCTCTTAGATACCCAACCGAACAACTTTTTCGCGATTACAAAGTTCTGACAGTTCGTCAACTTTTTATGCTTAAAGCAATTCACCATACTCATACAACTCTTGAGTATGATCCTATCGCCTACGCCTTAGCCCGTAGAAAGCATGCGATATGCGAGCTGGTTGTGCACAGAACCTCGTTCGCGGCTCGCCAGTGTTACGTCCTGGGTCCAAGACTTTACAATAGAGCTTTAACTGGTGGTAGAAATTTGATGGCACAAATTTGTCACTAATTTCGACCGGGTTGGTACCACCGTGCACAAGTGCGAAAAACCCTCCATAGTAATCCAATTTCGGTTGGATTGCGTTCAGGGATCAGCAAGTGCATAGCCGGGCCGAGGTGATGGTAGTCGCAGCACTAGTGGGACCGGTGGGTTTTGGCGTAGTCTAGTGGGGTGTGACGCGGGGCGCCGCGCCGAACAGGGAGACCTGTAGAAACGGTGGTGCCGCTGGCCGCCCGCGGCATAGTACAGGGGCCCAACTGGGACTAACCACCCTGGGAAGCTGCCCCACCAGGTCGCGCATAATCCCGATATGGCTCGTCGTGCCGGTTGGCGACCATATTCGGGGGGGGGGGGGGGGGGGTACGGGGGCCCTTCCGTTCGGCGTGTCGGCTCTCGTCATGCCGTCACAATCATAGACAAAACCAATGTCCCATGTATTGTCACACGGTGCTGCGGCGACAATCACCTCTTTTTCACGCCTTCCCATCCATTCCTTTCCATTTACCATGACAGCGCACCAAAAAGATAGAGTCAGAACAGCGGCTAAGGAGTCTCCCACAACACGACTATTTGAGGTGGAGTCCACGAACATCTGTGGGCTCCATACAAACCTCAACGCCGTCCACCATCACCTGGAGACGGCGAAACCAGCAATGCTGTTTTTGACGGAGACACAAATACGCCGCCTTGACGACACGACCTACCTGCTTTACCCCGGCTATGTTATCGAGGAAAATTTCCGAGCAAAAGCCGGGGTGTGCGTGTTTGTACCTGAGTCAGGCGGGAGATGATGCGCAGGAGCGGTTTCCGAACACCGAATTGATGTTTTTGGGGGATTTTAACGCCCACCACGAGATCTGGTTGAGCTCCGCCAAAACAGACCATGCGGGAAGAGCCACTCACACATTTGCCCTGGCGCATGACCTGACTCAATTGGTGCACAAGGTCACAAGGATACCAAAAGAGTCCGGCATAGAGCCCTCTCTGCTAGACCTTCTGTTGACGAGTCGCCCGGACCAGTACAGTGTCTCGGTGAGTGCCGCTTTAGGTAAGTCCGACCACTGTCTGATCCGCTCCACCGTGCCCATTGTAGCGCCCCCACGACCCGTGCAGGGGAAGAGGCGTCTTTGGCACTACTCGTCAGCGGACTGGGATGGACTACGCGACTATTATGCGTCCATCCCGTGGGTTGAACGCTGCTTTGAGGGTAAGAACCCATCTGAGAGCGCTACTGCTGTCGCCGGTGAGATCGGTGTGGGTATGAAATACTATATCCCATACATCGATGTCACCGGAGTCCGCGGAGCGCGTCCGTGGTTCGGGCGCGAGTGCGCGGAGGCTGTTGAACATACATAACATATAACAAAGGTTCCTATAACTTCGGTGTTATCAATTTGTTATGGTTAAAACTAAACAAGTACCTGGTGTCGAAAGCGTGCTGGTAAAGGAAAGGCCCAACACCTAATAAACATTCACTGAAATGTACTTTATACTGTTATAGAAACTAGTTATTTATAGACATTTATCAAACGTAACTCCCCCTAAATATGGCATAAAGTCTTTACCTATAAAAATAATACATAACTGGGTTTAAATGTAACACATTACCTGGTTAGGTTCAATATTAGAACATTTGTTATGATATTATTTATATAATCATCTCGTGATTAGCGGTAGTCCTATATGGTTTTGGTTACAAAACAACTTGTCTATGGGGCTATTTTAGATCGCCCAACATGTCCCAACTACAGCCACAAGCCCCAATATATTTCGTAGCAACCAAGACGAAATGCCAAATAAACAAACGGGCACAGTCATGTTCTTTAAAATCCCAGGTGCCCACATAGTTAATCCTAACGAGACTATACTGCGATTAAAAACCTTGAGCTGTATTTTTCCCCTAATCAAAGTTACTTATTTGAGAGGCACATATTTCGTCTAATGAAACAAGAACCAGACGGGAAAAAAACATAAGTTCTTGATTTGTCTGAGACGACAAAGTTCATAATGCAAGTGTTTAAAAAAGACGAGCACCGTATAAATCAAATCACAGAAAAAGTGCAATTCGACTAAATTGAGAAGAAATATGTTGTTGTTAGGTGATGAGGCTACGATCGAAAAGATCATAACAGAGGCTAACTATCTTGAAACTGTAGTACGCCATATCACTAACGGGAATCAACGCGACCATGGTATAGGAACATACATTGATTTGCCTGATGTTTCGACCAGGTTACACCGGACGTGGTCACAGGCTGACTGGCTCAGTAGTGCACGCCCGCCCTCTTCGAGTCCGTGAGGTAGGTTCTTCATCTACCCGCACATTGTCGATATTTTGTTTTCGCTATGTACCGTCACATATCACACTCACAGTGTCCCTATTCTGTAAGCAAACAGTCCGGTGTTTATCCGACTGCACAGAAAAGCGAGGCTGCATATTTTTATCACTGGATTCCATGTTGCAGATAATTTAAACCCATCTTCCCGATTGAAATTGTTATGTTTCTTGATTTCAATCGCTTCACGTACAGTTCTTGAATAGAAATGACGTTCGTTGGAGAGGACTTGCGTATGGTGGAACTCAATCCAGTGATTAGCACCTGCTTCTAGTAGGTGTTCTACGATCGCGGATTTGCTTGTCTGGCGATTTTTACAGCTGCAATATGGTCCTTGACTCGTTCAGTAATAGTCCGCTTCGTTTGTTCTATATACGAATTACCGCAGCTGCAATCTATCTTATAGACACCCGGACACTGTAACGGTAAGACATCTTTCGGTGTGCCCACTATGTTATTTACTTTTATGCCTGGTGTGTACACTGTCGGTATGGAGTATGCTTTTAACACGGAGCCGACTTTGTCCGTTACTCCCTTGACTTAGAGCATATAGGCTGGCTGTCTGCTCACCTCTGGATGTCTCCGCAGACGTAATGAGGGAGGCACCTGCTGCCGATGTGGTAGTAAACGTCACAGAAGTGACAACGATACCTGCCCTACAATTAATGCTAACCGCAGGAAGTGTGGTTACAAAGGTAATTTCCAAAAACATTGCACAAGGGCCAAAAAGTAGTAAACTTCACAGAAGTATCACGATTCCTGCCCTGCAATTAATGCTAACCGCATGAAGTGTGGTTACAAAGGTCATTTCCAAAAACATTGCACAAGTACCAAAAAAGTAGTAAACGTCACAGAGATGACAACGATTCCTGCCCTGCAATTAATGCTAACTGCATGAAGTGTGCTTACAAAGGTTATTTCCAAAAACATTGCATAACAAGGGCCAAAAAAACCTCGACAAACTATAGCGATAAAACAAAAGAAAAAAAAAACAAAGTAAAAACACAAAATACAAAATAAATGGAAACATTGGCGCATGACGTGGACACAATGGAGATGCGCAGACGCCGAAAAATGCTCCTTTTGCATGGTGTCAAAGAGGTGACTACGGAGGATATTTCTGCGACGGTTGCAAATTTCTGCAGTAAGGAGCTCCATATCACTGCATTCCAGGTAACGGATATAGATCGTTGTCACAGAATGGGGCGACCTTCAGCACCCCATAAGCCTAGACCCATATTGGTAAAGTTCAAAAATATTACTGACCGTGACAAAGTTTGGTTTTTAAAAAAAAAGCTCAAGGGCTCGGGTATCACACTCTCGGAATTCCTTACCAAACCGAGACACGACACATTCATGGCTGCCCGAGAGCGGTTTGGTATAAATAAGTGCTGGACAAGAGAAGGGTCTATTCATATTATCGGCCCTGATGGGTCGCGCCACAAAATCACTTCGCAGCATGAACTAACCACCATAAAGACCCCGGAGAGTACTGCTGCATGCAACGAGACAGCCACTAATGCAAGTGCTGCGAAAGCTGCTCCAAAAGTTTTGGGTGCAAGGTCAAGGAAACTTGTATCTAAAAAGTAGTTAAGTTATGTTCCTATCCTATTACACTGATACTTTTATAACAAGCGGGTAGTAATTTTTCTTTATGTTTTAACACTTCCACCCCACTTTTTGTCATTTTCATTTGATTGTTACTTTAATTGTACTTTTTACGCCAGCCTTATTTTTAGTTTGTTTACTTCGCTCTCTTGCAATCAATTGTCACTTTGACATTTGACACTGACAGTCTTTGTTATGTCTTGTGTGAAGGGGTACATTTATGGGTGCGTTCCATTCCAACAAGTCCCTTCATGATATTTTCAACTTGACTTGAAATACTTTTTAATTACCTAATTTATATTTTTTTTTTTTTTTGGTTTTCTTTTTGTTTTCTTGTTATAAATAATGAATTAACTTCAATAATGAATTAATACGTTGGAGTGGAAGCAGTGGTTCGCTTTTAATAGGAACTAACTAAATGTCAGTTATGTAACGTAGGTAGGTACAGTCAACTACAAAAATCATAACACGACATTTACTATAGACAGATGCATTCCATTATAAAAAGATTTGTAAAATATGTTAGTGTTAATGAACTTATGGCGTTGACTGTACTTGCTGACTTGTTAGTTCTCGTCTCGTTTTATTGTAGTTTTGGTATGTATTATTTTTCTTTTGACAACATTCCAGGCGCTGGTGGGTGAACAGAATTGTATATATTGAAATAGGTATTGAGTTTAATTTTTATTATATATACTTATATCTATTATTTATTTATAATTATTTATTAGTATTTATTTTATACCTACCTAATTATTAAATGTCAGATGACCATAGTCAGAATGATAGCACTGCGCGTGAGCCCTCACTCGCTGACATAATACATACGACATTCTCCGATGTTCCCATGAATTTCAATGTGATTCACATCAACGCTCAAAGTATTCCAGCCCATTTCCCTGAGATGCTGGCTTATTTAAACGATAAAAACATCCATGCCATTCTGGTATCTGAGTCGTGGCTGATGCCATGCCTGCCTACTCTTTCTTATTCTATACCGGATTTCCAACTCATTAGGAATGATCGTGCGGTTGGTCGGGGTGGCGGTGTTGCCATCTATTTACGCACATATATTCCCTTTAGTATTATTGATGTATCAATGCAACCACCGCCGACAAATGCGGGCGAGCATCTCTTTTTAGGGTTGGAACTACATCATATCAGAGTTCTACTCGGCGTGTACTATTGCCCTTCATCAAAAATCAATTTCTTTTCTTCTTTTGAACACATGCTCGAAAACCATATACCGTCTTTCAGTCACACCATTATTATGGGAGATTTTAATACGTGCCTTGTGAAGAACGATTCACGGTCTACCACCCTCTGTAATATTTTTGAATCCTGTAACCTTGTTGCTTTGCCTCTGAATACTACACATCATGCTCCTGATTGCGTTCCTTCTCTTCTTGATCTTATTCTTGTTTCGTCTTCTGATCTTGTAGCCAAACATGGCCAGTGCCCCGCTGACATGTTCTCCTATCACGATCTGCTCTTCCTTTCTTATCAAATTCGTCCTCCGAAGGCTAAGCCCAGGATTTTAATGATGCGTAGTTTCAATCTTGTGAGTGAAAATGGTCTCCGTGCTGATGCAGATAAAATTGATTGGCGCCTACTTTATAGTTCCGACTCTGTTGATGAGAAAGTCAACATACTAACATCCAAGATAATCAGTCTCTACGATATACATGCACCCATTCGTGCAGTGAAAATCAAGCATGCTCCTGCTCCTTGGCTTACTGAAGAAATCAAAGACTTGATAACTAAAAAAACTAGGGCTAAAACTAGATTTAAGTATAGGCCTACTCAGTACAATCGTGATAAATATGTAGAAATCCGAAATCACTGCAACAAGGTGTGTAGGCAAGCACAACGCCAACATATTCAAACATCTGTTGAAAATGGAGATCCAGCGAAAGTCTGGAAATTTCTCAGAACCTTGGGAGTTGGGAAGTCAAGACAGGAAATAAATTCTAAAAATATCGACCTCGACGCCTTAAATAGGCATTTCTCCGCTTCTTCTAGTTTTGACGATACTACCAAAACTAATACATTGAACCATCTTTCACAGCTTCCAGCTCCCGACTATCCACCGTTTGTCTTTAATCAATTCACTGATTGTGATGTTAAAAAGAGTATACTGTCTATTACATCTAAAGCTGTCGGTAATGACTGTATCAGCCGAAACATGATCCTACCAATCCTTGATTTATTACTTCCTGTCATATGTCATATCCTTAACTGTTCCATCTCTAAGGGTATATTTCCAACGATGTGGAAAGAGGCTCAAATTATACCCTTACCTAAAATATCTAGCCCTTCTTCTTTCTCTCATTACCGTCCTATTTCTATCCTACCATTTCTTTCTAAAGTCCTTGAACGCCTTGTTCACTCACAACTAAACTCATTTTTATGCAATAATAACCTTTTAAATACTTTTCAATCTGGTTTTCGGCCGGGACACAGTACTGTCACAGCTTTAATTAATGTTACGGATGACATTAGGATGGGTATGGACAATGGAAATCTTACATTACTTACACTGCTTGACTTCAGTAACGCTTTTAATACAGTTGATTTCCATATCCTGCTCGGGATACTCGACTCTATTAACATATCTCCAGCAGTAATTGATTGGTTTCGTAGTTACCTGTCTGGACGCCGGCAGCGCATTCGCATTGATGAGTCGATTTCCTCTTGGTGTAATATCACTGTCGGTGTGCCGCAGGGTGGCGTTTTATCTCCTTTACTATTTGCTATATTTATTAATTCCATATCCAAAGAACTTGTTTCATCCTACCACCTTTACGCAGATGATTTACAAATTTATACACAAGCTCCGTTAAATAAAATCCATGAAGCTTTTTCGATCGTAAACAACGACTTGGAGCGCATATGTGAATGGAGTAACAGTTATGGGCTACAGGTAAACCCTGCTAAGACACAGGTCATCATTGTAGGTAGCCCTTGGATGATTGCTCGCGTAGAGTGGGCAAAACTGCCACAAGTCAATTTTAATGGCATGCCACTACCTATCAGTGATAGTGTGAAAAATTTAGGCATACACATTGATCGGACTTTGTCCTGGAGTACCCAACTGAGGGAGGTTAGTCGTAAATTGTTTGCCTCAGCAGGCTCCTTGCGAAGACTTCGTAATTTCCTGCCAACGGCTACAAAGATATCACTTGCACAGTCGCTTTTACTCCCAATACTAGACTATGCAGATGCCAGCTATCTTGATCTCACTGAGGAGCAGCTTGATAAGCTTGAGCGGCTTCAAAATTTTTGTATAAGGTTCATATATGGCTTACGCAAATATGATCATGTATCCGAATATCGCAACATGCTCAAGTGGCTCCCAATTCGCCTTCGACGGAATACTCATATCCTTTCTTTACTTTATAACATCCTGTTTAACCCTCTCACTCCCCCTTATCTTAAAGAACGTTTCGAGTTCCTACGTGACACACATTCGAGGTTTCTGAGATCATCGGAGAACTTGAGATTGCACATACCTATGCATTCCACAACCTTCACCGACAAATCATTTACTGTTGTGGCTGCACGCCTGTGGAATGCTCTACCAGTCTCTATTAGGCGAGCTCAAACATTGGGGTCATTCAAAAATCTAGTGACGGAGTACTATCTGTCGCTATAAGTTAATCATCTGTACCTACTTAAGTTTAGGTGTGTATTATATTTTGTAACTTATATTGTATTTTATAGTTGTACGTCTGTACAAAATATAATGTATATAGTAGGTATATAGATATTGTATATATTTTCTATAGGTATTATAGGTATTAATATGTATTATATGTATTATATGTATTATATGTATTATATGTATTATATGTATTATATGTATTATATGTATTATATGTATTATATGTATTATATGTATTATATATAGGTATTGTATGTATTACATACAGGTATTGTATGTATTATATATAGGTATTGTATGTAGTGTATTTGTATTTATGTTTTTGTCGTTACTTCCATACACCAAAAAACCCACGTGTCATTTCTATGCACTCCTGTCCATCCAAAGGTTGCCTGGAAGAGATTGTTGTTTGCAATAAGGCCGCCCATTGTACATGAGATTTTATAACATTTCTGTTGTTTGTTTCTTTTGGTGTGCAATAAAGAATATTTTATTATTTATTTATTATTATTATTATATTTTCCACATCGATGACGATGCAACTATTAATTGTCAGTTTTTGGACGTAATAAAAAAAGACCACGATGTCAAATTACAACTAGTGTTAGCAGTGCTCAAAGAAAATAATGTTTTATTGGACGAAAGCAATTGTATTGTACATGCAAAAATAGTATCTGCGGTAGCCTAGTGGTATGGGTATGGACTGCTGAGACGAGTTCTCGGGTTCGATCCCAGGTTTACCATGGCACACACCAATGACTTTTCGATGCTTTTCGAAGTTATGTATGTATTTATCGTAGGTTTATAAGTGCCCGGTTAATGGGAATAGGCTCGCCACCTATTACATTGGGGCCTAAACATAAACTGGCGAAATGTGGGTGCTAGCACCTCTGCCTACCCCTTCGAGGAATATAGGCGTTAATTTATGATGATGATGATGCAGAAATAATTCAATTTCTCGGTCATAAGCTTTCATCATCAAACAATAAGTCGCTTGATAAAATATATTAAAGCAATCGAATCATTTAGACCACCAGAAACCATCGCAGAAATTCAAAGCTTTCTGGGATTCATAAATCAAAAAAAATCATAAATCATGTTGGGAAATGGGTCCCCAATCTGTCTTTATCTTAACAGTCCAACTTTAACAGCTGAAAATGCACAAAAATAAAAAATAAAAAATTACGAAGTCTTGGCAAAAATAATAAGAAATAGCTTTCAATCATCTAAAAGACCGTCTTTTGAAAATTGCAAACCTGGGGTACTATGATCCAAAAGATCGGAACCCAAGTAATAGCTGATGCTAGCCCTGTAGATTTAGGCTCTGTACTGATATAGTACGATTACAAATAATTTATAGACCTGGTAAATCAAATATTGCTGACCCGTTATCTCCTCTTAGTACAAATTGCAATACAAAAGATTTAGATACTATTGAAGGCGAATATCTTGTTAACCAGATTATCTATTAGCCTGTAGCACTATCTTTAAAATCCATTATTGAAGCATCCAATAATAATGCTAAATTCAAATTAGCCATAATAAATTATTCTGGGAATGTTTCAATTAGTAATTACAAGCTATTCCAACACGGGCTCTGGGTATATAACGGCATCTTATTAAGAGAAAATAAAATAGTGATTCCTTCTGAGCTACGAGAACAAGTATTGGCAGCAGCTCACGAGGGTCACCCAGGTATTATAAATATGAAAGCTAGATTACGCAACTGTGGTGGCCGTTGTGGCAGCACGTTAAGCCGTCGGTCCCGGTTGCCATACGAACGTCTATGGCAGTCGTTACGGGTAGTTGGAGCCCTCTAAAGTACAACAACTGGTCTGGCTGCAATGCTTCGATATCAACTTTGGGTTGTGGAGGTCGGATGGCAGCCGCTTCACAGAAAATATCGAAGTTTAGCCAAATCCACAATTAGACTGGTAAGCGGACCCCAGACTCCGGGCTGAGGGCTTCGGATGCTACTGGGATTAACGCTAAGTCGAAGAAGACCGAATGGAAATCATCTTTTGGTGACTTTAGACTAATAAAGTCGGTATAAAGAGATTGAAATTATTTTTTTATTTATTTATTTATTTCAACTTCATGCACAAATGTACAAAGGCGGACTTAATGCCATAGGCATTCTCTACCAGTCAACCTAATAGGTGGTGCAGAGAACAACAGAGTAGGTGCATTATCGAAAGGTAAACTAGTTAAATACTTAATTTACATAAATAAAATAGATAGTACCTAAATAGGTACTAATATACGCATACATATTATAGCCAAATATAGTAATACATAGATACACTCAACTACCCATACATAAATATAAAATAAATATATATACATAAATATATAAATAAATATAAGCAAATAACATGTACATACACACATATAAATAACCATTCATATTTACATGAGATGACTATCAAGTTTCCCCCAACTTTTCGAGCATGAGTTTCCGAACCCCCAGTTTGAACGTGCAACGGCTAGTGGCCCTCCTGAACCCAAGAGGCAGCTGGTTCCAAAGAAATATAGATTGTACAGGAAAGGAAGAGTGGACGAAATCAGTGCGATGAGTAGGACAGCGTAAGACGAGGTTATTTGTTGAACGTAGGTTCCTATTGTGATTTGCGCCTAGACATTGAAAATAGGGGGAGAGGTAGGAGGGAGAATTAGGAGAAGTTAGGATAGTATAGAGAGTGGTAAGTGCGCGTTGGTTTCGACGCTGACGAATCGGCAACCAATTTAATTGAGAACGACACACAGACACATGATCGTACTTGCGCAGATTGAAGACGAATCTGATGCAGTTATTCAGAAAACGGTCAAGTTTGTTGAGATGTTCAGCATTCAGGCCGAAGTAACAAACATCCCCATAATCGAGTACAGGGAACAGTAATGCCTGCACGAGCATTGCCTTGGTGTTAATAGGTAGAAGGGTCCGTAGCCGATAAAATGCGCGAAGCGAGCCAGTAATACTTTGACATACGCGAGATACTTGGTCTCTCCAGTTCAGAGTGGAGTCAATGAACAAGCCAAGGTCTTTCACTGACGGGCTGACGGGTATGACTGTACCGTTGAGAGTGATTGGCGGGAGAGATGCCTCATCCACCTGTCTTCGAAAATGTTGGCTCCCAACAATAATGGCCTGGCACTTACTAGGATTAACGGTCAGTCCAAAACGGCTCGACCAGCTGTTAATATGCTCTAGGTCCTGGTTGACTTTAGTTATTGCCGAGCTCAAATCATCCACACCCGCTTGGGCGTACAGTTGTAGGTCATCGGCGTACAAATGATACGCACATTGAAGATTATGAGTTACGAGATTTATGAAGATAGAAAACAATAAAGGAGATAAGATACCGCCTTGAGGAACGCCAGCGTCAGTGTTACGCCAGTGTGATAAAGTTTCACCTTGACGAACAGCTTGATGGCGCCCCTGAAGATAATTAGAGAACCATTCCAGTGCATCCGGTGAGATCATCAAGTGTGATAAGGTGTTTAAAAGAAGGTCGTGGTTGACAGTATTAAAAGCATTGGAGAAATCAACCAGTGCTAGTACTGTGAGCCTGGTATTTTCCATGCCCACCCTAATATCCTCAGTCACTTTTAACAGGGCTGTAACAGTGCTGTGTCCGGGCCTGAAACCTGATTGTAGGGGATTCAACAACTTATTGCTGTAAATGAACGTTGACAGCTGTTTGTGCACGCAGGCCTCAAGCACCTTAGAAAGGAAGGGCAGAATACTGATAGGACGAAAATGATTGGGAAGGGATGGATTTGAAATCTTGGGAAGGGGTATGACAAAGGCTTTACGCCATAAGGATGGGAACTGTCCGGAGTCCAGGGAATAATTGATAATATGGGTGATTGCCGGCAGGAGCTGGTCTAGGATGGTAGTGATCATCCGGCGACTAATGTTGTCAGGGCCCACAGCACTAGATTTGATGGATAGTATGACCTTTTTCACCTCACTCGGTGCAACCGAAGAAAACTCGAGAGGCTCAATGTTGGGACGTGGTAAGCTTTCTAGGTAGTCTATAGTGCAGCTCTTGGTTTGGTGACTCAAAGGGGTAAAAGTGGTGAAATGTTGATTTATCTCATCCAAACCAATAGCAGACTGGAATTCAGAGTATCGCTGTTTACCAATACCCAACGTCCCCAGGAACTTCCAAATATTAGCAGAGGATGAAGCACCCACGTCTCATCACGCTTGTCCCGACGGTACTTGGAAAACGTACGATCCCTGTATCGCATTGCCCTACGAACCTCCGGCGTTATCCAAGGCGCAGGGGGGCGTTTCACTTTGACTCTCCTGAACGGAGCGTGGGTGTCGTATAGGCTGATGACCACATTGTTGAAGATTCGGACTTTTTCATCAACTGACTTTGTATCGCAAAGACAGTCCCAACTCAGTGCTGAAGCATCACTGCATAGCTGCTTAACGTCCATGCGCCCAAAATTGCGTAAAAGCAACATGCGAGGTCGGAGTTTCGGTGGTTTGAGGATATATGAGATAAACAGGAGGTCGTGTCGAGAGAATCCTGGCGCTGGGTGTTGACCGTGGGACGAGACAAAAGACAGGTTAGACGTCAGAATTACGTCCAGCCACGTATCATCCGTATCCACATTATGATGGGTTCCTTGAAGAGGCAGGCTGTGTAAGTTGGCTGACTGGATCGTATCAAGCAGCCTAAGGCAGCGCGGTGTTTGGGGTGGCAGGAGGTCCGTGTTGAGATCGCCCATGATTATGTGATGTTCGTACTCCGACCCTATGCTTTCCAATATCGGTTCGAGACTGGCGAAGTAATTAACTCCAGGTGGACAATAGACAACACCTAGCGCGGTTCTCACACCCTTGACCTTATGAAATCTATCTCTACCCAAGGTACTATAAATATGTTAGAAAAAATCTTCTCTAGGACCAGAAATTCTGCAAGTATAACCGCTGATATTGGTAAATAATTTTGTAAAGGATTTTAAACCTTTTTGTATCTAACAAGGATTTACACTTTTTACCACCATCCCTTATTGGCCTCAGCAGAACGGGTAAGTAGAGAAACAAAAAAGGGATATTTATAAACGACTAAAAATCAGTCAATGTGAAAAAACAGACTGGGAAGACGATTTGCTAAAGTAGGTAGGTACTTAATGATATACAATAGTACACCTCATAGTTTATAATTTTCGGGACTTCACGCGATATATTTTTGATAAACTTACTTTTGCCGACGTTTCGGGTGCGTTGCAGCACCCGTGGTCACGACTTGACTGGCCTGCGAGCGTCGCGCGGTGTGCAGGAAACATTTTTTGTGCGCCTACCCTCCATTACTTTCATATTGAATGTAAGGCTGGCGACACACCACACTCACTATGTCAGTTTTAGACGGCATCGGCACTGTGTTTTTCGGTTTCACTATTTTGATCACTGGATTCCAGGACCCGGATAATTTGAATCCATCTTCCCTATTGAAATTTTTATATTTTTTAATTTCAATAGCTTCACGCACAATCCGTGGATAGTAGTGGCGATCAGTGGAGAGGACTTTGGGTTGATGAAGTTCAATCCAGTGATTGGTGCCCGATTCGAGGTGTTCTGCAACTGCCGATTTGTTGAACTGACGGTTTTTCACAGCTGCGATATGTTCTTTGACTCTCTCCGCAATGGTACGCTTGGTTTGGCCTATGTAGGAACTACCGCAGCTGCAATCCACTTTGTAGACACCTGGTGTTTGCAGAGGTATGACGTCCTTCGGTGTTCTCACGTACTTCGCTACTTTGGCGGACGGTTTAAATATGGTCTTGATGGAAAGCTTCCGTAAACAAGATCCGATCTTATCCGTTATCCCTTTCACATACGGCATGAACGCCGGTTGGCGGTCAACACCCGGCAGCGTCATCCTCGGTGCACGTCGCGGCTTTCTAGAACCCGTAACATACCCATTCATTTTAAGCACCTCCTAAACGTGGTCTAACTCCTGCTGTAGGTGCTCAGGGTCACACAAATCATTAGCTCGCTTGATGAGAGTCGAGCTTACTGAGTTTAGATGAAGTGGGTGATGATGCGAGGAGGCGTGCAAGTATCTATCTGTGTGAGTGGGTTTTCGGTACACAGTATGGGCCAAGGAGCCGTCGGTTCTTACCATTAACTTGATGTCTAGGAAGGACAATGTTCTGTTGTTCTCAATCTCATACGTAAACTGTGCTATGGGCGTTGCTATGGGCAGCCCTTTGGCACCGGTCGTGGCAAATATATGGATGGAACATAATTGAAGAAGTGGTAGCTCAGAACGCGCACACCCAGATCAGGCTATGGAAAAGGTACGTAGATGATATATTCTATATATTTAAAGGCAACAGAGAGCAGGTGGTCCGCTTTACTGAGTATCTCAACTCATTACATGAAAAGACACAGTTTACGTATGAGATTGAGAACAACAGAACATTGTCCTTCCTAGACATCAAGTTAATGGTAAGAACCGACGGCTCCTTGGCCCATACTGTGTACCGAAAACCCACTCACACTGATAGATACTTGCACGCCTCCTCGCATCATCACCCACTTCATCTAAACTCAGTAAGCTCGACTCTCATCAAGCGAGCTAATGATTTGTGTGACCCTGAGCACCTACAGCAGGAGTTAGACCACGTTCAGGAGGTGCTTAAAATGAATGGGTATGTTACGGGTTCTAGAAAGCCGCGACGTGCACCGAGGATGACGCTGCCGGGTGTTGACCGCCAACCGGCGTTCATGCCGTATGTGAAAGGGATAACGGATAAGATCGGATCTTGTTTACGGAAGCTTTCCATCAAGACCATATTTAAACCGTCCGCCAAAGTAGCGAAGTACGTGAGAACACCGAAGGACGTCATACCTCTGCAAACACCGGGTGTCTACAAAGTGGATTGCAGCTGCGGTAGTTCCTACATAGGCCAAACCAAGCGTACCATTGCGGAGAGAGTCAAACAAAGAACATATCGCAGCTGTGAAAAACCGTCAGTTCAACAAATCGGCAGTTGCAGAACACCTCGAATCGGGCACCAATCACTGGATTGAACTTCATCAACCCAAAGTCCTCTCCACTGATCGCCACTACTATCCACGGATAGTGCGTGAAGCTATTGAAATTAAAAAAATATAAAAATTTCAATAGGGAAGATGGATTCAAATTATCCGGGTCCTGGAATCCAGTGATCAAAATAGTGAAACCGAAAAACACAGTGCCGATGCCGACTAAAACTGACATAGTGAGTGTGGTTTTTTTTTTTTTTTTTTTATACAGGACTCGTCAATTTGACTTCACCTCGCCTGATGTTAAGCTAAAGGCAAAGTCTCGGAAAGAGGGTCACCATCGTAAACATTCACCATGTTAACAGTGGTGGCACTCAGCTTGACGGCCTCATTAGATGCCTTTTCACGCCCCGCTTAAAGGACCCAGGACTGTAGGAAGAAGGAAACACGTGAACTGGCAGGGAATTCCAGGCCTTAGTGGTGCGGCATAGGAATGAATCACTGAAACGCTTGGTTCTAGCAGGTATACCCTGCACCGTAAATGGATGACATCTTAGCCCTGCACGTGTCGTCCTGTGAAGGAAAGGGGAGGGTGGGACTAATTGGAAGAGCTCGTCAGAACATTCACCATGGTAGAGACGGTAGAAAACTGCCAAAGACGCAACATCTCTACGCATCTGCAAAGGCTCGAGGGTGTTCGTGACCGCAGGATCCCCAATAATGCGGACCGCACGTCGCTGCAACCTGTCGAGAGCATCTAATAAGTACTTTGCGGAGCCGTCCCAGAGATGTGAGCAGTATTCCACGCAGGAACGAATTTGGGTCTTATATAGAAGACACCGCTGCTCCGGCGTGAAAAAACGTCTCACTCTGTTCAGGACTCCGAGTTTACGCGAGGCTGATTTGATGATACTCTCGATATAGTTTTTGTTATTCAGTTTGCAGCGAACATCCATACCGAGGATAGTGAGGTGATCCTGCAGTGGCAGTGGTGTGCTCTGAAGAGTGGGAAGGGGAAGGAAAGGAGATACCTTTGCTGTAAACGCACATGCCTGGGTCTTCTTGGCATTGAACTCGACCAGGTTCCTAGCGCCCCATTGAGAAATGTGGTCCAGGATCCGGTCCAGGTCAGTGACAAGAAGCTGCCTTTTTTCCGCGATATCAGACTGCTTGGCCGCAGGATGTGCGTAATAACTCCCGTGTAAGGTGCTGTCGTCTGCATAGCAGTGAATGTTTCCGTTACAGAGCATGTCATTGATATGCAGAAGAAAGAGAGTGGGAGATAAGACGGAACCCTGCGGCACGCCAGCATTTACCTGCAAGAACTCCGAAGCTCGTCCATCACAAAGGACGCGAATACGGCGCCCCTGCAGGAAGCTTGCAACCCAGTTACACAGTCTAGGAGGCAGGCCGAAGGCTGGTAGCTTGGAAAGAAGCGATTTGTGCCATACCCTATCGAAAGCTTTGGCGATGTCAAGACTAATTGCCAGTGACTCACCGTGCTTCTCCATAGCCTCACCCCAAAGGTGGGTCATGTACGCCAGAAGATCACCCGTTGACCGTTTCGGTCTGAAACCGTATTGCCGGTCACTAAGCAAGGAGTGATCCTCTAGGTGGCGCATGAGCTATGTGTTAATTATGTGCTCGAACACCTTGCACAGCACTGAGGTGACGGCTATGGGTCGATAGTTGGCTGGGTCCGAGCGATCCCCCTTCTTGGG
The DNA here is from genome assembly GCA_914829495.1 of Eilema sororculum. Taxonomy (NCBI): domain Eukaryota; kingdom Metazoa; phylum Arthropoda; class Insecta; order Lepidoptera; family Erebidae; genus Eilema; species Eilema sororculum. Next base: position 25,474,933 of record OU618536.1, read on the forward strand.
GATCGGCTGGACATTCGCCTCCTTCCAAGCCGAAGGCACTGTACCCGAACTGTAGGACAGTCGGTACAGTCGCGTTAGCATAGGAGATAACTCCGCTGCACATTTTTTAAGTACGACCGCTGGAATACCATCATGAAAGTAATGGAGGGTAGGCGCACAAAAAATGTTTCCTGCAAACCGCGCGACGCTCGCAGGCCAGTCAAGTCGTGACCAGGGGTGCTGCAACGCACCCGAAACGTCGGCAAAAGTAAGTTTATCAAAAATATATCGCGTGAAGTCCCGAAAATTATAAACTATGAGTAAACGCCGCGATAGTTTAAAAGTTACAATAGTACACCTCATCCCTCCACAGATAAATCTCCGTCGGAAGGCAATTCAGAAACAAATTACCTTTTTAACAGACCTAGAAAATAATTATGATGATTCAGAAATGAGAGATCGAGACAAAGAAAAAAAAGGGAAAACTAATCAAAGGAAGAAAAGAAGAGAAGTGCTACGGATGGAGAGTTAGTAAGTGGTGAAAAAGTTACGTACCGAACTTAATAAAAGAAAATAAACTTACTTCTGAATTCAATTTAACACCTCACACCGTAACTAATGCTGAAGGGAGCGACATAAACATAAGAAATGATGAGACTAGACAAGAATATAGAAGGAATATTGTACACCTGAAGAAAATAGAAAGTTATACATCACGAAGGTCACGAAGAAGGAATGGATAAAGAAGATTAGTTGTAAATGGTAAATTAAAGAGAAATTGTTTATTCGTTTCTAGTTTGAGTATATTACAAAATTAACTGATTTATTAAAAAGGAAGAGATGTGGCATCCTGTGGCAGCCTATGGCATACATAAATAAAAGTAATGACACTTGACAGGACGTGTGACAGTCGAATTCAGGCATTCAATGCGGGCAGACGTACTGTGAATTGTGTAACTACCTACTCACTAAATAACAGTGTTTTAATGTGTAAAATCGAGAACACCACAACTATGTCACCTCTAGTATTTAAAACTTACGTTTCAGCCAATCCGTTTATTTTATGCTCATCTAATTCTTCAACCATTGATATCAGCACATTGGGAGACAAAGGGCATGGATAGAATTTTTCGAAAATTTCCTTGCCATTGCGGTCCTTAGTCGCACATGAATATGCTGTAGATACATATAAGAAATGGCTGTGGACATAAATATGGCATTATCTTGAGTTTTATTTAAACTACCTACATATTTTTAATATCCCTGATCGCAAATTTTAAATAATCTAAACACTAATATACGTCATGTTCTTACTTCAGATTAGTACATTCTTTGGCTAAAGTTATCGCCTCCCTGGTACCTCGCACGTTGGTCAGTACGGCTTCACGAAGCGGTGCGTTAAACCTTACTGTAGCTGCTAAGTGGAAGACTGTATTTACCTAAAATTGTTATAACCATTATTAATACAGTTTGTAATTTATCTCTCTTGGTCCTGGGAATAGATTACAACGGGTTGCCGGAACAGAATGAGAATTCGCGGGCCGCGGTCAACAGCCACTATCTTGAAACTTAACCTTTTGAAGTCCCCTCACTGTTTCCTTTGTTCAACTTAGGTGGCAGATAAACACACGGCCCACCTGATGGTAAGTAGTTACCGTGGCCTATGGACGTATGCAACACCAGAGGCGCCACACTCATACTGCCAACCCTCAAGAAACCTTCGAGTACCATTCTTACAGAACCCCATATTGTAGCCGCTCGGGAAAGCCAAAGCAAAGAGTTTATTCCACAGCTTGAGCGAGTGTGGGATGCAGTTTCTTTTGATACCGCACAGTTTGCACCATTTCCGGTCGCAACGTGTAAGGATGAATTCCCTGTCCATGGCGAGCGGTACGATAATAGAATGTCACTTTCTATCTAGCGGGGTGAAGCACTAAAATATTATTTAAAGTGAATAATGAGTTAACCTCTTGAGTGAGTAAAGTCCAATCGTCATCACTGAGTCCAAGTCTCACATCCGCCACATCTCCTTCCACTGGAACTATCCTATCTGCGAACTGAGGGTTTTTCTTGCGAACTAAATCGTAAACCTGAAAGCAAGACATTTAATTTTGGATCAAATTAAATTGTGAGAGTCACGTAGTGACGTGTTGATAAACACTTTAATGTAATTTTAAAGCAATAATTACTATGCTATTATTATTCCTATCAATTTAAATTGGAAAATGTGAATGTCCAAGGTGGAACTCGAACTTGCGACCACTCCCTTACAGAGAGAATATACCTTTGTCGGTCAGAGTGTTCCTCCTATAAGGCACTGTCACGCGTTTAAGCGCACATTTTATAATAACATTATGAGTGGAACAGTACATATACGTGGAATATCGATGATTAAAAATATTTTATAACTCACCGGATCGCTAAGAATGACCTGTAATCTTTCATGTATTGTCTTGCCCTTCTTTGGCCTCATCAATACATACATCTTCTTAATTGCACAAGATCTGAAAGTGCAATATAATGAGAAGGTGTAATAGGATATAACCACCCTATCCAACAGTAAACATAGAATCCAGAACAAAGTACTCGCTCCATAGTCTTAGTAAAAAATGGTATCCGCAGTAAAGAGCGGTGTGACATTGTTAGACTTTCTGTTAAGCGCTGTGCTGAGGTGGCCTGTGCCGAGCTTGATAGTTATGTAGTAGTCTGTGTATACAGTCCACCTAATAGTGATTTTGCAACTTGTATTGGGGTCAGTCGGAATATGATTCTCCCTATCCTCGACCAAATCCTACCCATCTTGTGTCATATACTCAATCACTCTATATCCTGTGGCAATTTCCCATCTTCGTGGAAAGAAGCGCAAGCCCGCCACGTTTTCTGATTACTGACCTATTTATATATTACCATTCCTCTCCAAAGTCTTTGAGCGCCTAATCCCAACTTAGCTCCTTCCTTAGTAGAAACAGTATACTACATAAATCCATTTCAATCCGGCTTCCGACCTGGGCACAGCACTGTTTCTGCTTTGGTACACATCACAGATGACATAAGGCTAGCCATGGATCGAGGACATTTAACAGTTCTGTCGCTCCTTGATTTTAGCAATGCAATCAACACTGTAGATTTCGACGTCCTGGTAAGTATACTTCGCTCTATTAACATATCTCCAACGGTAGTTGATTGGTTTCAAAGTTACCTGTCTAGTCGTCGACAACGTATACGTATAGAAGAGTCATTCTCTTCATGGTGCAATACAACAGTTAGCTTACCGCAAGGCGGCGTTCTGTCCCCACTACTCTTCGCGATTTTTATTAATTCTATTTCCCAGAAATTAGTTTCATCCTACCACTTGTATGCAGATGATTTACCGATATACAGCCAGGCCCCACTTAACCAGCTATCAGAGGCACTAGACACAATGAAAATGGATCTAGCGCATATCAGTGAATGGAGTAAAAATTACGGTTTAAAGATAAATCCATCAAAGACTTAGCTAATTCTGCCGTATTACGGAGAAAAGGCTTAACTAACATTTTTTTTCAAAGTTGAGTTATATACATATTCGGAATCAGGAGAAAAATGCGCATCTACCCAATTTTTTGTGTAATTTTATCTCTAGAATCTACGGAAATACATTAAGCCCGAAAGGCACATCTAACAGCTAAATTGTTATTGAATAAATTGAAAAGACTTATTTGACACCGATTAAGAAGAAACAACATAAATACGTACTTATGACTTAAAAGTGTTATAAAGAGAAGTCACAAGTGACCAGTTGTGCCTTTTCTTTAAGACGCCAGTAAGGTAGGTAAGGAATGTGGGGGTGTCCTTGCGCTCATCATTGCGCCAATGTTTTCAGTTCAAGGTAAACGCAAGCTGCTTTATTTGTAAGTAATGTTGTTTCTTTCATTCTAACATTAAGTTATGATTATGAAATCAGATGTTTTTGCTTAGATAATCATACTTAAACTCAAACTCAAGGCATTTATTCAAAATTGCGTAGCACTACTACAGCTTTTTGACGTCAAATTCTTCTTAAAACTAAGTTTACTTTTCAAATTCATTTTGATAACTCAAATAGGTAAATATGTAAACATATAACAGTAGTATGAACAGAGGGTAGGCTGAAAATATTAACTTGACAAAAAAATGTTAATATTTTAAATCATGTCATCCAATTTTTGGAAAATTGAGTAATATTTTCAACCTGCCCTTTATGCATGCGCCTGTTAGGTGCCTACCCGTGCGCGCTTACGATGTATATTTATAAGTGAATAGTACTTAACAGTCACTAAAGCTAAAGTCTCTAGTTTTTGTGCCGGATACCTGAAGTTGTATTTCTAAATATATTTGAACGAAAAGTCTTATTATATTAAAAATTTATCTCTCAAAGAAATAAACAATTGTTGACAATGGAGTTGTTTAGCATTTTAATTAGTTTAATTTTACATTTTGGTTTGCTTTGAATTATTAAAGTGCCGTACCCTATGGGTAAAAATGGGACTATATTACCCTTTTATCGCATAAGGACAGATTCTCATAAAGACAGATTCGCAAAGGGACAGATTCTCCTATGTACAGATTCTCAAAAAGACGAAGTACATGTAAGTAGAAATGGAAATACAAAGTTTTTAATAATATTTTAATAGTCATATTATATATTATGAAATTTGAAAAATTATGAAAAACAAATGAGCATCGGTAAAAAACAAATGAATATCTGTTTTCACTAGGTTTTGCTATTATTTCATGAACCGTTATAGCTAGATCATTGAACAGAAACACTTCGTGCGTGAGTCCGGCCCCGTAGAATTAGATTTTGTTCCAAAATCAGAGATAATACGGTGGTTTAAAAAGTGTAACGTCAAATTTATCATTTTATTGAAATAAAGAGTTTTGATTACCAATTTTTTGTTATTTTGTTCAATGTTCATAATTAAAAAGTAAGTGAAAAAGTCAATCATAATAAAAGTAACAATTTTATGTAAAATTTATACTCTTTTAAACTCGCAATGAACCTTTATGATTACGTTACAAAGGCATAGTTACATAAATTATGTGTCCTTTCATTTTAATACTGAATTGTTTTTAAAAATAAATGATTTATCTGGTTAGTTGTGCCTTTAATACGATAAAAATATATTTTATTTGTAATTTTATTATTTTGTTAAGATGAAAGGGAAAATTGGGATTATCTGTATAAATAATAAATAAGTATATATATATTCCTATACATGGTTGGATAGGTATTTTGATTGTGTACCTTAATTAATAACTTGTTTCTACCAATAATACACGAAGGATTTTTTCTGCTAAAAAAAACCTTGAAAAATATATAGTTTCAGAATACCGTATAAAACTCAAGTGGCTTCCAATTCGCCTTCGCCGGAATACTCATATTCTAACGTTTCTTTACAATATCCTTTTTAACCCCAAAGCACCCCTTACCCTAAAGAACGTTTTAGGTTCCTACATGAGACACATTCGAAGTCCCTACGGTCGTCGGAGAACCTGAGACTGAAAATGCCGACACATTCCACAAACTACTATGGTCGATCCTACACCGTAGAAGCGGTTCGTCTGTGGAATGAGTTGCCAGTTGATATCAGACGAGCACAATCGATAACAAGTTTTAAAAAGCCTTTACATGAGCATTTTATGTCACTTTAGTACTTATAATATCCAACTATAGTGAAGTAAAGTTTGATAATCCGGAAATTGATGATCCGTGTACATTTGAATATGTATGTATGTATGAGTGTATGTATGTTGTATGGATGTATATATGTACGTATATGACTATAGGTGTATATATGTGTATATAGTTTGTGTATTCATATATTATTTTTTGTCACTCCCAGTCACACCAACTGCCACCTGTTCTTACACGTAACTCTAGTCCATCCAAAGGTTGCCTGGAAGATATTGCCTATTATGGCGATAAGGCCGCCCTTTGTACAACAATTGTATAGAAAATATATTTCGCTCATAAATTTTATGTAAATGGCGTACAAATAAAGTATTATTCTATTCTATTCTATTCTATTCTCATGGACAAAGTTCTTGGGATACGTCAAGTAACATATTGTGTGTGGTGACTTCAATGAAAATATTTTGGAATATTGTAGGAGAAATACTAAATTTCTAAACATGTTCAAGAGTTACATACTTGAAAATATTTTCTGTGAACCAACTAGAGACACTGCTGAGACTGTCAGTTGTCTGGATATTTTTTTAAGTGATTGTGTATACTTAAATAGGTCTGTATTAAGTAAGTTGCCCTCAGATCACCGAGCACAAATAGTTTCTTTTTCTAAAGGTAATAATATTCAACCTACAGAGAAAATTCTATGAAGGCCCATAACCTCTTTTTTTTTTGACCTTGGGGGAAATCCTTCATGGATGTTATGCCGGGCTCCTACCGACTAAAACCCCCACGGTATCGCCCAGCAGCCTATAGTTGGGAGCCCCGGGTAAGCCCTCGGAAGCCTCGATTTCTCGAGACGCAGGCCATTGGCCCCGCTCCAGGTCCTCCTTGCGCCATTTAAATAGAGACGCAAGGGCTCTCGCTTCCAGGTCCCATGGAGGGGTCCCGGCTAGGGGACATGCCGCCTCACCTGATATTGTGCGGTATCCCCTTATCACCCTGACGGCCATCGCCCTCTGTGGGCTCAGCAATCTAGCCACATTACTGGCCGTCAGGGTCTCCGCCCATACGGGGGCCCCGTATAGGGCCATACTTCGCACGATCCCCAGGTAGTCTCCTGCAGGGAGCGTTGGGTCCCCTGATGTTGGGCATCAGCCTGCGAGTGCAGCTGACACCCCCTCAGTTTTGGGACCGAACTTCGGAAGTGATGTCCGAAGTTCCACCGGCCATCGAGTACGAGCCCAAGATACTTCATCGAGGGCTCGATGCCGATGCTGACGCCCCCTACCTGTAAGCTGGATCCCGCAGGTGGCCCCATCCGAGGTCCGTGGAAGCACAGAGCCTCGGACTTGTGAAGGGCGACCTCGAGACCCAGGCCCATAACTTCTAATAAGATTAAAGCATTCAAGGACATGTTAAAAAATAAGCTCAATTCTATTATAGCATACTTAGGTAATAATCCTGAGGTTCATTATGATAGTTTATTTAATGTATTAACAGATGCTGTTTCACACACCTTCAAACAAAAATTTCAATAACCTAGTATTAATCTATACGCCCAAAATCAGTACAGATTTGACAGTAAATTCATTGAATATCTAAAAAATTACTCAAACTTATTTAAAAAGATATAGATCGAAAAGGTACACAAGCAGAGGATAAATTATTGAGGCTCCTAATAAAATGACAGAATTTTGGAAAGTTATCCACTAAAGGTAAAGGCACGCCGTAATAGCGGCGGTAAGACCCATCATGGCAGCAAGAGAGACCACACGGCAGCCTCTCGTACCGGCTGACGCAGGTGATTACTGGACACGGGTGTTTCGGGAGTTACCTGTGTCGGATCTGGAAGGAGCTAACGTCCGAGTGCCATCACTGTGATGCGAGCGAGGACACAGAGCTGCACACGCTGACCGAGTGCCCGGCGTGGGACACGCCAAGGCGGGTCCTAGTGGCGGCTCTGGGAGTGGGAGTCCTCACACTCGCCACATTGCTCACAGGGATGGTACGATGCGCGAACGCTTGGGGTGCGGCCGCCTCCTTCCGCGAGCAAGTAATGCTCGAGAAGGAGGCGGCCGGTTGGGTCCGGACTAGACTCCGGGCCCGGGAAGCCCGCGCAGAGCGAAGGCGAACCGGACGTCGCGTCGGAGGTCGCAGAACGACCTCCGTCCTCCATGAGCGCTGGCCTAGGGGTGGCTGGTGGAGCCACCTGTCACCTTAGCAGAAGCAGGCCGCGGCAGCGGTGCAAAGTGCGCCTCCTTGTTACCGGGGCTAAATGGGGACCTTGTGGTCCCCACAAGTCGAAGTGGCCCCCTTCGAGTTGTGGGGACCATGAGGTCAAGGACTCGAAAGAGATGGTCCTGGGTCTGCCGGGGTGCGAGAGATATGCTTTTGGCAATCTCACCTCCGGCAACCAAGGACCCAAGACGGCGTGCGTTTTAGTCGGTTCGAGTCCGACATAACCACCTCCGGCTCCGGCTCCGGCTCCGTGGGGGTGGTATCCGTGGGGATTTATCGCACGATAAAAACAAAAAAGAGTCTGTTAAATGTAAATTGAGAGAAAGTTTTATTAAAATTAAATTAGAAAACAAGGATATAACTTCTATAAAAGATATTGTAAATGCTTTTGAAGATTATTTTACCAATATTCTACTTCAACTCACTTCCTCTATTAATTCTAGCGCTCATAGTGCTGTGGTCCTTCTTGTGAGTAATATTAGTTCTTCTAAATTTAACTTCCAACATATTGATCCCAATCACATCTTAAAAGCATCTAAAATGTCAAAATAAAAATGTCTAGACTACTGGGGCATGTTAGTTTTAGTTAGTTTAATTAGTCATAAAATTAATATCATGACACCCGATGTAGCACTAATATTTAATGGATGTGTAGATGAAGGCACATTTCCTACCTTAATAAAACACAGTAAAATAATATCATTATACAAAATACACCCTGTATATGAAATAATCTAAGTCAGAACTCGGAAACTACCGCCCCATCTCCATTTCGCCAACTCTGAGTAAGGTGTTTGAGAAAGTGATGCTCTATCAAATGCAACTACACTTAAACACCTGAAATCTTTGCCACAGGCCACAGCCAACAATATGGCTTTAGTGGCGGAAAATCTACCACCGATGCGGGAGTTGCCTAGTTACCCTAATTTTCTAAGACGCCTGGGAGGGATCACAGATTGCTATTGGAGTATTCTGTGATCTTTGTGTGCTATATTGATTAATACACTTGTACTTTTCCACAGAGTTTAATTTTAAATCTGTCCGGTTTCGCCTCACGGCATGCTCAAAGGTTTGCATTTATGGTTTAAATATTCCAATTCAAAATATTTGCATTTTTCATGTGTGCGTAGTTTTTAAATTCCGGATACCAGTGAACATTCCCAAAATGTGTAGATCTTCAGATCACATTCTGAGATAACACCGCCCAGTGCCCTATATCTATTTATGCATAAATTATAATGTGTATACCTGAAAAGCTTTTCAATAAGTTGTTGTCCGATGAATCCGGCGCCGCCAGTCACAAAAACTGTGGTGTCACGATACAATAGCTGAACCGGAGAGTCCCCGCGGTTTATCACATTGTTCATAGGCGTCTGATAGGACAGCATGTGCAATTCTAAAGCAGCGGCTGGATCCATGTTGAAATGATTTCAAGCTAACGATCGGCTACCTAATACATCCCTATTTGAAAATGGTGTGCTATTTATCAATAATTGTAATTCTTTTTTATATTCATATATCTATTCAGTCGATTGAATTTACTTAATATATGCATAGACAATCGTGTCGATCTTTTCAATCTATAATTCTACTTTGTATATCTAAATACTAAATAAGTATACCTAGTTATACAATGTAGTGATGACGGGAATTAACGTAATACCAGGAAGTATAGCATGGTTGTGTTTAAATTGAATAGAAATTTGCTATTAAGGAAGGTTTCACGTCTGCGAATTCATTAAAGAATTATGACTTTGATCGCCTACTGGGGTAACCTACCCCAGAAATACCCACCAATCTCCTCTATTTAATTTTAATCGGTTTGATTCCAACATAGCCACGTCTGCGCTAGCGCCGATGTTGTGAAATAGACGGATTGAATATTTATATTTAAAAAATCATATAAAGTCCGATGAAAAAATCTTAAAACAGAAAATCAAGTTCTGAAACGCTGACGATCGACGAATTGTGACTACGTGGTGCAGCCCAGGCAACGGAAACGCAATGCTTAATTTCCAATTTGGGTAGTCTTCAGACTAAAGTATCATGACTTCCCGGGCTGGTAGAACCACCATTCTATCTCCAAAATGAAGAATTTTGGAAATAATGAAATGAAAATCTACCTTGATGATATTAAAATAAGTTAAAGATTGATTTTACTCTAATATTACTATTCCTGTCACACAGCCTAGTTTTATCACGATTTTATCCGTACTAATATTATGAATACGAAATTAACCGTGTCTGTACGGCATGGCCGAACACTAGCCCTAAACATTAAAGCTACGAGGTAACCACCAGAACATCTTTAGTTCAGTACCGTAAATACTTGGAGGACAAGGTCAAGATGGCATCCAAAAAACTAGGAGTGCTTAATAGGATGAAGCAGTACTTCACTGTGGGACAAAGACTTCTTCAAATAAGTCGCTAGTCATGCCTGATATAAAATACTGCTGTCACCTTTTTGCCGAGGCACCGGATTACCAGCTTGAGCCCTTCAACTCGGTACAAAGGCGGGCGCTGAGGATCGTCGATAATCCTGTACTCGTAGGCAATGTGGAACCATTCAACCTCAGGAGAGACTTTGCATGGCTGTGCGTGTTTTACCGCCTTTACAATGGTGTGTCTTCAGATTAATTATTCGACATAATGCCCTCCCACCACAGGCAGGAAATCCATCCACGTTGCGATCCGAAACCGTACATACAGTCAGGTATGATGAGAACTTCATCTCCGGCACGCTTAAGCTGTGGAATAAAATCCATGCCATGGTTTTTCCAAGCGATTAACCACCCTAGGAGGCTGCCTAACCTGGTCGCGCATAATCCCGTCAACTCAGTGTTGTGCAAGGTGATCGAGCAGATCATTAACACACAGCTCGTGCGCCATCTAGAGGGTCACTCCTTGCTTAGTGACCGGCAATACGGTTTCAGACCGAAGCGTTCAACGAGTGGTCTTCTGGCGTACGTGACCCACCTTTTGGGTGAGGCTATGGAAAAGCACGGCGAGCCACTGGTAATTAGTCTTAACATCGCCAAAGCTTTCGATAGGATATGGCACAAATCGCTTCTTCCTAAGCTACCAGCCTTTCGCCTGACTCCCGGACTGTGCAAGTGGGTTGCAAACTTCTTGCAAGGGCGCCGTATTCGCGTCCTTTGTGATGGACGAGCTTCGGAGTTCTTGCAGGTGAATGCTGGCGTGCCGCAGGGTTCCGTCTTATCTCCTACTCTCTTCTGCATATCATCAAATCAAAGAATCAATTTCATTTATTAAGTTTATTTATTCAATTTTACAATAATGTCAATCACAGAAAAAAAATCTTTGGAAAATGATTCTTTCGTTGGTTTGGTAGTTTGGTTCTACTGAGAAGATACCAGCAAGAAACTCCGTGAACTCGATTATCATTCTTTTTTTAAGTATGGTTTTATTTATAACAAATTTATACAGTGCGAGCAAGAGATGAGATTAGGATGACCATGCATCTTTATCATTTAAGTATTTGTCTAATTTATAATAACCTTTTTTTATTAAGCAATTTTTCACTTTAATTTTAAATTTAATAAGTGGCTTGTCTATCAGAGAGTTTTATGAAACATGACATGCCTTTTAACGGTAGCATTCATTGTTATGCAGACGACAGTACCTTACATGGGATTTAGTACGCACATCCTGCGGCCAAGCATCGCGGCAAAAAGGCAGCTTCTTGTCACTGAGCTGGACCGAATCCTGGACCACATTTCTCAATGGGGCGCTGCGAACTGCAAGAAGATGCAGGCATGTGCGTTTACAGCAAAGATATCTCCTTTTCTTCCCCTTTCCACGCTTCAGAGTACGCCAATGCCACTGCAGGATCACCTCAATATCCTCGATAAGGATATTCGCTGCAAACTGAGTAACAAAAACTATATCGAGAGCATCATCAAATCAGCCTCGCGTAAACTCGGTGTCCTGAACTGAGTGAGACGTTTTTTCACGCCGGAGCAGCGTGCACGCGCGAACACCGCTGCTCCGGCATGAAAACACGTCTATACAAGACCCAAATTCGTTCCTGCGTGGAGTACTGCTCACATTTGAATGAATTTTTACAGCATTGAGTATGCTAACTATACAAATCGAATCCACCGTCGCCTTAAAGATGTATAAGATGGGAAGTTTCAATCACATCGGGCGTGTCTCGGTAGCCGAATTGGCATTCCCCCTGTAAGGGAAAGACTGCGGGTTTGAGTCCCGCACGAGAAGATTATTTTTCCCTATGTATTCGATTTACTGCTCACATCTCTGGGATGGCTCCGCAAGTACTTACTAGATGCTCTCGACAGGTTCCAACTTTCCATCAGGTGGGCCATATGCTCTCTGCCACCTTGTCAAGGTACCTACGACTCGAAATAAAGAGTTCAAGGGGTATATAATTTAACTTTAGAACAGCAATTTTGTCTTTAGATGAGTTTTAGCTTGAAGAAGCCAACCGAATACTCCTTCCAAGGAGCCCTGATGACGGAGCCCGTCAACACAACAGCACCTCCGTCGCGACGAGGTTTCCCGCACTTCCACTCCGCACAGGCCAACTGCAACAGGTACTGCCTCGCCCACACGCCAGGAGCCACTGCTTCACTCCGGCTGCGTCAACTTGGGAAGCCATTTCTTCCCTCCAGGTGCAACAGCTACTTCTTCACTCAAAGTGCAACAGCCACCTCTCTACTTAAGGTGTTTCAGCTTTGGAAGCTACTCCTTCTTTCACCATAAGACAAACATTGTCGTTAAAAGGTAAACTTTTTAATATCTGAATTTAGAAGTAGGATCTTTTCTAAGTGGCCAGGGGATTTTGTAAAAATGTTGAGAATTCGTGCTGGCAGGTCATATACATTTCAAGCAATAAACCGTCGCCATGGAGACTGTCAGTGAAAATAAACAGGATAAATTAAAATGTCAAATGGTAGCAATTTGGAAATCGTTGTTAAAGATTGAATTCAAGAATTAAAATAGACGGAGAAATACCATGAATGAATGAAGCCAACTAACTAAATGCAATGAAACTAAGGTATGAAAATATTGGGTCTTTCGTCGATTCACACCACAAGCTGTTCGCACCATGGTGTGAATCGCACAACGCCGCTTTTTGAAGTGGTCGATTCGAACCAGTGGTGTGAATCGCACCACGCCATTTTTTGAAGTGGTCGTTTCGCACCACGGTAAAAAAATCCAATGCGATCTTTGGACTTATTATACTAAAGAGAACCATTTGGTATCATTCAGGAAACAGGTCTTTTATTGTTGAAATTGCAGTTATTTCGAAGTCCATTGAAAAGTGCGTAGGATCCCATTCGTTGATTTGACTTTTTATTAGCTGGAAGAAAATGTCGTACGTGTCCCGTTTTCTATCCGGTAGCAGAGCATATAGTACAGGAACTACGTTGATGAATTCTTCGTTACTGCCTATATCCGCATGCAGAGTGTATAATTGGTGAAAACCTTTGGGACATATCTTAAATGTGCCGACGACAAAAAAATGTTTCGATGTTTTTAAATAGTGTCTCATTTCTTTTTTTCCAAAAATGATGATGCGCTTGTTTTTATATGCATAATTAGCAAAAATCAAATCTTCATATTTTTTCGGTATTTCGAAATCCTTGGCTTTATTAAAAATCAGTCTGTTAGCACCTAGTGCTTTGTTCCTTTGACGGTATAGTCGGTTCTTCACATTTTTAAATTGTGGTAATGAATTTAATAAATTTATTCCTTTATCGGCTAGAACTACCATCGACTCTTCGAAAACTTGCATTACTGGCTTATTGACGTTGTTTTCAACATTTTCAGTAAGCAAATTCATCTGCCTATCTATATCAATCACTGCTTGATCTTTAGAAGAATGATTATGTACAGTCTCATGTACTATTGCAAATGGGGATGGGGTGACTTTGAGTATTGCATTACACTTGTTTGAATCTTTTTTGACACTCCGCCATACCTCAGAACCGTCCTTGTTATTCCGTTTCCAGATGTAATTGTAGCCATCTCGACACAGCATACGGCGACCTCTCTTGGTTCTTTGGAACTCAGCACCATGTGAAGTTGACGGTTCTTCAGACATTTTAATATTGTAAAACCGATACCTATAAAATAAGAAAATGTATTGAAATTCAGGTTCTCAAGCTAAACATATTCAAACCTTGTCAAAACCAAAAAGTGCACTTTAATACGGGTAAGTAATTGAAGAAGATAGAAGAAGAAGAATAGAAGATAGAGAGATAGATGAAATCACATTTTAGTCTAATCAAATCAGTCATTTTTTTTTTCTAAAAGAGAATATTAGAACCGTAGTTACTAATATTCCCTCTAACCCCTCTAGCTAAGCTAAATTGCTTGTGTTAGGAGTGGGTTTACGTCGGTAGTGTAATGGCCAGGATCGAACCCGGGACCTCTCGATCGTAAGGTCGACTCCTTAACCACTAAGCTACCGACGCTAGTCATTTACTCTTAAAAACGAGGGTGAATTAAAAAAACGATCATTATTTGTTGAATGTTTTTAGACCAAATTGTGTGTTTCATACACCCGTATTTTAAGATCCCTTATTATGTGACAGTATCATCAACTACTATTATCTGTGAAGATGAGTTATTAATAAAAGAGTTATAATTAAATTTAGACAAATAAATGGGTTTTAAACACTGGAATTTAACCCTAGAAAGCTAACTCTACATCAAAATCACAGTGTGTTTCGAAATATTGCTGTCTCTCTCTAATTCGTGCAAATCTGGCGCAGTGCTTTACGGCGATTCCTGTCATCAGTTACCGGGCGGAGGTATCGAGCGGCGGCGGTCGTGACATAGAAGTTAGTATTCCCGTTTTTGCAATACAAAAGGTGTTGGAGTCTAAATGACGTATGATTATCTTTTAAAAATTAAGTGCCTAAGCTACACATAATCGATCTCCGTAGATTTATTTAAGTGTTAAAAATTTAAACTCAAACTAAGAGTAAATGACTAGCGTCGGTAGCTTAGTGGTTAAGGAGACGACCTTACGATCGAGAGGTCCCGGGTTCGATCCTGGCTATTACACTACCGACGTGAACCCACTCCTAACACAAGCAATTTAGCTTAGCTAGAGGGGTTAGAGGGAATATTAGTAACTACGGTTCTAATATTCTTTTTTAGAAAAAAAAAATGACTGATTTGATTAGACTAAAATGTGATTTCATCTATCTCTCTCTATCTTCTATTCTTCTTCTTCTATCTTCTTCAATTACTTACCCGTATTAAAGTGCACTTTTTGGTTTTGACAAGGTTTGAATATGTTTAGCTTGAGAACCTGAATTTCAATACATTTTCTTATTTTATAGGTATCGGTTTTACAATATTAGAATGTCTGAAGAACCGTCAACTTCACATGGTGCTGAGTTCCAAAGAACCAAGAGAGGTCGCCGTATGCTGTGTCGAGATGGCTACAATTACATCTGGAAATGGAATAACAAGGATGGTTCTGAGGTATGGCGGAGTGTCAAAAAAGATTCAAACAAGTGTAATGCAATACTCAAAGTCACCCTATCCCCATTTGCAATAGTACATGAGACTGTACATAATCATTCTTCTAAAGATCAAGCAGTGATTGATATAGATAGGCAGATGCATTTGCTTACTGAAAATGTTGAAAACAACGTCAATAAGCCAGTAATGCAAGTTTTCGAAGAGTCGATGGTAGTTCTTGCCGATAAAGGAATAAATTTATTAAATTCATTACCACAATTTAAAAATGTGAAGAACCGACTATACCGTCAAAGGAACAAAGCACTAGGTGCTAACAGACTGATTTTTAATAAAGCCAAGGATTTCGAAATACCGAAAAAATATGAAGATTTGATTTTTGCTAATTATGCATATAAAACAAGCGCATCATCATTTTTGGAAAAAAAGAAATGAGACACTATTTAAAAACATCGAAACATTTTTTTGTCGACGGCACATTTAAGATATGTCCCAAAGGTTTTCACCAATTATACACTCTGCATGCGGATATAGGCAGTAACGAAGAATTCATCAACGTAGTTCCTGTACTATATGCTCTGCTTCCGGATAGAAAACGGGACACGTACGACATTTTCTTCCAGCTAATAAAAAGTCAAATCAACGAATGGGATCCTACGCACTTTTCAATGGACTTCGAAATAACTGCAATTTCAGCAATAAAAGACCTGTTTCCTGAATGATACCAAATGGTTCTCTTTAGTATAATAAGTCCAAAGATCGCATTGGATTTTTTTACCGTGGTGCGAAACGACCACTTCAAAAAATGGCGTGGTGCGATTCACACCACTGGTTCGAATCGACCACTTCAAAAAGCGGCGTTGTGCGATTCACACCATGGTGCGAACAGCTTGTGGTGTGAATTTGATACTTTGGTAGAAGTGTTAGAAAACATAGCGTAATGCTACAACCTAAAGTGTAAGGTTTAGTTATTAGGCATAATAAAAATAAATAAATAGAATTATAAAAATAGTTTATAGTGTAATTGTGACATTTTGTAAAATGTAATTATTGTGCTGGCCGGAAATACTGACAACAGAGTTGTCGGTGGTGCCGGCTTAAAAAAAAAGTGGAGATAGGCTCGGTGGACATTTTTGGCGGGAATTGGGGATTGAGCCGTCGATGCTAAAAGTTAGATGAGAATTTTATTAGTTTTCAATACTTGTACCGAAAAGAATTAATTGTAATAGACATAGTACCTAATATATGAACTGACAACATACTCTGCTGTTTTATTACAAAAGTATGATTTTTAATTCGAGTCGGTAAAATGACAATGGCAACTGTCACAGATACAAAAAAGGGTGACCCGCTACAATAGTGATGTTGGACAATCAATAGACTATGAGATTTTAGTCATACTTTATTTTATTAGGTATGAAAGCATTTTTTATTGTTAAAAAATTATATTATTTATATTATATTGAAACTAAGGTATGAAAATGTACGATACTTTGTAAGAAGTGTTAGAAAACATAGCGTAATGCTAAAACCTATGGTATAAAAAGTATCCTCGCAATCATGACGGCTGAAAACTAAATAATGACCAATAAGCTGCGACAGAATCCGTTAAGAAAAACATACAGAACAGAAAAAATTAAGAACCTTCTGCTTTTTTTGAAGTAGATTAAAAAAGCAGTTTTATTTCAATGAGCAATAAAATCAACAATAAGTAATAGAATAACACAAAATAAATCGCTATAGAACTATTGATAAAAGTTTTCTTTCATGTAGACTTCCTTCACTCATAGTGCATAATAATATTATATTTAAAGTAAATTAGAATTGTTAAATACAAGCAGTTTAGGTTGAGGTGGGGAACGTTATTCGGGGTCATTCCTCAACTCGCGGAAGGCCACGAGTTGGCACTTTTAAATTTTTGATTACAGATGTCGTCAACAAACGCGATTGTTAAAATTGACCTATTTGTGTACAGTCAGTTACAAAAACTTTGTAACAAATTTAATATAGTTAGGTACCTTATATGTTAAGATATTTTAGGCTTAGTTATAGTACTTATATAGAGGAAGTTTGAAAGTGGCATCTGGGGATGAAATATGTAAAAGCGAGTGACTGTCGTGGTATGAACATACTATGAGGAGGAATGAAAGTAATCTTGTACAACACAACGCTAGCTAGACCATGGTAAAATTAGCTTAAGTAGGTGTTTTGGAATCTAGAGTGCGGATAAACATCATACAGTTTTTTGTGAATACGTACCTATATATAATATAGGGGAACACCCCAAAAATTCCGAAATATTTACTTTCGAATTTCACAAATTTTTCCCGATTTTCAAAATTCCGAATATTATTCCTACATAACAAAACTCCGACTATTCAAGAGCGCGGTATTTATTTATCCGAAAGTTATAAATACGAATTATCACTATACCGAATTTCAAATGTACGATTAATTAGAAATCCGTAATGTTGTTGGCCCGAAAAACGTCACTCCGAATATCAAATTTCCGAAAATTCATTATTTAAATTCCAAATTTGCATTAAAAATAAATAAAAGTTGACTTGTTAAATTGATTTGCCACGTAATTCATGAAGAGTTTCATAGGTAAGTAGTCACGATTTTTTAAATTTAACTAATAATTTCTCTCCCATTATTCAATATAAAAATTAAGCTAAACCCGACTTGCCGTGGTCCTACTGCCGCAGTACTAGTCTTTCATACACTAGAGTGTTATTTATACATCAGAGGTGCAGAGCAAGGGCAGTCCTCCAGTAACGAAGCTCAGGCGCCCGGGTTAACTGGAGCGGCTGGGGCGGCGACCAGTAAGCCGAAGCTGCGGAAGCGAGCGTACTCTAACCTCGTTCAGCTCAATGACAGGAACGCCCCTATACGAGCAATCAAAATCAAGCTTCCATCCTCACCATAGCTAACAGATGAGGTAAAACTGCTCATTTCAAAAAAAACCTGCTGTTAAGTTTAGATACAAGATTAGGCCTACCGAAACTAACTGGTAGAGATATGTATTTGTTCGAAATCACTGCATTAAGGTGTGTAGGAATGCACACAACGCCAACATATTATCTAATTCATCTGTCTCCTAAGACACAGGATATCCTAGTTTAGGAGACAGGGTTCATCAAAATATGTTAACATAATTTACTTTAGATTAGTTAATAATGTATATTTTTAAGATCAACAAAGTTTTTATTATTATCCTCTTTATTCATTTTAAAAAACTTATAAATTATATTTTTAAATACATATAAAAGAAAACATATATTTATAAATATAAAAAATAGTATCCCACCGGCATCGAGTACAGGGACCAAGCTACCGGTGGTCAGGGCTCCAGAGAGAGGAACTTCCTCACGATGCGCGCCGTATCAAGGGGTACTACCTTCTGCATCTGGCCCTTGACCCAACCATCCAACCCGAGCCTCTTCAGATGTTGGTCGAGGCTCTTTGCTATCAGTCCGTTGACTGATACGACTATCGGTACAATGATTGCTGAGTCAACATTCCACATGTTGACAACCTGGTGGGCCAAGTCCAAGTATTTAACTTGTTTATCTTTTTTAGCTTTCACGAGATTCTCGTCATGAGGAATGGTGACATCAACAATCAATGCTCGGCGTTCGGATCGGTCTATCACCACAATGTCAGGCTTGTTAGCTATAACAGTCCTATCAGTGATGATAGATCGATCCCAGTACAATGTGATATGGCTATTTTCTAGAACTGGCTCAGGAACATACTTATAGTACGGCACCTCAACTTCCACAAGGTTGTATTTGAGAGCAAGTCGCTGATGGATTATCCTGTGCAAGTACTCGCCGTTAGCAAAACGAGAACAACCGGAAGTAATATGCCTGAGGGATTCACCAGGTTGGTGACACGCTCGACAGATGTCAATCGTGCCATCCCTCATGATATACTTCCGGTAGTTATTCGTCTTAATAACTTCATCTCGACAGACAGACAGCCTCTATGGCGTGGTGGTAGTGCACGCGACTGCCACGCAGGAGGCGCGGGTTCGATTCCCGCTCAGTGCAAATATTTGTATGCATGAATATGGCTATTTGCACTGGTCTGGGTGTTTCTATGTATAATATGTATGTATTTACAAAAAAAAAGGTATATAAGTATGTTTATCCGCATTCTAGATTCCATAACACAAGCTATAAAAGCTTACCATGGGTCTAGATAGCGTTGTGTAGAATGTTGTGGAATATTTATTTATTTATTTATTTATTTATCTGCAATTGCACAGACAAAACCTTCAGTTTCCCCAAAGAGGTCACTGAAACGTAGCCAGGATACGGATGCCAGTAGATCTACTTCGGGCCTGTGTAGGGCCCGATAGAACCTACCATGTACCTCCTTACTCTGGCATACCTCCCTGCGGCTGTCAGTGCTAACTATTGTAGGCCTGCGCCAGTTCTCTTTAGCCAAACCGAGCGGGGTGAGCCCGGTATCTACGTTGACTACATCACGATGCATGTCCACGTTCGATTTAAGAAAGTAGTGTCTGAGATTGCACACCTCGCGATTATGAAGGGTCTTAGCATTTAAAAAACCTCGACCTTCACATTTCCGCGGGATGTACAATCTCATGACTGACGACCGTGGGTGGTGCATTCGAAATGCAGTTAACTGAGTCCGGACTTTCCTATCGATGGTATCGAGTTGAGTCTGAGTCCACTTGAGTATGACAAAAGAGTACATCAAGAGTGGCATGACCCAACTGTTACAGGCACGCACCTTGTTACCACCTGACAAAAGACTGTAAAGTACCTTTTTCAGGCGGCCAAAGAAACGGTCCTGTAACATTTGTTTCATGTCGACCTCATTGATGCATAACGCCTGTGACTTACCCAAGTATTTATAGGTCTCGGTTACGAGGAGTGATCTTAGGTTAGTGGAATCAGAGAGCTGTATACCCTCCGACTCCACCACCCGCCCTCGCTTTACATGAATGACTGCACATTTATCCACACCAACGCCATTTTAATAGAATTACTGAATGTTTCTGTTACCTTCAGCAAAGCTATTAATTGAGGATTGGTGTGGGCAAATAGCTTTAAATCATCCATGTAAAAGAGGTGGGATACCATCTAACCCTCTCTTCGTAGCCTATAACCTAACCCTGAATTAATCTTAGCTCTCAGGATGGATGTAAGAAGTTTATAGACCGTCGGGAGACATGTAACGGTCTTATTATTATTATTATATTCATAACTCTTTACAAAATGGCGACTCGTCAAGGGGCAGGAAATTTCTCAAGACTCTAGGAGTTCGAAAAACACGTCATGATACCATTCCTAAAGACTTAGATACTGATGTTCAGTATTTCACTGCCTCGTCCAACTTTGATAGGACTACAAAGGCACATACCATTAATTATTATCTTTCTACAGTTCCAACTCCTAACATGGCAACATTTGTCTTTAGTCTATTTACCGCTTGTGATGTTAAGAACAGCATCATGGCTATAACGTCCAAAGCAGTTGACTGTATCAGCCGGTGCATGATCCTTCCCATCCATGAAGAGATACTAACAATCATATTATTATGTTACATGCTAAACTATTCCTTAACGAGTGGTACGTTACTATCCTCATGGAAAAATACCCTAATTACCCCCTTACTGAAGAAATCCAAACCATTTCTATAGACCGATTACCGAGCTATATCCATATAGCCATTCCTATCTAAAGTTCTCGAACGCCTCGTCAATAACCAACTGAGTGCGTATATTTCTAAAAAAAATCTCAATACCTATCAATCCAGATTCCATCCGTACAGCCTTATTGCATATAAAAGATGACATAATGCCAGACCTAATGTCATCTGGGAAGCGGGAAACGAACTGTTCTCTGTATATTAGATTTCAGTAACGCTTTCAATACGGTGGAATTTGATATTCTACTATATGTACTCCGCTCTCTAACATATTTCCAGCGATAATAGAATGGTTTCGTAGTAGTACTCCGCTCTCTAACATATTTCCAACGGTAATAGAATGGTTTCGTAGTTACCTGTATGCCCGTCGGCGGCGTATTCGCATCGAAGATGAATTTTTGAGTTCTTCTAATACCAGTGTCGGTGTGCCCCAGGGCGGCGTTCTTTCTCCTTTGCTCTTCTCGATTTTATTAATTCTATCTCTAATGTGCTTCGTTCTTCTTACTCTTGTCATGCATCATAAAACATGTCTGGATCACGTGACGTAATCACAAAACCTGTCTGGATCACTTAGGACTAACCGGGAAGCACGCTGCCTTGTAGTTCAAACAACACTTACGGATCATTATAGTATCGTTCTCCATTTAGCCACTGCTCAAATAAGTAAGCCCAAAAAAACTCATAGGCGTGTTGACCATTAATAGGTACTGGTGACCCACAACAGTCAATCAGAAATGGACAAAGAAGATACACGCGTTGTAGCTTCATGCCGGGACTCTTTAATGTTGCTACCAACAGATGATGAGGAGGTTAACCGTCTAATCCTGGGTTTAGGAGGTGACTGCGCTATTGGACTGGCTATTATATCAGCAGAAATCCTCAAATTAAATTGAAAAGTAGTGATTCCTGTGATTACATATATTTGTAACTTGTCATTATTTACAGGAACCTTCCCTGACGCCTTCAAAAAAGCTAGGATCCACCCGATTCACAAGGGTGGAGACAGGTGCTGTGTCAGCAATTATAAGCCTATATCAATCCTTCCGACATTATCAAAAATCCTGGAGCGGATAATAAATAAAAGGGGATCCTGCCTTTTCGCCGAAAATTGTTTGGCCGATTATCACTTGCCAACCAACGTTTCGCCTATTTTTCACTTTGACGACTAACGATTGTCAAATTTTTTTATGACAACGTAGTAGTAGTAGTTTGGTAGAATTATTGTTACGCTGATTATTGTCATGACAAAAAACGTTTGGGGCATTTATCTTTTGTCAGATTATTTATTAGGCCAGACAACTACTAGACGAATAACGTTTCGTCTGTGTAACAGTTCCCTTTCGTACATTGATATAATGTAAAAAAAAGAAACAATTTTACATTTGTAATAAGTATAGCAACAGAAATCTAAGTCGGTTAGGTTAGGTTAAATTTGCAAATTTTCAAAGTGCGGAGCGAAGTTCAGGTGAAATCGAAAAGAATTGGTTAGGTTAGGTTAGGTTAGTATGCTGACAAACAATACACGAGCCGAGCGAGCAAAGCGAGCGTGCCGCGGCAGCGGCCGGCGAAGTGCCGTAATCAAATCGCTTTTATTTCACTACACAGGGCATTTAAATATGCTACATCGGTACAAACAACTACATGAGTATTACGCTAACTAAAACATTCGCTACTTGAAAGTTGGCATTTTGAAAAGTGTCATTCTAAGGCGATTGGCACACAGCGACGCGCGACGCGGCGTCGAGCGTTGTTGCGTCGACGCGGCGTCGCGCTCGTTCCCTCTACGGAGCTCATTTTGTATAGAAAAACGCGGGGTCCCACACACTGACAACGCAATCACACGCGTTGCCGCAGAATACGCGCGTACAAGCAGAAAACGCGAGGTATGGCACACTGAAATCTGCATTCACGCGCGTGTTTTTCGAGGGATTTTTAGTCCGAGAGCTGTTAGGAAGGGGTGCGGGTTGGGTAACCTCCACGTTGGCCTTCCCGTTTCTTCCCCCTTTGGACCGCGGTCTTGGGGAGCGGAAGCGGGAGAGCTGGTGCACCCTGGACAACGGCTAACAGACTTCCACTTAGGGAGTTCTGTTGGCCGTTGACAAATAACCCATCGGCGGACCTCACTGAGGTGGGGTCGTGGGATGACGGGCCTGCAAGGCCCGTGGTCGTCGGCGTCTCTCCCAGTATCCCTCTGTCTCCAGAGGGGACAAGGGAGGGACGTTCAGACAATCAAGGCGGGAGTGGCCCTGTCTGGGGCCGCTCGTGGGCCCTCCACATGTCCCTCTGTTTGCAGAGGGCGTAGTGGAGGGTACGCTCTAAGGCGGACGGGTTCTTCACCTCTGGCTCCGTCCAGAGGTGGGGGACAGGGTCTGGTGCAGACCACCGTGCGGCTAAGCCGTAAGCCTGACCTAGGTCAGGAACGGTGGCTCCTAGTGGGCTGCGAGGAAGACAACCTCTATAAAAAATTACCCCCAGGGGCGGACGGACTCGGTCTGGTGCAGACCCCGTTCGGCCCGGCCGTAATCCTGAACTGACAGGACCGGTGGATCTCCGGATCCGCGAGGAGTTAACCTCTATAAAAAATCCCCAATCCCAAGCTCTGACGCCTGGCGATGGGATGAGTGGCTGGAGGGAGTCCAGTCCCAAGGGCGTCAACGTCGGAGGACGCAAACCTCAAACCAAAAAATATGCAATGGACGAATGTACGAAAAAATCTACCCAGGAGGGTCCCAGCCTAGCTGGGGAGTCCCTCCCGTTGCCAGTCGGCAACGGCAGTCCCTATCCGTATTCTGGGGGGGGGACTCATTGCCTGAGCCCGGCGCCGAGCTCTAAATCCGGCCCCAACAAAAATAGTAGCGCGGAGGACGCGCTACCCATGGACGATGTGGCGTCCGTATCACCGGCGGCAGTGACGTCAGAGGAATCTGGCGTCACCACCAAGGAGGACAGGCAGGCGCTGCCTGGGTTGCAGACGAGGTCTGCAGCCAAAAAGCGCAAAGGGAAGGGTAGGAAAAAGGTTCCCCTGTCGTTAATGGCCGAGGTGGATGAGCATGTCATCCCCGACAGCGACAGCAGTAGCAGCGGCAGCGGCGAGGAGGAGCGGGTGGTCAAGGTGCAGGCCACCGGCCGCGAAAGGGAGAGGAGGAGCGGTAGGGAGGCCGCCCCGACCCCCCCTCGGGACTCCTCCCCGTGGGTTGGAGCTGACCCAGGGAAGGAGGTGCCGTTGGTCTTGGCGAACTATAGAAGGACCATGATCCTCGGCCATCGGCTCGGCCGGATGATGGCGGGGCAGACGGAGACTCCGACTCCCGAGCAGGCTGCAATGCTCGGGGTCGTGCAGCAGATCGTTGCCGCCAGCGTGGGCCTGGCCGAGCAGGTGGCCGAGCAGGCGAGGAGGGCGGACGAGGCCCAACAACAAGAGGTGGAGTCCCAGCGCCGGCTCGAGAGGGTCACAGCGGAGCTGGAGGCCCTCAAAAAGAGGGTCGAGCACCTGACCGAGTTGCCGGGAGTGGTGACTCGGTCAATGCGGAAGGCGCAGCAGGAGCGGTCGGCTCACTCGGCGCTCACGGGGCGGCCGGTGCAGCCGGAGCGGCCAGCGCAAGCTGCGCAGCCACCGCGGCCAGCGCCGGCTGCGCAGCCGCCACGGCAACAGGTGCAGCCACCGACTCGACCGGCAGAGCCGGCGTCGTTGGCCGAATTTATGGCGGCCATACGCGCCGAGATGGTCGCGCAGGAGGAGCGCACCAACCGGCGGCTCGAGGCGATCCTTGATATCGCCCGCCGTCCTCCTCTCGCGACGCCGGCCGGGTACGCCGCCGCAGTGAGGGGGGACCCAGCCTCCCCAGCGGCGGTGACGGCTCGCCGCCCCCCTCTAGGTCCTGCGGGTCCCACTCAGGGTGCCCGGGGCAAGGGCAAGGGGAAGAAGTCCCCAGCCCTGGCCTCAGCCCCGCCCCCGGCCTGGGCTTCAGCCCCGGCCCGGGCTCTGGCTCCAGCAAAATCCTCGAGCCCCCCGTTAGGGGGCTGGGAGGTAGCGGGAGCCAGTAAACAGAGACGGAATGCCACCAAAAAGGCAGCCAAATTGGCCAGAAGGGCCAAGGCTGCCGCGATGGCAACAGCGCCGAGGAGGCTCCGCGCCCCTCGATCGACGGCCGTCGTCATCACACTGACGGCGGAGGCGTCGGAGAGGGGTGTGGAGTACGCCCAGGTGGTGAGGCAGGCAAGGGCCTGCATCGACCTGGGAGCCCTTAGGATCCCGGATCTGGTGTGCAAGCCCACGCGCACCGGATCTCGGATCTTCGAGGTCCCCGGCGCTACCAGCGGCCCTAAAGCCGACGCCCTGGCGGCTACGCTTAGGGAGACGCTGGACGCGGCTGATGTCCGGGTGTCCAGGCCCAACAAGTGCGCAGAAGTGCGCATATCGGGTTTGGACGACTCCATCACGGCCGAGGAGCTTAGGCTCGCCGTGGTTGAGGCCGGAGGCTGTCCTCAGGACACAGTAAAGGTCGGAGCTATACGCTTCGGCCGGCGTGGACTGGGGGCAGCAGTTGTCGGCTGCCCCATCGCGGCAGCCCAAAAGGTTGCCGATGGGCGGAGCCTCCTCATCGGGGGCTTCCAGAAGGTGCAGGTGCGGCTCCTGCAGGCCCGACCGGCACGGTGCTTCCGGTGCCTGTCGGTAGGCCACGTAGGGGTGCAGTGCACGGCGGAGGTAACAGTCGGTGACCGTTGCTTCCGCTGTGGCCAACCCGGTCATAAGGCCGGTAGTTGCGAAGCTCCGTTGCACTGCTTCAGGTGTGCAGCGGAGGGCAAGCCGGCCGACCATAGGGTTGGTGCCAAGGCCTGCACCGCGGGGAGGCCGAAGCCGGGAGGCAGGCGCTCCGTCTCTGGTTCGCGGCAGGGCGCGGCGATGGGGGTCCCATAATGGATCCTCAGCTCCGCGTCCTGCAGGCAAATGCAAACCACTGTGTCGATGCTCAGGCACTTCTGCTCCAGAGCACCGCACAGTGGGGCATTAATGTCGCCGCTGTCGCCGAGCCATACATTCACCGGTTTCTCGGGCCTGCCTGGGAAACCGACCTGGACGGATCGGTGGCACTGGTGCACAACGCCGCTGCCGGCAGTCCCCCCCTTGTTGTCGTGACAAGGGGGAATGGCTGCGTAGCGGCACTCGTGGGGGGAATAGCGGTCGTGGCAGTCTACTTCTCGCCGAGCCGAGTCATAGATGAGTACCAGCAGTGGCTGGATCATCTGACCGTCGTCGTCAATACCTGTTACCCTCACCCGGTTCTGGTGCTCGGGGACTTTAACGCCTGGTCTATGAACTGGGGTTCCCGGCGCACGAATCCGAGGGGCAGGGCAGTGGAGAGCTGGGCTGATAGTCTCAGCCTAGTTCTCCTGAATCGCGGGGCCGTCGCCACGTGCGTGAAGAGCTGGGGCGACTCAATTGTGGACCTTTCGTTCGCGAGCGCCCCGCTCTCAGGCCGTGTGCAGGGCTGGCGTGTCCTTGAGGAGGTGGGGACAGCGTCGGATCACCGATACATTCGGTTCGACGTCTCCCCTCCTGCGGGCGCCGCGCCGTTTACACCGGCCCCACGCGAGCCACGTTGGGTGCTTAAGCGAATGGATCGGGAGGTCCTCCTGGAGGCCGCCATCGTACAGGCCTGGGCCTCTGCGCCGGACAGGCCTGTCGACATAGACGATGAGGCGGCGTGGTTCCGGGAGGCCATGACGCGTGTCTGCGACGCGGCTATGCCTAGGGCTCCACCCTATAATCCGAGGCGTCAGGTCTACTGGTGGTCGACGGACATTGCGAGGCTCCGACAGGCCTCCGTGATCGCTTTCCGCCGGTGGATCAGACTCCGAAGGAGGCGTAGCCGCCCCGCAGATACGGAGCCCCGAGAGGCGGAGCTTCATGCGAGGTACAGGGAGGTCAGAAAGGCCCTCCGAGTGGCCATAAGGCAAGCAAAGGCAGCAGCTCATAAAGAGCTGCTGGAGACGCTGGAGCGGGACCCATGGGGGCGGCCTTACCTTATGGTAAGGGGCAAGCTGCGTCCCCGGGCCCCGCCATTGACCCGGTGTCTCCAGCCGGAGCTGCTCGGAGGAGTCGTTGGCTCCCTGTTCCCAGCGCGGGCGGTGGAACATATTCCACCGCAGATGACTCCGCCGCACACACAATATTCTGAATGCCATGTCAAATTGGTTTTCTGCAAACAACCTATTGTTGAATGCAGAAAAGACCAAATCGCCCTCCCCGGCGAATAATATGGCAATGTGCTATTACAACAGTTTAGGTTTTATTGCATTTTCGGTTCTTAGAGCATCGGATACACTTTGTAATTTTTTTTTGTAATTTTTCAGTGGATATTTTTGAAAATACAATAATTCCCATAGGTCCCAAATGAACATAACACTTTTGTTCAGTTAAATTAGAAATACAATTTGTACACGAATAATACCGTAAACGACAATGCAAAGTTTTTTTTTCCGTTAGTATCGGTAATGCCTTTTTACAATAAATCACAGATTTTAATAAAAACGGTAATGTTTTTTACCGTATCACATAGATAAAATTCTAAAAGTAACGGGTTTTACATTGAAATATTGCAATTATGTTGGAACGCAATGCAATAACACACTACTATTTTCGGTAGCATGAGCGGAGCAAAAGCGCTCACATATTTTGTTTCCTTATTTATGAAAGGTATAGTAAAAAAAGGAATACCATAGAAGGTAGAAAAAAATAGAGGTATCAGGAATTGGTCTTTCTATTCAGATGGGTGTTCAGGGCAAAATAAAAATCAGTATATTTTTGCTTTATACCTCCATGCAATAAAAGCCCATGATATGGAAACTATAATGCATAGGTTTTTCGAAATTGGACATAGCCAAAACGAAGGCTATAGCATGCATTCATGCATGGAAAGAGCGTTAAAAAATAAAGTCCTTTATACTCCAGACCAGAATATATGGACTAATTTTAAATGCGAGATCTCAAGAAGCACCTAGCTCAAGACAGCGACATGACCCTATTGAATCAGCCAGAAGAACCAAGAAATTATGTGGTATGAACGAAAATAATTTCGGTAGAGCTACCACAGTCTCGACCGGCTCCGCGACACAATGCGCGACAAAAGCAATCATCATCCCGACAATCATCGCCTCACAAAAACTCTCTAAAGATCGACATACGATTGAGAGACTAGGTACAAAAAAAGGCAAATCGAACACTTCATCTTCAAAAAGAAGAAGAATAAGAATAATAGAAGAATGTATAATTACGAAAATACGGATCGTGGTCATTGATGCACGCATTCGACAAAAAGTCATCAGTGGACGAGTCTCCTCTAAGAAAGAACATAATTGCAATAATCTCACGTTATCGAAACTACGGAAACAAAAAAAAAACAGACGATGACGCAACGCGACAACCTACATAATGACAAGTTAGCAAAAATGCAGACGGAACTAAATGCAACTTATCGCAATAGCATAAAACGTCGACGCAGCACACGCCGTCATAGCAATCGTCAACTAGGTTAACGTCAAGGAAGCACCGCACGCAGCCCGCATCATAGGGACCAGCGGTTAATCCCGAAATTACGATGACTATGAAGAAAAGTACTCCGCAAACTAGTGGCATCCAGTTCCGGCAAAATGGAACTGCACAAAACTGGCACTGACGCGCTCCAAAGAGAGGTAAGACTGCTGAATCTTCAAAAAGCCATTGAGATCAAAGCGACCAGCCAGCTTACACGGCCACAACAGGGGTACCACTAATTGCAACGACCGGGCAGCCTGGATCCTACGACCACAGCAGCGTGTCGGCACTGCACAGATAGCAACTGCACACACGGTTAACGAAAGAAGAGGACATCTCTCTCGTCAAGAAGCAGTCAGCAAAAAAGCCATACGCAGCTATATTTACAGTCGACTTGTCTTCTCAACTAGCTAGTGGATACAGTCTGTTTGGGGGGAGTATGCTTAAGGCAGCCCGTTATAATGTAGCATGTGTCGTTTAGGGCAGTACCAACCTCAAAAGCAAAGCGGTGCCATACTGGATACGCGAACTCACTCGCTGAGAGAGAGAGAGCGAGGCCGGTTGTCCTGACAACATGTCCAAGACGTGGATGTTAACCTTTGCATCAAGTTTTGCCTGCTCACCACTTTTTGTTTGGTGTTCCGGCAGTGGGTTTTATAGGTGAGAACTCGGTTGAGAGTAACACCGAGGTAACGTGGCTTTGAGCAGTGCTTGATCTCGACCCCTCGCCACGAGATGTTGAGGAGTTGGTTTACCTCCCATTTTTAGTTTAGTAGTTCATTATATGGTTATTAGTACATTTTTGTTTGAGCAGTAAGCGCCAGGTCGTCCGCGTATAGATAGTGTTTTGTGTTCGGGGTTATTGGTTGGTGCACGATTTACCTGGTCTGAATCCAGCCTGTTCGGCAATGAGGTTAGCCTCCAGTATTGGTATTAGACGGTTCAGCAACATTCTCTCGAACATCTTGAAGGTGTGGCAGAGTAGAGAAATTTGGCAGGCTTGAGGAGCGCTTTTAATTATGTTCTTCGCCACAGTTTTGGAATCTTGGAGGATTTTAGGCAGTTGTTAAAGAGATCAAGAAGCCAGGACACTACTCTGGGCCCAAAATGTTGTCGGCAGTGATATCATCTACGCCTGCTGCCTTACCCGTTTTTAGTATTTTATGGTGTCTATGATTCCCTGCAGTGAAAAGGGCTGGCCAATTTGGTTTTCATACTGAGATGACTGTCGAACTTTTTGGGTCTTAGGTGTTGTGTCTTCCCGTTTAGGAGGAGTTGATGGGCCACTTGGTTTGGCGTCACTCGACCAGGGTTGGCAGCGGCTGGTGGGTCATCTGTGAGTTTTCTCACAGCTCCCCATGCCTTCTTCAAGTCAGTGAGAAAATAGGACGTGACCACGAGCATCGCTCCCACTCCACCAATGGTGGATAAATCAGTATATAAGCCTGTTATATAGTTTGTAAGACATTGCTTTATTAAATCATTGAGTAGTAATATATATATTGCAACCTGACTGTGGTAGCTCTCTTCATTCCCGCAATATTATGTAATTTAACTAATTAGTACTGTATTATTTGATCAAATATTATATTTGCAATATAATATTACTTATAATCAGTTGACACAATATATTGATAAATAGTTTTGCAAAGTAATATTACCGTAGATACTATCACATAAATTTCCCCGAATAATATGGTAATGTTCATTTACCATAAACATTTTTAGCTCCATATTTACATGAACAATACTGTAATGCATTATTACTGACAACGGCAGCAATGGGAATAACACGCGAATAATATGGTAATGATACATTGTGTACTATAATTTTTATCTACATTTTCGGTAAAATGTTTTTCTTAAATTACTTTATTCCAATAACCTAATATAATAAAATTAACATAGAAACTAGTCTGCACAAAAATTTGCTTTCTTTTGACACATAAATTATTGCCATACAAATCGAATACATAGGGAAAAAGAATCTTCTCGGGCGGGACTCGAACCCGCAGTCTTTCCCTTACAGGGGGAATGCCTGACCAAAATTGTTTGGGCGCAGTTATCAAAAAATCAATGTTTAAAAATGAGTGTAACATCATTCATTGATTCCGATAGTTCGTAAGAAAATCGGTAGATGACGCTACGTCGCCTCAAAGACGTATAAGGTGGGAAATTTGAATCATATCGGGCGTGTCTCGGTAGCCGAATTGGTCAGGCATTCCCCCTGTAAGGGAAAGACTGCGGGTTCGAGTCCCGCCCGAGAAGATTCTTTTTCCCTATGTATTCGATTTGTATAGTTAGCATACTTAATGCTATAAAAATGCCTTCTATTGCCATACAATCTACCTGCACTGAGATATAAGCAAAAAACAGTTATTTGCTTCTCCTGTAAAATTTAGAATTTGCGATTACCATTTTATTCGCCGGGGAGGGCGAAATGTATGATGTTTACACTACCCAATGTGAGGCAAATAGACGTTGATGTTGTGCTGGGGGGGAAGGGGTTAGAATTCGTGAACCTACTACCTTTCTAGGAAGTACAATAGATTCTAAATTACAATGGGGTGACCATCTATTCTGGCCAATAAACCGACCCCCCCAAGCAATAAGTCGGTAATGTGCTATTATGGGCTTTTTACTGTTATGCAAAATTCGGCATCTATGGGTCGGGACACATGTCCGTAATTTTTTTTAGAATTTTCCTACTGATATTAACGAAGATATTTGCAATTACCACTTTATTGTACGGAAATATGTCAACACATGAATAACCATAATACATTGTTACAAAAATGTTTTTCTTTTCGATATTCGGTAAGTTGCTATTACCAGTTTATTGCGGTGAAATTTTTATAGTGATTGCCGGTAAACGCATATGTGACGCCATTTTTATGCTATGAGTATTCTGTTAAAGAACTTGAAAAACATGAAATTTCAGACATAAAACAACTTGTAGACCTCTTTTTTTTTCCGTGCGGAAATCTCCTCGGATACCCCCCTGCCGGAGCCGAAAGGGGAGGTTATGTCGGACTCAAACCAACTAAAACCGCACGCCGACTGTGGGTCGTGGTGCTAGGCCGGAGGTGAGGTTGTCATCGATATATCCCTCGCACCCCGGCGGACCCAGGGCCATCACTTATGGTTTAGCCCTCCTCGGGAGGGGGGACAACGGTGTCCCCGACTCGCCCCCGGAATGGGGAGGCGCGCTTTTCAGCGCGCCGTCGCCGTGGCCTGCTTCTGCTGGGGTGACAGGCGGCTTCACCCGTCACCCCCAGTCCCGCGCTCATGGGGGACGGAGGTCAGTCAGTGCCCTCGGACGCCCGAGTTGCCTGTGCGCGCGGGCAGCGCGGTTCGCGAGTCTCGCTCGCTCGCGCTACCTCTCCCGTTCCGCCGTCTCCTTCACGACCATTACCTGCTCGCTGAAGGAGACGCCGGCCGCCCACGCGTCCGCACAGCGGACCATTGCTGTGAGCAGGGAGGCGAGGGTAAGAACTCTCACTCCCAGGGCCGCCACTAGTTCTCGCCTCTGTCCGGCCCATGCCGGACACTCGGTGAGCGTGTGCACCTCTGTGTCCTCGCTCGCGTCGCAATGATGGCACTCGGACGTTGGCTCCTTTTCGATCCGACGCAGATACCGCCCAAAGCACCCGTGCCCGGTGATAATCTGCGTCAGTCGATACGAGAGGCTGCCATGTGGCCTCTCTAGCCATTCCCCCATGATGGGCCTTACCGCCTCTATGACGGCATGCCCTGCGCGTGGTTGCTCAAGTCGTCGCTCCCACTCCGCCACCATGATCCTGTGGAGCCGGGATCTCTCGGCCCGAATGTCTTCGGGCTCGGGATCGTATCCCCGCTCCCGCGCCTCCTTACGGAAACGATAGAGTGCCGCAAGGGATCTCGCTTCCAGGATCCACGGTGGCGATCCGGCTAGGAGACTCGCCGCTTCAAAGGATATCGTGCGGTATCCCCTAATTGCCCTGGAGGCCATCCTCTGCTGCGGCGCACGCAACAGGGGCATGAATCTGGTCTCCAGGGTGTCCGCCCACACGGGACACCCGTATAGCGCCATGGACCGCACGACACCCGCGTAGAGTCTCCTGCAGGAGTCCTCCGGGCCCCTCAAGTTGGGCAGCAGCCCCACCAGCGCGTTAGCTGTCACCAACAGTTTGGAGCGCAGACTTCGGAAGTGCTCTCCGAAGTCCCACCGACCGTCGAGTACGAGCCCCAGGTATTTCAACCGGGGCTTGATGTCGATGGGAGTACCTCCTACTGTCAGGCTGGATC
Source organism: Eilema sororculum (assembly GCA_914829495.1). Taxonomy (NCBI): domain Eukaryota; kingdom Metazoa; phylum Arthropoda; class Insecta; order Lepidoptera; family Erebidae; genus Eilema; species Eilema sororculum. Next base: position 25,507,785 of record OU618536.1, read on the forward strand.
CCAGGGGTGGCCTGCGCCGAGGGCCATGAAAGAACAAGGCCTCGGATTTGTGCAGAGCCACCTCGAGACCCAGCTGCCGGATCCGATCCACGACTTGAGCAACAGCGGTCGTGGCCCTCTGGGTCACCTCGCGGTGTGTAGCGCCACTCACCGTCACTAGCGTATCGTCCGTGTAGCACGTGACGGTGGCACCGAACGCGAGCTCACCGCGAAGCACCCAGTCGTATCCGATGTTCCACAGGAGCGGCCCCAGGACCGATCCCTGTGGGACACCGCACGACATCTCACGCCTACCGACGCCGGTCGCACTTGGGTAGATGACGGCTCTCTCCGTCAGGTACGCCCCGACTATGCGGCGGAGGTAGAGAGGCACGTCGTGGTACACGAGCGCCTCCCTGATGCAACTCCAGGGCAAGGTGGAGGTTCCAGAGTGTCGGGCCAAGAACCGACCCTTGTGGACACCCCATGGTGTTTGACTTCCACGAAGACATGGTGCCAGCAATGTAACCAACACGGCGGTTATTGAAGTAACTTGTTATGATTCTATACAGGTTCGGTGGTGATCCACCCTGTTTGAGCTTAAGTAGAATCATGGGGCACCACGCATTGTCAAAAGCGCCAGAGATGTCCAGAAAGATCAGCTGCACATAAGGAGCCGCAGAATTGTCAACAATCGAGTTTAACTGGCTCAATGCCGTAACAGTGGAACGTCCGCGAGTAAATCCATGCTGGGACTCCGATACATTTCTGTGCAGGCAAGGAGCGCAGGCAACTATAACGCGTTCCAGAATCTTACCCAGAATGGGTAGTAGGGTGATGGGCCTATACGCCTTAGGATCGCTAAGGGGCTTATCATTTCCCTTTGGCAGAACGATGAGTCGACCTACCTTCCAATCATCGGGGAAAATACCTTCGTCAATACACTTGCGGTACATCAAAAGCATTTCGGACGAGGTGGCTTTCTACGCCCACTTTATGATGACCGATGTAATGCCGTCCATGCCCGGCGCAGTCTTGGGAAGCGACCGCACTACGCGGTCGACTGTCTCCCTTTCGGGAGCTGGCATGTCCTCACCAGAGGGTGCTATTGCAGCTGCAACACGCACCTGCCGGTGGTAGTCGGTGTCAGCGCCGGGCACGTCATCCGGGTAGAGGGACTGTAATAGCTGTTCCATGGTGGCCCCCGTCGAGGTGGTGTATCCTTCAACTAAGCGTGTACCGTAGAGGACATTCTGGGGGGGCTTAGCGCGGCCACTGGCCTCTCTGTAAGCCAGACCCCATGGATCCTCATTTCCGGATTCCGCTAGCTTCCTAAAGAATTCAACCTCAGCTGTTTTCATGGCCGCCTTATACTCGCTCCGCAGGGCACGCAGGGTTGCATGATGTTGGTCTTGCAGAGGGCAATTGTCACGCTTAGATCACTGCCATGCCCTACGGGCTCGACTCACCTTACGGCGGTAGTCATCCAGTGATGGGGACCACCATTCATATTTGCCGCAGCTATTCCGGGCACGTAGTCCTAGATGTTCCCTAGCAGTTTGGAGGAGAGTATTCGAATATCGCACACTATACTCCGAGGCATGGACCGGTATGGAGCTTGTCGATCCTTGCGTGAAGCGCAGAACAGAAGGAGGTCCAATTCACTCCTTGCGCCCGGAACTGCTCCAGGTTAGTCCCGGTCATGTCTCGCGGCGAATTCACGGCTTCTCCAGATAAATTAAAGGTGATCAGCTGATGATCCGCTAAACTATCCCCTTCATGCACAGTCCATCCGCTGACGTGGACTCCCCTAGACGAGAGTGTGAGGTCGATATTCGATTTTCCTCCCGTGCCGTTGAAGGTGTGGGGCTGACCTGAGGCGTTGTGCAAAACGAGATCCCTGGAGAGAATGAACCCCTCCATTTCACTCCTTCTATGCTCCTCATCACGCCCCCTTCCAGTATACTGGCGAGGTTCGCAGTGCCACATAGGTGAGTGAGCGTTACTATCCAGACCGATGAGGACCGGGCCTCTCGGCAGTTGCCGTAGTACCTTTTCCAAGTGCGCTATGTGGATGCTAATGTTGTCGCTATACTGGAAGTACGCGGAGATCACGTGCATGTGATAGATATATTAATTATAATGTATAGATTATGTGACCAATTTATGGATAATATATTACGATGAAATGTAATTCAATCATTTTAGAACCATTTTATAAACTATTTTTATAAGTGGGTAGGTGAAAATCATTCGATGTAATGTGACGTCTCAAATGATATAAAAAGGAGACACCGAATGAAATCGGGGCAGTTTATCCCGAGGCGTCGAAGTGTAAGGTACGATATAATTCTGATACGTTTATACTGTTTACTGTGTAATATTATTGTGCTGTAACTATTTGACCATATCGTGTTGGGTATGTAAGATGTATTTAATCTATAATTGTTGTTATAATTTGGTAATATCTGCAGATAGAGATATTATGATTGTTGCTGTCTGTCCAGTAGATGCAAATATTGTTTTTTTTTTTTTTTTTTTTTTTTTATATATAGGACACGTCAATTTGACTTCACCTCGCCTGATGTTAAGCTAAAGGCAAAGTCTCGGAAAGAGGGTCACCATTGTAAACATTTACCATGTTAACAGTGGTGGCACTCAGCTTGACGGCCTCATTAGATGCCTTTTCACGCCCCGCTTAAAGGACCCGGGACTGTAGGAAGAAGGAAACACGTGAGCTGGCAGGGAATTCCAGGTCTTAGTGGTGCGGCATAGGAATGAATCACAGAAACGCTTGGTTCTAGCAGGTATACTCTGCACCGTAAATGGATGACATCTTAGCCCTGCACGTGTCGTCCTGTGAAGGAAAGGGGAGGGTGGGACTAATTGGAAGAGCTCGTCAGAACATTCACCATGGTAGAGACGGTAGAAAACTGCCAAAGCCGCAACATCTCTACGCATCTGCAAAGGCTCGAGGGTGTTCGTGACCTCAGGATCCCCAATAATGCGGACCGCACGTCGCTGCAACCTGTCGAGAGCATCTAATAAGTACTTTGCGGAGCCGTCCCAGAGATGTGAGCAGTATTCCACGCAGGAACGAATTTGGGTCTTGTATAGAAGACACCGCTGCTCCGGCGTGAAAAAACGTCTCACTCTGTTCAGGACTCCGAGTTTACGCGAGGCTGATTTGATGATACTCTCGATATAGTTTTTGTTATTCAGTTTGCAGCGAACATCCATACCGAGGATAGTGAGGTGATCCTGCAGTGGCAGTGGTGTGCTCTGAAGAGTGGGAAGGGGAAGGAAAGGAGATACCTTTGCTGTAAACGCACATGCCTGGTTTGCATGCATTGATTACTGGATCATGCTCTTCACGGGTATGATGTAATTATGCAAAGTATGTTATATTGTGCCTCACGATATCGATATGGTTGGATATGGTGCCTGTAATGATATTACTTGATGAGATCTATTATGTATTAACTGGCTACAAGTCTGATAACCTTAGATACAAGAGTTTATATAGTATAGCGTAACTATTATAGTAATGTTTGGTTATAAGACTAGATTGTAATTATGATGAATTGTTAAAGAATGACAATATCATGGTTGGAAGGCAGACAGGTTTTCTTGTTAGTTCTTTCCTGTCTATAAAAGCCTTTTGGGAACTAACGTAGTGTAAAAGAATAAAAGAGAACGATATAGTCATGATTGTTGTTTTATTAATAATATGACACTACTAAGTATTCCCCTTTGTATAATATTTGTATTTCCCTAGTACAGATCAATAGTTAAACTTGGTTTCTAGGATATACAACTGGACCATAGTGAACCTCTAGCACTGTAAAGTATTTATGGTTGCTACGCAAGATCCTGACATATCCTATTATCGATAGATATATATATTGTAATGGTTATATATCTATATTCTAATATATACATAGTTAGATTGACAAATTAAGAGATACACTGTTAGATTCACTTTACTACTTGTCATATATATGTTAATCTAACATATTTCTGTTAGATTTAGATTATCATTTCAGTTAATCTAACACATGCTTAGGCAGCCGCAAACTAAATGTATCACACAGCAGTGTTCGTTGCTAAGATGTTCGAGAAGTGTTGCAGTAGCGGCCTTGTTTAAAACTACAATCCCGGCTTTTGGCTTGCGTCCACACTGTACAATTCCTGCTCTTTGCTCGTACTGGTCCTGGACCAGTATCACGTCCAGTCTATGAGATGGGCCAAGACTAGCTAGCAGTTCAGTAGTGGCAGCCTCCATACCCTGTAGATTCAGCTGACCAATCTTTAACTGGAGATCCCTATCCATATTGGATCATATTGGCGGCCAACGCTTCCGCGTGTTGGCGTGCCGGACAATTTGGTGCGGCAGTGGCGTGTGTAGAGGCATCCTTGCGCTTAAAGCGTTTGCAGGTGGCGCAACACTGTGTCTTGGACTGACACTCTTTATTGGTGTGCCCATTATCCCCGCATTTCCCGCAGGTCATCTCCTTTGCCCGGCAGTATTTCTCGGGATGCCCGTACTGCTGACACTTGGAGCAGCACGTAGACCTAATATGGTCCGTGACCTCAGCCTCATCCCAACCCACATACACACGGCCCAGAGCGATGAGAGCATCACGGGCGGCCCTGGTGCACTCCAAGACAACAAGGAATTTAGTTCCCAGTTGCTTCTTGACGGCAAACTTGCATTCCCCCTGGAACCGATCAAGTGACCACACGGGGTTATCGGCGAGGTTAACCCGGTGCAGCTCTTTAATCAGCTCCTCCGGGGTAGGGTCGGCACGCAGGAACCTGAGGGCCACCCGCGGGAGTCGGGCCTTGGGTTCGGCAACCCTAAGACCGGGAGGGACCGATTGCTTCAGCAGTGTAGCAGCCTCCTGTGTGGCAGTCCTCACCACCACCCCGGAGTCACCCACTCTGCGTACCTGCGTGACTCGTATTCCCGCATCGCTCGGCTTAACGGCCTCTTGGAGGACCCTTTTGGTGTCCTCACTGGTTTTTATATCTTCCCGGTTCGGGTAAAATATAACGGCAGGCCCCTGATGCGGCACTTGTAGTGGCGGCTTGCTGGTCGGCCTCTTTAACGCATTCGCGTAGGACGGCCCCACAGTTAGCGGCTCATTGGCCCCCTGTGGTGTGTTAGTGGGTCCTACACGTGCAGATTCAAGCACCGCCAGTTTGGCTACGCTTACTTCCCTCTCGGCTTCAGCCAGCCTGACCGTAAGTTGGGCCACTAGTGCTATTATATCCTGCCCATAGCCGGCAATGGTGCTTTTATCACCTATATTCAATTTGTTGGGTGCGTTCACCACTGTGGAGATCTTTCGAACCGCCACATGAACCGCCTCAATAATCTCCTCCTTATTACGGGGAAGAGCAAAAGGGGGGGACCAGACGCACCAACCGCATCCACCACAGGATGTGGACGAGACGGAGCGGGGGTGGTGGTCAGAATGCCACCAATGGGGGGGGCCGAAGACTTTTTGGCCGTAACCCTCCTTCGGATGGCCTCTTGGACCTCCTCGGGAGAGCTCAGCATTCTCTTGCCACTCCCTTCTTGCGGACCTGCGGCTGGGGTTGCCATGATGGATCCCGCATTATCCTGCATAGCAGAATGTGGCGGGGTTCGGGCCAAAGAGGTTCTCGGCGCGAAAACTGCGGGTGATCCGGCCGAAGCCTCACCCACTATTTCCTCCAGGCACTTGAGGTCCTCTTTTCTTCGGGCCAGCTCCTCCGCGAGGAGTTGCTGCTGGCGACGAAGGTCCTCGTCGTCCGCCATGGTACCCGATTATCAACAATAATGATACAAACACAAAATAAAAAAAATATAATACAAAAAATAAGGAAAAAAAAAATAAAAATATGCAGGCAAAATAATTGGCACCTACCGCGGGCGTCCCTGCCACGGACACCGCAGTCACCAAACGCACCTGTCAACGCCAGGCGCTGAGTGACAGCTGTCAGCCGTCAAACAGACGCCTAGACGTCAACCTAAGACGTCAATTGAAGCTGACAGATGTCAGCTATCAATCAAACGTCAGTGCCACACACCTGACGTTACCCACTGCGTCAGTGTCAAGTTGTCAAACTGACAGCTGTCACCTGCCAAACGCAAGCATCAGGCACAGTAGACAGCTGTCAACCTTCCCTCACTAGGACCGAGACCCAGGAGTAATAAATGTTACACAATAAAAAAAAATATATAAAAATAAAGCCAAAGTAAGACGAGGGAACTAGGTGTCCACACAAACACCTTAGTTCCAAACACAGTAGTGAAATGTCACTTATGTCACAGGTGTGTCAGTTCCACTGACGTAAACGTCAGATGGAAAAAACGTGCCCGCGTGCTAACCTCAAAGTGAGGTTAACCGCGAGCTCGCTTAACCTGAATTACACGACAATCACTGAATTAATTGCTGAAATATTACTTACTGCGCAATACAAAATCCTTTTCTGGGTTGTTCAAACCCAGATCAGCAACAAAACACTTAAATTAACACAAATCACATACAACACGTGTCCGCTATCACAGCACAACTTAAATCACACGAAATCTCCAAAAATCGCAGATATTTTTGGGGGAAAAATATTTTCCGGGGTGCCCGGTGACCACACCAACCCGTTCGTGTAATAATTTTCCCCAAAAACTCAGAAAAACCCACTGAACAAAAATAAAAACTACGGAGCGCACTAAAACACATCCGACCGCAAAACAGTCGAACGCGCAGTAGGCTGCTATGGGGCAGCCGACAACTGCCGCCCCCTGTCCGCGACGGCCGTAGCGGATCGCTCTTTACCGCCTCCAGGGGGCAGCCCCCGGCCTCCGCCACGGTGGCCCGAATTTCTTCGGCCGTGATGGAGTCGTCCAGGTCGGAAATGCGCAGTTCTGCGCATTTGGTAGGCCTGGACACCCGGACGTCGGCTGCATCCAGCGTCTCCCTCAGCTTGGCCGCTATGGCATCAGCCTGGGGACCACTGGAGGCACCTGGGACCTGGATAAGCCGGGCGCCCGTCCGAGTTTGTGTCACTCGGAGGGGCCTAGCCAGATTGAGGGGCCCCATGTCTATGAGGCCTCTGGCCCACTTCACCAGGTCGGGATACTGCAGTCCCCTCTCCGCCGCCTCCGGCGTCATCGTTAATACGACAGCCGTTGTGCGGGGGACGCGCAGCCTCCCCGGTGCTCCCTTCGCAGCAGCCTTAGCCTTCTTTGCCTTTTTGGCTGCCTTCCTCTTGGCGTTCCGCCTCTTCCGGGTTTCGCCGACCACCTCCCAGCCCCCCGACGGGGGGCTCGAGGAGGCAGCCGGCGCTGGGGCCCGGGCTGGGACTGAAGCCCAAGCCGGGGGCGGAGCTGAGGCCAGGGTTGGGGACTTCTCGGCCCAGGACTTCGGCTCCGCCGGTCGAACCGGCGGCCGTACCGGTTGCGCAGCTTGCGCCGGCCGCAACTCGGTCAGGCGCTCCACCCTCTTTTTGAGGGCCTCCAGCTCAGCTGTGACCCTCTGGAGCTGGTGCCAGGACTCAGCTTCCCGTTTTCGGGCCTCGGCCTCTCCCTTCATCCGCTCGGCCAGCTGCTCAGCCAGACCCTTGCTGGCGGCAGCAATCTGCTCAACAACTCCGAGCATTACGGCCTGCTCAGGAGTCGGAGACTCCGCCTGCCTCGCCATCATTCGGCCGAGCCGATGGTTGAGGAACACGACCGTCTGGTAATTGGCCGAGCCCATTGGCACCTCCTTCTCCGGGTTGGATCCAGCCCACGGGGAGGAGTCCCGAGGGGGGGCGGCCTCCCTACCGCTCCTCCTCGCCCTTTCGCGGCCGGTGGCCTGCACCTTGGCCACCCGCTCCTCCTCGCCGCTGCTGCTGCTACTTACTGCTGCCGATGGCAGCCGACTCGAGCCCGGGAGGGATGGAAACCTCATCCACCTCAACCACCAGCGGCAGGGGAACCTTCTTGTTCCCCTTTCCCTTGCGCTTTTTGGCTGCAGACCTCGTCTGCAACCCAGGCAGCGCCTGCCTGTCTTCTTCGGCGGTGACGCCAAATTCCACTGACGTCACCGCCACCGTCGATGAGGATGAATCGTCCTGGGGTAGCGCGACCTTCGCGCTACTTTTTGAGTTGGGGCCGGATTTAGAGCTCGGCGCCGGGCTCAAACAATGGTTGTCCACCCCAGAATACGAAGGACTGCCGTTGCCGACTGGCAACGGGAGGGACTCCCCAGCTAGGCTGGGACCCTCCTGGGTAGATTTATCCGTAACTTGAGCCATTGTCATTATTTTTAAGGTTAATGTCCTTCGACGTGGACGCCCTTGGGACTGGACTCCCTCCAGCCACTCATCCCATCGCCAGGCGTCAGAGCTTGGGATTGGGGATTTTTTATAGAGGTTAACTCCTCGCGGATCCAAAGATCCACCGGTCCTGTCAATTCAGGATTACGGCCGGGCCGAACGGGGTCTGCACCAGACCGAGTCCGTCCGCCCCTGGGGGTAATTTTTTATAGAGGTTGTCTTCCTCGCAGCCCACTAGGAGCCACCGTTCCTGACCAAGGTCAGGCTTACGGTTTGGCCGCACGGTGGTCTGCCCCAGACCATGTCCCCCATCTCTGGACGAAGCCAAAGGTGGAGAACCCGTCCGCCCTAGAGCGCGCCCTCCACTACGCCCTCTGCAAACAGAGGGACATGTAGCGGGCCCACGAAGGGCCCCTCACAGGGCCACTCCCGCCTGGAATGTCTGAACGTCTCTCCCCTGTCCCCTCTGAAAACAGAGGGATACTGGAAGAGACGCCGACGACCACGGGCCTTGCAGGCCCATCATCCCACGACCCCACCTCAGTGAAGTCCGCCGATGGGTTATTTGTCAACGACCAACAGCACTTCCGAAGTGGGAGTCTGTTAGCCGTTGTCCAGGGTGCACCAGCCCTCCCGCTTCCGCTCCCCACAACTTGTAGACCCTGTTTATTGGAGGCGGGATACAGATGGCAGGATAATTCGCTGGTCGTATATTATGGAGGTGAAAACGACACACTCACAAGAGAATAAACTCTTTTTTAAATAAGATTTTGATGACAGTTTTTCTGAGCTTAACTCAATTCCTCAAAATCCTTCATCCAGACAGCGTGGACGTAAAAGGCCACAAAGTGTGCCTATGGCAACTAATATTGAGTTGCAACGGACCTATCACCAGCCGATTCCAATCAGCAAGCATTTACATGCTGATCTGCTGGGTCTGTGTAAATCTGGAGCAATCCCACGGTTCTACCACTCGTTCTATAACTCATTATAATTTACTGATAATGAGGGCAACGTTTCGTATAATAATATAAGCATTCGAAAGCAACAGGCTTGCTTGAAACGTTAAACGTCCGTAGAAAAACCTAGTGATGTATGAAAGGACAGAAGCAGATGGTGGCCTTTTGTATCTGTCTGACCTCAAGGTAAATAGGCGTAACCGTATATGTATACTTTGTGTACCTATCTGCCTGTCTATTAAATCAGTATCATTGAGGCTTTTTCTCAACTCAGCTGGAGATGACTTTCTAGTCATTTTAGAATAGAATAGAATAGAACACTTAGGTTTTACTAGCTTTTGCCCGCGGCTCCGCCCGCGTGGTTGGCGGTTATCGCGACGAAACATAGCCTATGTTATTTCTCAAGGTCTAATCTACTTCTATACCAAGTTTCATCACAATCAGTTCAGTGGTTTAGGTGTGAAAGTGTAACATACAGCCAGACAGAGTTACTTTCGCATTTATAATATTAGTATGGATATGGATTTGCTAATACACATGGCAGACATGGTATATCTTGTGGTCTAGGTTTAGGTGTAGGTCTACGAGGAAGAAGTCGGAGCGACAGCTATGCCAGCTAGCAAAATAGAGCAATTTTGCTGGCATAGCACTCGCCCCGACTTATTCCTCGTATAGATTCTATTATGCGACTGTTTTTCTTAATTTGTTAAGCAAGTTTTGTTTAAAATATGTGAAATATTTACTTTAATATTGTTTTGTGCAATTAAAACCATTAATCTATTTATTTTGAATTATTTTATTAAAAATACCTTAGTTTATTATACTCAAATGATTTTTGGCATTGAATGGTTACTGAAAAATATTGTTGTCATATTTCCGGGAACAACCCCGTAATTTACTTGTACAGTATTTTTTGTCCTTTATTATTACTACTATAACTAGGTTATGATATATTATGATCACTTGTTACTATACAAAATAACGTTAAAAAAGTCCGCAGTATGCTAGTACGTATCAACACTCTTCAAAAAATTACCACAATAACCCGGTAAGTTACTATTACAGTTTAATAGAACTTTTTTTAAACAGTAAGTTCTTTCTTCTCAAATTGTAGCCTACTAGAAACATGTAGTTTGAAACTGATAGCTAAATACTATTTCATAAAAAAATAGCTTTCATTTCATGTATCAATAATGTCAATACTCCCACTGGTTCGAAAGTAATTCAACAAAACCAGTAAATCATTTTTCCTGTAAAATTTGCTTTTTCCGATTACCGAGTTATTGCTTGGGGGGGTCGAGCTCTGCTCTGCGATTCCCGCTCAGTGCAAATATTTGTATGCATGAATATGGCTATTTGCATTGGCCTGGGTGTTTCTATGTATAATATGTATGTATATAAAAAAAAAGTATATAAGTATGTTTATCTGCATTCTAGATTCAATAACACAAGCTATAAAAGCTTACCATGGGTCTAGATAGCGTTGTGTAGAATGTTGTGGAATATTTATTTATATTATTATTTATAATCCAACCCGCGCCTTCTGCGTAGCGGTCCCGTTCACTACTACGCCACAATGGCTTTTATTATCCAATACTACATGTTAAAGAAAACGCCAGTGAATGAGTGTTTCCCAGATCTTTTCTAGGTGTTTGACAATGACTTGCTCTGGGAAAAGTAGGTGAAAAAACATAATAACATTACGTTCTGTACAGATAATAAAAGATCCTTTAAAAGCATACGTTTATTGCATATTCCGCAGTTTTAATAATAAACAAGAAAGCAATCCACAGCATATATAAATATAAAGGCAACACAATATAATTGATAAGCCTGAAATTTTGTTGCATTCTAAGTCCGAGATTGCTATTCGTAAGGCCATCTTTGATTATATACTTACGAACACCAACTAACCACGTACGTGAGAACTCAACCAAGTCAATTTTGGACATATCGCAATTATATATGGCTTTGTCGGCTTCACTCATCTTATTAAGCATAGCCATCAAGTTGTCATTACGGAATTGCCACTCGTTTGAACCAAAAAACTCAAATGCTGTACCCAGTTCATTTATTTTCGTGTAGATACCGACAAAACTGAAAACAAAAAGGAAGATATAGTATAAATATTTTACTACTGTTTCACATTATTACCCACAATACCGAAGTAAAAAGTTACAGAAGTAATTATCATCGACACTAACGGAATTAATCCTGGTTGCATCCAAGGAGTATGGAGTCCACCCCTCTACTTTTGGTTTTGATTTAGCTTCGACCTTTGCGTGGTCGACTACCATCTGAAACCCGAAAAGAAATCCTTGCCAGAATTTCGTTCGCTATCTATTCAGTAGGTACGTTTTAGATCGAACCAGTCATTGGGTGATCTTCTGCTGTGCGTTACCCTGGGTCAGCCGGGGTGGGAGGGATATATCGATGACAACCTCATCTCCGGCCTAGCACCACGACCCACAGTCGGCGTGCGGTTTTAGTCGGTTCGAGTCCGACATAACCTCCCCTTCAGGCTCCGGCAGGGGGGTATCCGAGGGGAATTCCGCACGAAAAACAAAAAAAAAGGTGTGCGTTACCTAACTTTGAGGTGACGCTATGGACCAGCACGGTCAGTCACTGGCAATTAGCCTTGAAATCGCCAAAGCTTTCTTTCCAAGCTACCAGTCTTTGGTCTGCCTCCCAGACAGTGCAACTGGGTCGCTAGTTTCCTGCACGGCGCCGTATTCGCATCCTTTGTGATACACGAGTTTCGGAGTTCTTGCGAGCATATGCTGACGTGCCGCAGGGATCCGTCTTATCACGCACGCTCTTTCTTCTGCATATCCTTAAAATGCTCTCCACTGGCAGCGTTAATTGCATGGCATAGCAATGAATGTTATTTTTAGCTATTGCGGTGTAAACTCATGGTTGTTTATAACTATTCACAACTTCACGACTTGACTGGCCGGCGAGGGTCACGCGGGGCGCGCCGCTCATTTTTTGTGCGTCTACCCTCCATTATTTTCAGATCAACGCTCACTTCGTCAGTTCTGGACACCATTATATTATTGGGTTTTAGTGTTTTTATCACTGGATTCCATTTGAATCCAGCGATAAAACACTAAAACCGGCTAGTCTAGTCATGACCACGGGTTATAAATAACAGATAGTAATGAATACTGCCAGACGATAGCCTGATTAAGACAGGAATTATTACGGATATCCTGTGGCTGATCCTGAACCATATTATCCAATGGAGCTCTGAGAACCCAGTCGAGTTCAATACCAAGAAGACAGGACGTGACGAGACAGGCACGTGCGTTTACAGTAAAGGTATTTCCTTTCCTTCACTTTCCCACTCTTCAGAGCACGCCACTATGACTGCTGGATAGCCTTAATATCCTTGGTACCGATGTTCGCTACAAACTTAACAAAAAAAATTACATCGAGAGTATCATAAAAATAGCCTTGCGTAAACTCGGAGTCCTGAACAGAGTGACTTTTTTAACGCCGGAGCAGCGGTGTCTTCTTTATAAGACACATATTGTTCCTGCGTGGAATACTGCTCGCATCTCTGGGATGACTCCGCAAAGTACTTACAAGATGCTCTCGACAGGTTGCGGCGACGTGCGGTCCGCATTATTGGGAATCCTGAGGTCACAAGCACCCTCGAGCCTTTGCAGATGCGTAGAGATGTTGCGCCATTGGCAGTAGGTATTCTAACGTCTCTACCATGGTGAATGTTCTGATGAATTCAATTAGTCCCACCCTCTCCTTTCCTTCACAGGACAACACGTGCAGGGCTAAGATGCCATCCGTATACGGTGCAGAATATAAAGCGATTCAGTGACTTATTACTATGCCGCACCATTAAAAACTGGAACCCCTGCTAGCTCACGGGTTTCCTTCTTCCTACAGTCCCGGGTTCTTTAAGCGGGGCGTGAAAAGGCATCTGATGAGGCCGTCAAGCTGAGTGCCACCATTGTTAATTCATACTAATATTATAAATGTGAAAGTAACTATGTCTGTCTGTCTGTCTGTCTGTCTGTCTGTCTGTCTGTCTGTATGTTACGCTTTCACGCTTAAACCACTGAACCGATTTTTATGAAATTTGGTATAGGGGTAGATTAGACCTTGAGAAAGGACATAGGCTATGTTTGGTCGCGATAACCGACATCCACGCGGTTGGAGCCGCGGGCAAATGCTAGTATTTAATATTTATAATAGTGACCCTCTTTCCGAGACCTTGTCTTTAGCATACCATCAGGCGAGGTGAAGTCAAATTGATGTGTTCTTTATATAAAAAAGTAGAACTGACGTCAAAACGATGTAATAGATGAATTGACAATTCATAAAGGCAATTAATAAATCTTTCTCCTATGGACTGGGAGATACTTACGATTCAATACCCTTCGGCCGCTTCCTTATAATGGCACATACAGCATCCAACAAATACGCCGGTATATAATGTAGGAGCCATGCCATGAACCAATAAGTAATACCACGGCAGGAAATTATATTAGCTAGGTATAGCGCCTTATCGCTGGCTAAATTTACTGAGTTCAAAAATGTATTTTTGATATACCCTGTAAATTAAAAAGTATAAAGGCTAAAAAGTATAAAAAGTATAAATTATGTAGACAGACTCTGTGGCGTGATAGTAATGTAAGCGACCGATACGCCTGATTCGCCCGATTCTATTCCAGATGCCATACAAACATCTGTGGCATTGGATACGACAGTTAAATACTTTGCCTCGCTGTGTGTGTTCTACCGCCTATGCAATGGTTTGTACGCAGGTCAATTAAGCCCCTGGTGGTACACCGGGCGTGACTAGAGCACGGCGGTTTTCTCACTGCTAATATCCATTGGGCCCACCAGGACCACTAGGCCTATTCATCTAGCCTGCTCGGAGTATCCTTATTTTTTGTCACTAGATATTCATAAAGTCGTTGAGTCCTCGGTACTCTAATCAGGGCTACTGTAATGATGAGTGATAATATCGTTAGATAATTTTATTAATGCTTCTCTACTTTTTTCATCTACAGTTACTCCCAACTGCCCTCCGTTCATTTTCACTCATTTCACTGACTGTGGTGTTAAGAAGAGCATAATGTCGATTACTTCAAAGTCAGCCGTAACATGATCGTACCAATCATAGACGAAATCCTATTCCTAAGAAAAGCAACCCGTCATCCTACTCCGAATACCGACCTATATATATACTATATATATACTCACTTTCCTCTCCAAAGCCCTTGAACGCCTGATCCACTCCCAATTGATATCTTTCCTCTCTAAAAATTCCCTTTTGAACCCCTTCCAATCCGGATTTCGTACAGGTCACAGCACCGCGACTACTCTTGTGCGTATTACGGAAGACATTAGATCTGGTATGGAGAAAGGCGAGCTAACAGTCCTAACGCTGTTAGACTTCACCAATGCCTTCAACAACGTAGATTTCGACGTATTACTCAGGATATTGTGCTCACTTAATATATCTCCAGCAGTGATTGACTGGTTTCAAAGTTACCTGTATGGCCGCCGGCAGCGTACCCGTATAGAAGACACTGTCTCTTCTTGGAGTACAACGTCTGCTGGTGTCCCTCAGGGTGGCGTTCTATCTCCACTACTCTTCGCAGTTTTCATAAACTCTATTTCTCACAATCTTACTTCTTCCTACCACCTATACGCAGATGATCTTCAGATATACGCGAGAGCTGCACCAGATAAACTTGCGGATGCCGTAGATATCATCAACAGAGATATGGTCCGTATATGTGACTGGAGTAGGTCGTATGGTCTGAAGATCAATCCATCCAAGACCCAGGTCATAATTATTGGTAGCCCAAATTTTATATCTAAAATCGACTGGTCACTGCTGCCTCAGGTGTCCTGCGATGGGATCAACATGTTGTCACATCTCCGAATCTCGCGAAAAGCTCAAGTGGTTACCAATACGCCTTCGCCGGAATGCTCACTTTCTTCATCTATTGTATAATATTTTATTTCAACCTTCTACCCCTATCTACCTAAAAGAACGCTTCGAATTTCTTGGTGACTCGCATTCTAGGGTATTGAGATCGTCAGAGAATCTGAGACTGAAAATGCCAGCTCACTCTACGCGTTTTATGGACAAGTCCTTTACTGTCCAAGCTGTCCGATTGTGGAATGCCTTACCCGTGTCCATAAGACGTGCGCAATCTCTGCCTGTCTTTAAAAAACTGGTCACGGCCTATTATTTGCAAGAGCGATAGCTACTATCTTTCACCTTCTATTTCTATATCTCCCACAATCTTGCTTCACTGTTTTAATTATTTTATGTAAGTATATGTATTATGTATATCATGTGCCTCACGTTAAGTATGTACTGTATAACTATAAATTTATCCATATAGTATATATTGTATAGTAAGTCATGTATCTATAGCCTTTTAAGTATCTATATTAAAGTATTATATTAGACTTTGTATGTACCTACCACAGAAATAAAATAAAAAATAAAAATTACACTTTCACTCCATCCCATGGTTGCCTGGAAGAGATTGCCCTGTGCGATAAGGCCGCCAATTGTATGTTACTATGAATTTATAATTTATTGTGTTTAAGAAATTGTAATTATGTTTCTGTGTACCATACAATAAAGAGTTAAAATAAAGAAATAAATAAAATAATGCAATATGAAAGTACTTACCAATGCCTATATAATGATCCTTATCAGTAACAGTATAAATCGGTATTTCTGTATCGCCTGTCTTTCTTCTCTCGTTTGCATCCCAGACAGCCCCAATTATAGCATTGTTTACAAAGTCTACCGGAGTTATTGCAAGTTTTACAGAAGAATCGAAAGGCAACACGTGTATTACTCCCAGCACAATCCCAAGTATAATCTGTAAATTAACGAATGTTCATTAATTTATCGTTCATCTTTTATATAGTATTCATCTATACTTCACGTATATAACACAGTATATAAGACACGTTTAGGACTTCTTGCTAGGTACTTTGTATGTACCTATATAAAAAGGTGAACGGTCTGACGATTGGCCGAGGAATAGCGATTCTTCGTAGGCGTCGTAATATTTCTTTTGTTGAATCCATGTCACCGTACAGGTACAATATTGCAAATAACACGAATTTATTATATCGATAAATGTGTAAGAAAATCCAAAAAGTCCTTTTACAGTATACCAGGCTCGAACCTAGAACCGCAGTACAGATAGTGTTAGCAGACCTAGAGGTTAGCTAGCAAGTGAGCACTATGTGCTTGTTGAAAACTGTTCAATTTAAGCACCTTGCTGTGCATAATTTTTTGAGGTATTCCTCGAAGCGCCACCGTTTTGAGGCGCACCTAATGAGGCGCACCAGTTTTATTCTTCGGAGCGCACCATTTAGTAGCGCTCCCGAGAACAATTAAAAATATTAACTTTTTATTCTTCGAAGCGCACCAATGATTATTAACTTTCGAATAGAGATAGGATACTAACTGAAACTATCGATATAAGTAAAATACGTTATGAGGTATTGAGTTATCAGGGCGTAATTTTCGAGAACAATATCGTTGCATGGATGGCAACCATGGAACTAAAAGTGAATTTGTCAATATGTGTTTTCAAATATCTATTGTTAAAGTCATGTCAAAGTGCTATCCTTATTTAATACAAACTGGGGTTAAAATTTCAGGATTATTAGGTAATTCATAATCTGGAGCTGGAATTCAGCCAATATTTAAAGCATTTTGTGAAGCTTCTAATAAACTCTCCGTGACAAATGGCCAACTGTAGGTATGTTATGTTGTTTATTTTGTGCAGTGATCTGGTGTTTATAAAAAATACTTTTAATTAAGTGATAGGCAATAACTATGTAGGCAACCAAGCACCGAACACGCCACGATTGTGGCGGTAGGATCCGTCACAGACGAATGGCTGGAGAGGCGCCACGGTAGCCTCTTCTACCAGCTGCCGCAGGTCCACACTGGACATGGCTGTTTCAGTAAGTATCTGCATCGTATAAGCCGATAGCCGATACCCGAATGCCACCAATGGCAGGGCTGCTCCGCAGACACGTCGCTTCAAGCTGGTAGAACGTTCAGAGAGGATAGAGCTGTGCCGCGGCCTCCAAGCAGCCGTTAGAGCGGAAAGCTACACGCTGCAAACCCTGGTACTGGTCATGGTCGGCAGCGTGAGTGTGAGGAATGCTGCCGCCTTCTTTTGTGTGGCAGTCATTAGTCTAGTATAAGAGAAGCAGCGAAAATGGAATGGGGGTGATCTAGCACTCTCATGTCTTCAGAGAAGGTGCAACGATTTGCTTATTTAACAAGGCCGGTGTACTGGGGTACCTAAACTCAAACTCAAACTCAAACTCAAGGTATTTATTCAAAATTGTGTAGCACTACTACAGCTTTTTGACGTCAAATTCTGCCTAAAACTAAGTTTACCACCGGTTCCTAGGCACCAGTGGAGAAGAAACGGTGCAACAAACTCCACGGTAGCATTTTATGGACGTCAATTCACAAAAAAAAAGTAAGTTCTTAAGACTAAATATGGACGAATGTACATATACGTCTCGTGTCAAGATAATTCGCAAAAAGAAAAGAAAAGAAGTTCGCAACCGCAGAATACCCCCCAATGCCCCATCTCCTCTGTTAAATTTTAATCGGTTTGATTCCAATATTTCACTTGCCCCGATGTGGTGGAATCGGTATCAATGGGGGATACCAGTTTCAGTTTTATGACTTCTCAGGCTGGTAGGCCACCTTTTCACTATCCGAAATGAAGAATTTTGTAAAGATCTAAGAATTCATACTTTCGCATTTATAATATTAAATGCGAAAGTAACTCTGTCTGTCTGTCTGTATCTGTTCTCTCTGTCCTTTAGCTTACCATCAGGCGAGGTGAAGTTAAATTGACGAGTCCTATATAAAAAAAGGAGGGGACGTAATAAGCCTTCCCGAAGAGCGACACGTAATAAGCCTTCTCGGGACAAGGTGGAGATACTCTCTAGTCTCTGCCGGGACACCCGTTGTGACATCCTTTGCGTGCAAGAGACTCACAGGGATGTTTGCCAGAGCAGACCATACATTCCTGGACTGTCGCTTATCGCCGAGATCTGTCATCCGAAACACGGTAACGCAGTGTTTGTTGCTCCCGGCGTAAGCACATCATCGGCCTAGTGCACATCTGTTGACGACGTAGAAATAATCACCGTGGACACTGGCTCCTGTACGGTGAGCTCAGTGTACAAGCCTCCGGGCTCGACTTATCGGTTCAATGCCCCTGAAAACGCAAACAACCAACAGAGCAAGGTGGTCATTGGTGACTTCAACAGCCACAGCATAAACTGGAGTTACGGGGACACGAATGCGGATGGTCATGCGGTAGAGGAATGGGCGGAGGCAAACGACCTGACTTTAATTCACAGTCCAAAAGACCCACCATCTTTCAGCAGCCGAAGCTGGCGCCGTGGATATATTCCAGATTTGGTTTTCGTCAGCGCAAATATCAGCAGGCAGTGCAAGAAAACGAGGTGCCAGCCGATCCCTCGGACCCAGCACAGACCAGTGATGTGCAGCGTCGAGCCGATTTTACGGCCTATAGCCGTACCTTTCAGGCGCCGCTTCAATTATAGGAAAGCAAACTGGGAAAGGTTCGCAGCGGAAATAGACGATGCCCTCCTGGAAATACCTCCAACACTCCAAAACTATGACGAGTTCAATGATGCCGTCGCCCGCACGTCCCGTAGATGCATTCCAAGAGGCTGTCGGACGCACTACGTAGTTCCGCCGCCGGACAATAGATGGCGTCTGTACAAAAGTTAATTTCTGTCCGTACCGGTCACAGTTCCTGCAGGACTTGCTATTTGTTTTAACCACCATGCACTGGTCTACACACAGGGGTATGAAAATCTACTATTATTTACTTTTTATTGTTTATTATATATATTTTTTTATTATAGGGTAGTTTATAGTCAATGTTATTGTATATAGTTTTTATTTTAGATTTATTTTAGTTTAAACTAATATAGCGCACTGCATAACACTGAATGTTCCTTCTTTTAACCTTCCACATATAATCCCATTACACTCACCGC
Source organism: Eilema sororculum (assembly GCA_914829495.1). Lineage (NCBI taxonomy): Eukaryota > Metazoa > Arthropoda > Insecta > Lepidoptera > Erebidae > Eilema > Eilema sororculum. The sequence goes on from OU618536.1 coordinate 25,527,107, forward strand.
GATGAAGTTACACAATTATTTAATTTTTAGTAAAACAGATTGCGAACTGCATGCGACGTCAACGCAACGCGTCTTTGGCAGTTTTCTACCGTCTCTACCATGGTGTTACCAATGTTCTGACGAGCTCTTCCAATTAGTCCCACCCTCCCCTTTCCTTCACAGGACGACACGTGCAGGGCTAAGATGTCATCCATTTACGGTGCAGAGTATACCTGCTAGAACCAAGCGTTTCAGTGATTCATTCCTATGCCGCACCATTAAGACCTGGAATTCCCTGCCAGCTCACGTGTTTCCTACTTCCTACAGTCCCGGGTCCTTTAAGCGGGGCGTGAAAAGGCATCTAATGAGGCCGTCAAGCTGAGTGCCACCACTGTTAACATGGTAAATGTTTACGATGGTGACCCTCTTTCCGAGACTTTGCCTTTAGCTTAACATCAGGCGAGGTGAAGTCAAATTGACGTGTCCTGTATAAAAAAAAAAAAAACACTCAGTTCCGGTAAATTTCATCAGACCAAAAAATTCCGCCGCGTGGACATCAACTCCAGTGTCAATTTGAAAGTATCTACATCATCTGCTGGACATAAGCTTACCAATACAAGGAATATATAGCAAAATGAAGCTATATGACCCCATCCCAGTTAATGCTGTATTTTCTCTCTTGCCCACTGCGCCCCCTCTTCATTGCCTGTGTGTAAGGCAACGAACAACGATGTGACTGTGGTCGATGGAATTTATCATAAAACTGGAACTACCAACCATTGGCTCGGCAAAGAAGAGGACCACTGCTCACTGCTCAAGGCTCCGGGTTTTCTTGAAACTATTTTGTGTGATACTTGATGTATTTTAATTTGTTCAGTTCGTAAGTGGTGGCAGCATGTTTTAAGAATTTGGGAGGAGGGAAGAATATTTAAACCATTAAAACTGATGAACATTGATATGTCCACATTTAGCAATGTTCATCCACATACTTTATAATGATTTCGTCATCAAAATGTTGAATTCTGCTGACGAAATATTTTGTTTCTTTTTTGAAATAAAGGAATGTTTCCTTTGTGTAAAATTCAATATTTCCAGTATTTCGAGTACTTCCGTTCCAGTTATGATGAAAATTTTCCACCATGTATTGAGTTTGAGCTATTCCGAACTTAACGCGAACGAAGTCGCGGGCAACAGCTAGTCGGATTTATAATCGAATATGAGATAAAGGATTTATTTCTATTCGAAATAAATAGAGACTTACACCACTTGGACCGGATAGAGCACTACGCATCTCTAACCAACCGGGGGCTGGTTCGCAGTATGAAGCACTCACTGGAAGTCACAACATTAAAATTATTAGAACATATTGTATTTATATTGTCTTAGAAGATGGATAATATATTCTAATCTTAGGCTGTATTACTCTATAGATGCCATAAGTGTCATTTCAGAACGATGTAAAAAATATGTGCAGTGCAATTTGACATATACTTACATATCTCATGATTAAACGTAGTGTATTCAAAGTCTATGTCTCATGACGTACACACATTGACAGTTTAAATTACTATTATCTATTCTGTGGTTTAAATGATATTGACATTAGCCTACTCACACAAAACCGATTTTTCACGCCGTTTTTTGCAACGAATTTTCTTAGCAAAGTCTATATAGAGAATAATGTTCTAGAACTCTAGTATTCTAAGTGTGTTGTATAAATATACTTAAATTTATTTCATTTTGGGGGCACCTCGGCACTAGCACAGGTAATATAATATATTAATTTTACAGATGCACAATCAGGAACAAACAACGGCTACACTCGTAACTTCCATAAGAAGGCAGGCAACTTTTAGACCGCAAGCGTTGTTAGTAGATGGCAACTATATTTTGGTATATTTTTGTAATTTTTATTATTAAATATTAACTTATCAAAAATAAAAAAATACTCTAAACACATTAATGAAAATGACGAAGTACTATAAATATTCTAATATATTATATTGATTCTGCAGTAATTGTAAAAGTTGTTGACAAAATATCATCACTAGATGGCGGCTTCTTAAAATATTACTTTTCTCACGAAATCATTATTTAGTACACTACCAACGAGTTGTTTATGCTTACATGCCTACATTATCATGTTTTTAAATTCTGAAATAATTTACGTGATCTAAATAGGTACCTAGGGAAATTTGACATTTTTATTTCTTGAAACCTGACTGCTAGTGCCGTTCATTAGCTTTTCTGTAAGCTCGATTGCCTACTGAATGGTACAAGTGTTGGAGCGCTAGAGGTCACGTCGTATTAGCTTCTAAATCTGTTGGTTTATTCCCTCCCTTAGGCCCTCCCATCTGACGAAGACGAATGTGTGGATGGTTGTTCACATCTCTTTCTCATAAGTTCGAGAGTCTCAGGAGAGAGCTTGGACTCTTGCTTTTTGCATTTGCGGGAAAAAACTTTCTAGACACTTCCTGCAATGTTTTGACCACTGTGTCGGCTTTCTCCTCAATGCCGCTAGTGGTTTCTAGCATTGCGAAACGATTTTAAAGTTCCAGTTGGAACTTTTCGGGTCTTAGAGCTACTTGGAGCGGCGTAGGTCGGAGAATAGGCCGTATAATTCGGAATCTTTCAGCCTTAATGTTGATGTTTAGAGAGCCTTGGATAATTCTGTGATGGCTCGAGTTTTGAAATTGTTGATGACAGAGGTATCTCTAAATATATGCCTACTATCCGTTATGAAAAAGTCTATTTCGTTCCTTATCCCAGAGTCTCGGCGGCATTTTTTAGCGGCCATTAATAATTTTGTTTGACTGAGCGAGCGAAGCAATTGTGGTCGACATACATCAGTGCATCTTAACATTAACTAATATCGGACATTCACAGTAACATGCAGCTCCTTCATATAAGTTAGTTCATATTGATCGGTACATACTCTTAAATACTAATTATAAAGTGCTATCTAAATTGTTAATTCTTACCTACAGGAGGTCGAACTACGCATGCAGGTAAATCTTTAGCAGAGGTTCTCATTAACTCCTCAGCTACTGCCTTTGTGAACGTATAAGTATTTGGCCAATCAATTAATAAGCTGCAAAACAAGCAATAAAGTTTAAAAACGGTAACCAGACTACGAAGAGCATAAAAGCTTTCTTCGACGTGATTCAGACGCCCGAGTTGCCAGCCTGGTTACCAGCTCCCGCCTCGGTTTCTCCATCTCTACGCTGGACACCCGGTGAGTGTTTGCAGCACTTGTCCTCGCTCGCCTCGCAATGATGGCACTCGGACCCCCGGAGCACCCGTGCTCGGGGACAATCTATGTCAGTCATTACAAGAGGCTTCCCTGTGGCCTCTCTACCCATTCCCCCATGATGGGTCTTACCGCCGCTATTATGGCGTGCCTTGCGTGTGGTTGCACAAGTCGTCGTTCCCACTCCGCCACCATGATCCTCTGGAGCCAAGATTTCTCGGCCCAATGTCTTCCGGCTCGAGATCGTATCGCCCTTCCCGTGCCTCCTTACGGGACCGATACAGTGCTGCAAGGCTTCTCGCTTCCAGGATCCACGATGGCGATCCGGCCAGGAGACTCGCCGCTTCGAAGGAGAAATTACTTGTACCTCACGCAATTACCCAATAATGTTACATGGTTACTGGTATAAACCAGAAACAAAGTTCAGTTATTTAGTAGATACTCATTCTTAGAAACATTTGGCTTCAAAGATAACTTTATTGTTGATAAGGTAACTGATAACACCTTGAGTAAAAGTGCTGTCTCTGTTGGCATTAAATTCATAAATTTAAATTGCAGGGATTTCCTTTCATCTAATTTACCATGTTTGTTAGACAGATTTGATCCTTATGATTGCCACTATCGATTGAAGTTATAAAATACAGAATGTGATTGATTGTGATTTTTTCGAGTATTAGTCGGTTCGATTACCGGGTGCGTCAAGCGCGTTTCCGAAAATCCTTGGATGCTGTTTTGTTTCTTTTTACTAGACTACAGAAGGAAGGAGGGTAATGTTCTTCGAGACTATGAGTATGTCTGCCCATTTATTTGGCACGCCACACGGCAACGCACCTCACATGTCAAAATCCGTCAAGCCCGTCAGATTCTAGAGCGTCAGTAAAATTTTCAAGGTTTTCATTTTGGCACCAAAAATTCGCCATTTAGATTTTCTAGAAATTTTATTATACCTGGTGTCACTCATACAATTACTCTTTCAAATTTTCAACTTTCAAATTCAAATGACACTTCACAATCATGTCCAAATCTGTCAAGCCGTTCAGGCTGTAGGGGGGCGTGCCAAATAAATGAACATACATACATACTTTCAATAACATTTAAAAAAAATGACTAGCAGTTCTTTTCTCGGTCGTTTATCACTATAGTATCAAAAATGAACTGGACTTCATGAAAAAAGAGGGATGATAGAAACATAAATGTGTTTTTGTTATAAGGGTAAGTAGCCAAAAGGAAATCACCTGTTAGAGTTCGTATGACAAAATCAGAATCAAGACAGACTTTTACTCAACTTATTTTATTTATTTCTTTATTTTCTTTAGTTTAGTTTAGTACTTAGCTATAGATTCTACTTGATAAGTCCTTTAAAATACGAAATATCCGAATCCAAGTCAAAAGCGGTCCAATATAACCGACTATCACATGCAAACAACATGTGTTATGAGCGGATTGGCAATAAACTATGTCACCTGTATTATTTAAAACTTACGTTTCAGCCAATCCGTTTATTTTATGCTCATCTAATTCTTCAACAATTGATATCAGCACATTGGGAGACAAAGGGCATGGATAGAATTTTTCGAAAACTTCCTTGCCATTGCGGTCCTTAGTCGCACATGAATATGCTGTAGATACGTATAAGAAATGGCTGTGGACATAAATGTGACCATTATCTTGCGTTTTATTTAAACTACATAATATATTTTTAATATCGCAAATTTAAAATAATCTGAACACTAATATACATGTTCTTACTTTAGATTAGTACATTCCTGGGCTAAAGTTATCGCCTCCCTGGTACCTCGCACATTGGTCAGTACGGCTTCACGAAGCGGTGCGTTAAACCTTACTGTAGCTGCTAAGTGGAAGACCGTATTTACCTGAAATTGTTACAATCATTTAATAATACAGTCTGTAATTTATCTCTCCTGGTCCTGGGAATAGGTTCCAACGGGTTGCCGGAATACAATGAGAATTCACGAGCCGCGGTCAACAGCAACTATCTTAAAACTTAACGTGTTGAATTCCCCTCACTGTTTTCTTTATTCAACTTAGGTGGCAGACAAGCACACGGCCCACCTGATGGTATGTGGTTACCATGGCCTATGGACGTATGCAACACCAGGGTCGCCACACTTCTGCTGCCAACCCTCAAGAAACCTTCTAGTACCATTCTTACAGAACCCCATATTGTAGCCGCTCGGGATAGCCACAGCAAAGAGTTTATTCCACAGCTTGAGCGAGTGTGGGATGCAGTTCCTTTTGATACCGCACAGTTTGCACCATTTCCGGTCGCAACGTGTGCGGATGAATTCCCTGTCCATGGCGAGCGGTACGATAATAGAATGTCACTTTCTATCTAGCAGGGTGAAGCACTAAAATATTATTTAAAGTGAATAATGAGTTAACCTCTTGAGTGAGTAAGGTCCAATCGTCATCACTGAGTCCAAGTCTAACATCCGCCACATCTCCTTGCACTGGAACTATCCTATCTGCGAACTGAGGTTTTTTCTTGCGGACTAAATCGTAAACCTGAAGGCAAGACATTTTATTTTGGGTCAAATTAAATTGTGAGAGTCACGAAGTGACGTGTTGATAAACACTTTAATGTAATTTTAAAGCAATAATTAGTATGTTATTACTGTTCCTATCAATTTAAACTGGAAAATGTGAATGTCCGAGGTGGAACTCGAACTCACGACCAGTCCCTTACAGAGAGAATATACCTTGGTTCGTCAGAGCGGCCCCCCTATAAGGGACTGTCACGCGTTCAAGCTCACATTTTATAATAAAGTTGTGAGTGGAACAATACATAAACGTGGAATATCGATGATTAAAAATATTTTATAACTCACCGGATCGCTAAGAATGACCTGCAATCTTTCATGTATTGTCTTGCCCTTCTTTGGCCTCATCAACACATACATCTTCTTAATTGCACAAGATCTGAAAGTGCAATATAATGAGAAGGTGAAATAGGATATGACCACCCTATCCAACAGTAAACATAGAATTCAGAACAAAGTGCTCGCTCCATGGGCTTTGTAAAAAATTGTCTCCACAGTTAAGAGCCGTGTGACATTGTTAAACTTTCTGTTAAGCGCTGTGCTGAGGTGACCTGTGCCGAGCTTGATAGTTATGTAGTATTCTGCGTATACAGCCCAACTAATAGTGATTTTGGAACTATGTATTGGGGTCATGGACAAAGAAAGTTCTTGGGATGCGTCAAGTAACATAACTAATTGTGTGTGGTGACTTCAATGAAAATATCTTGGAACATTGTAGGAGAAATACTCAATTTCTAAACATGTTCAAGAGCTAAATACTTGAAAATATTTTCTGTGAACCAACTAGAAACACTGCTGAGACTGTCAGTTGTCTGGATATATTTTTAAGTGATTGCTTATACTTAAATAGGCCTGTATTAAGTAAGTTGCCCTCAGATCACCGGGGACAAATAGTTTCTTTTTAACCGACTTCAAAAAAGGAGGAGGTTCTGAATTCGTCTGTATACATAATATTTTTTTATTCTTTTATGTATGATCACCGATATTTCCGCCAATTATAGACGGATTTCAATTTTTTTTTTGTTGGATAGGGTTCACTTCTGAGGTGGTCTCATTTTCACCAGGTCAGGATCTGATGATAGGATCCAGGAGAAATCGAGGGCAACCACCGAAAATTGTATGGTCGTATGGTACTTTTGTTACGTAATCATGTCTGACTCAGGTATATGCCTCAGGGTGTCAACATCTGATGCTGCTGTGCTGATGATGAAGCTACTGAACTCCTTAACGGTTAGGAGTTTGGAGACAGTACTGCCATTGGTCGATGATAACTATTTACTAGTATGTAGGGCTAACGTGTTGCTTGTGAGGTATGCTTGAATCAACATCTGATGATACTGTGCTGATAGTGAAGCTACAGAACTCCTTAATAGTTGCGTATGGTACTTTTGTTACGTAACAATGTCCTACTCAGATATATGCTTCAGGGTGTCAACTTCTGATGCTGCTGTGCTGATGATGAAGTTACTGAACTCTTTAACGGTTAGGAGTTGGGAGACAGTACTGCCATTGGTGGGTGATAAATATTTAATAGTATGTAGGGTTAACGTGTTGCTTGTGAGCTATGCTTGAATCAACTTATGATACTGCTGTGCTGATAGTGAACTCCTTAACGGTTAAGAGTTAGTGGACAGTACTGCAATTGATCGATGGAATCTAGGAAGTAGTATGTAGGGCTAACATGATACTTGTAAGGGTTGGTGCTATTCCTGAGATAATTACGAAATTTCAGGGTTATCGTAATAAAAATCTCAATGAAACCGATGTACTGTTTATAAAAGGGTATATCTACTCCTGAGGTGGTCTTTTTTTATCGTGCGGAAATTCCCTGGGATGTCTCCCCCGCCGGAGCCGAAAGGGGAGGTTGTGTCGGACTCGAACCGACTAAAACCGTATGCCAACTGAGGGTCATAGTGCTAGGCCGGAGGTGAGGTGGTCTTCGACATATTCCATGTACCCCGGCTGGCCCAGAACCATCCCTTATGGTCTGACCCTCCACGGGAGAGGGGACAACGGTGTTCACGACTTGCCGCGCTTCTGTTGGGTTGACAGGCGGCTCCAACCGTCACCCCCAGGCCCGCGCTCATTGGGGACGGAGGTAAGTCTGTGCCCTCCGATGCCCGAGGCGCATGCGTACGCGGGCGGCGCGATCTGGAAGTCTTTCTCGCTCACGCCGCGTGAGAACTCTCATTTCCAGGGCTGCCACCAGCCCACGCCGGACACTAGTTGAGCGTGTGCAGCCCCATGTCCTCGCTCGCGTCGCAGTTATGGCACTCGGACTCCTGGCTTGGCTCCTTATCGATCAGACGCAGATACCGCTTGAGGCACCCGTGCCCGGTGATAATCTGCGTCAGTCGATACGAGAGCCTGCCATGTGGCCTCTCTAGCCATGATGGGTCATACTACTACTACGCTACGACGCCGTGTATGCACATATTTTTAACCTAAGAGAACCTTTTTTAAAAGTAAGAGGTTCATACAATAGTCGTCTAAATCTTTCGATTTACCCCAATGCCTTTTCATCATGTGGTCAGGTAAGTAATTTGCTTAGTTCTAGATCGCAAAGTGCAATACCGTATAAAGTCTTTACTCGACTTAAAGCAAGATACACTTGACCTTTAGCAAACAAATTATTTCCCAAGTCAATTACCACTTTATTTAATGTGGTACCCTGAAGCTTATGAACTTACAGCCCAGCTCAAGATGAACGGCAGCATTCTACTTTCCACATCCCCGTAGCCCTTCGTTGCAATTGCTACTAAGCTGTTACTATCTTTCAATCTAGAGCCATTAGTATTATCGTAAAATGTAATAAAAACTGCATCAGGTAACTCGCCGGATTCTGATCGATCGCGACGCAGTGCAGACCACCTAAACTTACAAACAATTCCCATTGCACCGTTGACGAGATCCTCAGTAAAATAGTAGAGCTATCATCTTAGAGTTGTTGTCATTCAACAATTTGATCGACGTAGTACCTACATATAACTTTATGTTTGATCGTTGGTAAAATTCTAATTGCAGCCCCATTTGCGAAATCACCAACCTGTTCAACTCGCCATCTTTCACATTAAAGTTCCAGTTCCATAATCTTTTTGGGAGTATTATGGTCCCAAAAGACGAAAACTGTGGTCAATGACATGTTGGACTGGATTAAACTGGGACTTCAAACGCAAACATTGGCCCACTAAAAAGGGAAAAATAAATCATTTTAAAAAAATTTAACCGACTTCAAAACCAAATAGAAAAAAAATGTTTAAAATAACAGAATTTAGAGATTTCCGATCTGTTAGAAGTCAGTGCCAACTTTGTTTGCTGGTGGTTTGCTGTACCTGAATTACCTATCATGATGCATTGAAATGAAATGTCGATCATTTCAATACAAAAGGCGGTATCAAGTCAAACAGGTATAAGATATATCTAAGTGTGACAGGCCACCCCTACTTCAACAAGTCATTATACCTAAATTGATGACAGTATAGCAGGTTGATATGATGCTCACAGCTACATTCTATCATCGCACCGCTCGCCATAGACAGGGAATTCAACCCCACACATTGCATCAGAATACGGTGCGCACCGTGCGGTATGAAAGAAACTTCATCCCACGTACGCTCAAGCTGTGGAATGAACTCCCTGCCATGGTTTTCCCAAGCGACTACAATATGGGGTTCTTCAAGAGGGGCATTAGGTTTCTTCAGAGTAGGCAGCGCGAGTGTAACGCCTCTGGTGTTGCATACGTCCATAGGCCGCGGTAACCACTTTCCATCAGGTGGGCCATACTTGTCTGCCACCTAAGTGGTATAAAAAAAAGGTCAGGCACAGTAAACAAAGTTGGCACCTACTTCTAACAGATCGAAAATCTCTAAATTCTGTTATTTTAAACATTTTTTTTCTATTTGGTTTTGAAGTCGGTTCAATTTTTTTTTAATTATTTATTCTAAAGGTAATAATAGTCAACCTAAAGAGAAAATTATATGAAGGCCCATAACCTCTAATGAGATTAAAGAAATCAAGGACATGTTAGAAAATAAGCTCAATTCTATAGCATACTTAGGTAATAATCCTGAGGTTCATTATGATAGTTTATTTAATGCATTAACAGATGCTGTTTTACATACCTTTAAACAAAAATTTCATTAACCTAGTATTAAATCTAAATTCTGTGAATGATTTACTGCAGTAAATTATAAAAGTAAATAAACGCTATTCGATCTATACGCCCAAAATCAGTACAGATTTGATAGTAATTTCATTGAATATGTAAATACTGAAACTTAATCAAAAAGGTATAGATCAAAAAGGTAGACAAGCAAAGGCCATTTACATTAAAAGCAAAATAATTGCGGTTCCTAATAAAATGACAAAATTTTGGAAAGTTATCCACTAAGAGTCTGGTAAAGGTAAATTGAGAGATAGTCTTACTAAAATTAAATTAGTAAACAAGGATATAACTTCTTCAAAAGATATTGTAAATGCTTATGAAGATTATTTTACCAATATTCTACTTCAACTCACTTCCTCTATCAATTCTAGCGCTCACAGTGCTGTGGTCCTTCTTGTGAGTAATATTAGTTCTTCCAAATTTAACTTCCAACATATTGTTTTTTTTTTTATACAGGACACGTCAATTGGACTTCACCTCGCCTGTCCTCGCCGATCCCAATCACATCTTAAAAGCATTTAAAATCTCAAAATAAAAATGTCTAGACTACTGGGGCATGTTAGTTAGTTTAATTAGTCATAAAATTAACATCATGGCATCCGATGTAGCACTAATATTTAATGGATGTGTAGATGAAGGCACATTTCCTACCTTAATAAAAAACAGTAAAATAATACCATTATATATGAAATAATCTATGTCAGAACTTGGAAACTAACGCCCCATCTCCATTTTGCCAACTCTGAGTAAGGTGTTTGAGAAAGTGATGCTCCATCAAATGCAACTACACTTCAACACCAACAATCTTTACCACCGCCAGTAATATGGCTTTACTGGCGGAAAATCCACCACCGATGCGGGAGTTAGCCTAGTTACCCTAATTTTTTACGACGCTTTGGAGGGATCACAGGATGCTTTTGGGGGATTCTGTGAACTTCGTGTGCTGTAATGATTAATACATTTATAGTTTTCCACATAGTTTAATTTTAAATCTGACCGGTTTTGCCTAGCGGCTTCCTCAAAGGTTTACATTATGGTTTAAATATTTCAATTCCCAAACGCTACGACATTTTAATTCGGTGTACCAGTGAACAATTTGTCCCAAAATCTGGGAAATATTTATAAGTTTTGGCCTAACAATGTTCAAAAGATTATTATATTAAATATTATGTATATAAAATTGCATTTCAATTACAATATATTTGTTTATTACTTTTAAGAAGGCTTACAGATTAAATAACATCAATATCTTGATTAGTGTGTAGATATATTGCTAATTACAAGCCACACATAGTATATATTTACTTATTGCGAATGGTAGTCCAATCAATTGACAAACAGCCAAAAAATACGAAGATTCGTCATGATGCAAAATTAAAAATATAGGTAACAGTAGTATTGGAAAAAAATATTAATCTAGGTAAAAGATATAGAACAAATCACAAGAATAGTATGCAGCTAGTGTCATTATACTGACTGAGTTCTGCGATGGCTACTAAGCACCATCCCCAAAGAATTTGTTACCCATGCGTCTTTTCATTGTTTTCGAGCTTGTACAGAACAAATCTATGTCCAGGGATACCGAGATCTTAAACTTTTTTAGACTGCGAATAAGACACTCAGCACTGGCCGCTGTCTGAATCACAGTAGGTTAGTGCGAAGCTCTACGTTAGCGAGGAGTTCCGGGCAGTCTACAGAGACATTTGCTATGCCGGCCAAATTTTATATTAATTTCTTTGCGAGAATATGGTTGATACAAAGGTGTTACAATGTAATAAATTTCATTCACATTCATATGATGGTATGCAAAATAGAAAATACGTAGTTTGTCAATTTACATTTACATTTGTAATTCTTGTATTATTTAACATATTTATTTATTTAATTAATTAATTATATTCAATTGTCATTGTATGTATTTGTCATTTAGATATTCATATACGTCATAATATTCGTTTATTTAATAGTATTGAAGTTAATGTCCTTTTAAATAATTGGATAGGTAGTTCAGCTACGTGATTAGGTAAATGATTATATATTTACTAGCTGTCCCTGGCGAACTTCGTACCGCCAATTTTTCCCTGCACCCGTGGCGTCAGATCCCGTTCCCACTGCACCATTTAGGGGGATGAAAAATATATGTTGGCCGATTCTCATAGATACCGGATAAGCACAAAAAAATTCATCAACATCGGTCAAGCCGTTTCGGAGGAGTATGGCAACGAAAACTGTGACACGAGAATTTTATATATTAGATAATGTGTATTGACACACTATTTACCAATGGTTGTATAGAAATAAAAACTTAATTGCGTTTCTCTGTGAAAGAAATGTTTTATTATAATAACCATAAATTACATGACACTTTAGTTTCATCAAAGTAATTATTATAAATGTTACAAACCTGTGAAAGAAACAACATTTAAAGCTATTTATTTATTCCTACTTTTATTAATTAGTTTTGTTAAAAACGAAACAAATAAACACCACGTGTTGTTAGAAAGAAACTAAAGTATTGATAACAATGACACTAATGACATCTAGGCGTGCGTTCAGAAACTATATTATATGATTATATCTAGTTAAGTTTACAAACTAAATTCTAAAATTATATTATTCTAAAACTAAATGAAGAATCATACATGATCTTCATTTACATATTTTTACACACAATGCAATATACATTGCTCTTAAACAGCTCTAGCCTTATCACAGGTAGACATAGCTTATTCCTATGCCGAGTACGACTGTTTTCTCTGTCACTGAACTTCTCAAATAGTTCTTTATGTTTTTTTACAAAGACACAAATATCTAAGATATAGAGACATGGTAAAGGCAGTATTTTAAGTCTTTTAAACAGTGGCTTACAACTATCGAGAAAGTCTGCTCCACACATTGCACCGATACATTTCTTTTGTGCTTTGAAGACTCGATCGATATCCACAGAATTATGATACCATATCTTATTATGGAAGACACGTATGCATGATAGGCTGTCATAGCTCACTCCCCCGCGCCGTAAATTAGATCAAAAGTTTTGCAGGAATATAAAAATTTATATCAATCTGTGGCCGGTGACTTAGACTATTTTGTGCAACAAACAGTATTCCAATTCATCATTCTAATCAAAAGCTATCATCGGTTTTTCATCTCTAACAATTGCAAAAAAAATTTTTTTTAAAGAATATTAGAACCGAAGTTACTAATATTCCCTCTAACCCCTCCAACTAAGCTAAATTGCTTGTGCTAGGAGTGGGTTCACGTCGGTTGTGTAAGGGCCAGGATCGAACCCGGGACCTCTTGATCGTAAGGCGGACTCCTTAACCACTAAGCTACCGACGCTTTATCTTTACGAGAAGTGCATGAGTCATCATTAAATAGATCATCGAACGTCCTTCGCTCGGCAGACGTTGTGTCGCCAAGGATAATCGGAAGCCGTTCGTGTGAAATCGGAAACAATACAATAGCCCAACGATACACGAAGATCAACGAGTGCAGTGATCGGCGTGATTCATTCAAAATCAAACGTGAGTTGCCCTGTTACTTATATCTACTAAACTTAATAAAATAAAATAAAAATCCACAATGCCAAACCCGGAAATAAACCTAGCCGCTTTTTTATTTTTATTTTTTTCGTGCGGAAATCCCCTCGGATACCCCCCTGCCGGAGCCGGAAGGGGAGGTTATGTCGGACTCGAACCGACTAAAACCGCACGCCGACTGTGGGTCGTGGTGCTAGGCTGGAGGTGAGGTTGTAGTCGACATATCCCTCGCACCCCGGCTGACCCAGGGCCATCCCTTACGGTCTAGCGCTCCTCGGGGCCCCTAGTAGTGGTAGTAAAGTAAGTAGTAAGTACAAAAACATTTTGTTTACGGATCATAAGAATCTCAGATTCTTATGATCCGTAAACAAAATTCTGAAATTAGAGCCCAAATTGACGAGGTTCAGAAGACTGTGATATTCTTATCTGACAAGTATGATGAAGCTCAGCTAGAAATAAACAGCCTAAGATAGTTTTCATAATAAAAAAACTATAAAACTACTTGAAGGTAGACTTCCTTGAGAGACACCAAAAGGCATCATGCCTAGAAATTAAAAACCATCCGATGTCAAACCCGGAAACTCACGAATCTCTTACAAATTCAATCCAAAAGTTGGGTATGGTTGATAGTAAGTCTATAAATATCTCGGGTATTATAAACATATTCCGTTTCAAGAGTAAGTCAAACACTCCAGGCTCAGTTATGATCGAGTTCACGTCAAAGGAGTTTCTACGATTCACTAAAGTCTTCAACAGACAAAACAAGGAAAACCCTCTAAATACAACCCACATAAGAGAAAACTGTCCTAAGCAACCTTTATACGTATCTGAGGTGCTCACCGCGATGACGGGCCGGCGCCCACTGCCGGCACGCCACGGCATAGCATGGCAAAGGATTTTTTTACTAATCAAGTTATTTTGGATCTTATTACAGTGACTTTAGAATTCATTTTACTTTATTTCGTCAAACGATGCCGCGGCAGGCGGTGGCATATCGTGGCATCGTTTGACATCGTTTGAGGCATTCTAGAACCAATAACACAAGCTAGTTATGGTATGCTTACTTTGAGTCTAGATAGCGTTGTGTAGATTGTCCTACAACCTACAATATTTATTTATTTCATTCCTCCTGATGCTAGAGTAGATAGCGGGGCTTGGCCGTGGCATACCGCGGCATGCCACAGCCCGCCGCGGCATCCTTTGCCATGCCGTGCCGGCAGTGGGCGCCGGCCCTAAACGTCTGCATTACCTAGCTCGGGAATATGTAAATAGCAGCGAATATGAACAATGTTAGGTGGCTAACGGAAAAGTCTATATTCGTGAAAAAGACGGCATGCCTAGCCAGCTTATTAGATCTGAAGAGGACCTTGTCAAACTGCGTAACAACAAATTACTAGTATCGTATTTATCACGGTGTACCATACTTATTGCTGGGCCTATTTGTATAAGATTTCAGAATCATATTGTTGTTATAATAGTTACCACTATACTTATAATCTTGTCCACACATAATATACAACTCAACACACTAACTACTGCACTAGTAATATCACTGACTCCGCTTACAACACCATGTACAACATACATTACTCACAATAAACCTAAAAATAATTCCAATATTATTATTTCATAATACTCGTACACACACCTTAATGTACAGTCAACGTAAGTTGATTAACACTAAAATATTTTACAAATCTTTCTTATAATGAAAAGCATCTGTCTATAGTAAATGTAGTGTTATGATTCTCAGAAGACAAACTTAATTTACATATTCAATGTTTTTTATTCACAATTTTATGTAAGGTTAGGGGCCACAGTGTTAAATAAATTAGAATTTGTTAAGCTACTTTTGTAGTTGACTGTACGTACAAAAACAAAACTCAAACTTCGCTGTATCTTTTGTCGCAAACTACCCTACAAGTTACATTTATTAACTGTGTGAAGCTTAACGCTCGCCAGGCGCTCACTAACAAACTTCAATCATTCTACACATGTAGCATGCATACAAACCCAACTAGGCAACAACTTTAAGGCAACGTCACATTACGTAAGGTGTCAAATAGGAATGTCATAATTCGATATATTGGTCATAAACATTCGATAACCATTAAACAATGTAACAATTTAATGTAGCAGTTTCGGACTCCTGTACCTGCGAATTAAAAAAATTGTATTCCATCTAATTTCAAACCGCAGAGGTCGCTTAAAATCATGACTCAAAATATATGTAGTATAAATAAAAATATGACGCACTTCTTGACTTTTTTTTTTTTACACAGTACACGTCAATTTGACTTCACCTCGCCTGATGTTAAGCTAAAGGCAAAGTCTCGGAAAGAGGGTCACCATCGTAAACATTTACCATGTTAACAGTGGTGGCACTCAGCTTGACGGCCTCATTAGATGCCTTTTCACGCCCCGCTTAAAGGACCCGGGACTGTAGGAAGAAGGAAACACGTGAGCTGGCAGGGAATTCCAGGTCTTAGTGGTGCGGCATAGGAATGAATCACTAGGACTAAGGTTGTGACACTTGTGACGTTATCGTGCTGACAGAGTGCTGGCTGCCTTCCGCGCACCATATTCCGGAATTGACGAACTATAACCACTATGAGACCACCAATAATCTGACGGAAAATGAGGGTGTGGTGGTATATATCAATAATCATCTGCTACGCGTGGTAGAGGAACCACAATCATCAGAAGTGAAATTGTGAAAGCAGGTAATAGCTCTAAACATCTCTGGTCTGCTATAAATAATATTACAAATAGGAGTACAAAAAAGCAAATTCATCTATGCACTTACGCACTGTAAGGGCACACCGCAGCTCTCCGTTAATAGCATTAATGAGTATTTTGCTGGAATTGGAGGAAACCTAGCGCGCAAAATTAAGGGTAGGAGGTTTCTGTCAAAAAAGCCGAACATCCCTGAAAGGTTACACTCTATGGTGATGCTACCAACAGATGAGCAGGAAGTAGCTAAAATACTGAGATCACTACGTGGTACCTGCTCGGCAGGGTGGGGTGGGACGGTATATCCGGCGATTTCTTAAAAAGGCATGAGCGTGTAATAGTCCCTCCGCTTACATATATTTGTAACCTCGCACTATGAACGGGTAAATTTCCTAACGCTTTCAAGAAAGCTATAATCCATCCTATACATAAGGAAACCGACAGAAACTGTGTTGACAACTATATACCTATAGCTGTGCTTACTACCATGTTGAAGATACTGGAACGGATCATGAACAGTAGACTTATAAGTTACCTGGAGAGTAACAATCTGCTGGCACCGTCACAGTTTGGTTTTCGACCGGGTAGGTCCACGTCCGATGCAGTTCATGATCTAACCAATCACGTAGTTGAAAAAATGGATAGTAAGCACGAGGTCTTGGGCATATTCTTGGATCTTGCCAAGGCATTTGACACGGTGTCTGTCCCAATTCTGGTTCAAAGGATGGAAGAGTTGGGTATAAGGGGAGTTCCGTTAGACCTTTTTAAGGGCTACCTATGTGGACGTACCCAGAGAGTAAAGATCGATATGTTCACTAGCGTCGAGCAAAAACTCACGTATGGCACTGTCTTAGGTCCTACTCTATTCCTTATATATATGAACGACCAGGGTGTGCACACACTCCCCCATGGCGGAATCATTAGTTTTGCGGGCGATACTGCTCTCCTATTCAGCGGAAAAACATGGGAAAAAGTATATAGATATGCTCAACTCGGCTTAAATATGGTTCTAGATTGGCTACAAATAAATTTATTGACATTAAGTACTGACAAGACAAACTACATGACATTCTCTATAAATAATAATACACGTGGAAACCAAATAAGTACTCAACCTTCTCTCATTGCTCACTTGTGTACCGAACCTCAAGCACATACTTGTGATTGCAAGCCACTCGCTCTCGGCATAACACATAAAACCTAAGATTCGAAGAACACATAAATACCCTCAGTAACAGAATGAGGAAACTGATTTATGTATTTAAAACTTTGAGACATGTGGTAGACGAAACTCTAAGTACCGATAAAAATCTAAGTACCGTAGTAATTTAGCCTGTATCCTTTCTATACGGGATATATAAGTCGTACTGCGGGTTCCACACCTGAGATGCGTACTCGAGGTGGCTGCGAAAATATGAACAAAATAGAATTTTGACTGGTTTCAGGGTTCGACAACATGCAGAAGTTTTAATGCTCTTTTAACTATATACTGAATCAACGTGTTTGTCATATAAGAGTTTATTATCTTGGATCACTCATATGTCACGAACGTGATCCAATCTGCTAATAGTTTGGTTGTTTAATGTATACCTACTGTCTATGCTTACTAGTCGCCACGTAAAGCTCATGTAGCTACATTTTGAAACATTTAACTGAAGCCTGTTGCAAGAACAGTAGGCAATAAATCTGTTAAGATCTTCTTGGAGCAGAGTAGAATCATCCAACCTACGTACTACTTTTAAAATTTTCATATCATCAGCGTATAATAATATGTATGAGTTTTGGAAACAGTTTTTAATATTTGCTATAAATATATTGAACAATAAAGGACCTAGGAGCGATCCCTGCGGCACGCCGGAAGGTATACTACTCCTTCCAGATGTGTACCCATGCAGCACAACAGCCTGTATACGATTGTCGATATATGAGCAAAACCACCGATACAAGTAGCCGTGTATACCTACCGCCTGCAACTTTCGCAAGAGCACCACATGATTGATCCGATCGAAGCATTTGCTATAATCCGTGTCAATTACGTCGACCTGTCCATGTTGTTCCATTCCCTTTGGAATGAAATCATTAGACAGGATCAGATTAGAAGTGGTAGATCGTTTACGAATGAACCCATGCTGCTCGTCACCGAAACTATGTTGAACAGCAGCGTAAACCGCGTTATAAACAATCCGTTCTAATACTTTAGTGAATAAACAGAGTTTGGATGTAGGGCGGTAATTTTCAATATTAGACTTATTGCCTTTCATAAGCACAAAAAAATTATAAATAATATGTCAAGAAATATTTATAAATTTGAAATGGAAATAATAATGTCGGATGTTAATGTATGTATGTTAATATATTTTATTTATTTCTTTATAATATGCTTTAGTTTATTCTATGTCTTAATCACGATGATAATGTCGAATGCAAATGATTAAATGATAAAATTATAATTAAATTACATTAAATTAAATTAATTTTCAAATGAATAATGTCAAATTATATATATAATAGCGCTTAATAAGAATACGATTACCTATTATATAAGATCGATTTGACATCATTAATTTGATAATTACGTTTATTAGTTTGATGTCCTGTGGAATACTATTTTGGTGGAATACAGCAGATTTAGAAACTATCTTTATCAAAAGGGCAGTTCGTGCCATTTATTGTTTAGTTAAGAGAGATTCACACAGTCTTAAAGAAATCACTTTTTGTAAATTGACGCCTGTAAAATGCTACAGTGGAGTTTGTTGCGCCGTTTTTCCTCCACTGGTGCCCTAGGAAGCGGTGGTACTCTTAGTTTTAAGCAGAATTTGAGGTCAAAGAGCTGCACGATTTTGAATAAATACGTTGAGTATGAGTTTGATTTCAATATCTCCTCCAACGTTACTGGAGTGAATTGAATCGGTACCTAATTTGTTCTGGGCAGTGGGCAGTCCGGTTAAAGAGTCAACCTTTTACTCCAAAAAATCTGTTTATCAAAAGATGTTTGTAGATCGTAGTCCGAGATAATACCGCCCACTGCTCTATATTCATTTATGCATGAATTATAATGTATGTACCTTTTTTAATTTAAATTTATTGGTGTGTAATTAAGTGTTTTATATACCTGAAAAGCTTTTCAATGAGTTGTTGTCCGATGAATCCGGCGCCGCCAGTCACAAAA
Organism: Eilema sororculum; assembly: GCA_914829495.1. NCBI lineage: Eukaryota > Metazoa > Arthropoda > Insecta > Lepidoptera > Erebidae > Eilema > Eilema sororculum. The sequence goes on from OU618536.1 coordinate 25,546,506, forward strand.
ACTGTGGTGTCACGATACAATAGCTGAACCGGAGAGTCCCCGCGGTCTATCACATTGTTCATAGGCGTCTGATAGGACAGCATGTGCAATTCCAAAGCTGCGGCTGGATCCATGTTGAAATGATTTCAAGCTAACGATCGGCTACCTAATACATCCTTATTTCAAAATGGTGTGCTATTTATCATTAATTGTAATGCTGTTTCATATTCATATATCTAGTCACTTGAAGTTACTTAATATATGCATGCACAATATTGTATCGACCTCGGACCTTTTCAATCTATAATACTACTTTGTCATATCTGAATACTAAATAAGTATACCTAGTTATACAATATAGTGATGACGGGAATTAACGCAATAACGGGAAGTATACCATGGTCGAGTTTAAACTGCTTAGAAATTTTCTACTAAGGAAGCTCTTACGTCAGTTCAGAATAGTGACTTCGAGCGCTTACTGGGGTAACTTACCCCAGAAATACCCAGCAGTGCCTCATCCCCTCTATTTAATTTTAATCGGTTTGATTCCAATATAGCCACGTCTGCTTTAGCCCCGATGTTGTGAAAAAAACAATCAAAACCAAAAAGTCCAATGAAAAAATCTTAAAACAGAAAATCAAGTTCTGAATCGCTGACGATCGACAAATGTGAGTACGTGGTGCAGCCTAGGCAATGGAAACGCAATTCTTAATTTACAATTTGGGTGGTCTTCAGACTTCCCGGGCCTGGTAGGACCTTTCTTTCTCCAAAATGAAGAATTTTGGTGTAATAGAATCCGTTTATTAAACATACAGACGAATTGAGAACCTCCCCCTTTTTGAAGTCGGTTAATAAGTAGTTTTATTTCAACACACACATTATGTAACAAAATTAAGGATAATTAAGGTGGTTATGGTTATTGCCTTGCACAGAGGTTAAGCATTGCCATTCAACGTGCAATGCAGCCAGCCTTCTGGGTACGTTACCGGTCGGTGACGATGCGGAGGAATTCCACGACGCATTATGTATATAAATATTTTATTAATATCTTTATTTTCTTTAGTTTATTTTGTCTCTATCTCCTTGTATGATTGAATGAACATTAAAAGTAAGAATAAATAAGTAATAAATATCACAAAATACATTGGATGGGGTTTTTGGGCCGGTAGGCGTTTATATTTTTAGAAATGATACACGGAGAAGATTTTTGTACAGATCTATAATGGCGAGTGGATTACAACCTCATCAATGACTTAAACTAAATAGAAGCGCCTGATAAAATTAACATAATAGGTACTAATATCCTATCTCTTCAAATGCAATCAGTGCATTTTAATCGGCGTTAACATTCCGGCGGCCGTAAAAACGTTGTTTTTACCCAGATACTGGGAGGGGGCAAATCTTGCTAAACGAACGCCGAATAACTCCTGCTGATGTCCGTATGTCAGCTACCCGGGCGATGCCATCTGTCCCAGGATGCACAGCCACTATCCGTCCTAGTTTCCACTTCAACGGTGGAAGGTGATCCTCCTTAACTACCACTAAGGTATTCAGCTGGAGACTGTCCTTGCAAGATCGCCACTTCACCCTGATTGTAACTCCGCAATGTACTCCTTGCTCCATCTTGCCCAGAAGTGTTGACGGAGCTGTTCTATGCGCTGGAATCTGGATAGGTTACTAGTACAACGACTATCATAATCTGGCTGTGGTAAACTTGTCAAAGGTCGTCCGATAATAAAATGACCTGGCGTTAGCGGGGAACAATCAGCTGGATCAGAAGATAATGGAGTTAACGGTCGGGAATTCAGAATGCCTTCAATCTGAATCAAAGTGGTGTTGAGCTCTTCATATGTCAGATGACAATTTCCCAACACTCTTTGCAAATGATACTTAGTAGATTTGACGCCTGCTTCCCATAGGCCTCCCATATGAGGACTATAAGCCGGAATAAAATGAAACTTAATGCCTTCACTGGCCACACTTTCGCCTAAAGAATTGCAGTTTTGCTTTAAAAACTTAGCCAAATCATTGTAAGCACCGACAAACGAGGTGCCGTTATCTGAGTAGAGGTTAAGAGGCTTTCCTCTTCGCGAGATAAACCGATGCAAAGCCATTAAAAATAAATTGCTCGTCAAGTCACCTACTAATTCAAGGTGGATAGCCTTGGTACTAAAACACACAAAAACCGCGATGTATACCTTTGCCAATCTACAACCTCGACCTTGACGAGTAGCAGACATTATTGGTCCAGCATAATCTACACCTACGTTTTCAAATGGGAAACCGGTAGATGAAACCCTTTGCTGGGGCAAGTTTCCCATCAGGGGAGTAGCAATTTTGCCTGCCATGCGACTACATCGCACGCACTTGCAATAGCAGCGTCTTGCTAAATTTCGACCTACTATGGGCCAATAAGTCTCCTTGATAGAAGCGAGGAGCAGCTGCGGACCAGCATGCATCAGCCTACGATGTTCAAATTCAAATAATAAATGTGTGAAAATATGAGAGGACTGTAATAGAATGGGGTGTTTTTTATGATAACTATACTCGGAATTATCTAGTCGACCACCTAAGCGTAAGATTATATGTTCATCCAAATATATAATTATTAAATTTTAATAATGAACTTTTCTTTGGTAATTCCTTACTACCATATAAAAGATTGTATTCTGGAAAAGATTCCTTTTGACATTGTCTGATAATTAAATACAGAGCACGTCTCAGTTCAGTTTCAGTTAAAAAGGATGATGGTGCAGGCTGTTTTTTGCAACAATCTATCCATTTGAGAACGTAAGCTACCGTACGCAATAGTCGAAGATAATTAGAAAGACGACTTATATCAATTAACTCATTTGGTTGAATTTTGGTAGTAATAGTGGTTAATGAAACGGTGGGCTTGGTCTCAGGTAGGTTAGCCACATATTTTGGCTGAGAAGGTACCTGAATGGGTTCGTGACTAAGAAATGCAGGACCGGTCCACCATAACGTTGAAGTTTGCAGGTAACTAATATCCATACCACGGGATAGTAGGTCTGCAGGATTCAGCTCAGTTGGGATGTGTCGCCAAGAACAACTGCCAGCCTTATCTAAAACTTCAGCGACGCGGTTACGCACAAATGGCTGAAGCTTAGAAGGTAGCATTTGCAACCAACCCAACACGATGGTGGAGTCGGTCCAGAAACAAACCTCACTAATGGGCATTCTTAAAGATTTGATTATCTTTTCATATAGGCGAGTGCCTACTAACGCCCCACACAATTCCAATCGTGGAATGTTTGTAGGCTTGATAGGAGCAACACGACTCTTAGCCAACAACAAGCGAACCATAACTTCTCCATTATCGTTGGTACTACGAACATACGCGCAGGCTCGTTGTACATATATGCAACTGTACCACTTTATACGAATTACAAACTACTATTCTAGGAATCCGAATATCATTAATTAATGGTAACGTTTTCAAGATATCGTTCCAATACTTAGAAATCTCTGGGCTTAATGGTTCATCCCATGAGAGTTTTTGTAACCATAATTTTTGTAATAATATTTTCATACTAACTACAGCAGGAGCTAGTAGACCAATTGGGTCAAATATTCGCGCAATGGCCGATAATAAATCTCGCTTAGTATTGCCCTTTGGTAGGACTAAGCCTATTGGAAAACAGAGATCATCTGAATCTGCGTACCAGCCAAGACCTAGAAGCTTGCTGGATTCATGAGATCCGATATTTAAATCAAGAGGTGTACGAGAACTATCGGACACCAGTTGTGGCTCATTAGATTGCCATTTTCTCAGCGGCATGCCAGCTGAAGTGAGTGCAGCAGTTACCTGCTTGCGTATATTTAATACTTTAGCCAGATCATCCCCACCAGTGAGCAAATCATCGACATAAAAATCATGCGCAATGATTTCAGCGATTTTATCATCATTGCATTCTAGACTAATCTGTTTTAGACATCTAGTTGCTAAATATGGCGCACTTGCGGTACCGTACGTGACGGTATTTAACTGAAACATCTTTATTGGTTCATTCGCATTATTCCGCCAGAGTATTTGCTGTAAATACCTATCAGATGGGTGAACAACAATCTGCCTATACATTTTCTCAACATCGGCTGACAAAATGTATTTGTGTTGTCGAAACCGAAGCAAGATTGACAGTAAATCGTCCTGAACAGTCGGACCAACCATCTGAAGGTCGTTGAATGAAATGCCTGACGAAGTGGAACTACTCGCGTTAAAAACAACCCTTAACTTGGTTGTCGTGCTTTGATCACGACGTACACCGTGATGTGGAATAAATAAAATACCCACTTGTACTTGAAATAGGTTGTTCACATGCAGACATATGGCCCAAGGACTCATATTCTGACATGAAGTTGCGATACATTTCACCTAAGTCAGGCTTAAGTTTTAATCTACGCTCAAGAGAAACAAAACACTGAGTTGCTCGTCTCAATGAGTTACCTAAAAGAGCAGGACTCCTCTTTAGAGGGATCCTCACACAAAACCGACCGTCCCCAAGACGAGTGGTATTTGTAATAAAATGTTCCTCACAGAGTCTTTCCTCAAGTGAGTAAACACATGACGACGAAGAATTAATTTCCTCTAACTGCCAAAACCGTGTTAAATCACAATCATCACATTCAGATTTTGGCGAGGGACAATCGTCAGGGGTTTTAACAAAATAACACCATGAATTAGTTGTCAATAATGAGATATGACTACCAGAAACAGGTCCTGATATGATCCAACCCAATTTTGTTTCATAGAGCATTGGTTTTTTATCACCCAATTTTATTCTCTGCGACCCTAGCAAATCCCAAAAGAGATCAGCACCTAACAGCATATCAATAGCAGCAGGCTTGTAAAATGTAGGATCAGCCAAACAAATGTCTGAGGGTATCTTAAGATCACTAATGTCAATCTCATGACTGGGTACATCATTAGTTATACACGGTAAAACAAAACAATAAAAGTCAGAGTTAAAGTTATCATTCAATGATTTAATACTCACCCGACAAGTTTTACCTACATGTGAAGTAACGTTGTTGATGCCCAATATTGACCTATCTATGGTTCGCGCTGTTAACTTTAATTGTGAACATAAACGTTCCGTAATTATACATGATGTACTACCACTATCTAGAACTGCCCTTACGACATGTTCCTTATTATTGTTATCGTAAATCTTCAATAATGCGGTAGACAAAAGCACATCGAGGTGCTCAGAAGAAGTTACCTTTGCCGCCAAAGTTTGATCACTACGCCCAGCGTTGGGCAACGCGGAAGGTACATTCTCAGGTAATACTACATTATCATTCTGTGTGTGACTAATAACTGCAGGTTTATGCTCAGTTTGGTGAACTAGGCTATTATGTCGACGTTTACAAATACTGCAACCAGGTTTTTTACAGTGATTTGCGAAATGACCTGACTTTAAACAGTTGAAACAAACCTTTAATGTTGGCAACAGCTTAAGTCGAGCTTCATTACTAAGCGCTAAAAACTGTGAGCAGCTTGGTAAAATATGGTCACCCTTACATTTGGGACATAATATTTTACTTGATGTATTAGTAGATGAATTAGATTTATTAGTATTTTGTTGTATTGAAACCATAGACTTGGATTTAGAAGTTGATTGTGTATGATGAGTATGAGCAAGTTCCAAACTTTCTAAAAAGTTAGCATGTTTACATAAAAATTTCATAAATTCACTAAACTTATTTATTTCATAAATTCACTAGATTTATCATCATCTAAACAACCCTTGTACTCTTCCCACTTCCTATTAGTCTTTTGGTCCAATTTCCCACTTATTATGTAGATTAATAGCAAGTCCCAAGTGTCAACAGGCTCACCCAAGATAGCTAATGCTTGTAAATTCCTTTTAACATGATCAATTAAACGTTTTAAACTAACAAAGGATTCTTTTCCTATCTTTTCAATAGAAAACAAAGATGCAATATGATTTTGCAATAATAATCTTTTGTTATCAAATCGCTCGCATAATAACTTCTACGCCACGTTGTAATTAGAAGATGAAAATCCTACTGATTGAATGACTACCTGTGCAGAAGACTCCAAGCTAGTACGTAAATAATGAAATTTACTTATGTCATCCATATCATCATTCGAGTGTATGAGACTGGCAAAGGTATCGCGAAATTCAATCCAATTCTCGTACGAACCATCAAACTTAGGCAATTGAATTGTTGGCAGCTGGACGAGGTGACGATTACTTACTTCTCTCTTAGTACTGCCTGCCTGCCTGCCTGCCTACTACTCTTAAAAATGCAAAGCTAATTAAATGTAAAGGAAAAATCTTTAAATGCAGTTAAATATTATACCTATAACCTTTCGTTAAGTAGGTACCTACACATCAATGTACTAGAAATTAGATTTATAGTTAATCACAAGTATAATTACTTATATTCACAATAACGTTGTTATCACGCTTTTACTAGTCTCGCAATAAAATTAACAAATAAAATAAATCTGGCACTAAAACAATCTACAATGACTTTAACTAAAAGTTTGAAATTGTTCTTTACTAACCTTAATTGCGTTGATTTCTTAAAACTATTAATTAACTATACCTTTAACAGTGCTGGGTTATAAAATATATAATAAATATTCACTCAACACCACGAAATCAAGCGCATTCCAATGCACATTCCAATTGCAACGTGTGCCACGCCAACCGGTCTTCACAAAAACGATGATTATTCCCGTTTTTCAGTAGATTCCAGGTCTGATAACGATAATCCTTGGTTTCTTGAATAATTCGGCTACGATGGACCAATGGATGGGGTTTTTGGGCCGGTAGGCGTTTATATTTTTAGAAATGATACACGGAGAAGATTTTTGTACAGATCTATAATGGCGAGTGGATTACAACCTCATCAATGACTTAAACTAAATAGAAGCGCCTGATAAAATTAACATAATAGGTACTAATATCCTATCTCTTCAAATGCAATCAGTGCATTTTAAACGGCGTTAACATACATCGCTATGGAACTGTAGATAAAAGTTTTCTTTCATGTAGACTTCCGTCTGTGATAGTTATAGTGCATAATAATATTATATTTAAAGTACATTAGAATTGTTAAATACAAGCAGTTAAGGTTGAGGGCAGGTTGAGGTGGGAACGTTATTCGGTGCATTCATACTAAGTGTTTCGATAAATCGATTGCCTCATCGTGCAATTTTACAGGAAAAAATTATAAATGACATTCATACATACATACAGTCCTTTTCCCAGCGGAGTAGGCAGACACTAGTTTACCACTTGCTACGATCCTGGCATAGATCTTTCGCTTCTTCTGCTTTTATAATTGTTGTCATACACGCTGGCCTGGTACTCTTGACATGTCCTTTCTTTAAAATCTATATTCACGCATACAAATATTTGCACGAAGCGACCGCGTTCACTAACGCCACGCCACCGTGGCTGTCTACATACATAATGGATACAATCTCTTTCTCAGTGGGATAGGCATAAATGTAAATTAACTTCAAACTTGCGTTCATTTTAATGCTGACACCCAGCCCCCATTATTGAGGAGATCCTCCATGGCATAGTGGTAGTGAACGCAGCTGCTACGCAGGAAGCGTGGGTTCGATCCCTGCTTAGTGCAAATATTTTGTATGCATAAATATGGATATTTGCATTGGTCTGGTCGTACCTTGGCGAGCACGTTAAGCTGACGACGGTCATACGAATATCTATGTAAGTCGTTAAGGCTAATTGGAGTCCTAAAATTCGCAACAATACTAGCAATATTTGATTGAATTTTTATAGCATTTTTTATGCCAACTTTAAAGTTCGAAAAACATCGAAAAATTAAATGCTCAAGTGAGACTTGAACTTACGACCTTTCCATTACAGGGGGAATGTTCTACCAACTGAGCTATTGAGCCACACCTGAATACTAGCAATACTTCGATAACACCTTTGGGTTGTAGAGCTCACATGGCAGTCAGCTGGGTACATCCCGCGCGCGCCCTACCTTAATACCCGCGCGACGGATGGGAAGAGTCTCCATTGAAATGAAAGATTGAGGAAACATTCAACCGTGTTCGAAAAGTTAGCATAATAAATGCTATAAAAAATCATTCAAACATTCAATCGTGGTTGTAGTCAAAGGCCACGACTTCCGCGGGACGGCCTGGATAGGCGGTTGATTTTTAATTGAATTTTGTATATGTTACCGTCATTAGTTAGAGCAAACTCCAGCAAAATATCACGTTTGTTATAATTAAGCTGACCTGAAGTAATTATTTTAGTCTCTTAGTATTTATTATTATAACGGTTACAATAATACCTACAGACTACAGTGAAAATTTCAACTATAGCGATGACGGTTCATGAGATGCAACCTGGTGACAGACAAACAGACAGATGGACTATAGACTCTTAGTAATAAGGCCGCTCTATTACTAAGACTCCACGGTTCGTCTGTCTGTCTTCCTGTTCCCAAGTCCAGGGTCCCATCGTAATACGTTACCTAATAAACACTTTTGGTGACGATAACCGATATCCACGCAGTTGGAGCTGCGGACGATAAGCTAGTTTACTATATAATAATAGTATCAGAGCCCATGACGTCATTCCTAGTCCGATCAGATTACTCGATGATATGTAGGATTATTAGACTTTAGACTTGTCTTTCATGGGAGAACATGAAATGGCTATGCTGACAGGTTAAAGACGTGATGGGCATACTAAAAATAAAAAAATTGATGATCGAACTAGGACTGGTGTCATGGGCTCTTATGTTATATCTATCTAGGTAGTTAAAAACTGAAATATCATTATGTCGGTTGGTAATGGCTCCTAGTATAGAAAAATCTTACTTAACCATATTCTGACAGTCTCTCTTCTCAGTCTAGCGTGGCGGTGGTGAACGCGACCCCTACTAGGCCTGGGCCGATCCCCGCTCAGTGCAAATAATTATTATTTTATACAACATGAATATGAGTACTTGCATTTATTTATTTATTTTATTTCATAGGGACAAAAAACAGTTATGCGTTACAGTGAATGCTAATAAAAACGCACAACCCACACTATTATTGTCCACGAATTAATTAATTCCGTATTAGTATGCATTGGTATGTAATATGTATGTATTTACAAAAATATAAGTATCTAAGCATGATTATCCGTGTTCTAGATTCCATTACACGAGCTAGTTAAGCTTACCATGGGTCTAGATAGCGTTGTGTAGAATGTTGTGGAAAATTTATGTATTACTAGCTGTTGCCCGCGGCTCCGCCCTAGTTTCATAAACTTTCATCCCCTATTTTATCCCCTTGGGGGTAGAATTAACCAAAATCCTTTCTTAGCGGATGCCTACGTCATAACATCTACCTGCATGCCAAATTTCAGCCCGATCCGTCAAGTGCTTTGGGCTGTGCGTTGATAGATCACCATGTCAGTTCATTTACATTTATTTTTTACATTTATTATTTGTGGTATTGAAGTTCACCCGAATCTTAGTATTCTTAGCTAGACTAGTAAATCGAACTGAGTTAGGAATAAGGCTCAGATAATGATGAATTACCTGACTTCGCGGTGGATTTCGCCTGTCAGAAAGATGTACGGTGCTCACAAGATAACTCGGCGCGTGGGAGAAATTGGAACTATTTTTTTTTTCGAACAATAAATAATACAAACACTTTGGGTTTATAACGTAAGCACATAGATTTAAGGACAAGAAATACACATTACTAACACAACAATTTACAGTAACAACAACATTAAGAAGGAGAGAGAGGGCGCTAGTTGCCGTGTTTACATCAGCTCCGTAATATTTATCCTTTAAAAAAATAGTAAACTGTTTGCGTTTTTATATTCCATATCGCAAAGTTGCAGATCAGTAGTTAATAAATAGCACCTATCATTGGTGGAAAGTTTCGTGGCCCAAAGTAAGAATAGTATCAAATAATATTGTGAACCAGAAAGTGAGAATCGGTTATAGAGTGAACTGAGAGCAAATCTATGTGTAGTTAGGTGTAACGTCCTGTTCAACCAATAATATACGTGCTATAAAGTGTATAAATGGTGTCTAAAAAAGTGGATATTAAATTTTTAAAGTACTCGTAGATCAAAAGTTTTCACTATCATTTAAAAATACCTTCAACCAGTCAATTTCTACTATAAATATTTTAAACAACTAATCTAATAATAACTTTTACATGCAAATTGAAGACCTATAAACAGAATATCATATTTCGCCGGAGAAACATAAGTACTTGTGTCCGATTGGATAGTGTAAAGGACTTTTGTAAAATTGAGTTCGTGAGTTCGAGCCCTCTAAACGGAATGTCTTATTGGAAATTTATATTTGAAGAATTGTCGACTTACAGTCATTATCTAGCCTTAGAAAGATGCCTTTGGATACCATATTCTAAAAAACAAAAACAACAAGATGTTGCCGCAAGTTAAATGCAATAAATGCAATGGGACAAAACTCAGAAAAAACCCTAAAACGTGTATTTTGACTTGTAACAACTGTAAACAATAAAAAGAGCAAAATACACCTACTACTACACCTACTCCGGAACAGTCATTTGTAACTATGAGGAAAAGCAAAATACACCGATAACCAGTTCCCCTGTTGAGACAGAGAATTCTCTCACTAGTGTAGCAAATAATCAACAGAAGGCGTGTCTAACTGTGAATGATACTATTGGCATAATCGATCAGCCTTTGTCAAAAAGTATGGATAAATAAAATAAATAAATAAATATTCCACAACATTTTACACAACGCTATCTAGACCCATGGTAAGCTTTTATAGCTTGTGTTATGGAGTCTAGAATGCGGATAAACATACTTATATACTTTTTTTTTTGTAAATACATACATATTATACATAGAAACACCCAGACCAATGCAAATAGCCATTTTCATGCATATAAATATTTGCACTGAGCGGGAATCGAACCCGCGCCTCCTGCGTGGCAGTCGCGTGCACTTCCGCCACGCCACAGAGGCTGGTGCTGCTGGTGGTAAGCAAACTCTCTCTCAGTTTTTTCTTGAGTAACACTGTATGTAAGCAAAAACCTGTTAAACGTATACATATTTTAAAGAAGCAAAAGCCCAGAAATAGAATACATGCTATCAAAAGTGTAATTTAGAACCACAGTTTTCTACAATAATATGTTGTGTAATTCGTATGATATTGTAACTCTCACGGAAACATTCCTGAATAGTTCTATAAATGATGCCGAATTATTCCCGTCAAATTATATAGTACTGCGAAAGGACAGACATGGTGATACTGGATATGGTGGATTGATATTGGCTGTCAAAGATTGTTACACAGTGAAAAGGATAACAGATGTAGACGGATTAACTGTGGATAAGGAACTACTATTCGCGATACTATCTAAGAAAAATATTAACATGTTTATCTGTATTGTATACCTGCCTCCTAGTTATAAGGCTAGTCAATATCTGGATGTATTGTCTTGTATAGAAAACGCTATTAGTGCATACAGTGATTATAAATTCGTAGTTGTTGGGGACTTTAATCTTAATTCCTGCACTAGTGCTGTAATAACACAATTCGAAATGTTTTTAGAATTTTGTAAGTTGCGGCCTTGTAATCAAATCTATGATAACACCACGGGAAAGTACAGCTTGGACCTGGTTTTAACCAATGACGAGCCAAAAAACTTCAAAATAGTATCCGATATTGAGCCTTGTACCTTGTACGATTAGACACCGGCGCTAATCACCCTGCTCTAGAAATATACTCAACGTTATTTAAAACTAATATAATATTTTCTCCACCGTCTCAAACAGAGAATAATAACTCGAATAACCCCAACCCAGAGTGGATTTTCGCAAGGCAGATCTCTATGGGCTGTATGCTCAAATTGCTTGTATAGATTGGAGCGATTTACTTCTGCAGACTGATATCAATGTGGCGGTGAATACTCTTTACAAAAAGTTAAATAGCGCCATTAACGATCACGTCCCCAAAAAAAGTATACCACACAATCAAAAATATGTATATCCAACATGGTTTACTGGAGAGATCATTCATTATATTAAACTTAAGCATTATAATTTAAAAATGTTCAAGGAAAAGAGATTAGAATTTAACAAAGAGCTTTTTAAATATTATAGGTCCAAAGTCAAGGCACTTATAGATAGTGCTTCACAAAAGTATCTGAAGTCAGTGGGAAACAAAATTATCAGCGATCCCTCTAAGTTTTGGGAATATGTTAGGGATAAGAAAAAGAACAGACAGCAAAACAACGTGTACACGTATGAAAGTAGACCGGTACAGGGACAAGAAGCTATCGACTCCTTTGCTCGTTATTTTAGCTCAGTTTTCCATCAAAATATACCGCAGTTGGATCCTCAGTTGGCGGAACGTGTTGCGCATGTACAAGGGTCCCACATTAGCATCCCTTACATTAATAGTTCAGATCTGAAAATTGCAGCCCGGCGTCTTAAATCGACTTCGGCTTATGGGCCAGACAACGTACCTCCTTTTCTGGTTAAGGATTGTCTACCAGCTTTAGAAAAACCTCTACTGTATTTATATAATCTCGCCACGCAGTGTAGTACTTATCCTGATACTTGGAAAGTTTCGCGGGTTACGCCGGTGCCCAAAGATGGGACGTCAACAGATATTACCAATTTTAGACCCATTGCAATATTGTCAGTGTTTAGTAAATTATTTGAGGCTATTATCAATAGGTATATAACGGTTCAACTTCGTACTCTGTTAAATGACTCACAACACGGTTTTCGTCCTGCGCGATCTACCATTACAAATCATACCAACTTTGTAGACTACCTAAAAACTAACGTAACATCTGGCTGTCAGGTTGATGCGGTATATTTTAATTTTGAAAAGGCGTTTGACCGTGTGGATAATGATATCCTTTTGACTAAGCTGTCTTCTATTGGATTTGATAAACAACTTATGACATTTATGGCGGGTTATCTTGCAGACAGAAGACAGTATGTCAAGCTGGGTAACCATAAATCACACGACTACTACACGAGGTCCGGGGTGAGTCAGGGTAGTACCCTAGGACCAACCTTGTTTCTTATTATGATTAATGACCTACCTACTGTCCTGTCCCGATCAGAGTGTTTGATGTTTGCTGACGACCTTAAGTTGTTCACAGCAGTTAGAGAAACTAATGATTGTGGGGCTCTGCAAAGAGATATTGATGCAGTTGCAGAGTGGAGTGTAACTAATAAACTGTCCTTGAATATCTCGAAATGCAAACTGATCACATGCTCCAATAGTTGTATCGTATACGTTAGGTGGGACGCAGCTTGACCGCGTTACATCCATTCAAGATCTTGGCCTGATGCTTGACGCAAAACTGAACTTCCATGAACACATGAGAAATACATGTAAGGCAGCAAACAGGTCTCTGGGGTTCATAATAAGGACAGCATCCCAATTCAATAATGTACTTGCGGTAAAGCTTCTATACAATGCATATGTAAGAAGCAAGTTAGTGTACAACGTTATTGTCTGGAGTCCCTACGAAATAACTTATACCTTGATGATCGAGAGAATACAACGCAAGTTCGCCCGGTATCTTTACAAGCGCTCATACGGATATTATCCTTTCTTGTATCCCTCCCTGTTTGTCTCAGGGATGGTAGGTCTTGAAACCCTAGAGCTTAGACGAAATTTCTTGCATGTAATACTATCTATACTATCTGTTACTGAATCATAAAGTAGATAACCCATCCGTCCTGGCATGCCTTAATTTATATGTTCCAAATAACTATATATGCGCGCCATTGGGCGTCGCCAGCATCGCCTTTTCGTAACGCCGCCGACATGGCGCGTGGCTCAGGCTGCCGCTTGTCCCACCGCAAGGGCGGTCGAACTGATAAATGGGATCCTAAAATCGAATCCTGATGTTGATGTGTTCTGTGACAATATACATCAAATGACGAGAAACATCTTGGCGTATCTGAACGCACCCTCATGAGGTGTGCATATGAGTGGCTTATTTTATTGTCCAGCCTAATTAATATAAACTGTAATATTTGCATGTACCTAGTAGATTAAGTTAGCTGTATTTAGTAAGTAAGAATTAGCATAACAATATAAGCGCTTTGGTGTTTTTCACTGTTAGCTTGTACTGTATTAAATAAATAAATAAATTAAGTACGCCAGCGCCACCACTCACGCGCAGACTTATCGTGCGAGCACTTTAATAATAATAAAACCGTCATAATGTCCATGACCAAAAAGGGTTCTATAAAATTTTGTATTAGGGATGGTAATAATAATATATAATAATAATATTCCACAACATTCAACATTATTCATTTGTATGCATGTATCTCATTATCATTACGTAGGTATATGCGTATCTTTATATGTATAGTAGCACTATACCTAGTGATGTATAGTGTGCATCTACTCAATGTCACACTCTCAATAATGCACCTACTAATTTGTTTCTGCACCACCTTTGGTCGACTGGTAGAGAATGCCTACGGCATTAAGTCCGCCTGTGTACGTGTGTGCATAAAGTTCAATAAATAAATAAAAATAAAAAAAACATTCCACACAACGCTATCTAGACCCATGGAAAGCATAGCTTAACTAGCTTGTGAATCTAGAATGCGGATAAACATACTTACCTAGATACTTTTTTTTTGTAAATACCTACATACATACTATACATAGAAACACCCAGACCAATGCAAATAGCCATATTCATGCATACAAATATTTGCACTGAGCGGGAATCGAACCCGCGCCTCCTGCGTAGCAGTCGCGTTCACTACTACTGGGTATATATTTTCTGTACTGTGAGTATTTCAATTTTATTTGTTGACTGCGGTGGGCTGATTAATCCAGTATTTCAATTTATTACGAACATGAAATGTACCTATACCAAAGGATGATTCTAAGTGTAAACCTTATGACTATTTATACTGATGATTGATGGTAATAGGCTATTTGACTATTTTTTTTTTACTTTCGAAAAATGACTACTTTCTTATAATATAATGAACTGTAAAAGTAAAATTTTCGTACGACAAATAGTTCCCAAGATATTTGATTTTGAAAAATTCAATATGTCGCGCCGCCCGAAAACGCTCCATACAAAATCGTATGAAATTGTGACGTCACGCTTCCGTAGCGCATAGTGCAAATGTATGGAGTGCAAGAGAATATCGCATTTATCTCGGTCTACGTTGCGTTTTCACGTATATAGTTCATAATAAAAGTTATTTAAAATTTAATGAGGAATCTAAAAAGTTATATATTTGAATTTAATTTGATTGTTTATATTTTGACTTTTTTTGGGAATTTCAACTAATGAAAAGTCATAGTTTCAGTTTAGATATGCAATATTTTATTTTGCAAGGTATATGTTTTCAGAACAAGCTATCATATTAAGCAGTATTGGGAAGAATCGACGACTTAGTCAAATAGCCCATTTTTGGAATTCATTGTTGTGTGTAAACCTTATGAGATGAAATTTTGACTTTGTTTTAACTATCAATATGAAGTGTATGCCAGAAGAATATTCTGGCTGTGCTTTTTCTGTGAGATGGTGGTCCTTTTTAACCAACTTCAAAAAGGAAGAGTTGACTCATATTTTTTTTTAATTAATAGGGATACAGAAGTATTTACATTAAGTCCGATGTTTCGGCGACTTTTCAGAAGCTTGAGTAGTAAACAAGAAAAGGCAATTTTTTTTTGAAATACCCACTATGTATAAAAAATCATTCAAAAAATGTTTACTGCAGCGCCCCCTAGTGGGTTGTCACCGTAACACCTTTCTATGAACGTGTACCAATCAAACCCAAACCAATAATTATTGAAAACTGCATCAAAATTGGATTGGTAGTTTCGGAGAAAATGGCAACATGGATTTGCTCAAACAAACACACAAACATCCTCTCACCCCAAACGCATATATCGTCTCCGTTCCATCGTGGGTAAATTACTACACATTACGTATCACAAAAAAATCCAAGATCGCCCCATCTTAAAATAACGAAATACAATTTTATAACTACAAAAAACCCCCGTCACAAAAAAACAGAAGTGAAAAATAAATATGTGATTTTAACCCTTTAATTTTCAAATACCAAGTCATATTTTGATTCAATATTAAGAGACAATATGTCGGAACGATCTAAGGTACCCCGACATGACAACGCTTCAATAAAAATATTACTAGGTATACATACATACTTTATACTCACGCCTGTAAATCCCCGAAGGAGTAGACTGAGGTGTACTAACACAGTTACTAGGTATATGAAAGTTGAAGGGCTAACAACACAATTTATTTTCAACTTTGTGGAGGATTTTTTGTGACGGGGGTTTTTAAATTTTCAATTTAAATTTTTTGTACATAATTTAGTATTAGAATATTACTTAGCAAAATTCTTTGGTCCAAAAGTTAGGAAAGTATTTTAAAGTCATCTCGCATCGACGTCATACCTATAGTTGAAGAGTCTGACTGAACTCGATCACAGACTGCGAAGTGCGACTTCATTCTACTCATTGCGCCAACTCGCGCTGGTCTATGCTCATTGCGCGACTAACTAAATTGAAAATTATAATTTTCATTACGTTCGTAAAATCTTGAAATTATAACTTAATTAAATTGAGTTTGTGTGTTTGAATTACAACTAAGGGTAAGCATTTTATATGTCTTTATTGTTATTTTCATAGTATTTTTCTCATCAAATTGAACATCTTCATCCGAGAACGTGTTTTATAGCACCCATTACAGTTTAATTTTTCAATATTATCTTTTACATAATTGCTACGGGTAGTGAGGCTTTAAAAAAAAAGGGATTGGGACTACGGTTTAAAATCAATTATTATTTTTAAGGTGTAATTTGGGACCGCAAGAAAAAGAAAGTTAAATTATGTTCTATAAAACACTCGCTGGGATATTTACCATGTATTTATTTTTCGTATCTAACCAACAGTCTTCCTGAATGATGGGCAGTGGTTACCCTGGCCTATGGTGTACAACACCTGGGGCATCACTTCCCAGATCCTTTTAATGTCCTTCTTTTTTCCTTCCTGTTGACCCTTTTTCGTGACTTTGCCTTCGCTTAACATCAGGCGAGGTGAAGTCAAATTGACGTGTCCCATATAAAAAAAACCTAAAAAAACCCAAATAACCCAATATCATAATCGCTTGGAGACATCACAACAGGAAATCATTCCACAGCTCATCAAATATATAGAATAGTCTCGTTAACCCTTCTCCTGAACTAAATTCTTGGCTTGTGGGTTCACGTCAGTAGTGTGTTGGACGAGGTTCAAACCCAAGACTATTTGCTCGTAAGTTCCAAATCTTAGTGTCTAGTTACCGCTTAAGAGGACTTCCTAGGATCTGTTTCTCCATAGTACCGTTCTCCCCTTTTTCCTCCCTGAATATTGCTTCTAGAACAATATTTTTGTTTTCGTAAAATCAAGATCTTCTGTACGCATGTCCTTGTTATTTTATTTTTGTCGACAGCCAATAAAATAAGAAAATGTGATCGTCTAAAGATGATAAAAAATGACTAATTCTTACCGGCATGTTTGGAGGACTAACAGACAAATTCGAAAAGGTTTTAACGTTATAAAAAATAACAGGAATATGGATACGCTATTTCCTGGCAAAACGGTGTCAAAAATATCTAAATTGGCGTTAGCTGAAAAAAACGGGAAATACGAAACCTCGATTTTGCCCAAAGAAATTGTGATAAAATCGGCCTGAGCTGCGGCTATCCTTATCGCACTCTACGGGGACAGGAGTGAAACGGGGGCGATGGCAATAGTGGCGTTCAAATGACAGGTTCAGGATTATTCGCTAGCTAGGAAGTCCTCTTAATAGCGCTACTTTGAACTAGTTTACCGTGACAAAGACCAGCTTGCACCGACCATGGTTGCATACAGAAGCGTTTCCTTATAAAGGAAAGGCAGCTCACCTCTTTTGTTACTGTCCTTTTTGAAGTCACAGCTGCTTCGTCCGCAGTACGTATTCGTTTAATTAGTAGATGGGTCAGTTAAAAGACTCCGACAACATGTGTAAATATACCGTTTCTTGGTTTTTGAATGTCCGTAATACCAGCTATGCTTAAAATATTTGAAATGAATTTTAACAAACAGCGCAGCACTTTCATAAAATATTTAGACTACTTATAAGTAATCGCAGTTAAATTAAGGAGAAGAAATGCGTATCAGGAAATGAGAACTTTAATGAGGACTTATGACAAAACAGAAATATAACACTGTGTTAAACATGATAATGTCACTATATTACATTATCATAATAATTGCATTATAATCAAATCACTGTAGTACAACAAATTAATATCGATGCATCTAGACATAACTTTGGACCCATAAATCTTTAATATACAAACCCGACTGATATTGTAAAGATCGAAATAAGTTTGATGGCAGGCGGAAGCCATTAATTTTCATCCAGTTCATGATTTGCAACTGTGTTATTTATTTTGAATTTTTTTTTTTAATACATTTTAGTTACAATATATTATATAATGTTATATATTTTTGTAATCTCCTTCCACTTTCATTATGATATCCTACTAGATAAGTTTAAGTGAAAATAATTTTTGACAACATACATTTTGGAATCAAAACTTCATCATTTAGCTCTTTTTTTCACATTTCAAGTACCCAAGAATACTTGGGCGATGAACACCTTTAATTTGAGATATTAATTATTGAAATCCGTGAAGTGATTCAGAAGATATGAGGTAATAAAGAATATTACAAACATACATACGAAATAGGCGTGAAAAACATAACCCTTCTGTACAGTCGGGTAAAAACAGCTAAATTGATTTTGCTAATTTTGTTTAGAATATTCCTTGCAGTACGAGAATTGCGTAGAGAAAGATTAAAAAAAAATGCCAAAGGTGTTCAAGTAATGATACGGGCAAAGGCTGTGCGGGACGGTTACGAGCAGTACCAAATAGCATTGCCATGCTCATTGAGGTGGAAACTGATCAATTGTCTCCAATCAATGCATTTTAGTGTGTTGCGGTCTACTGCGAGAAGAATTCCTTCTCCTGGTTGGAAGCATCTCACCATTCGTTTACCAACTCGAGGTCTATCGATTCTCTCGAATTGATGGTAAAGATTGCTATTAAAAACCTCGAAATAATTCATTGTATGTCTAATTGCAAACTGGAGTTTCAACTATACCCAAATCTCATTTCCTCACAATCTCTCTCTCTACTAAATTTAAGCTCGATTTTGTCTCAATTCTTTCCTGACATAGTGTTTGTTTACTTACATTGCGAGAAGGTAAACGTTTATAAAAACGCGAAGTAAACGTTGCAACACATTTAATAATCCACACACGCTTTATATAACAGTATATTTCCATAAAAGGCAACAAGAGCTAACTTGCCTAGTGACAAGCCCTTTGGATAAAGATAATAACGAAGCATATTATATTTGCAGTTATGTACTGTAATAATAATAATAGTATTAGGTGTTGTGGTATGATGACAATACATTCTTGGCACGATACATACGAAATTAACATAATTTATATTTCTAAGGGCCAGTTCGACCAAACACGAGAAAAGTTTATTTTTAGAATTAACAGCCAATATGTGCGTGATATTGCCTGCTTATTCTAGGAATAAGCTTTACTCGCGTTTGATCGAATGTACCGTAAATAATTTATGAAATATCGATGTAGTCCAGTTAGATCACCCATTTATACCACTCGGGTGGCAGACAAGCATATCACTTCCTACTTATATTGTAAATATGTATCCAAATTTTTGCTTCGATGACGAAATGAAGACATATTTTTATTTTATTCCATCATCGTGTATCTTATCGATAGTGATCTTATAAGTATCCAACAAGTGCTTAGTACACATGTCATCAAGGTACGTGGACAAGATCATTCAGATATTGTTGACTCTTAGACGTAAACATCTTTAATACTTCCTTCTTCGTTTAAAAAACAACCTGGCTATTTTCAACCTGCTTCAAAAAGAGGAGGATGCTCTCGGTTTGTTAAATCTTTTTATCGTTTTGTACTAGGAAAATTCTGTTTCCGATACCATTGTCTCAAAGTAAGTATTCCGGCAATCGAAGGAACTATTTAAGGATTGAAGTCTGTTATTCTATTGCAAAAATGATATTTCTAAAATGGCGGGGATCACGCTATTGTAGCATTTCCTAAACCCTTCCTACGCGTAGTTTAATATACATTTCAAGACGTTTTTTTTTGGTTCACCACTTGAGTTGAAGACCTATACAGGGGAAACGTTTAAGTATATAGATAACTGATTCTCATTTTAAATTACAATTGAATAAAAAAAAACGCAGACGAGTGTCTTCTTGATAACAAGAAGAGGTTTTACAATGTTTTTGTTGTAATTGACCTTCTTGGAGAGTGTTTACACAAGAGCGTTGATACGTACAACAAATAAATGTAAATAACGCAAATTAGACTGCAGGTGATTGGCTTCGTCGCTCATAGATCAAATCAAAACAAAAAGTAGACAAGCGGACTCCAAAAAATGAAAACTTTGTATGTAACTGAGGCTAGTGGTGTGATACTGACGGGAGATCAAGGCATGGGCTGCTCCTTTTCTTCAACAGCCTGAAACCATGAGGCTGTGTGTAGAGAAAATTGAATTT
Organism: Eilema sororculum; assembly: GCA_914829495.1. Lineage (NCBI taxonomy): Eukaryota > Metazoa > Arthropoda > Insecta > Lepidoptera > Erebidae > Eilema > Eilema sororculum. Next base: position 25,567,158 of record OU618536.1, read on the forward strand.
AACTTAGCTGGACGTGTTAAAATAAATCTAATAAATAGTTTAGAAAAACAAAAAAAACTCGCTTTTAGCACGCATTAAAAATAAAAAATTAAAGTTATGTGTGTATTTATCGTAGGTTTATAAGTGCTCGGTTAATGGCATTAGGCTCGCCACCTATTACATTGGGACCTAAACATAAACTGGCGAAATGTGGGTGCTAGCACCTCTGCCTACCCCTTCGGGGAATACAGGCGTGAGTTTATGTTATGTTATGTAATAATTCAAAAAATCTGGGACGTCCGCCATGTTGGATTTAAGTCACGTGACTATTTTTCGTATTCCTAACAGCAAACCCTTTCATTTGATACCCATATCATGGGGGTGGATTTCAAACAGCCAGTCCGCCATTTTGGGGAGGCCACCATATTGGATTTGTAATGACGTTTCTTAGCTAGTCATGTATTGTCATCAGAACTCAGAGCGTGGGCAAAATTTCATCCTAATCGAAGACCGGGAAGTGGGTCAAATTAAAGAAGTGCAGCTAATAAAAGCGTGTTAAAAATATTTATTATTCTACGAGTAAAATTAAATTCTATTTCGTAAGGAGAATAAGAATTTGTATTTTATTTTATAGACATGCTCATTGGAAATGTTGCAGTATGATTGATGACTCGGCCATTGTGATTTGAATTTTTCAAAGTAAATTCTTTGTTCCTCGATTTGATAGATAGATATTTTTAACAGTACGACAAGTAAGTAGCATGTATATAGTTTACAATGGGCGGCCCTTTGGACAATAATTGGATTTTGAGTGAACGCTTACAATCAGGCAGTAACTTTGGTTATCACGAAAAGACCATCCCTACCATCGGCTATCCCTGACTGCAGAAAAGCTTCAGGTTCTTATGAACTGACACGATGGAATGAACTACCTTCTATGTTCTTCCAAAGTGACTACAAAATTGTGTGCATCAAGAAGGGCATTAAAGAAGGGCCCTAGGTCTCGGGTCCGCTTTACGTGCGAACGGACGCGATTTTGCTTTAACCTATCGATGACTCATCGTTAAGGATAATGACTTCGAATACTGTGAAGTGTGTGAATTGCAATATTGTAATTAACGAACTTTTAGCGTTTCTACAAAATGTACTTGGACTTATGGATGAAGAAAGTATACATCAGCTGTGTACTACGGCGTTCACAGCTGATGATATTGTGAAAGCCAAATCTTTGTTGTTCGAATCGGTACCGAATGCGAAGAAGATGCCAATCCGACGCAAGGATGGGAAGAAGAAAATGTCACGAGATCTCGGTGACATCATTAGTCTTATGATCACTGCAGACGCGGAACAGTTTCCAATATTTGTAGCAAAAGAACTACATAAACTGCCTCCGGTTACATTTGACCACGTAGATGCAACTCGACTTCTGAAAGACATTTTGAAACTACAAAATCAACTCAGTGTATTAGAAAAGAAGTTTGTTACTATCGACCAGTTTGATTTGCTAAACCGAGAGATTGAGCACATGAAACATGCATCTTTATTGATTCATACCCCGTCTCGTATTAATGTGAAAAGAAGAGGTGCTTGCTTACAGAACAGCCCCCTTGATAGTGGTCCCACAGGGCTAGAATATGTAACTATAAATGTTCTTGAATCAGCTGTTTTTGAATCAGCTGATACAAGTTTAAACGGTCGTGTTATATCTGCAAGTCATTCCCCGATAACAAGAAATGATGAGGAGTCTTCCATCACTTTCTTGCGTGAACAAAAAGGTGTGACAGAGATACAGGAGATGACTGTTGTTCCGAGCGCAAGCGGGTCCGAAAATACACGAAACAGGTGTAAAAAGCAAAAAAAAGAGACGCAAATAAATAACCACCTGTGCGTGGGGAAAAAAGAGCGAGAGGCCAATATCACGGCTATACACGAACGAGACGCTGCATTGACCACATCGGAGAATGCATCCCCTCCCGGTATCGTCAACAGTACGGCGGCGGTAAACACAGCGGCGACATATTGTGATATGGTTACTTCGAGATTAACACAAGATTCTCAATCAACTACAGAATGTATGCCTATGCCGGCGGAACTAGGGACGGAACTGCAGTGTAAACAACCGGTAAGCGAAAATACTGAGTGGACGGTAGTGCAACGTAAGTCATCTAAACAATATAGACTAATTGGACAAAAAGGTCGTGCAACGGCTGCTCCCGATGGCAAGTTTAGGGCGGCTGATATTAAAACACCTCTGTTTATATCAAATGTTAGTGTGCAAACAAGTGAACAGGATATTATAAACTATATCAAAGAAAAAACTAATGAAAATGTGTCACTAAAAATGATAAATATGAAAACTACAAAAAAATATAACGCTTTTAAGTTGTTTGTGTCGAAAAGTAAATTAGAATTATTTTTAAACGATGAATTATGGCCAGATGGTATAACCTTTAGGCGTTTTGTACGGTTTATTTACAAAAAATAAACAGGAACAATGTAATAGTTTTGTCTACCCTGCATTATGAATAGTAAAATAAATAATTGTAGGTTTATCAGTTTTAACTGCAAATCTGTGAAAAGGTCAATAAAGGGTATTAGACGTTTATGTGACACGGCAGACATAGTATGTCTCCAAGAAACATGGCTTCTCCCTCATGACATTCCTTTCTTAGGCACCATTTCTAACAACTTCGAATATACCGAGAAGTCAGCTGTTGATACGAGCGTGGGATTACTAATCGGAAGGCCGTATGGGGGAGTAGCCATACTATGGAGAAAGGGTGTATTTGACGCCGTTAGTGTACTAGAGTGTAATAGCGACCGTCTGACTGCCATTAGGGCTACTTCGAGCGGGCGTTCAATTATTGTATATTCTGTTTACATGCCGACGGATTCGCCCGAAAACTTAGTTGAATTTACCGAAGTACTTGGTGAGATAAGTGCCATTGCAGCAAGCGAGGATGTCGAAGGTTTGTTTATATTAGGAGACTTCAATGCTCACCCATCCGAACTATTTTATAGGGAACTTACGGGCTTTTGTACTGAACAATCGTGGATATGTGCTGACATTGAAAGATTAGGATATAACTCCGAGACGTATACTTTTATCAGTGAAGTATACGGATGTAAAAGATGGTTAGACCACTGTATAGTCACACTGTCGGCATGGTGCACGGTAGGTACAGTACGAGTAATAGAAGACGTATACTTATCGGATCACTTCCCATTGTACGTTGAGTGCGATCTCAATATTGTGAGAACCAAATTGACCGAGGTAGATATTCCTCGTAATAAAATCATTTGGGGTGAGAGGAATGACTCACAAATAGTCAAGTATCGTGAACTATGTAACAACAGGTTACGTGACATTGACTTTCCTGAAGAATTTCGAGAGTGTAGCCATAGGTCGTGTGATTTAATGGATCATAAGATCATTTTGAACAAAATGTATGAGAACATAGTATACGCTTTATCTGATGCCGCAGAGCAAACAAGTCCGACGGTAGGGTTGGGCGGTATAGGCGGAAGGCGTAGGGCATTATGTGGGTGGAATGAGCACGTTCAGGATGCGTACCAGGACTCAAAGATGAAGCTTGAAATGTGGGTGCTACATAATCGCCCAAGGTCAGGACCTATTTTTGATGAAATGCGGAGGACCCGTAGTATTTTTAAGAGCCGTCTAAAGTGGTGCCAAAACAATCAGGACCAAATTAAGATGGACAAGTTAGCAAAAGAAAGAGCAACAAAAAATTTTGCCAAGTTCTGGAAGTCCACAAAAAGACTAGATACTAGGCCCGGTCTGGCGGTGAATGTGGAGGGTAGTAGTGAGCCGAGTGTGATTGCGAATATGTTTAAAGAACATTTCACAGTGCGGTCCCCCCTCGGTCAATCTACATCTCCACCGAAATTTCGAGCCAATTGTCAGGGAGACGAGCCTCAAATTTATTTCTCAGCGAGGCAAGTAGCAACTGCCATTAAAAACATGAGCAGAGGCAAATCTCCCGGTCATGACGGACTAAGTATTGAGCATTTTAAATGCGCAGGTGTCCACATGCCTAGGGTCCTGGCGTTGTTCTATACAATGTGCATGAGACACGCATACTTACCGCCAGAACTTATGAAAACCTTGGTTGTACCCATTATCAAAAATAGGACTGGTGACATCTCCAATAAGACAAACTATCGACCCATTAGTCTTGCAACTACAATGGCAAAAATATTGGACAGTGTGATTGATTCTTATCTGAAAGAAGTTCTAACGATGCATGACTCACAGTTTGGTTTCCAACCTGGACTGTCAAAAGTGCCATAATAAGTCTCAAACCCACTGTCCAGTATTACACTGAGCGTAGGACACCGGTGTATGCCTGTTTTCTTGATCTCTCCAAGGCCTTTGAGCTTGTAAGCTACGATGTGCTTTGGGGAAAGCTGGAGGACAGGGGTACACCTGGTGAAATCCTCAGATTACTAAGATATTGGTATGGGAACCAGACCAATAGTGTTAAATGGTCTAACAAGCTTTCGGAAATGTATAGACTGGAGTGTGGGGTTAGGCAGGGGGGCTTAACGTCTCCCAGGCTGTTCAATGCATATGTTAACGACCTGATCGTACAACTCAGTAGTATGAGGGTAGGGTGCAGCGTACATGGTGTAAAAGTTAACACCATTAGCTATGCTGACGATATGGTGCTGCTTGCCCCAACTGCTGGGGCTATCAATGATATGTTGAGAGTCTGTGAGACCTATGCCGCAAAGCACGGACTGATATATAACGAAAAGAAGTGTGAATATATTGTCTTTAAGGCCCACGGTGGATGCCCTGGTAATGAAACACCTAGCATTACCCTAAACGGCTTGAACATTAAACGAGTTACTGAATTCAAATACCTAGGACACATTCTCACCGAGGACCTTAAAGACAATTTAGATGTAGAAAGGGAGCGCAGGGCGCTGGCGGTCCGAGGTAACATGCTGGCCCGTAGATTCTATCGCTGTAGCAAAAATGTAAAAATTACGCTATTTAAAGCATACTGCCAGGGCTTTTACACGGGGAGTCTATGGGTCAGTTACACTAAAAGGTCGCTGGACGAGCTGCGTGTCCTGTATATCAATGTCTTTAGAGTGATGTTGGGACTACCACGTTTCTGTAGCGCGTCGGAGATGTTTGCGCAGAATAGGACTGACGGTTTCCACGCCATCATTCGCAAAAAAATGGCATCGCTGCTACGCAGAATACGGGATAGTGACAACAGCATTCTAAGAACCGTGGCGGAGAGTATCGATTCTCCAATTGTAAAATTCCTTGTGAGGAGGACCATCAGTTAGGAACACAGTTCTGGCTGAGGTCCTATAATAGAAATATAATATAGGTAATATAATTATTTAAAAAAAAAAAAAAATGTTCAACTAACCCTAATCTAAGTCAGTACTAACAATGGATCTATGTTATCTGAAAAATAAAATAATTTAATTAATTAATTTAATAATTTAATGAAAAGGTTCTGAGTCAGTAGTACGAGATTGTCACCCAGTATAGAACACTTTCTCTGCAAATGGACGCCCTGATAGAAATGTTTACATTTATACTCCAACATTTCCACCGGCTTACCTTTAGAAATTTAGTCCTTCGCCATTGGCTCCCATCCATCGGCCACGGTAACTACTTTCCATCAGGTGGACATGAACCACCTGCCTTGTCTACCACGAGAGTAGTATAAGACCAATGATGATCACGAAAGAGTAACTAATGTTGTGTCGTCAATTTTATTTCAGATATAAAATGGCGGGTGTGGTCAAGCCGATATCGATAGAGGAGGAGTACAAGAAGAACCCTGACATTTCTCCGGAGGACATCAAGAAGTTGAGGGAGTGGCTCAAGACTCAACCACATCTACCTGCGAATCATTTGACCGGTATGACTATGATGCATCACGATACAAATATTCACAGTTTATTTTTTAGGGTTGTGTGTCGATTCTGCTATTTTGTGTCAGCAAAACTGCGACTTAGAATTCATTAAAATAAAGTCCAAAATTAAATGAGAAGAGTGCATTACATTTTGTCATTCACTAAACAAGATGCCGTTTAATTGTTGACTTCAGCAGCATTATATTAAAGTTCAAAATTAAATGGATATTTTTACAATGTTAGTGGAATGACAGTGTCTTTACTGTGACACTGTTGCGGATAGCAACACTTTTTTAGTTGTTTTTTTTATTATAATCTTTTTGTGATAGCAACACAAAAGCTCTCTTGCCTATATGCCTCAAAATTGTACGGACGTGTTCTCCCAAACTTTAATTGTACCTTCTTTAAAAGAAAATATAATATTACTGTAAACCAGAGAACAGCTATCGATGCAACAGACACAAAATAGCAGGATCAAGGCCCGTCTTACCAATATTTTCGGGGTTCAAGAAAATCTCACTTGCTAACTGGTACAGTTGCCATCAGTATTAACTTAACACATTAGGTTATTAACCACCTTTTCAAACCATTTCAAAAAATAAAAATAATTAAAAAATTACAAAAAGCCTTGCGATTTTTTTTTATTTACTAACATATTCCAAATTAATTAAAGATAATAAATTAATCTGTATTCTACGGCTACTCTACTTTACCATCTACCGGGCTGTTACCGTAATAATTATGGTATTAAATTTACCATCGAAATTACTGCTTGAAGTGGTGTGGCTACTCTACAGTTTACCGAGATTATGTCCATAACTTAGGCGGTAAATCGTGGCTACACCTAGGCGTTGTTGAAATTACGGCGATAATAATAATTATTGGCATAGCACTGTATTGTTGGCGTGACATTTTAGTGCTCACATTTTTTTTATTGATATTTGAATTTAAATCATATTTATTGCGATTCTTAAGCAGGTCCAGAGGTTATTCACAACATAATACGATATAATAGCACTATCATTATTTAGCTATCAAATAAGTACCTAGCACCAAAATTAAATGAAAATGAATTTGTTTCCAAATAATTTACAACATTGTGCGTTTCACTGTGGCCCCACACTAGGCAAGCGTGTCCTGTGGGTGCCAGATCCGACTTAGACCTAATGGTATTTACAATGTCAGCTCGGGCGATATCAAAGTCATCAATACACAACACCATTGCCAATAACCGCCTCCACCGGCTCTGTGGGATGGTATCCGTGGGGATTTTGCGCACGATAAAAAAAACACAAAAAAAAACACCATTGCCAACATACGTCATCATCATCCTTGCACTAATCCCGGTAGCATCCGAACCCTATCACCTCGGAGTCCGCTTATTTAATGTGGCTTGGTTTTTTCGGCTATAGCAGCGATTATCACCTGACCCAGCGTAAGAGTTGTTTAGGCCGCTCATATATTTGGGCGATTTCAGTCTGGTTCAACTATTGATATGCCCTCTAAAGCACAGACACGTTCAAATGAAAAGCCACTAAGCAGTCACCCAACCAAATGGCATCCACGCCTAGGTAGTTTAACCCAGATCGTTTGTCGAATAGTAAGTCTTTTTAAGGCAACAAGCGCTGCAGATAGGTGTGTATTTTTTTTTATATATAGGTCTCGTCAATTTGACTTCACCTCGCCTGATGTTAAACTAAAGGCAAAGTCTCGGAAAGTGGGTCACCATCGTAAACATGTACCATGTTAACAGTGGTGACACTCAGCTTAACGGCCTCATTAGATGCATTTTCACGCCCCGCTTAAAGGTTATCTGGATATTTTCTTTTTATTTAAACAAGGTTTTTTTGACACAATGCTATCTAGACCCATGGTAAGCATAGCTTAGCTATTCTGTGTTATGGAATCTAGAATGTTAGATATAATTACATAATAGGTAAATATTATATTGATATACTAGGCGGAAGTGGACGCGGAAAAATTTCAAACTAACTGTTTTAGAGCCAAAATAAAAAAAAAGAAAATAGACCCACTTATATTAGTACAATTATTTTGATTACTAGCATTATATTGTATTGTATAATAATACAATAATACAAAAATTGACAAATATCATATTAATTACACCGGAACAAGAAATTATTTTGGGACATCCATGAAATAACGGCAATTTAGTTGTTAAGTTGAAGGCCGCCAATAATATAATAATTGTATGCTATTTTGTAGGTAATGGTCCTAACTGGTTACATAATGTAGGAAAGAAAAAAACAAATAACTACCAACAGGCTACTAAAAACGTGTAACTCACGAGTAAAACCTCCTAAGAAGGGGCATAGAAAAGGTCACATTCGAGTCGGTCTCGTGAATTGAGAGTTCCATATATAAATGGTTAAAAAGGATGCAGAAATTGCAAATCGAATTATTTATCATTAATTTTAAATTAATATCTCACAACATTGATTGATTGATTAAAATAGGGTTTTAATTGCAATTTTTCTGAGCTATCAATTTTCGGTTTTCGGTAAAATTACCGCTTAGGTTTAAGTTTACCAGATATTTTTATAGTAATAGTTTGAGGAGAAATTTGAATTGATTGTTTGTTTGTATTGAATAGACTCCAAAACTACTGGACACCGATTAAAAAAATATTTTAACAATTGAAAGCGAAATTCTTTTAACATAGGCTAAATTATTTCACATGGATTATTCGAAATCTATGACATTACGGTTGTATATGTGGGTCACAGGGGGTAACAGGAGATCATATTATTGGAGGAGAGTCAGTAGAAGAAGGTGGTGAGTGTACGGGATTAGAATTCCACGTGAGCGGAGCAACAGCTACTGGTAATTAAAGAAAAAATAAAGTCACTGGCAAACCACTCACTTGAAGTTATCTATGAACTGTCAATATTATCTGAAGGTTAACGGCAGCCAGTCTTAAACGACAGATTAACATTGTTGAACATTATTTCATATAGGATCACATCGTTAACGGTCGATGTGATAATAACATGTTTTAACCAATGACGTAGTATTAAATAGACACGCCATGCAGGAACGTGGCGGCTTTTAAAAATGGCGCAAACGCCAAGTTTATTAATCTTATAGTTACTACTCGCGTGAAGAAATAACATATCATTATTACGTATTAATTTATATGAATTTATTGTTAATGACGTATTTTTTTTGCGTACTGCACTGTCGCGTCTTTGATTGGTGCGGTTTCATCTGAAAACTAGCACACGTATCTTAGGTGTGCGCAGCATTCAATACTGAGATGGGACTCTATTTAGGTTCGCACAGTGTGAAAGGTTGTACAGTCGACATCAGAAAGATGTTGACTAACAAACTGCTTAAAATGATCTTAATTTTGTTTTTTACCTGATATTTGGTACACAACTTTAGTCTGGACAATAATACCATATAAGTTAATAAAAATGTTTGGTTTGCTCACGAGAGTTTTAAGACCATTTGACACTTTGTCGTCAAGATATATATGACGCTGACTATTTGTTTTATCATAATATAAGCTACCCATTGTGAGGAACACAAATAAAATATATTTTTCTTCCTTCTGAAATCAAGACGGTCTTTCTTATTATTTGCCATTTTAGAGAGTGGATCACGTATCTATAGTTTATAAAATATCATGGGTCTTACGGTCGGTCGGTCTACGTGACCAATCATTTTCTTGAGTTTCCTGCAAGTCTGTAGTTCTGTGGCCTTATTAGCTGAAGTTGTTCGTCATTTTTGGCCTTGGCAATGTCATGATTGTCGTTTTGATTACTAATTAGGCGTACCACGAACGTTGTGGTGCATAATTATTTTAAAAATACAGTTTACGCCGTTAACCCTTAATTTGATACTGTCCGCTGGGGCGGACATTCGTTTAAAAAAAATATTTTTCATTCCCAGTGCACTTTATAGAAAAGATATATCGTGAAACATATTTCTCAATACATATAATTACAGTAAAAAAAATAGATTTTTAGTGTAGCAATCATTTTTCTGTCAGTTGTGACACAAAATGTCGGCGAAGCAGCGGTCATGTGTTTTGCTTAAGGTAATCCCTTTATTCTTTTTATTTACCAATGAATAATTTCATTATATTTTCAGCTTGATTGCTTGCTATTTATCTGTATTATAGTGTACAATAATAAAACCAGGCAAATATACAAATTTTCACTAATTTTTTTGCCTCCGAAGGGCTTTGTCCGTCCCAGTGGACATTGCTAATAACGTAGAAATATAGTACCACTACACTTTGTCCGCTGTGGTGGACAGTGCCAATTCATGGGTGCTTAATTATTTATATTTTTTGATTTCATTCAATGTTGGTTTTTGCCTGTCAACAGTCTAATCATGCTACATTACCACGAGTAGGTCTTGTACCTTCGGTTCGCAGACGACATCGTCATAGTTGTGGATTCGCTGGTGCAACTGGTTGAACTGATGCGCAGCCTAGGTATATGAAGCTCCTTGACGCATCGGCCTGGGTGTAAACTTGGATAGAATATGTTGCACTGAGATTAGTCCGAGATATAATAGACGACACTCGAAGTTGTTCAAAAATATGTCTACCTGAGGTAGGGTATCCAGCTAACTAAAAACAATTTCAAGGTGGAACTGGGTTAAGCAGAATTTGGCAAACTCTTCAGGTCTGGTCCTCACCCCTAACACAGTGCCTGTAAAAAAATCTCTTCGACCAGTGCGCCCTATAATGACTGACACTGTTGGACGGTGGGGTTAGTTTATGACCTAAAAGTTGCGCAGCGGGCTATGGAGCTAGCTTTGCTTGGAGTTTCTTTGAATAGGATTCGAAACGAGGTCCTCCGACGAAGAACTAAAGTTTCCGACATAGCTCGTAGAAAAAGAAAGCTGAATTCTGAATTGGGAGTAGGCTGGCCTTATCTGTCAAAGGACAGATGGCAGTTGGAGCAAACGAGTCCTAGAGTAGAGACCGCGAAAAGGCGAACAAAAGTAAGACCAGATGAACTAGATGAACTAAAAAGGGTGGCTGGGACAGACTGGATGCAGAAGACGGAGGATCGGCAGAAATGACGCACATTGGTACAGGCCTATGTCCACCACTGTAAAAATTGTAGACAGTAAAAATGGATGGATTGACCCGATAATATCCTTCTTTCACCTGATCTGTAAGAAATTGAGCCTTTATTTCCAGTAAACTGGTATCATTTTTCGTCAATGAAAGAAGAAGGAGAAAGAAAGTAGTCTCATGTTGGCTATATTTTGTTACAAGCAAAACTCCTAGAAATTGCTTCCTGAACTCTCATATAAAGTGAAGTTGGGACACCAAAGGTCTTCATTTCTTATCAATTTTTAATTATATTCGTTTTAAAGTAATTTTTCATTGCTTTTACACTTTTATTCAATTAAAGTTATTGTAAATATGCGTTATTTGTCTCATCTAAATTATTTTCCCTAATTTGGCATTGGCCATTCCGGCGGACATGAATTTACGTTACCAAATCGCTACGTAATTGGCAATGTACGTTGTGGCGGACATGTGTTTTCACGAAAATGGAAAAGTGTAGAATTTATTTTTCATTTTTTTGGGTGTTCTGTATAATATCTAAACACAGTTACATAAATAAAATCATGAATAAATAATTTTATACATGTTGCCAAATTAAGGGTTAATACTGCAATTTAAAATTATAAACGCAGGATAATAAACGGATGTTTAAAACAGTGTGTAAATTCATTTTTCCTGATGTACCTAATAGAATTGTATAGTTAGCATATTAAATGCTATAAAATTTTGTGCAGTGTTTTTTTTTAATTTTCTTGCGAAACGTCCCTACGGATCCTACCTCTACCGGCCCCGTAGTATAGGAGCTAGCAACGTTTTGAAAGTGAGAATTTTAGGTCAGCTGATTTTGTGATATGCTGTCCTTCTTGCTCTTTCGGTTAGAGTCTGGGCTATCTGGCTGGCGGGAGCGGTTGCGTTCATTACTGCGCATCCTACCTGTCCAGGTGATAATCCTGGATTTTCAAAACATTTTAAGAGGCGTAATTTTTAATTTTTTGTTTTTAAATAAGACTACCTGACATACTTTTTTTATTGCCAGACATTTCTGACATTGCTAATTATGTGCCATACGCGATTCTTTTAATTTTTTTTATAAAAAATTAAAAGTATTTTATAATGTCTGTAATTTTAACATTATGTTATTTAAGATAAGAAAAGCTTAAAATTAATTTGCCAGACATTAATTCGATTGTTAAACCTTGAATTAAAATAAAAAAGGCATGAAAAGTATTGCAGTATGATGCTAGTAGTTCGAAAGAGACAGTTGCAGAATAAGCTGAGAATAAGACAGAGAACCATTGCAAATATACCATTGATATTATCTGACCTCCTCCTCGTAACCTGTAGCCTAACCCTGAATTCCTCAGTAAGGTACTGAGAGGATTCAGTGCTAAGCAGAACCAAAGGGGACTCAAACTGACACCTTGGAAAATGCCTCGCTCAATATTTATTGGTTCGCCGTTACTGCACACCCCTCGACATCCTGGATAGCTAAGAACTGTTCTCCATTGCCTCATACATGACGCCAAGAAGATGCACAGAGTTGTATCTACTTTATACAACTCTAGCACCCTCAGGAGCCATGTATGGGGCACAGAGTCGAACGCTTTCTTATAGTCTATCCAGCATGTCGATAGATTCTTACGGCTACGGCGAACTTGTTGACTAATGGCCATATCAATGAGGAGGAGCTCCTTAGTACCACGGGCCCCACTCCTATATCCATTCTGAGAGGCACTCATAACAGTGTTTGTAGAGATGTGCTTTGTTATTTTATCTCTCAGAATAGATGTAAGAAGTTTATAGACCGACGGTAAACACGTGATCGGTCTATAGTTACTGGGGTTCGAGGTACTTCCTGTCTTATGGAGCAGGTGGGTAACACCAGTGGTCATAAAAATTGGCAACGACCCTGACTCGATAGCAGCCTATTATTATTATTATTTTGTTTCTCTGTTCCGTGACTCTCGGGACTATAGAGTCCCGGTCCTTTGGAAGGCGTGCGTCGGGCCGGTGCCAAAACGTAGAGGCCCTTATAAGAGAGTTTAATATGCTAGGGATAGTCACACATGGCGGATACCACCACCGAGCGCAGAATATGATACACCCAGGGATGGTATCCGCCATGTGTGACTATCCCTAGCATATTAAACTCTGGCAGTGGAGAACAGTTCTTAGCTATCCAGGATGTCGAGGGGTGTGCAGTAACGGCGAACCAATAAATATTGAGCGAGGCATTTTCCAAGGTGTCAGTTTGAGTCCCCTTTGGTTCTGCTTAGCACTGAATCCTCTCAGTACCTTACTGAGGAATTCAGGGCTAGGCTACAGGTTACGAGGAAGAGGTCAGATAATATCAATGGTATATTTGCAATGGTTCTCTGTCTTATTCTCAGCTTATTCTGAAACTGTCTCTTTCGAACTACTAGCATCATACTGCAATACTTTTCATGCCTTTTTTATTTTAATTCAAGGTTTAACAATCGAATTAATGTCTGGCAAATTAATTTTAAGCTTTTCTTATCTTAAATAACATAATGTTAAAATTACAGACATTATAAAATACTTTTAATTTTTTATAAAAAAAATTAAAAGAATCGCGTATGGCACATAATTAGCAATGTCAGAAATGTCTGGCAATAAAAAAAGTATGTCAGGTAGTCTTATTTAAAAACAAAAAATTAAAAATTACGCCTCTTAAAATGTTTTGAAAATCCAGGATTATCACCTGGACAGGTAGGATGCGCAGTAATGAACGCAACCGCTCCCGCCAGCCAGATAGCCCAGACTCTAACCGAAAGAGCAAGAAGGACAGCATATCACAAAATCAGCTGACCTGAAATTCTTTCTCGAAAACGTTGCTAGCTCCCGTACCACCGGGGGTGCCGGATTTTTCGCAAGAAAATCCCGGACCCCGGGCCGGTAGAGGCGGTTATGTCGGACTCGAACCGACTAAAAGGCACGCCGTCTTAGGTCTTTGGTTGCATATCTCTCGCACCTCGGCAGACCCAGGACCAACTCTTTCGAGATGGCCCCCTTCTGGGTTATGGGGATCATAGTGCCCCCATCTAGCACCGGGTACGGGGAGGCACACTTTCCGCCGCCGCTGTCGTTCAAACAGTGTGCAAATTTCTTCAAAAACAAATAGTTACTCAACTAGTGTGTTCACCACTGTGTTTGCGTGTTTGCCAACATGTAAAGCAAAGATAACAACAAATCTCAGTATCAATTTTAGCTATACTCCGTCCATTATATTATTGTATTTTAGACAGCTCACTGACAGTGGTCGGTGTAACTTTGTTCTAGCGTCAACACCTGAAAATCCTAACAAAAATTAAGCGCCAATACGTAATTTTTCATTGACATCGTCACGTCAGCCAGAAAGCAATTTTAGAGATGTAGTTAGTCAATCGACTGTGTTTTTATTATAATAACTTGAAAATGTCACAACTGATATCGACTACAGAAAAAATATATTTTTTTTAAATATTACCTAACTGGCGATTTTTACCGATTTCTAAACAACAATTCGGATGTTTATAATTATTTATATTTGTATGACTTTTACGGAAAAAATTTTTCGTAACTCCGTCATTTGTACACGCATTGTCAAAATTCTTTTTTGTTTGAAAGAGGTTTATTCCAAAATGGTCCCATTTAAATGTCATAAAGATCTGATGATGGATTTCAGAGACAGGCCACGGAACTCTCCAATAAATACCAGGAAATCAGCATGTTGGAATATTCTTCTAGAAGTCAGTTGTTTTGTTTTGGAGATTAGCGTATGCGTTATGACCCACAATCGTTTTCTATTACATTTGTAAACTGTACAGACACGAAATATCTAAGTACTACTTTATTATTATGTATAGAAAGATAATAGATTATAGTTCCACATGAAATCATTTATAATATTTATCATAATATTTTCATATATCGATGTTTTTTTTATCGAGGTTTTTGACTTTATCGATATTTTAAATATTCATGCAATCACTACTTTCATCTGTCTAAAATACAATAATATGATGGACAGGGTATAACTTAACTTTAACCTAAGCAGTATAAACATCAGAAGCGTGAATTCAATTAATCGGATGACGTCGACGGTTAAACCGACCTCAATACGTCCATTGTCCATCCATTGAATATTAATAACTAATTGAGTTAATAATTAAATACTTTGTATTGTATTTTCTACGAACCGTTTACTTGTAATCGTTGCTCAATGTCCAAGGGCAGGATAATGGTCCCGTAGATAATGTCGCTGTGTCCTTAACGATGCGCCATTTAGTTAACGATGGAAAATAATAGTTACCTCAATAGTGTTACTATTATTTTCCATCGTTAACTAATCGTGTAATTATTATCGGGACTTATAAAATTATAAGTTGTTTTCTTATTACAAGATTCATAATGCTAACTGATGGCACTAAGGGCATTGGCATTATGGCATTTTTGATTCGTAGTTTGACCATTTGTTAAGCATTAACCAATTGTTGAAACAAGATTCCGTTTTTTCAACTCAATTTGACTAATTGTAATTGTGACAAATGGCTAACTATGTTGCCATTGTCATGAACACAGAGATACCCGATTTCAGTAGGGTGTAATTTTTTCTGTCAACACTTTAGGTTTATCTGTCAATATGTAATTTTTGTCGATGGCGCTTTTGAATCTTTTGACGGATAATAAACAGATGTAGCAACCAATAGTTAACTAGCCGCCATCTTGCTAACGACTCGATGGAGCTGTGGTTAACTAGTATGACCAATAGTTACATATTTAACTATAGGTTGACCTAACTGGATCAAAAATCCAATTTATTAAAATTTTTACCATTAATTGTTACATAATTTAACCAATTGTATACTATTAACTAACTACGGATCAAAAAACCGGCCCTTAGTGTAACTTATTACAAACAAGCTCTTGCCCGCGGCTCCGCCCGCTTGAATGTCGGTTATCGCGACCAAACATAGCCTATATCCTTTCTCAAGGTCTAATCTACCCTTATACCAAATTTCAAAATCGGTTCTGTGGTTTAGGCGTGAAATCGTATTATATACAGACAGATAGACAGAGTTACTTTCGCATTTATAATATTAGTATGGATTGTACTAAAATTCATAATGTGAATTTGTGAACAGGTTTGGATGTTAGTATGTTTTTTAATCAATTACGCTCTAATGACTGAACTAATCTGGCTGATCAAATACAAATACATAGGGAAAAAGAATCTTCTCGGGCGGGACTCGAACCCGCAGTCTTTCCCTTACAGGGGGAATGCCTGACCAATTCGGCTACCGAGACACGCCCGATATGATTCAAATTTCCCATCTTATACGTCTTTAAGGCGACGTCTGGCTGATATTTGGTACAGATATAAGACATTGGTTTTATATCGAGAAATCTTAATTCCTTGGTTTTCATCTCATTCTGTTGACGGATTGTCTTAATATTTGATACACACTTTTAATTCGGACAATAATATAAGTCAATAAAACAGTTTGATATGCTCTTCAGACTTTGTAGTCAAGCTATTTCTAACGCTGACTGTACTACTGTTCCATTATATTTATTAGTAAACCTGATCAGTTTCGCTTCACGACATTCGGTCAGCTATACCAGTAACCTGTTCACTCTATTCTTAAAGACTCCCAGGTTATAGCTTCTTGGATACACATGGGCAGGGTAGTCTAATCCGGGGGTCATCTAGACATAGACCTGGGTCGACGGCTATCTCATTTCTGGCAACTGAAGACCCAAAGATGGATTGTGGTTATAGCCGAGTCGAGTCCAACATGGTTATGTCGGATGTGATGGTTATCCCATCCGGCGCAGACACTGAGTTACTAACCGCAAAATGTAAAGTCTCGTATTTCAATAAATAGCTCTTCGCCACTATTCTCCTAAAAAATTTAATTTACTCAGTCCGCTCTGTTTTTAGTAAACGCTGTGATATAAATCAAATATACCTACGCGTTCTCTAACTCCACGGTAACTCTTACTTGGCTTGACTCTCCCGCACATAAATTTTATACTTAATATGATATATGAGAAATGCGATTAGCTACATATTATGTAGCTAATCGCATCTCTCAAATAAGCGAACATTTTCCGTACCTCATTGGTATCAAGTTCGTGGTGTAGAAAATCCTGCGGCATTGCTTCTGTGGGGATTTTCACACTAGTAAAAAAATAACTAAGTGCCCGCTGGATGGCTTTAGGCTCGCCTCCTATTACGTGAGACCGAAAATCATTGTTAACACACCTCTGCAACAGTTTGATTTAAATGGTATTATTGTCCGAACTAAAGTGTTTACCAAATATTAGAACAATCGATCAACTGAGAGGGGTAAAAAACGAAATTTTGATTACTTTGTTCGACAACGTTACGATTGTGTAGTGTGGGCGCTCAACAGGGATGAGTTATATAGAGGCGCCCTATGGAGAGCCGTAATATAATTGCTTGTTCGATTGCTACATATATATTTTAATAAATGAGATTAATGTTTAAAAAAAAAAACAATAAAAAAATGAAAATTGGATGGGTTTGATTTAAATAGTTTAGGAACTGTGTCTTCGACTTATATAATTTACATTTACATCACTATTGTATTAGGTTTCATATGTACCTGTAATGATAGTGTAAAAGTTATAAATAAATAAATAAATAATAAATATCTAACATCTTTCAGATGCTGACTGTACCTATCCTCCAACTGAAAGTGAGTCACGCGTTTTAAAGTCATTCATTCTTTTTGTTTCACTGTTCCAGATGTGGACCTCCTAATAATCTTCCACTGCTGCGAGAAAAGTCAGGAGGTCGCCAAACAAGTTCTAGATACACACTTCACACTCCGGACGATGTTCACACAGTTCTTCAAGGACAGGGTGTTCGACAATAGAGCGGAGTTTGCTCTTAACACTATGTGAGTGTATATTAGTCCACATTTTTTTTTTATACAAAGGACACGTCAATTTGATTTCACACCTCGCCTGATGTTAAGCTAAAGGTAAAGTCTCGGAAAGAGGGTCACCATCGTAAACATGTACCATATTAACAGTGGTGGCACTCAGCTTGACGGCCTCATCAGATGCCTTTTTACGCCCCGCTTAAAGGACCCGGGAATACAGGAAGAAGGAAACACGTGAGCTGGTAGGGAGGGTCTTAATGGTGCGGCATAGGAATGAGTCGCTGAAACGCTTGGCTCTAGCAGGTATATTCTGCACCGTATACGGATGGCATCTTAGCCCTGCACATGTTGTCCTGTGAAGGAAAGGAGAGGGTGGGACAAATTGGAAGAGCTCATCAGAACATTCACCATGGTAGAGACGGTAGAATACCTGAATGATTTTTTTATAGCATTTATTATGCTTTTTAAGTTAGCATAACAAAGTTGGAAAAGCAGTCCCCCTGTAAGGGAAAGGTCGTGAGTTCGAGTCTCACTTGAGCACTTCATTTTTTCCAATATTTTTCAAACGGTAGAATACCGCCAAAGACGCCCCATCTCTACGCATCTGCTAAGGCTCGAGGTTGTTCGTCACCTCAGGATTCCCAATAATGCGGACCGCACGTCGCTGCAACCTATCGAGAGCTTCTGTTCAGGACTCCTGAGTTTACGCGAGGCTGTTTTGATGATGTTTGCAGCGAACATCCATACCGAGGATATTGAGGAGATACATCCTTAAGAAGGGTACACGTACAACATTTTCAAAAATAATATCTAAGCAACACTGTTTTTAATTCAATTAATATTTTATTATGCAATATATTAATTAATTGAATTAAAGACTTATACCTAGTCTTACTTCGCTAAAAAAGTGGGTTTAGTCATAAAAGCTGCTAACAATGCACTTAATGATAACTCATTAAAAGTCGTTAATGCAGCTAGGTTCTATTTCTTTTATTGTTTTTTAAAACTTACTAGCTTTTGCCCGCGGCTCCGCCCGCGTGGATGTCGGTTCCTGGCAATTATTTGATTTTTTCTCGCCGTACAAACCTTCCCTGGACTTTCACGAATAATTCAAGACCAAAATTAGCCAAATCGGTAAATGCGTTGTTGAGTTATAAACATTACAACGAAAAGTGGCATTGATTTTTATATATATGTTAACGGAAATGTATGAAATCAAGGAATTGTATACAAATCCTAGGAAATGTGTGTTAATACATAGAATGCCTGCAGTTCCACCGGCAATGACGGTGGTTATAAAAAATGCAACCCCTTAGGCTAATGCTGGAGCCTCGCTTTCGCTTCAGTCTTCTAACCTATAATATATCCAGGTCGGGGCGCAGTGTCCACACCTGTTAGAAGATTAATGCGGGAGCGGAGCGGAGCGAAGCGGAGCGGAGCGGAGCGAAGCTCCCGCATTAATCTTCGTGGTTATTTTTTTTTAGTCATTCAAAAATATAAATTTTCCACAAAATCATCCGCAAATATAGACAATAACCCATTTATTTCACACATTGCCGGTAGAACTGCAGGCATTCTATGAATTAACACACATTTCCTAGGATTTGTATACAATTCCTTGATTTCATACATTTCCGGTAACATATATAAAGATTAGTAATAGTGTAAGTTAGTCCAGACGTAATAAAATATTCATTGCTGTTGATGAAATGATGCAATTCAATTTGGAATAACACTTTCTAACCCTGGATTATATTTCCATAGGTCAAAGCGAACAATAAATACGTAGAGCGGAAATTGTGTTATATTTTTTCACTCATGTTGTAAGTAATAACATGGTGCTTGTTCATGTAGAATTTGATTTTATTGAGTGTCTATTGTATCTATTAGGTTGGGGAAAAAGTCTTTTCGCTTTATAGTATGTATGAACTTGTAATAAAATCTCTTTGGCTATACTATTTGCATCTGGCTGGTTTTGGTATCATTAAAAGTTAAAACTTTAAAGAATATAATTCCAAATTCAAATTAGGAAAATGTGTGATTTTCATTTGTTTTTCGTACTGTCAAGATGAGTAAATCTAATAAAGAAATTCGATACATTTTAAAATTTTATTACAAAAAAGGTAAGAATGCAACCAGACCTGAGAGAGAGTGCAGTGTCTGAGTGTGAGAGTAGCACAAATTTGGTTTAAGCGTTTTCATTCCGGAAATTTTGATGTCAAAGATGCACGCTCTTGTCGCCCTATTACGGATAAAATGGAATCCATTTTTTTAAAAGTGGAGCAAGATCGGCATATCAGTAGTTACAACGTAGCCGAAGAACTGGGAATTGACCAAAAAACAGTTTTGGCGCATTTGAAAAAAACTGGATACACAAAAAAGCTCGATATTTGGGTACCTCACGACCTCACTGAAAGAAACCTAATGAACTGTGTACTCATTTGTGATTCTTTATTACGACGTAATGAAACCGAACCATTTTTGAAGAAGCTGATAACTGGTGATGAAACGTGGATCACGTACGACAAGAACGTGCGAAAAAGGCCGGTCACGCTTCACAGACTGTGGCGAAACCCGGGTTAACTCGCAACAAGGTGATGCTGTGTGTGTGGTGGGATTGGAAGAGCATTATTCATTATGAGCTGTTACCACCAAGCAGGACCATCAATTCTGAACTCTACTGCGAACAACTGATGAGATTAAAGCAAGAAGTTGAGAGAAAGCGGCCGGAATTAATCAACAGAAGGGGTGTGGTTTTTCATCATGATAACGCTAGACCTCACACATCTTTAGCTACTCAGCAAAAAATAAGAGAGTTTGGCTGGGAGGTGTTAATGCATCCGCCGTATAGTCCTGATCTTGCACCTTCAGATTTCCACCTGTTTTGGTCTCTTCAGAATTCTTTAGGCAATTTCAGGTTAACATTACGAGAGGACTGCCAAAACCTTTTGATCAGAAGTCCGAAAATTTCTATAGCAGTGGGATCATGTCCCTACCTACTGGCAGGGAGTTCCAGGTCTTAATGATCCGGCATAGGAATGAGTCACTGAAACGCTTCGTTCTAGAAGGTATATTCTGCACCGTATACGAACGGCATCCTAGGCCTGCACGTGTTGTCCTGTGAAGGAAAGGAGAGGATAAAAATAGGCCCACCTACACAAGCGTGCTATTATTCGAAAAACATCGGAAAAAATTAAATGCTCAAGTGAGACTTCACCTCACGATATTTCCCTAACAAGGGAATGCTCTTCCAACTGAGCTATTGAGCCACACCTGAACCACTTCAAATTTTTCTTCTCTTTATATCCGTCTTTAAGGGCGATGGCGGAGCCAACTATTGGAAACAATGAATGTTTCCACCGAGGATGCCGTACTTGACCTCACGACAAGGATCACCAAAAGTCTTGACGATGGAGCCAAGTGTTTGTGCATATTTCTGGACCTTTCCAAGGCTTTCGACACAGTCTCTATCCCTATTCTCCTAAGGAAGATAGAAAGGATCGGTGTTCGAGGCTTGCCACATCAGATCTTTGAAGACTACCTGACAAATCGAAAACAGTCGGTAAGGATAGGCTGCCACATTAGTGAGGAGACTGTGGTCAATTATGGCGTCCCACAGGGCAGCATACTGGGCCCAACATTGTTTCAGTTGTACATAAACGACCTCTGCACACTCTCTCTACCTCATACTAACATCTACACCTATGCTGACGACACGGCCATCCTGGTTACGGGATCGAATTGGCAGATAGTAAAGGAGAGAGCGGAACGCTCCCTATCTGTGGTGATGCAGTGGCTAAACGAGAATCTGCTCACTCTTAATCTTTCAAAAACAAATTTTGTGCCCTTCTCGTTGTCAAAGGTTGGAAATCCCCCACAAAACTACTCAATAGTGGCACACACCTGCGCCACCCCAAACACGTGTGCCTGTACTGAGATCGTTAGAGCGGATTCCATAAAGTATTTAGGAGTGATAATAGATAGTGGGCTAAAATGGGACAAACATACCGCACTAATGGCAACACGTATCAGACGCCTCATACATCCGTTTAAATCACTGAGGGATATTACCACTCCAGAGAAGTTGAAAATGGTGTACCAGGCATTGGGACAGTCCATAATCCAATACTGCATTGCTGCGTGGGGATGTGCGGGCAAGTCTCATCTGGTCAAACTCGAACGTGCTCAAAGAGCGGTACTAAAGGTTTTACTAAAAAAACCTTACCGATATCCTACTGTTTGTCTCTATTCAGACATAAAAGTTCTGACAGTTCGACAGATCTTTGTCCACAGAATAGTTTTAAGAAAACACCAAACTCGGCCTACGCCTAACCCAAACAAGCGTAGCATGAGAAATGTTATCAAAATCTCCCGCTGCAGAACGACCTTTGCTAGAAGTCAATTCCAGAGTATAAGTACCAAAATGTATAACTTAGCAAATAAGAAATTAAATATCTCAAGTCTCGATTCTCGCGAAGCAAAAATGCAACTAACAAATTGGTTACAACAACTAGACTATAAATCTACAGAAGATTTACTCGGATACGCGGATTAGAATTTTCACTTTCCTAAGAAACCACACACACACACATACACACACACACACACACACACACACACACACACACACACACACACACACACACACACACACACACACACACACTCATACACACAAACACACTCTATAAATTAGAAATAAATCTTATTTTTTAATATTAATTTTAATTTTTATGGATTACGAATGTGACGGTACAGAATTATGACATTGTGAAATTACGAAATTATGAATTATGAATTTATGAATTTATGAATTTACGAATTTATAAAATTATGAAATTATGAAATTATGAAATTATGAAATTATGAAATTATGAAATTATGAAATTATGAAATTATGAAATTATGAAATTATGAAATTATGAAATTATGAAATTATGAAATTATGAAATTATGAAATTATGAAATTATGAAATTATGAAATTATGAAATTATGAAATTATGAAATTATGAAATTATGAAATTATGAAATTATGAAATTATGAAATTATGAAATTATGAAATTATGAAATTATGAAATTATGAAATTATGAAATTATGAAATTATGAAATTATGAAATTATGAAATTATGAAATTATGACATTATGACATTATGACATTGTGACATTATGACATTGTGACGTTGTGGTATTGTGACTTTGTGACATTGTGACATTATGACATGACATTATGGCATTGTGACATTGTGACATTGTGACATTATGACGTTATGACATTATTAATTTACGAAATTATGAAATTATGACATTATGAAACTACGATACTATGACCTAAGAAATTATGAAATAAATATTTTAAACATTTTATAATATGAATTGAATTGAATTATATATAATTTAGGTTAAATTCTGTTAATTGAATTAAATTAAATTAAATTAAATTAAATTAAATTAAATTAAATTAAATTAAATTAAATTAGGATATATATTTATTATTGGAAAGAAATATAAAATTGTAAAATTATCAAACAGTAACACTCATGTTAGTCTGCGACTTATCTTCAAGTCTGACTGCTGCATTCCATAACACAGGTATTAGCCTAGTATGGAATGTAGAATCAGTATGTATTGCGATCCTTTCTAATTGATTATTGACATAAACCCTATGTAACCATTTTTAAACATTGAATTTTTGATTGATTGATAACGAACTACTGACAAAACATAGCTAAGTGAATATTATTAACATGTACATATTTGAAAGAAATTTTATAGCATTTATCATCCTAACTTTACAATTCGATAACATCAGGAAAAATGAACTGCTCAGGTGGGACCTGAATCAATTCAAATTTCCTTTCTGTATATATCCGTCTTTGAGGCGACGGTGGAGTCATCTACCAAGTCGTGGGTTCAAGCTATACCTGACCAATTAATTTTTCCTAATTCCTATATATGTCACACCTTTACAGTTTGTGTGCTCCTCTGCCGACATCAACGTTGCAAGGGGACCGAATAGTATACCTCAGGCTGCTAGACCCCGACCCCAAGAACTTCAACATTGGGGAGGTAGCCAGAGCATTCATGATGACCTTCGACCTATGGCAGTACGAGGAGGGGACCTTTCCCGGGTTTGTACCGACTTTACTCAGCTTTTTTACAAACATTGTGATGTGATTAGGTCAAGATACGAGTATAGACCGGTGATTATGCTGAGTAAGTGAGCATGTCATATTCTCACTCACTCAGTATAGTCACCGGTGTATATCTTAATCCACTCACAACACAAAATGTATAGCTTGATTCAAATTTCTTGGACCTAAAATGTGCTTTATGCGCAGTACACCTTACTTGGATGTATTTTTAATATAATACGGGGTGCTAGTGCAGTGGTTAAGCTCAAATTTATCAAGCATAGAATATTATTACAAAATAATCCCCGCGCGCGAGGGGCCTTTTATATCTTGCGATTTAGGTCCTAGATATTAAATTAATCGCTGCGCAGCGTTTCGGTGTCTTTTGTGGATAACATGGGTTGTGAATAAGTTCAAATGCACGAATAGATTAAGTATAACAAATGAACAAACACGCACCAGGGCCTCTCGCGATTGTATGTCAAAATATTAATATGTACCGGTAACTGTATCATGGAACAATATCATCGACGAAGTTCCTGCCCAAGTCTCAAAAACATCTATGTTACCGTAAAAGTTATTGGTTGTGTCTGGGGCTTCAACCCACTGTTATTTTCTTTTTTCGTTCCTTTTATATAGTCTAGGTTAGGTCTGGGTTAGGTTTGGGGGTCTGGGGCTGCAATGTTACAATGTTCTTAGGAGTTCCTTTGAAGATACTATTGAATATTTTCAGTCTCAGTAGTTCGTCCAAAGGAACTCAAGGGTAAAACTAAAGTTCCTTTACGTTTAAATATGTGTGTCTCGTATCTTCACAATTGGTGTTGTCAATCAGTACTTCCCATTGGAGGTAAAATTTACATACTGTTTTTTTGGTAGAATATCGTTGAAATAAAATACTGACAATTAATCGCACATGAACATTTTTTTAACTACTCCTGGGCGGAATAATTCGTAATCACCTAAATACATTGTTTAAAATTTAGAATTACCAAAACGGCTCTGTCATTCTTGACGGATTTTATTATAGGTAATTATATATTGGTCGTAACAGAGAAAGAATAAAAGTATTTAATGCAAATAATAATAAATATTCCACAACATTCTACACAACACTTAGGTAATAAAAATGAGTGTTCTGTGGGGTGGGATAATATCTCACCGACGCTTCTAAAAGAAAATAGTGACATTCTAGTGCCTCATTTAACTCACGTTTTTAATATGTGTCTCACAAGTGGCGTCTTCCCTTTAGACCTAAAAAGGTCTCAAATACGTCCAATTCACAAGGGTGGTGACAGGGACAGTGTCGAAAATTTTAGGCCTATATCAATTCTACCAACTCTCTCAAAGATTCTTGAAAAAATTATGAATAACAGGTTATTTAATTACTTAGAAAGCAAAAACATTCTATCTAGAAATCAATTTGGTTTTCGCAAAGGAAAATCCACAAACGATGCGGTTAGTAACCTCACCGACTTTATAACATCCAATCTAGACAAAGGTAAAAAATGTTTATCTATTTTTATAGATTTATCTAAAGCATTTGACACTGTCTCTGTTCCCGCCCTTGTGCACAAGCTGGAGGAGGTCGGCGTAAGGGGAATTCAACTAAAGCTTTTTAAAGACTACCTATCAAATAGGACTCAGTATGTAAGGGTGGGTTCACACATAAGTACGGATCTTCCAGTGTATTATGGTGTTCCACAGGGAAGTATTCTTGGGCCGACTCTCTTTCTTGTTTATGTGAATAATCTTTTGTCTATAAAAATACCTGAAGGTAAAATTATTTCGTATGCGGATGACACAGCTCTTATATTTTCTGCAAAAACTTGGAAAGAGACATACTATAACGCCCAAAACGGTATTAACACCGTTAAATCCTGGCTTCAACAAAACCTTCTCACATTAAATGCTGATAAGACGAAATACATCCAATTTTCAATACGGGGCTCTGTCCAATCTAATCAGGCATTAATAGTCCATGACTGTACATCACCATCTTCAGCTGATACTTCTTGCACGCCAACATGCAAAATACTACACCGTACACAAATGATTAAGTACTTGGGAGTTACTATTGATGAAAATTTAAATTTCAAGGCTCACATAGAAGCGCTGAGTAAGAGGGTTCGCAAACTTACTTTTATCTTTAAAACTCTGAGACACGTACTATTACCAGAAACTCTTAAACAGGTCTACTATGCCCTTTGTGAATCAGTGATTACGTACTGCATAGTATCCTGGGGTGGAGCACTGAAAACAACCCTTTTCCATCTTGAGGTTGCCCAGCGAAGTATTCTTAAGGTCTGTACTTTCAAACCCTATCGCTATCCAACCGAGCTTTTATACGAATACTGTGAAGTGTTAACCGTGCGCCAGCTATTTTTATTAAAGTTAACGCTAAAACAGCACTCCTTACTCAGTTATACCCAAGAACAAACGTCTCAGCGAAGGTCTTATGCGGTGTGTGAGCGTACTATTAGACCTAAAACGTGTTTTGTCCGCAGATTCTTTCCATTTCTAGGACCGTACACCTACAACAAATTTAATAAAATTGCTAACATATACCCATTAACTTATATAGAGGTTAAAAAAACAGTGTCCAACTATCTGAGCAAATTATCATACGACGAAACTGAGCTCACTATAAAAATAATTGAATAGTTAAATATAATATTATTCCCATTTTATACATATTGATTGCTTGAAATTAGTATTGCCAAAGTAATAATTTTATAATAACAGTATCATTTTAAACACACACACACACACACACACACACACACACACACACACACACACTCTCACACACACACACCACACACACACACCACACACACACATACACACACATTTTACTTTTATTGTTTTTATTGTTTTAATTAGGTCTAATATTGAAGTTTTCTTAATGCAGTTGTAACTTGTAATTGAATTGTTTATTATGTACATCCAGCGTGGGATGGAGGCGCTGTTTGCTGAGATACAGGTCGAAAGCCTAGTTCAGCAGCAGATGCTAAAACCGAACACAAATTTAATCAAAGCATACTGTAAAATTCTAAATAACAAACTGTGTTAGCATGTATAATATTTTAGGACTAAATAAATTAAATATTGAAAAAAAAATATTAGCTTGTGTTATGAAATCTAGAATGCGGATAAACATAGATACTTAGATACTCTTTTTTTGGAAATACATACATATTATACATAGAAACACCCAGACCAATGCAGATAGCCTTACTCATACATAGAAATATTTGCACTGAGCGGGGATCGAACCCGCGCCTCTTGCGTGGCAGTCGCGTGCACTACCACCACGCCACAGAGGCTGTATATTATAGTATGTTAGAATGACCACTCTATCTCATTCAAAAATATGCAGACGTCACTGTTGTGAAGGAAAACTCGAAATGAAGGGAGAGGCCTATGTCAGCAGTGGACTGCAATAGGCTAAGTGATTGAATTATATATTTGGTTTCAGGTTCGTCCTTCTCATAGACATGGATCAATCAGTTTTAAGTCACATCACTAGATTAGATCTGATGGCGGTAAAAAAAATGATATATTTCTTACAGGTTAGTTTAGTAGAGAGTATACTTTAGTTTCAATATAATGCTCAATGCTGATGCCTGATTCATAGTCACAAGAAGTAATCACACCAGTGTGACAATCAGGATTTTTTCCTGTTTGTCACGTCACCAATAAATGATAATAAATATTCCAGAACATTCTATCTAGACCCATGATAAGCTTAACAAGCTTGTGTTATGGAATTCAGAATGCAGATAAACATAATTAATATACCTTTATTTGTAAATACATACATATTATACATAGAAACACCCAGACCAATTGCAAATAATAGCTATATTCATGCATACAAATATTTGCACTGAGCAGGGTTCGAACCCGCGCCTCCTGCGTGGCAGTCGCGTTTACTACCGCCACGCCACAGAGGCTGTTAATAATACAACACCCTTTGTCGTCACACAACACCTTTTATCGTCCACCAGGAAAAACGATTTACTCAGGTGGGGCTCGAACCCACAAAATTTCCTTACAGGGGGAAAGCTCTTCAAATTTAGTAGATAGGCAGCACGAGTGTAACCCCCCTGGTGTTGCGTACGTCCATAGGCCGCGGTAACCACTTTCCATCAGGTAAGCCGTGTGCTTGTCTGCCACCTAAGTGGTATAAAAAAAACTGGGTAAAGTAAAGTCAAGTATCTCTTTATTGTGTACACCAAAGATAAAAATCATGTTTTGTTTGTAGGTTCATTGCAGGTATAGACAATAGGCGGCCTTATCGCACAGTGGCATACCTGAATCAATACAAATTTCTCTTCTATTAACCAACACTCTTATGAACAGTTGGAACTAATGAATGTGTGTGTGTGTAAGGGAAAGATCGTGGGTTCAAGCTCCATCTGAGTAATTAATTTTTCCTGATGTAATCAAGGAAAGGTAAATCAAATATGTTAGTAGTTGTTATGGTTATTTAAAAATAAAATATGTGCAAACTTTTAGGAAGCCATGTTCACGAAGCTGACGGGTATCCACTTCATGAGCGCACCTTCTTTCATGGACAGACTGGTCATGTTACTGAAACCATTTCTGTCCAAGAAGCTAATGGATATGCTGCACATCCATCAGACTGGAAGTCCCGAACTCTTCAAAATGATTCCTCAGGATGCCCTTCCGAAAGAAGAGGGTGGCAAATATAAAGATCACATGACTTTGCGAGGTATGATCAAAATTATTTTCATACTGCAGCGTGTTGCAAATAAAATAAAAAAATACTTTTAGGAAAAACACACGGCCTTGTAAAACCAGCCATAAGGCTACTTTCATACTGTAGCGTGTCGCCGGTCGCGCGTGCTGCATTGGCACCATGGCGGGTTTCAAATCTTGTATCAACCTACCAACCAAAATTGAAGCTGACTAAAAAATATTAAATAGGTACAAAAGTACAATTAAGTATCCAGTGTGCAACTAAGTCTTCCCCGAGGAGGGCCAGACCGTAAAGGATTGCCTTGAGTCAGCCAGCGTGCGAGGGATATGTCGAATACAACCACACCTCCGGCATAGCACCACGACCCTCAGTCAGCGTGCGGTTTTAGTCGGTTCGAGTCCGACATAACCTTCCCTTCCGGCTCCGGCGAGGGAGGTTATGAGGGATTTCCGCACGAAAAAAAAGTAACTAAGTCTTCTCACTGGTTTCAAATACCACACATGTCATTTAAGAACATCACTTACAATTACGTCGATGTATTCTCTTCAAAGGGAATATCGCCCAGCTCTTTGACAAAAAAAATCACTGATCTTCCAAATCAAATTATCTTTTATTTACCTACTTAGATTATATACTCGTATATACAAACTCTATAGACGTAGTAATTGCCACTGCAACGCATCTGCCAAATTAAAGCTACTCTTTGGTACAAGTTTTGTACCATAACATACACACATTCACACCACACATTCGCTTTCGAGCCAACTTTTGCGATGCATTTTGTAAGCATAAGTTTACCGATTAAAATTCATAAAAAGTAATTTAACAGATGAACTTCTGCGGCGACTGCGAGCAAATCCAAACTTCTTCCGTGATGAGAACCGACGTCGTGTGAACGAGGCTCTTCGACCGGCAGGCAAGCCTTCCGCAGTAGCAGAAGAGTTCGGCATGCAGGGTAGCTTCAAGAAATTGGACATTGACTAGGAGCAGCACGCGTAACATCAACTCTTAAAACGGGTCAATAATTGAATAGCTGTCATACCACCAACTACATATATAACTTTGTACCTCTATATATTTATATGAAATACAAAGTTATTTATGCAGTTAGCGGCATGAAAGCCGTTAAATTATTGACCTATTTTAAGATGTCATGGTACGGGCTCAGGTGTTTGTACGAGTACTAGAGTAGAATTCAAATACCTTGATCACACGCACCGAGCTTAGTGGCCAGACAGTGCACTCAACCAAGTGCTCGGTACGTGTGAACATAATACACTACCACACAGCACATAGCACCGAGTAATTGATAGAAAAGAAAGAAAAATGCGTTAATTTTCAGTCACTGCAGCACATAAAATAGTTGAGTAAACATATTGCACAGTCTTAGACTATATAAATAATAGTCTAAGTGCACAGTATACAATAGAATTTTAAAAAAATCACACGTACATTGCACTCGGCCGAGTGCACTGTCTCGCCACTACACTTGGTGCATGTAATCAAGCCATAAACGTCAATTCCTATTGTAAGAGCTGAGACTGGTAGCGGCATTTTTAGGCGAAATATTACATCTCATTTTGAATCGTATCTACGAAGGATAGAATTCATAGTTATTTGAAGCCAAGACTGGGCAACCAGGCGTTTCTAGTAACAAATTTCGACCGCTGTCAGCTGCTTTCTCAATTTGAATTTACTTTAGAATATAGTGCTTTGTTTGTATACCTCGTGTTTAGATAAAAAAGTGACCTATATGGAATTGGATGATTTTTTAAGTAGGTATGTATCATAGAGCATCTGCGGTAGCCCACTTGGCTACCGCAGATGCTCTATGATGCTCTATGGGTAATGGACTGCTGAGACGAGGTCTCGGGTTCGATCCCAGGTTTTCCATGGCACACATCAATAACTTTTCGATGCTTTTCGAAGTTATGTGTGTATTTATCGCAGGTTTATAAGTGCCCGGTTAATGGCAATAGGCTCGCCACCTATTACATTGGGACCTAAACATAAACTGGCGAAATGTGGGTGCTAGCACCTCTGCCTACCCCTTCAGGGAACACAAGCGTGAGTTTATGTTATGTATGTTATGTCATGTTATGTATCATATATCCAAGAATGGAATGCAACTAAACAGGTATTGTTTTGTGTTTTTTGATAACTTTTATAAACATCTATAAGTCACTGGTTAACAGCGTGGATTTTGAATTTCATGCAGAATAATGCAACTGAGTATTCACGCCTGAAATATGTCAAGGAGCAATCCGCAAGGAGGCCATTACTTTAATTACTACTTAGAAACGTCATTATGACATTATTAATCAAATTGAAAACTTTTAATTTAAATTCACTTTCACTATTCACACCTGACCAGCTACTAAATATTGTATTTAAAAAAAGTTTTATCCTAAGTGGGAAATAGTGACTCCCGCTCTAAACAATGTTATTATTTTTATTGTCTATTAACTTTTGCTGTCAGTGCGTATTTTTGTTAAAATAACTTTTGCGTATAACTTCGGTCTTACTGTACCGATCCTTGGCCCAACTATCTTCCAAACGAAAAAATCGCATGAAAATCTGATTTAGTAGTTTTTGAAGAACAAACAGACAAGAATTGCAAAACAAAAATTCGAGATCAGTTTCATTAATATAAGTATTACAAATACTTGGGTTATGTTATATTGTAACATAACCCAAGTATTTGTTTTATTATCTCCAATGTACAGACACGATACTACAACTACATAATCGTATATAGATGTATGTTTGTTGTGTATGTATTTTATATAGTGTACAAATAAATATTTTATTCCTTTGAGGTTCTTTGTTTTTAATATTTACGAGAACCCTAGCTTGCCTTACAGGAACTGATGGTCAGTATCCTAAGCAAGAAAAAGTATCGTAAACGTATGGAGAGAACGGAGCATTGCGATTGGCTGCCTGCCTAGTGTGTGTGTGAAGCCTGCCAATCGTAATGCTCCGTTATGGTATATCGATACGACTACGATAGTTTTTCATGCTAGGGGTACTGGTTTGTAACTCAAAATTCAAACAACTAAGGCCGCAAAATAGTTCTTCACATCTGCCTGCGTTGCTGGAGTGAGTTAGTAAAATTGGAGAAGCTGACAGAAATAAAAACAGCCTGTATAAAATGTTTATCGAATAGGTACTAATGGCCGTAGAAATTGAAAAGATAACATATGATCTTACTTTCATCATTATCATCATCTTCATTAAAACGCATCCTCAGGGTCCGTCTACCGGCTCTTCCTGTTTCAATTTACACAAGCACAATCTTTGGCGTCCAAGGTAATGAGACCATTTGCTCGTGTGAAACCCTCCATGACGCCAAGCCAGGACTTCTTGGGCGTACCACTTCTACCTAGACCCGACGGGTCACCATTGCCAGGTATTTGCTACCCACGTAGCCTGGTGGTTGATGCAAGACGTGGCCGCACCAACGAAGGCGGCTCTCTCGCGTTTTATCTGCGATGTCATGGACATGAAGGCTACCATGGATGCAAGTTCTTCTCGCGATATTTACGCGTACAGTCGACAAAGAAGATACAGTAGCATTTTCGTTATCACTACATCTTGTTATGACTACATAGCGGTACACCTAGTTCGCTAAAGGACTAAATAATGATAGGACTAACGCTTTTGAACTTGTTAGCTATATGACTATATATGCATACGTCCTGTTATCAGATTTCTTTATTATCTTTAAGACGTACACTCGTGTATTTATAATGTTCCCCAAGAAGTATTTTAATAGGTACCCATGTACTTATGAATCCTTATCTTAGATGGGTTGTCTGCTATAGTTGAGAGTTCTACGCTATCATCAGAAATGAATGAGTACGCAAGTTTTTTTTTTAGGTACGTCTTTGGAACTCTCTTCCTCACTCCATACGCGATAGTCCATCTTCGAACATTTTTAACATTTAAGTAAATATTAGATAGGTACTTATTCTACTCCTTCTATATTAAGTTGATATTATATTAGAGGTTAGGAAAAAAACGTTTACTTACTTGTTGTTTACTTGACGACTGTACTTTAGGAAACAAATGAAAAAGTAGTCGTTGTGTTATCTGGTCTTAATGAGATTTAGTCCAAACAAGATCTAGTCCCAACAAGATGCAGTCATATCGAGATTTAGTCCTATAGCAAACTAGTCATATTTACTATCTAGTCTTATAGAGAAGTAGTCTTAAAGCTTCTAACCCCAACTAGCTATTGCTCGCGGCTTCGCCCGCGTGGATGTCGGTTATCGCGACAAAACATTTCTCAAAAGATGTTGGTGTACCAAGTTTCAAGACTTTGAAAAAGACGAAAATTCCATATAGAAGTTTATCACCTATTTTAACCTCTTAGTAGTGAAGTTTTGAAAAACGGGTGTTCATTTATTTCTTAAGACACAGGTTTATGAAATTTAGTGCATCTAGCTCTGAAAATGACGGACTTTCATACAAACTTCCATCCCTTTATTTTACCCCTTTAGTAGCAGAATTTCAAAATATCCTTTCTTAACCCGAAGCCCGAAATTTCAGCCCGTTTCGTCCAGTGGTTTTGGCTGTGCGTTGATAGATCACTATGTCAGTCAGGTAGTCACCTTTGGGTTACATATTAGATAACAATTTTAACTTCAACAACGTGCACTCACAACACCCACAAGACTAGCCTCTCCCAATCCCACGCTTGTGAAGAGCTGTGTCACAGGCAGATTGAGGATAATCCTAAACATCGCAATCTACCTCAGACTATTATACATAATTTAAATCACCTGGAAGTGGAAGTCGTCAAACAAAGTTCGCTGAAGAATTGAAGCCGATTTAAGTGGGATTTCTCAGACGCGGTGAACCCCTAGGGCACACCGTAATAGCGGCGGTAAGACCCATCATGGAGGAGTGGCTAGAGAGGCCACACGGCAGCCTCTCGTACCGGCTGACGCAGGTGATTACCGGACATGGGTGTTTCGGGAGTTACCTGTGTCGGATCTGGAAGGAGCCAACGTCCAAGTGCCATCACTGTGATGCGAGCGAGGACACAGAGCTGCACACGCTGACCGAGTGCCCGGCGTGGGACACGCCGAGGCGGGTCCTAGTGGCGGCTCTGGGGGTGGGAGTCCTCACACTCGCCACGTTGCTCGCAGCGATGGTAAGATGCGCGAACGCTTGGGGTGCGGCTGCCTCCTTCTGCGAGCAAGTAATGCTCGAGAAAGAGGCGGCCGGTCGGGTCCGGACTAGACTCCGGGCCCGGGAAGCCCGCGCAGAGCGAAGGCGAACCGGACGTCGGAGGTCGCAGAATGACCTCCGTCCTCCATGAGCGCTGGCCTGGGGGTGAACGGTGGAGCCGCCTGTCACCCTAGCAGATGCAGGCCGCGGCGGCGGCGCAAAATGCGCCTCCCCGTAACCGGGGCTAGATGGGGACACTATGGTCCCCACAACCCGAAGGGGGCCATCTCGAAAGAGATGGTCCTGGGTCTGCCGGGGTGCGAGAAATATGCTTTTGGCAATCTCACCTCCGGCAACCAAGGACCCAAGACGGTGTGCGTTTTGGTTGGTTCGAGTCCGACATAACCGCCTCCACCGGCTCCGTGGGGGCGGTATCCGTGGGGATTTTTCGCACGATAAAAAAAAAGAAAAAAAGACGCGGTGAACCCGAGGTGTGAATGTGGAAGGTATACACTAAGTTAGGTTATACACTTGGCAAATAAAATTTGACGAATGGTGTACCACCGAGACACAGAACATATATTGTGAATGACAATATTGACATTATTCCTTGCATATTTCGTTTTATTTTTCAAAACATATAATTATGATTTCCATACACAGTCATAGTTTTGTTGACATCATAATAATTACACTCACACGCGGTGATTCTGTTGGAACTATGTAAAATTTCCAATCTTTACACATAACCACTGTTATTAAACCGTCGAGCGGATGAACAAATTATCACTCCTCAGTTGACAATTTTCTCGTTTTTTTTTCACATTTTAATCTTACTTGATGACATTTTTATGACTGCGGCCCTTCACACAATAATGGGTTGCTCTACTGGTTATTTTTTTTGTAAATTACAGAATTTAATGTAGATGAGAATAATATATTCGTACTAAGTACATTTAACATTTTTCACATTTCTGTTTACTTATTAATTGTTAATATTTTATTAATATTCTACAATGTTTTGAATATTGCATCAGTACGCCAATGGTTTATATTAAGTATTATATTATACCAGCATACCAAACTCAAGCCACCTGAACATACCGGGGTAGGACGACGGAGGGATCGGATTTGCACCATTCCACTCTTCCAACAAGCTTATGTAAATAAATTTCATATATTTTTAGGAGCTTATTCGTACAAAAATTAACCATCAGTAACTTGAATTATAGAGACTGCAAGGCTATGGTGACTGATTACCTAAAGAAACTAGATTACGAGGACACGGAAAAGTTGTTGGAGATTGTAAAGTAAAATGTTGACTGTAAGATTATTGTATCTAGTATAAACTTAATTATATTAAGTATATTAATTAATTCATTAGTACTATGATATTTAAAATGAGAACTGAGAAGATCTGAAACAACGGTTTGACATAAACCTAGATCGGGCTGGTCCCAGTTTTATGAAATTGATCTATATCCAACCTCGTTATATAATCTGTTTAAAATGTTAGTAGTAAAACGAATAAATGTAAATAGACGTTAAGTTAGAATGTAAATTTACTTGTAATGATGTAGATCAGGCAGCTAATAATTTTGTTGTAAACGAATTGCAAGACACTTCACACACTAAAGAGTGTTATCATTTCCCATTATCTTATTAAGTGTATGAGTAACAAAATACCCATACACCTTACCTTTATATAATTTTGTTTATAACTTTATTTCTCACAGGATTGTGAGAATAATCACATGGTATTGGACATCTTAATTTAAAACATTCAAGAGATTTATTAGTATTCTTGTATTTTTTATGATGAAGATACGCGTGTTTCGCGTACTGCTCGTTCTTCTAGTTTGTGTAATTAGTGCTATGGTCAGTATACCAGATACTTACAATGGATTTATAAATTTTGTTAGACCAAAAGAGAGGATCGCAAAGTGTGGGAACCACTTTTGACTTGAAAAAGATAAATATTTTTGCTGCAACTGAATCTATAAAAAGTTTCTTGGAAGCTAACAATCGTTACCTCAGAACATGTATCTTTTTGGGCCTAAAATGTGTTCAAAATGTGCTCTATAAGCGTGGTACAGGTTTCTTGGATGTTTCTCGAGGAGAGGGTGGATGAGCTCTATTCACCAATAGATCCGAGCGCACAAGAGCCTCGTGATTTTGTTCCAGTATTGGAACGTGTCCCGTGGTATAGGGAATTGCACTCTCACTTCAATGGTGCAATGTGCTGTAATTTTGCGTGTTCTAACATTAACAAACTATGAAAATAAACCAGTTTGATGCAGAGAATAGATTTTAGGTAGAAGAGACGACGACTGCCAACGCTTACTTTGAGTAATTTTAATGAAGAATATTTAGCTAAGCTGCCTGATACATATAATGGAATTATTCACAAAGCAATTCGGCTACCGAGACACGCCCGATATGATTCAAATTTCCCACCTTATACGTCTTTGAGGCGACGTAGCGTCATCTACCGATTTTCTTACGAACTATCGGAATCAATGAATGATGTTACAATCATTTTTAAACATTGATTTTTTGAACTGCGGGGTTCGAGTCCCGCCCGAGAAGATTCTTTTTCCCTATGTATTCGATTTGTATAGTTAGCATACTTAATGCTATAAAAATTCCTTCAAATATTCACGAAGCGACAGAGAAGTCTGATATAAGTGTAGTTCAATATCCATAGGTTCAACTTTGCTTACAGACTGAAAGAGTCTTCCGTTTGGATATCAGAACGAGTCCATTTCCCCCTCTAAAAGACGAATGTCGATTCCGTGAAGATCTTCTTACTGTAAGTCTCGCTTTTTTTAGTAGTTTAAGTAAATCTGTCGTAGACTTGAAAGTCTAAATATAAATTTAATATAAGTCTTTGTTATTCCATTGCAAATTCTTTCAAATATAATTCGGTTAGAGTAAATAAAATAGACGCAAATTTGATCCCTACAGTAATCAGCCCGTTTGATAAGTGGCAATTCGTTGGCCGCTGTATTGTAGAATAAAAATGATTATTATTGTATGGGATCAACACGCATTTTGACGTTTGTGACACACTAGCTTTTGCCCGCGTGAATGTCGGTCTTTGCTTAATGTCTAATCTACTTCCATACCAAATTTCATCACAATCGGTTCAGTGATATAGGCATGAGCGTGACATACAGACTGACAGACAGACAGAGTTACTTTCGCATTTTTATAATTAGTATGTATGTCCCATACATTGATCCATCCATTCTATTCTACAAACGCATTGTCACTTGTTTAGAGCAACAGACATTGCCAACTTGTGAAATAGATTATATATAGTACTAGATTTGCCCGCGGCTCCGCCCGCGTGGATGTCGGTTATCGCGACCAAACATAGCCTATGTCCTTTCTCATGGTCTAATCTACACCTATACCAAATTTCATCAAAATCGGTTCAGTAGTTGAGGCGTGAAAGCGTAACATACAGACCGACAGACAGACAGACAGACAGACAGACAGACAGACAGAGTTACTTTCGCATTTATAATATTAGTATGGAAGTATGGATAAACTTTCATATCGTTTTTTTTTTTCAGATTCCTTATGCACTCGGATGCAAATTACGATTACTTCTCAAACATATGTTTTTCCGTGTGATATTATAAGACTAATAAATAATTTCTTCTTATTTTATTTTAATCTTCACGATTGTCTTGCGAAGGAAGATGACACAATAAAATAAACATAACTAGGCAGATTAGTCTATCTTTAAATATGTACTAGAAATTGCAATGTCAAGCTGAGTGCCACCACTGTTAACATGGTACATGCTAACGATGGTGACCCTCTTTCCGAGACTTTGCCTTTAGCTTAACATCAGGCGTGATGAGTTCAAATTGACGTGTCTGTTATAAAAAAAAAGAGAAATTGGTTAGTATTAGATAGGAGACTGAGAAAGAATACAAGTATCACTCTGACACTTAATCTTATTCGAACGATGTCGTAAGAGGCGACGGAAAAATACGCAGACGAAATCACTGCGAGAGAAGGAACACTCGAAATAATACCGTCTGATCAGTATGGAAACAGTAGGTTAAAACCTCCCAAAATTGGAAGAGGCCTATGTCTTATGACAACATAACAATAGGAGCAAGGTTTTATAAAAATAGTTACAGCCTGTTCGAGAGAGCTGAGCAATAAAACCCACAACTACGCTTCACCATTAAGCATCCTCGTTTCCCTTTTCCCAGTTTTCAAATTCAAATTATTTATTGTGAAACACATGTTACAAATTGATCAACCATCATCAGTTGTTGGCCTCTGTGGCGTGGCGGTAGTGAACGCGAATGCTACGCAGGAGGTGCGGGTTCGATCCCCGCTCAGTGCAAATATTTGTATGCCTAAATATACTTATTTGCATTGGTTGCTATGTGCATTGGGTGTTTCTACGTATTATGTATGTATTAAAAAAAGAAGTATCTTCACCCCAAGTATGTTCACCCGCATTCTAAAAATAAAAAAATATATAAAACGTATGACTCGAAATCAGTTTCACACTTGGCCATTTTCTTGATTGGCTTCATTATAATAAAAATTGTTATTAGTACTGCACCGGATGGACAATTATCACTCAGGTTCTATGGTGCGTGGATATATAAGGTAAAGGTTGAACGGAACAATCAGTACAACAACTAACCTGTCAACATGAAGATATTTGGAGCGTTGTTCGCTGTTGTGGCCCTTGCCTTCGCTGTTGCGGTGAGTATCAGGTGTACTGAGATGAACTGCTTTGCATCTTTACATGCAAAGGTGGATGCTTATCTCTTTGGCTGAGTACCATAGAAGTTATAATATAATTCCTGATTTTAACACTGGGGTGACATACTGTTGTAACTACCAGTTCGGCATCAAAAAGAAAATATTAGTGGCCTAGGGGACTTTTTTATTCGCACTAAACCCCTTTTATTGGGCCAGTCTAGCCTAGCTCCGTCGCTCGTAGCGACCTCACTGTGCCGAGGATTTGGGATCGTCTGGTGGCCACTGCCTCGCATGCCAGTATTTCTGGAAGATCCGTGACACCGATGGTATATAACATTAGTGGCATATAATTGAAATTTCGGTCAAGACACTATCGATGTGAACCCATTCCTGACATATGTGATTTAGCTTAGGTTTAGGGCTTAATAGGAATACTTACTAATTAGTTTTGGTTACTTCCTAGTTATAATAAACAAGTACTGCACAGCTAGAGTGTATTCTCATGAAGTTTGCCAGTCAATCTAACTGTCACTTATCAAAAGTAAAAAATTATGTAACCTTTCCAGAGTGGGATGAATGTAGCAGCACCTAAGTCTGCTGGGTGTCACGGCGGCGGCGGACCACCCGGCCCGCCCCCACCACCACCAACCAGTAAGTATTTACACAGTGTACCAATTTCTCTTTGATAGATAACAAGACCACGTCTTGGCGGTACGCCACGTAGTGGTAGAACTATTGACTGTTACGCCACGTAGCGTTAGAGCGTTCGACTGCTACGCCACGTAGCGGTAGAGCGTTTGACTGCTACGCCAGATAGCGATAGAGCGTTCTACAACTACGACACGAAGCGGTAGAGCGTGCGACTGCTACGATACCTAGCGGCAGAGCGTCCGATTACTTCGCCACGTAGCTGTAGAGCGTTTGACTGCTACACCACGTAGCGGCAGAGCGTCCGACTGCTACACCACGGAGCGGTAGAGCGTTCGACTTCCAATTCACAGCGTTCGAGCACTCATCTATTATTTAAAAATAAGTCGGGTCGCACGAACCGATTTGGCTAATTTTGGTCTTGAATTATTTCTTGAAGTCCAGGAAAGGTATGTACGTTGAGAAAAATTTGAATAATTGCCGGGAACCGACATCCACGCGAGCGGAGCCGCGGGCAAAAGCTAGTTGTATATAATTATGAACACTCGCATTGGTGTGGGTCATCTAAGAGTGATTTATCAGTTGCGTCCAAAGTTTTTGCTGTCCGAGGTTGTTTCTGATTAGCATGTTAGTTTTCCTGTGAGTGACTTCCTTTTGACCACCGAACTCCGTCAGTTATTCTAACTACTATTTTAAAATTCTTATTACCGTGTAATAGTTACACAGTTCTTATCTTTTTCAGATCAAATTAATAATGTGTTGATATTTCTTTTACAGACTCCACTGGCTAAAAGATTACCCGATCGACGAACCATCTCTCTGACCCTGGCAAGCATGATCTTATGGAATAAAACGTTATGAACTATTCACTATATAGTTATTTATTTCATGTCACCTTTTTGTTTCTACTTCATCTCTAGCTAAGTCTGGCCAACGAATTGCCACTTATCTAGGGGGTGTACACAAAAGAAATGGAATTGTTATTTTATTTATAGCCAGCACCGATCCACGGCCCACTTCATGAGTTACAATTTGTGAACAGCTCATAAGCAGTTGGTAAACTGATCGAAAGCTATATCCATATGGAAAGAAAGAAAGACACACAACATACTGAATACTGAATCCATACTAATATTATAAATGCGAAAATAACTGTCTGTCTGTCTGTCTGTTATGCTTTCACGCCTAAACCATTGAACCGATTTTGATGAAATTTGGTATAGGGGTAGATTAGATCATGGGAAAGGACATAGGCTATGTTTGGTCGCGATAACCGACATCTACGCGGGAGGAGCCACGGGCAAAAGCTAGTTGTCAATAAACCTTAGAACAAGTTCAAACGGTACAACACTTCTTGATCAATTTTTATGTGTAAATACTTTGAAGTGGAGAAGGCAGCCGCTCTCACCCATGATGCACCTTTAGGCTGCCTGTCCACCGAAACGGAGCGAGGCTGCGGAACGGAGAAACGGAGAAATACTAACCAATAAGATTGCACAAAATCGAAGAGCATGCAATCTCATTGGTTAATATTTGTCCGTTTTTCCGCTCCGCAGCCTCGCTCCGCTTCGGTGGACAGGCAGCCTAAGGATGCTACTCAGCCCTGCACCCCAGGTCTAGTATAGATATTTCTCAATACATGTCGTACTTACACGGTAAGTACGATTCCCCTCTAGAACTAGAAGAAAAATAAAAAGACAGAGGTAGAAAACAATTAGCTGTAGCCCGCGGAATGCATGGAATTTAGATTCCACTCCCACCGCCCATTCTAGGGATAAAAAGTAGCCTGTTTGTCAATCCTGACTACAAATCTACCTCTGTACCATATATATCCACATCTTACGATCCATGGAACTGTGAGAAAAATAAATAAATAAATAAATATTTTACAAAATAATACACAACGCTATCTAGATCCATGGTAATAACTAGCTTGTGTTATGGAATCTAGAATGCGGATAAAGATAAGATAAGATAAGAAAAATACTTATAAACACACTTATTAATTACACTTATACAAAAATAAATTTTAGTACATGTACGGACAACATAAAGAGAAATGTACAAATGGCGGCCTTATCGCTACAAGCGATCTCTTACAGGCAACCTTAGGCGATAAACATACTTAGATACTTTTTTTTGTAAATACATACATATGGGAACACCCAGACCAATGCAAATAGCGATATTCATGCATAAAAATATTTGCACTAAGCGGGGATCGAACCCGCGCCTCCTGCGTAGCAGTTGCTACCGCCACGCCAGAGACAAGCTATTCCACTGCGTACGGCCGATCGAAATAGGTGCGCGATGAATCGAACTACTTTGCCATTTTAGCCAGATCCTTTTAGCCAGTTGAGAGTGATTAAATAACTAATATACAAACATCTTCACAAACTTTCACAGTTAATAATATTAGTAGAAGGAACCGGTTGGGTCGATGCCAAGTGCGCCTCCCCGTAACCGGGGCTAGATGGGGACCCTGTGGTCCTCACAACCCGAAGGGGGGCATCTCGAAAGAGATGGTTCTGGGTCTGCCGGGGTGCGAGAGATACGCTTTTGGCAATCTCACCTCTGGCAACCAAGGACCCAAGACGGCGTGCGTTTTAGTCGGTTCGAGTCCGACATAACCACCTCCACCGGCTCCGTGGGGTGGTATCCGTGGGGATTTACCGTACGATAAAAAAAAGGGTCGATGCCTCTCAGTGTAAAGGCCTGCTCAGACATAAGCGGTATTCGCTGTCACCTGCGGTATACAAAACCGAGCATCCGGGTATCCGGGTATTCGGGTATCCGGTAATATTACTGTTCACACAAAAGTGAATTTCGCTATCCTTCTGGTTAGAATACCGTGCGAGACGAGGTACGCGCTCTGGAAGTTTTCGCCAGCTAGTCATTTCTGTATCGGGATGCATGCCGCTGCTCCCGCGCCGCGTCGACTGGCAGAATCTGTTGCGCCCATCAAGCGAAATTCACCTACGTGGTACTATGGTATCAACGATTCCGCTCTAGCCGCGGCACTTCATACTAAATTCCTGAGCGAAAACCACGCGGTATGTACCCATACCCACAGCGGCAGCGAATACCGCTTATCTTTGAACAGGCCATAAGCATGGCTAACGCTTCAGCAGTTTAAATGGTGCCCGGACAACGTGTGTTAACCTTTCACTGACCAATTACTGATACGGTGATGTCATCCGCATATTACCTACATTACACCGAATACCTAATAACTAATGTTACTATGGTATGCAGATTTCAAGCATGAACGCCTACGGAAACTATGTATTTTAGGATTCCGCAACGCTAGGTGGCTTAGCCTAGAACCATACCTTGGTATACACTGGGCAATGGAGACTACGGCAAATTCCAGTCAAGGTAAGAGCGGCTTTTATAGTGTTGCTCAGAGGCTGTCCAAATATTCCTCTGAGTAGCAGGGGCCACAGTGGAGGGCAAGCAAATTGCGGCCTGAATTTCCGAGCGTGGCCCAGGGGTCCCTTGGGTCTATATATTAGAGGATGGAGAATATTATATCATGTTAGAGAAACAATGCAACCACATGCCTCAACAAACATAAATTTATAATATCTGTATCAAATACATAGGGAAAAAGAATCTTCTCGGGCGGGACTCGAACCCGCAGTCTTTCCCTTACACCCCTGTAAGGGAAAGACTGCGGAAAGAATGCCTGACCAATTCGGCTACCGAGACACGCCCGATATGATTCAAATTTCCCATCTTATACGTCTTTAAGGCGACGTTCCGATAGTTCGTAAGAAAATCGGTAGATGACGCCACGTCGCCTTAAAGACGTATAAGATGGGAAATTTGAATCATATCGGGCGTGTCTCGGTAGCCGAATTGGTCAGGTATTCCCCCTGTAAGGGAAAGACTGCGGGTTCGAGTCCCGCCCGAGAAGATTCTTTTTCCCTATGTATTCTATTTTGTATAGTTAGCATACTTAATGCTGTAAAAATTCCTTCAAATATGACATTCTTTAAAAAATCACTCGTTACAAAAAACTAAGTTACACAACTCACCTGAGTGTGGACGCCCAGGTTGCTTCTCGTATTCTGGGGGGGAACTGCGCGAAGGAATGCTCGAGGCAAGAGCAAAAACTCAAGGGCACCTCCTGCCACGCCAACCGTGGACTTTTGTAATTACACACTAACCTATATGCTGTCCAC
The DNA here is from genome assembly GCA_914829495.1 of Eilema sororculum. Classification (NCBI taxonomy): domain Eukaryota; kingdom Metazoa; phylum Arthropoda; class Insecta; order Lepidoptera; family Erebidae; genus Eilema; species Eilema sororculum. Next base: position 25,610,627 of record OU618536.1, read on the forward strand.
CACCACCTTGAGAAGATATCGTCTCCGGCGGACACTTCCTACCTCATCTATCCTGGGTACGGACTACAACACTCCTTTCTGTCTAATGCTGGAGTGTGTGTGTGTGTGTGTACGTTAGAGACGATATCAGTTCTCGTCACCTCAGCAATCTTGAAGGTAGGGACCTCTCCATTCTATGGCTCCGTGTAGACAGCCACGACCATCCCCGCGTCTACGCGTCCCTCTGTAGATCCCACAGCGGTGATACTGAAACAGACCGACTCATGGCGCATATCCAAATGGCCTCAGACCTCGTGCAGCAGTCATACTTGGCGATTTTAACGCCCGCCACGCCGACTGGCCTAAGAAAGGCGACAGGACAGACCCGTCCAATTACAGGCCTATCGCTATCACCTCCCTCCTCTCGAGCGGTTATGGAGCGTGTTATTAATACACAGCTCCTGGGTTAACTTGAGGGTAACGATCTACTGAGCGACCGACAGTACGGCTTCCGCCAGCGTCGCTCAACCGGTGACCTTCTTGTGTATCTCACAAACCGTTGGGTGCAAGCCATTGAGAGCCAAGGTGAGGCACTAGCGGTCAGCCTAGATATAGCAAAGGCCTTCGATCGGGTATGGCACAAAGGTCTTCTTGCGAAGCTACCATCTTATGGACTGCCTGAGGGGCTGTATAATTGGATTTCCAGCTTTTTGTCCAACAGAAACATCCAAGCCGTCGTGGACGGCAGCCGCTCGGACCGCATGGACATAAACGCTGGTTCCGTGTTGTCTCCGACCCTGTTTCTGCTGCATATTAATGACATGCTGTCGGATGACTCCATTCATTGCTATGCGGACGACAGTACTGGAGACGCATGTTACACGGGCCGTGCAAACATCCTCCAGTTCGAGGTGGAGGGAAGTGGCGAACAACTTGTGTCCGAAATCGAGACTACTCTCTCGGGAGTATCCGATTGAGGTCGACTATACCTGGTCTAGTTCAACCCCACCAAGACACAAGTACATCGCTAAGAAAACCCCATTTATTGTAGCGCCGTAATTCCTGGGCACACGGCTTACCACTGCCCCGAGTATCGGGATCCTAAGCGTCGACATTTGAAGTGACGTCCAGTACCGTAGTCATTTAGAGGGCCAGGTCAAGCTGGCATCAAAGAAACTTGGAGTTCTTAACAGGGCGAAGCAGATTTTCACTGCGGGGCAGCGACTCCTTCTTCATAAGGCGCAGGTAGTACTGCTGTCATCTTTTTCCGGAGCGCCCGCACGCCAGCTTAACCCTTTTGACTCGGTACAAAAACGTGCGTTGAGGCTCGTCGACAGTCCCATACTCGCAGGCGATGTGGAACCCCTCAGCCTCACTTTGCCTCACTGTGTGTTTTCTACCGCCTATATAATGGTCTGTGCTCATATGAATTATTTGACATGATGTCCACAGCTACATTCTATCATCGCACCGCTCGCCATAGGCAGGGAATTCATCCCCACACACTGCATCCGAAAACGGTGCGGACCGTGTGGTATGAAAGGAACTTCATCCCACGCACGCTCAAGCTGCGGAATGAACTCCCTGCCGTGGTTTACCTAAGCGACTATAATATGGGGTACATTAAGAGGGGCATTAGAAGGTTTCTTCAGGGTAGGCAGCACGAGTGTAACGCCCCTGGTGTTGCATACGTCCATAGGCCGCGATAAGCACTCTCCACCAGGTGGGGAGTGTGCTTGTCTGCCACCTAAGTGGTATAAAAAAAAAAGATTTCGGCCTTGGTTTGGTCAATCTTCCAAAACGGCTTGTCGCAGGAATTACGAAGCTTACCAAGCCTGAGCCAATGCGGTGACCGCTCGGGACCAAAATACCAGCGTACTAAGAACGCATTATAACTTTGCCTCCAGGTCCTTCAAAAGAGATAGCATGGGCGAAGTCGGAGCAGATCGGTAGAATTGGCGAGAGGCTCGAGTGTCTACCTTCGGGAACTCATGCGTTCTGGTCTCTTCCCAAAGTTATCGAAGGGAATTTCTGCAAGCCTGCATTTCCGCCTCTGTACATGGAAAATGATTCGTTGGCCCACAAAGCAAAGGAGAAAGGCGATCTTCTGGGCACACTCTTCGCGTCTAACTCGACCTTGGATGACGAGGGACAGGAACCGCCAACTACACCGCGGTGCGATAGCTATATGCCAGGTATCCGTTTTCACCAGCGCTCAGGGCGTTTAGCACTTACGTCCCTCGTCCTCCTCGAACGGGCATGATGAAATCCCTCCCATAGTATTGAAGATGTGCGCTCCCAGAGATGGCATCGGTCTTAACGCGTGTTTTCCGGTTGTCTTACTCTTCTGGCGTAGTCCCGACATTATGGAAGACAGCGGTGGTCCACCCGACCCCTAAAAAAGACGACCGCTCAAGTCCATCAAACTACGAACCAATAGACATTATGGGAGGTTTCTCGAAGATAATAGAGTCCCAAGCATGGTCTCACACTGCATTTTTTGGACAATCCCTGTATTTTTATTGAAAACACTATACTATCTCATGACGATCTCTCTATTTTCTTTTTTTATTTCTTTCGTACCTACTGGGATAACACGCTAAGGTGTCCCCCCTCCGTGTTGGTCTATGATTCCAAATAACAACTATTAGTATTGATGAAGACAAAGTCAAAATCATTTATTCCTATAAACAAACAAATATAATTATGCGATACCCTACCGTCCACTTCGCAGATGACTAAGTAAAGCCGAAGAAGAAACTCCGGTAACACCTTTCAATCAAAGTGTTAACGCGGGCGACTGTACAATTAGAATTTGTAAGTCGACGTGGCGGTACTTAAATCGGCTTTTTCAACGACTCGACTAGGTGGGAATAAAGGCGGGAGTTTTCAAAGTAGACGTAGCGGGAACTCGACATAGTGGGACTCGACCTCACGGGAATAAATCGTTTATAGGAGTGTTGGTAGATGGCTCCAACATCACCTTAAAGACGGAATATACATGGAAATTTGAATTACTTAAGGCATGGCTCAGTGCCTCAGATGGTTAGAGCATTGCCCCTGTAAGGGAAAGGTCGTGGGTTTAAATCCCGCCTGAGCGATTCACTTTTTTTGATCTACGACATTTTACACATCATTATCTAGAACCAAAGTAAGCATAGCTTAACTAGCTTGTTAGTAAATAATTACATATTGTACATAGGAACACCCAGACTAAAGCAAATATAGGTACATTTCATGCGTATAAATATTTGCACTGAGCAGGAATCGAATGCGTGTCCCCTGTGTAGAAGTCAAACGCTCTACCACTATACCATAGACGCGTTATAATGCGTGGTTGAATTTACAACATAAATTTCATGCTCTTCTAAAGTTAAGTAGCAAAAAAAAATGTGTAGTAAAAACCCCAGTTTGTCTAAGTCCAAATCACACTTGGCATTTATTTTTTATTTCAGAAGGCTTCATTATAATAAATAGATATTACATAGGTATTTAGAGCACCGGATGGGAAGTAGTTAAATATTTTGAATCCAATTTTCAACCATATAAAAGGTAAAGTTCGGCGAGGCAGTGATATCAGTGTTTAAATTCACAAAATGAAGATTTTCGGAGTCCTATTCGCTATTGTGGCAGTGGCGTTCGCGGCTGTAGTGAGTTCTATTATGATAATAAGTCTAAAGGCACGAAAATTCTCTGTGGACAGGGTCGGCAGCACGAATATGACTCCCCTGGTGTTTTAGACGTCCATAGGCCACGGCAACAACTGGCCTTGTGCTTACCTGCTCCCTTAGTAGTATAAAAAGCAACTTACATAGCGATCGTTTTTATAGCATTTATTATGCTAACTTTTAAAATTCGAAAACATCGCCCATAAGACGGATATAAAGAGAAGGGAATTTTGAAGTGATTCAGGTGTGGCTAATAGCTCAGTTGGAAGAGCATTCCCAATATAAGGGAAAGGTTCAAGTCCCACTGAGCATTTCATTTTTCCCGATGTATTCGAATTACATGGCGTCATTTAGTGCTTGTAAGTTGCTATCTGAATTTAACGCCATCTATCCAAATATCCTTTTTATTTTCGAGCGGCAATCCCCTCGGATATGCCGAAGCCGGAAAGGGAGGTTATGTCGGACTCGAACCGACTAAAACCGCACGCCGACTGTGGGTCGTGGTGCTAGGCTGGAGGTGAGGTTGTATTCGACACATCCCTCGCACTCCGGCTGACCCAGACTATCCAAATATCCTGGAATCACCAATTTAAAATACAAATTACATATTTACCAACAGACAGATAATAAAAAGCATGTAACCTAATATTCACAGTACTGCCGTTAACATCTGAAATATTTTGTAGCTTTGGAAAATAAATTTAAAATTGACATGTGTTCTGTAATTTTCAGAGCGGAATGAATGTGGCACCTAAAACTGCGGGGTGCGGGGGGCGCAGTACTACCGCAGCCCCACCACCAACCAGTAAGTATATACACGTACCTTGAACAGAGTGACATCTATTGCATGTACACAATGGCCTACTGACATGTGTATCGCCGTGTGGCGCTGGAGTACTAGGGAAGGTGATCCCAACTAAACTGGGATAATAGCTAGGAGAAAGACGGAGAATGGAACAGACATCTTGGACAACGATTCTGCTAATTTCAAATTCTGTCATACCACAGCGATTGCAATAAATGCCATTTAATTTTAGACCTTAAAAGTATAACCTGATAGTTTAAAGTTGAATGGCACTTTTGTAGTGTCTATTTGACAGTGATTCTCATTTATTCTCTCATTTATTCATAAGCATCGGTAGCTTAGTGGTTACCTTACGATCGAGAGGTCCCGGGTTCGATCCTGGCCATTACACTACCGGCGTGAACCCACTCCTAGCACAAGCAGTTTAGCTTAGTTGGAGGGGTTAGAAGGAATATTAGTAACTTCGGTACTAATATAGCATACCTTTTAGCCTATACCAACGCAATCTGGGAGTCAGTACACCTGCTAAACAATGAACGAGGGTCTGAAGGTGGCTTTCTTCGCAGTGTTGGAAGGTTAGACGGCAGTCGCTTCCGAAACAGTTTACTTACCAATGAAAAATAATAAGCGGTTCTCAGGCTCCAAAACCAAATCTATGGATGCAATTGGGCTATTACTATATGGATGATGATGAGAAGATCTATTCTTCCAATTTCCCTCGCTGTACAGTGGGCAGAGGAAATACGGTAGCGTTTTTCTAGTGAAGTTCTATGTAAAGGTGTAACCATATCTCATATGTCGACTATACTCACACCAAGATCTTTGGGACCACCAACTTCATTTGCAACGCGGTACACCTAGACGGACAAGGCTCTAGCAGGTTTCTTAGGTTGTGGAGTCAGTGGCAGCCACTCTAAAGTCAGCCATACATTGAGAACCTGGTTTTTATAATTTTTTCTTTCAGTTTTTAATAATTATCTAACAGGTATTTGTATATGTACCTAAAAAGTAAAGGCATTTGTTTTTCTTTTTCAGACGGCACTGGCTAGACAGGCAGATTTCAAAAGCGGACCACACTAACTTGACTTGGATGATTTTGGCTGATAATAATTTTATTATTCACAATTTGTGTATAAAACATTTGCACTATTCATATTTTGTTTATTTTTACCCTTTCCCGAACTCGATGGTGGTTCTTTTTTTAAGAATATTAGAACCGAAGTTACTAATATTTAGGAGTGGGTTCACGTCAGTAGTGTAATGAACCGAAACAGAACCCGAGACTTCTCGATCCTAAGGCTGACTGCGGTCATTATAAAACTCTTTGAGGCTCCCCAAAACTTAAAATAATACTTAGTTTATCCCGGGACCCGGTTATCTATTTATTTAACATAAACGGAATTTACAGAACTAGCAAGTGAAGCCGCAAAAAGGAATACTAAAGTAGTGCTATCTTGTTCGCCCTCTCTGTGAGCACGCACGAGTGCGAGCGAGATGGCACAACTTTAGGAATTCCTTTTGCGGCTTCACTAGCGAGTTCTGTACGTTCCGTCTATGTTATTCTTTGTAGTCTGAGATATTTAACCAAAATCTAATTATTATATTAATATTTTGAAATTAGTAGTGTGTTTGTTAGTTTGAAATTTCAATGAACCCACATATTATTACCAAAAATATGAACTATATACACTCACACTACATTGGAGTTATCAGTCATTGATTCAGCTGCTTGGCAAGACATTAGTCTAATTATAGTAGTATTTGCTTATGGGGTTCTTAAAAAGGGTATTAGGTTCTTACAGGATCAGCAGCACGAGTACATCGCCTCTGGTGTTGCACGCGTCCATGGTAACCACTTCCCATCAGGTGCACCTGATTCCTGCCACCACGCTGCGCAAGCACGTTGTACTGATTTACGTATCTAGTTACAGATAAAATGAGGGATTGTACCTGAACATATTTTAATGTTTTGAAAGGAAATCTATTATATATAATATAGCTGGCTATAACTAGTTATAGCAACTTCCTGGCGAGGGCCGGTTATACGACTTGAAAATGGTTGCTGAGAGTTGATACATGGACTGGCGGAAGGCAGAGGATCAAGAGCAGTGGTGCACATCCATAGGCCTACATTCACCAGTGACTTGCAGTAGATTAATTGACTGATGATTGAAAACTATTGCATGCGTATAATTTAGGTTATCCATCCTGTTTTATTTAAATATACAAGCAGCGATGCCTCTCGTCCTTCCTTTGAGAAAAAAATTGCAGACTTTTTCTTTGCCGCACCATAAAGTCTTGGTATTCATTGCCATCACATGTGTTCCAATGATTTTTTTATGGCATTTATTATGCTAAATTTAGTGGGTTCAAATCTCACTTCAGTGCTTGTTTTTCCCGATGTATTTCGAATTTAAAAGTTAGCATAATAAATGCTATAAAAATTTCATTAAAGTATTAAGTATGATTGAGTACAGTGCCCCCTCAAAAATAGGTAACGTATTCCAAGTTATCGATCATCTGCGGTGGGCCTGCCGGGGTACAAGAGATGTTTCCAGTTATCACCTCAGCAACTGAAGATCCAAAGACGACGTGCATTTTAGTCGGTTGGAGCCCGACATAATCACCCCCGCCGATATCGAGAGGGGATCCATCCGCGGGGATTTGGCGCACAAAACAAAAAATAAATAAAAAAAATGATCATTTGTCTAAAAAACTTCTCATACAATAATGAACAACCATGACATAAACTTGTCCAGGACGAATGCATAAACACTTGCCATTGAAATATTATTTTAATTAATATAGTATAGGTACAGTTAGCTATTGACTGAAATGAACAAAAATGAAACACTGAGAACAGACAGCCAGTTACTGTTTTCTTACAGAGCCGTGAACATGATTGCTCCGTAGTAGTTGTCTGATACAGAGCACCCCTCAACCTGGAGAATAATGCAATCACATACCAACACTCCATTCCCAACAATCATCGCAAACAAAAATGTTGAGATATTACCCTACTATAATGATTTACCGTTACTTGGTAAGTAAGTACTCGCAATCAAGGGCCAAAATAACACTTAAATAATGGCCACATACCAAAGAAGCTACCCAGCACTAATTTGCACACAGCAAATTGACAAGAAATATGCCTCTTGACGAGAGATATCAAGAAGAATTCGCTACGTAAACACGTGGCCAGGTAAAAACACAAAAAATAATAATAATGATAAATTATGAACATGATGATGATAAATAATGTGTTAAGATAATTTTGCATCTCCATCATTTTTTTTCTAAAACTGTTGATGGGGCTGTTTGGACTGATTTATTGGGACACCTTAGTGTTTAAGATCGACTTGTATGCTATTGTATAAGATACAGTAACAAGAATTCAAATCTGGGCTCGACAATTTTTTAAGCCAGTATTTTAAGTCGGCAAAATTGTTTTCATGTATATGTCCTTCCTTAATTAAAAGTAACCTTGTATAAACATATAAATATTTTGTCCACACATTTGAAATAACGATTACGAAATATATACACATTTTCACACAATTTAGAATCATTAAACTAAATATATAATGTTCTCGCATGAGCTAGTTCCCATATTCGACTATTAAATCGCGCATTGGGCGAACCTAATGTGGTATATAGTTAATTATCCTATATTTTATAAAATCCATGTTGTCAGACCGACCGCTCAGTTCAATTCGACTGTTGAAAATGAAGATGTTGAAATCACTTCTTTTTATAGTTGTTGTAGCAGTATTTGCCTCTACTACCGTTGTAAGTGCATAAAACATCCTCTACAACACCTTTGGGCCCAAGCTTTGCACCTTGGGGCATTACATTTTCGGAAGCGACTGTCTCTCAGAAAGAACCCTTACATCAGAGCTTAGAATAACACATAGACTCCATTTTATTCCGAAAATATATTTTGATGGCTTGCGGGAACGAGATCAGAACTCCACGCAAGCGTATCCGCGGGCAACAGATAATTTAATTTCTCTAATTTATTTTCCCAGAGTGCTATGAGCGTTGTCCCCAAGACCGCTGGGGTTGGTGACTTCAGCCCCCAAGTAATGCCTTATACAACGGTGGCAAACCCGTCAGGTGGAACTCCAACGGGTGAACCCCCAATAGTAAGTGTAGCCACTATTACTTTTATAATATCATTTAGGCAGACAAGAAGACGGCCCCTCCGAAAATATTACTTGTCTTTTTGTGCAACACTCGTGTCCTGGCCCAGAAGAACATTCTAATTAGATAATATAAAACTTTGTCTCGAAAATCTCTGTAGCGCAGTGATAGAATGTTCAATGCTTAGTCAGAGGTAGCGTATTCAAAATCCTTTTAGTGAAAATATGTTGTTTGCGTGTACCTAAATATGTTTGTATTTCATTTTATTTACAAAATATAAACAGAAAATAACGTACTCGCATTATAGAACCTATTTCATATATTCTTAGCTATTATTTCGTTCAAGTTTAGATGACGATGTATAAAATTTTATTATATTTCATTAATTTAATTACCGTTTGTAATGTGCCATCTGTTCACTGTAATGATTTATTGTTGTTTCTTTTCAGACTCCACGGGCTAGTTAAGTTTCAAGGTCAAACTCTGAAAAATATGAACAAAATGATGCTGAATTAAATTGTTTTTGTGTGTAAATGGCCTTTTTTATTTTGCTTTAGTTTCACAAATTAAGGGTGATTAAGCGGTAATTCTTCGTTCTATTGATATCTATTTTTAACAGATTCCATGATATATTTTGTGTTATATCTTTTTACTCTGGTCCCGATGTTTCGGTTCGGTGGATGACGTAGACTTAAGGACGGATAAAAATAGAAGGGAAATTTGAATCACATCTGGTGTGTAGCCGAGTTGGTCAAGGCATTCCCCGTGTAAGGGAAAAATCGCGGGTTCGAGTCCCGCCCGAGCCACGAGGCCGCATTTTTCCCCATGTATTCGAAGAGTAGAGATGTATCAAGAATAGGCCTATTGGTATCTATTGGGCACATTTTTACACTGTTAGAGTTAGCAGCATGGAGCCCAAAAGATTTGCAGACTAAACTTCAGGTAAAATGACATCTTTAATGATGGCTCTAGAATTTTGAATATTCAGGACGAGTTCAGGTCGAAAAATCAAAGAATCGATTACTTTTATTATGTTTAGGCAGATAACCAACACATCGTATTCTATCATCGCACCGCTCGCCATAGACAGGGAATTCATCCCCACACATTGCATCCGAATACGGTGCGCACCGTGAGGTATGAAAGGAACTTCATCCCACGTACGCTCAATCTGTGGAATTAACTCCCTGCCACGGTTTTCCCAAGCGACTACAATATGGGGTTCTTCAAGAGGGGCATTAGAAGGTTTCTTCAGGGTAGGCAGCGCGAGTGTAACGCCCCTGGTGTTGCATACGTCCATAGGCCGCGGTAACCACTTTCCATCAGGTGGGCCGTGTGCTTGTCTGCCACCTAAGTGGTATAAAAAAAAACATATTAATGTCAAACTCATGCAATTTTATATGTAGTTTTATTAATAATTGTATATTAATTCTATGTAATAAATTGTTTAAAAATAAATTGTGATAATGTGACATAAATAACATTGAAGGTAATGTAATATCCATAAAAATATATTTTTATTTATTTTTTTATTTATTTATTTATTTAACCAACTTATACTTACAGCTAGCTAGTCATATAAGTTATAGGTCACATACATTATTCATTTTCAGACTTATCAATTTCATTATAATAATATTAATATTCCATTAAAATATAGATAGCATAAAAAAAAAATCATTACATTTTAGCATAGGTTACAATTCAGATGTTAGAGTAAAATAATCACCACAAGGCGAGTCCAAAACAATAATATGGATGTCAATAAAAATAAAATTATTATAAATTAGCATTAAGGTCATCAATATACATATCAAATAACAATATGGATGTCAGAAGTTAATCCAAAATAACATGCATGTCAATACTTAAATCTAAATAACAATTGGGATGTCAAGAAAATCTATCGAAAATAACAAAAAAAATAAAAATAAAAAAACTTATCATCTGTTTCCTGTGGAATTCACTAAACTATAGTACTGGAAGTGGTAATATTCTCCAGATAAAAACTAGCTGTGACCAGGAATCTCGGTTCCGTGTATGAAAATATATCTATGGTTTCATCGCTCAGTAGAATGTTGTTGATGTGGGTCAGAGTAAGGAATATCGGACTAGTCGCGAGAGATACAGTAGTATTAGGCACTATAAATAGTGGGCGGCGTCGAGGGCGCAAAGTAAGTCTGACCGGTGGTGGAACATTTATTGAAATATACCGCAAGAGTGACGGGTTATATACAGAACCACGGATTAGACGGAACAAGTATGTGATCTGCACGAGATTTCTTCTAACCTCCAGGCTCCTATAGGAGACCATTCCCAGCACAAATGGTGTAGGATACATGAAGGGATAGTAGCCGTACATTCTCAGGTACAGGTAGCGTATGAATGATTTCTGTACTCTTTCCACCAGCATTGTATAAAGTTTCTCATGCGGATTCCAAATTGCAGAATTTGTTTCCAATATGCTACGAACATATGAGTTATAGAGTATGGTTATGACTTGAGGGTTGCTAAAAATTTTCGCTTGTCTCATAACATATCCCAAGTTTTTACGAGATCTGTTACAGGTTTGGATTATATTTTGATTAAAGGTGAGATGTGGATCAAAGTCTGTTCCCAGATCTCGGATTGCAGAGACACGGTTTAGAGGCACTGAATTTAATGTGTATGTGTTGTGTATCAACCGTGTTGCTCTGGAATAAGACATGACCGCACATTTGTTGACATTGAGATTTAGGGCATTTTTAGTGCTCCAGTTATAAATATTGTTAATGTCCTCCTGGAGTCTATAGGTGTCACTTGGTACCTGAATTGGGATGGCGATCTTAACATCGTCGGCATACATTAAGACAGTAGAGTGCTTTATATATGTTGGGAGGTCGTTTATAAATATTAAGAACAGCAGAGGTCCCAGGCTGCTACCTTGTCCTATACCTGAAGTGACACGATAGGGATCGGAACGCGCGCCTTTGTACACGACATATTGCATACGGTTCGTTAAATAGTTGCCGAAGTATTGTAACAGAGATCTAGAAAACCCAGCCATCCCCATTTTACAGAGAAGCACATCATTGTCCACCCTATCGAAGGCCTTTTGAAAATCGAAATAGGCTATATCGACTTGTTGTTGTTGTTGACTATTACATAGCTAGCTTTTGCCCGTGGCCCCGCCCACGTGGATGTCGGTTATAGCGACATAATATGGCTTCTGTGTTAATTCAGGGTGTCAGCTAACTCCATACCAAATTTTAATAACAAAATATTTTTAAAATGATCACACACATCCATATAACTATGATTATATCAATCGAGAGCTCCCTGGTTCGAATCCTCACTATTACACTACCAACGTTGTGCACTAGAAAATTTTCATAGCTGGAAAGGTTAACAGGAATATATGTTTTTTTTTCTATGTATGTATGTTATCTATGTATGTTTCCTATGACTTCACCTCACCTGATGGTAAGCTGAAGACAAAGTCTTGGGAAAGATAGGCACTTTTACAGACACGCACAATGTTATAATGCTGGCACTTTACTTTAATAGATACTTTTTCACGCCTCGCTTATAGGACCCGGGACTGTAGGAAGAGTCACGTGAGTTGGTAAGGAATTTCGAAGAAAGAATCACCACTTGAAGATTCTAATTCCGGTTTATAGCACGATCATAGAAAAGTGTGTGTTAAGGTGACTTAGATAACAATAACATAATATGAAACTAATGACAATAAAATAAATGTATGTATTTCTATCAATTAGCTATCATTAAGGTCGACCCTAGACGAATATACTCCGACTAAATTTGCTGTTGCTATTATAAAGATATCGGGATATTTACCATGTACAGTCAGCGTCATGAATATCTTAACGACGAAGTCTCAAAATGATCTTATAACAAATTAAACAGTTTTATTGATGTATATGGTGATATTATCCGAACTAAAGGCGTGTACTACATATCACAACAATCCGTCAACTGGAAGGGGGTGAAACACGAAATTATGATTATTTTGAGCACAACATTGTTCGTCGGCGCTGTTGCAATCACCATAATCACGGAGGAACTGGAGTAACACTGGAAGAAAAGGGACCATGATACTTGAAATACCTATAAATAGGGTGATGTTATGAAATTATTTGGAGTTTGAAAGTAGCACCAATGTTATTTATAGGGAAGAAAGTAATGTCTTATCGAAGGCTAAACAATGGCGAGGCATTAATGCCTTATGGCATTGAGGAAGGCATATACAACATATAACAAGGGGAGAGGAAGACCTAAAAGGAGACGGATGACTGTCGACGTGCAATGAGAGATGAATGGAAAAAACACACATGTTGTGCTGATCCCAAATAAACTTGGGTTATGAGAGGACCATGATGAGTGTATCAAATGTGTGAATGGTGAAGTTAAGACGTAAGGTATGATGAGCAAAGAAGACAGGTACTTACAGTCGACAAGGGAGATATGGTTGCATCTTTACACACAACTTTATATGAAAAAGTGCAACCGTATCTTCTTTGTTGACTTTACATACCTTCCTTTGCATGTATAGTGAGCATACTTAATGCTGTAAAAATTCATTCAATTATTTGGGCGGAGTTAACAATAATCAATGTTTAAAAATGATTGTAACATCATTCATTGGTTCCAATAGTTCGTAAGAATATCGGTAGATGACTCCATCGCCGTCGCCTCAAAGACGGATAAGAAGGGAAATTTGAATCAAATCGGGCGTGTCTCGGTAGCCGAGTTGGTCGAGGCATTCCCCCTGTAAGGGAAATATCGCGGGTTCGAGTCCCACCCGAGAAGATTCTTTTTCCCTATGTATTCGATTTGTATAGTTAGCATACTTAATGTTGTAAAAATTCATTCAATGTATGTAGATACTTGTTGGCAACTGTACATACGGACAAACATAAATAGAGGACTATTATCTCTCACTCTAGTTAGGTATTTAATTTTTTTTCTAATCGCCGCAGCCTGCTGTATCACTAAAAATATAATCAGGTGTAATTTTCTCACAGGAACAATTTTCAAATGCAGGTTTTTTATAAGTAGGTTTCTTATAGTAATGTTTATGATAATCGTATCGGACACCGGATATTCAAAATGTGAAAAGTAAATAATTATGTCTGTCTGCTGTGCATATATATTTCGAGAGGATAGGCGTAATAATAGTTGCTACTGTAACTTGTCAAAATGAAGCTGTTTGGAGCCATTATCGCAGTCGCCTCTGTAGCTTGCTTCGTTGTGGTGAGTATCAATTAATTATTTATATATCGCAGTCCACTGCTGGGCACAGGCGTCTCCGAATTGGCAACTACCGTTCATCGCGATTTTTAACTTTGAAATTCAGTGGGATGGTCGGCCTACTGTTTCCATGCTGGTTTGGTACAGGGTTTTGTTTTGAGTTTTCCTCCTCTCGCAGTGATATCTTTCTTCCTACAGTCCCGGGTCCTTTATGTGGGGCGTGAAAAGGCATCTGATGAGGCCATGAAGCTGAGCACCATATGTTGACGATTGTGACCCTCTTTCCGAGACTTTGCCTTTAGCTTACCATGAAGTCAAATTGACGTTCCCTTTTACAAAAAACAAATCGCAGTGGTATTTTTCCGTTAATTGCCTGGGGTGATATGGAGTGGTTATACTTTATTCTTTATTCGCCTTCACACTAATAATAGCAAGTATAACATCTGCATATTATTTTGTGAGATCCCATTAGTAATGACATTGTTTCTTTGCCTTTCCAAGACTGCTGCAGCCGACGGTGGTCCAGAAGGCGCACCACCACCGGGGGGACCTCCACCCGGCCCTCCTCCCGATGGTGTGCCACCAGGGCCTCCCCCAGATGGTGTGCCACCGGGGCCTCCCCCTGATGGTATGCCACCGGGCCCTCCTCCTGACGGAATGCCACCGGGCCCGCCACCATCATTCAGTGAGTATATGTGTTGGTAAGCTGATAGTAACTAACTCTTACAGGCAATGGGGTCTCAGGAGAGATTTATCGTCTCTGTGCATGTTCTATCGTTTACAAAGTGGTGTGGTGACACAACGCTATTTAGACTCATGGTAAGCTTAACTAACTTGTGTTATGGATCTAAAATGCGGATAAACATACTTAGATACTTATTTTTTTTTGTAAATACATAACGTTTGATTTAATCCACAACACTACTTTCTATCATGGAGACTACCCCGTGGCACTACCTAATGATACTACTGGTAGTGTTGAGGGTAATATTCTTTCCCCGTGGCACTTCCGGTAGTGCCAAAGGTAAAAAATAAATCCCCATGACACCCACGGTAGTGTCAGTTTGTAGGTGTTTTGATGGGGTGCAAAATTAACTATTTAATACAGTTAGACAAAAACAATACGATATAAACTGGTTCACTGGTGCGTCGTGAAATCTCAGCAGAGTACATAACTGGTACTAATAGATTTTTTCTTTTTCAGACTCTACGAGGTAAAAGTCGGATACACTTCAATGGTTTTGTTTTAAATAAAATATGTTAAACATGATGAATTAAATCACTTGTATTGTTCCACACTATTACTTGTTTTTCATTTAATCAACACTGTCGAAACAAAGATCGGTAGGAAAATGACCTGGCACAAGTAAACGAGGCAAATATCTGTAGAAGAACGATGATTGACTTTTGATATAATTAAATAGCACTATGTCTTCAGAGCTGCTATTTTAATCACATGTTGCACCCACAACATTGCAAAGCACGTTTAATGAAATGTTAATTCAGATATATCATTTTAGCGAAACTAGTCTAGAATTAAACATGTAATATCTATAAATTTTGTAACATTTCAAAGATAAAGTTAATGGCTTTAGAATCCTTAATGATGTTAGCTAGTTAGCACGTGGTTTTTCGTGTATTGGGTTAGAGTAACGAAGCAATTTGCGTTACAATAAGAAAAACAAAAACTTACTATTAAATATTTTTAATAATGAGATGTTTTCATTTAGAAACATTAGGTACAAAAACATACAAAATTTATCTTAATACATACTAGAAACAATATCAAATTGGTATGAATATGGCAAACGAGAGTATTGTTATTATCCTTATATTTTAAAGTTATATACAATCCTAAATATAATGGGTATTATTCACAATATTAGGTACCAGTACAAAAGATTAATTTTGCTGCAATAAATAACAAAACTAAAGAAAGTAGAGAACAAAAGAAATTAGAGTAAAAAATGCCAATGTATTGCCCTAGCGAAAATCATGCCACTATTACACAAATATCTAAAACACAATGAATTGCAAATTTGTGAATATCACGTTGTCGCGGTCGTTTAGCATTTTCAAATATGGACAGCAGATTACTTATAAATACATGATTATGCATAAGAACTATTGAGTTAAGTTCACAATGAAAAAAAATTTTCCTGGGAATTAATTATGATCTGTCTTTATTCTGAATAAACATAAGATCTTCAATTATACAAAGGATACTTGTATTTAGAATGTCAGACATCTTTATCAATCGTCGTTTCTAAATGTAATATTTCTATCTATACCACGGTGATGACACTGCAAGGTTTAATGTAGAATCACATGATTTTTTTCATACCCATGTAAGATCACGCTATTATTATTGATAGTATCAACACCTACACCATTAAAGCTTAATTATCACTGCTTATCCATATTTGATCATAAACATCTTTAGAGACCTATTGTCCTAGTTCCTGTAAGTGCTGCCTCTCTTCTTCTTCTCTAATAAGGGCTTCTCTCTCTGCTGCTATCCTCGCGTGCTGCTCGGCTATCACCTTGAAGAGTTGTGCGTGTTTTGCTCTGGCTGCTGCTACGGCTTGGGTTTCACGGGGGGAAGCGACTTCTGAAACATAATGACAGAAATCGTCATTTAAAATTAGCAAATTTACTACTACTTTAAATCCATACTAATCCATACAAATATTATAAATGCGAAAGTAACTCTGTCTGTCAGTCTGTCTGTCTGTCTGTCTGTCTGTCTGTCTGTATGTTACGCTTTCACGCCTAAACCACTGAACCGATTTTGATGAAATTTGGTATAGGGGTAGATTAGACCTTGAGAAAGGACATAGGCTATGTTTGGTCGCGAAAACCGACATCCGCGCGGGCGGAGCCGCGGGGAAAAGCTAGTATACAATATTATTTAGAGAACTGGAAATCGATAAAGAAAAAACGACAGTTATAAGACTGGAAGAACAAAATTAAATATACAAAAGCAAAATTAAATTAACTTTAATGCGAATTTTTGAGTGTGTATTTTTTTTGCTGAATATTATATGGTATTATTGTTTTGGTGAATGTACGACTGTATCACATGTAATAATTTTAAATTTATCATTCGTTTCACCATTAAAAATATCAGGGACGTCCTTACCATCAGCATACGGGTGTTGGGCATGCTCTTCGGCAATTTTCGCGTACAGTTGGAAATGCCTGTCCTTCGCCTTGGCTACTGACTCGGAGTCAGCTGGGTGTTCTGGTGGCACATCACTTAACGTGGGATGGAAACCTTGCTTGTCAGCAACGTAGTCTACCGTGCGGACCTTCTGGCGAGGATCAACGTACGAGAACGATCCTGAAAGAAGAGAAAACTCATGATCAAATAATGAGATTTTTTATACTACTTACACTCCTGTGAGGCTATAAAGCCTATAACAAATTTAATTAGAAGTAGATTTTGCAAATATAATAATAATTCATTAGTAAAGAGGGAAATGAAGGAAATATGGATAATGGTGATCTTAGATAGAGTGAATTAAATTTGAACGCTGAAAAGTTACTTTAACTGCAAATGAAACTTTGAACTAAATAAATTGAATTGATAAAACGAATTGAAGCAGGCGCTGTGGTGAGGAGGGCCTGGACATAGGCCACTTTCAATCTTCACGTGTGGTGGCCCAAGATATGTCAATTGACCGAATTTTTTATAGCATTTTTAATGCTAACGTTACAGTTCGAAAAACACCGGAAAAAACGGTGCCATCTACCAACATTCTTACGAACTGTTGAAAAATCATTCATTGTTTCCAACAGTTCGTAAGAATGTTGGTAGATGGCACCACCATCACCATTAAAGACGGATATAAAAGAGAGGGAGAATTTGAAATGAATCAGGTGTGGCTCAATAGCTCGGTTGAAGGAGCATTCCCCCTGTAAGGGAAAGGTCGTGAGTTGAAGTCTCACTTGAGCGTTTCATTTTTTCCGGTGTTTTTCGAATATGTCAATTGATTAATTGATGGTATCTGCGGTAGCCTAGTGGTATGGGTAAAGGACTGCTGAGACGAGGTCTCGGGTTCGATCCCAGGTTTACCATGGCACACACCAATGACTATACGATGCTTTTCGAAGTTATGTGTGTATTTATCGCAGGTTTATAAGTGCCCGGTTGATGGCAATAGGCTCGCCACCTATTACATTGGGACCTAAACATAAACTGGCGAAATGTGGGTGCTAGCACCTCTGCCTACCCCTTCGGGGAATACAGGCGTGAGTTTATGTTATGTTATGTTATTAATTGATGGTGATGAATTTGTATTTCAATAAGATAAAATGAATCACAGCGTGAACTGTTGTACTGATATCAACATGAAAGTAATAATTATTTTCATCGTAACCCTTTAAACAAGGTACAAACAGAATTCGACGCGATAAATCTGTAAGATTGAAACCTTAATGCCTATAATAAAATGTTTCTACATTTTTGCAGACAAGGTAAATATGTCAAGGTGCAACTTTTACGACAAATGCAGTGAAGGGGCCACTTCACATATGTATTACTATCGTTAATCAACAATGTCAATGTTGATTACTTAGGTCTGAATGGATTTCAGTATTCGAATTCCTTAAAATTTTGCAACAACGCTTGCACTGCTAAGGGAAGTTAATAGTCGTTATAATAATCTTCTTGATTTTCTTCTTATTGGCAGGGTAGTTGGACAGTGCCATATTTGATGTATTATTGGTCAATATAGGCTGTTAAGGATTAATACTACAATGTGCACATAATACATAACTAACCAGACCAAAGCAAGAGTTTAAAATTCCAATCCTTTATGGAAGTTTATCCTTTAAGTTTCTGTATATCTGTACCACGATCAATATTTTTTTTTTTTTATATAGGACACGTCAATTTGACTTTATCTCGCCTGATGTTAAGCTAAAGGCAAAGTCTCGGAAAGAGGGTCACCATCGTAAACATTTACCATGTTAACAGTGGTGGCACTCAGCTTGACGGCCTCATTAGATGCCTTTTCACGCCCCGCTTAAAGGACCCGGGACTGTAGGAAGAAGGAAACACGTGAGCTGGCAGGGAATTCCAGGTCTTAGTGGTGCGGCATAGGAATGAATCACTGAAACGCTTGGTTCTAGCAGGTATACTCTGCACCGTAAATGGATGACATCTTAGCCCTGCACGTGTCGTCCTGTGGAGGAAAGGGGAGGGTGGGACTAATTGGAAGAGCTCGTCAGAACATTCACCATGGTAGAGACGGTAGAAAACTGCCAAAGACGCAACATCTCTACGCATCTGCAAAGGCTCGAGGGTGTTCGTGACCTCAGGATCCCCAATAATGCGGACCGCACGTCGCTGCAACCTGTCGAGAGCATCTAATAAGTACTTTGCGGAGCCGTCCCAGAGATGTGAGCAGTATTCCACGCAGGAACGAATTTGGGTCTTGTATAGAAGACACCGCTGCTCCGGCGTGAAAAAACGTCTCACTCTGTTCAGGACTCCGAGTTTACGCGAGGCTGATTTTATGATACTCTCGATATAGTTTTTGTTATTCAGTTTGCAGCGAACATCCATACCGAGGATAGTGAGGTGATCCTGCAGTGGCAGTGGTGTGCTCTGAAGAGTGGGAAGGGGAAGGAAAGGAGATACCTTAGCTGTAAACGCACATGCCTGGGTCTTCTTGGCATTGAACTCGACCAGGTTCCTAGCGCCCCATTGAGAAATGTGGTCCAGGATCCGGTCCAGCTCTGTGACAAGAAGCTGCCTTTTTTCCGCGATATCAGACTGCTTGGCCGCAGGATGTGCGTGATAACTCCCATGTAAGGTGCTGTCGTCTGCATAGCAGTGAATGTTTCCGTTACAGAGCATGTCATTGATATGCAGAAGAAAGAGAGTGGGAGATAAAACGGAACCCTGCGGCACGCCAGCATTTACCTGCAAGAACTCCGAAGCTCGTCCATCACAAAGGACGCGAATACGGCGCCCCTGCAGGAAGCTTGCAACCCAGTTACACAGTCTAGGAGGCAGGCCGAAGGCTGGTAGCTTGGAAAGAAGCGATTTGTGCCATACCCTATCGAAAGCTTTGGCGATGTCAAGACTAATTGCCAGTGACTCACCGTGCTTCTCCATAGCCTCACCCCAAAGGTGGGTCATGTACGCCAGAAGATCACCCGTTGACCGTTTCGGTCTGAAACCGTATTGCCGGTCACTAAGCAAGGAGTGATCCTCTAGGTGGCGCATGAGCTGTGTTAATTATGTGCTCGAACACCTTACACAGCACTGAGGTGACGGCTATGGGTCGATAGTTGGCTGGGTCCGAGCGATCCCCCTTCTTGGGGATCGGCTGGACATTCGCCTCCTTCCAAGCCGAAGGCACTGTACCCGAACTGTAGGACAGTCGGTACAGCCGCGTTAGCATAGGAGATAACTCCGCTGCACATTTTTTAAGTACAACCGCTGGAATACCATCAGGACCACTGGCTTTCCGGACATCGAGTGATTGCAGTACTGCACGGACATCGCGTTGCCTGATACGTATATCAGGCATTGCGTGGTCACCAGTGGGCACTGTCCGTGGTTGCATACCACAATCATCGACTCGGGAGTTGGCCGCGAAGAGATTGACCAGCAAATTTGCTTTCTCTTGCGGCTCATGGGCCAGAGATCCATCGGGATTGCTCAGCGGGGGCAGCGAGGGCTGGCAGAAGTTGGCTTGCACGGCTTTGGCCAGTTGCCAGTAGCCACGGCTACCCGTGGGATGCGCCACTAGCTCTTGGCCCAGCCGCGCTATGCGCTGGGCATCCGCCCTGACGCATGCCCTCTTGCAGACCTTTGTGGCTCTGTTGTACGCCGCCTTGAAGTGACCCACGTTGGGATCGCGTGTGGCGCGCGCCCGCACCCAGGCGCGGTACGTAGACTGTTTATGTTCAACAGCCTCCGCGCACTCGCGCCCGAACCACGGACGCGCTCCGCGGACTCCGGTGACATCGGTGTATGGGATATAGTATTCCATACCTAGACCGATCTCACCGGCGACGGCAGTAGCGCTCTCAGATGGGTTCTTACCCTCAAAGCAGCGTTCAACCCACGGAATGGACGCATAATAGTCGCGCAATCCATCCCAGTCCGCTGACGAGTAGTGCCATAGCCGCCTCTTCCCCTGCACGGGTCGTGGGGGCGCTACAATGGGCACGGTGGAGCGGACCAGACAGTGGTCAGAGTTACCTAAAGCAGCAATCACCGAGACACTGTACTGGTCCGGGTGACTCGTCAACAGAAGGTCAAGCAGAGAGGGCTCTAGGCCGGACTCTCTTGGTATCCTCGTGACCTTGTGCACCAATTGAGTCAAGTCATGCGCCAGGGCAAATGCGTGAGTGGCTCTTCCCGCATGGTTTGTTATGGCGGAGCCCAACCAGATCTTGTGGTGGGCGTTAAAATCCCCCAAAAACACCAATTCGGCGTTCGGAAACCGCTCCTGCGCATCATCTGCCGCCTGACTCAGGTATTCGAATAGCCGAGTTATCTCTGCATCTCCTGTATGGGAACGGTAAAGGCACACATAGACCTGACTCGTGGAGCCATGGTCTACGTGTACCCAAAGGATGGAAAAGGATGGGTCCTCTAGACAGCGCAAACGGCGACAACAAATATCCGCCCTAATAAACACGCACACCCCGGCTTTTGCTCGGAAATTTTCCTCGATAACATAGCCGGGGTAAAGCAGGTAGGTCGTGTCGTCAGGGCGGCGTATTTGTGTCTCCGTTAGAAACAGCATAGCTGGTTTCGCCGTCTCCAGGTGTTGGTGGACGGCGTTGAGGTTCTTATGGAGCCCACAGATGTTCGTGGACTCCACCTCAAATAGAGTTTTTGTGGGAGAGTCCCTAGCCGCTGTTTCAACAATTTTTGTTTTGTGCGCTGCCATGAGGTGAAGGGTAAGGGAAGGCGTGAAAAAGAGGTGATTGTCGCCGCAGCACCGCGTGACAAAACATGGGAGATTGGTTTCATCTATGAATGTGAGGCGTGACGAGAGCCGACGCGCCGAACGGAAGGGCCCCCGTACCCGCTATGGTCTCGAATATGGTCGCCGGGCTCCCGTCCGGTCGCCAACCGGCACGACGAGCCATATGGGGATTATGCGCGACCTGGTGGGGCAGCCTCCCAGGGTGGTTAGTCCCAGTTGGGCCCCTGTACTATGCCGCGGGCGGCCAGCGGCACCACCGTTTATACGGGTCTCCCTGCCCGGCGCGGCGCCCCACGTCACACCCCACTAGACTACGCCAAAACCCACCGGTCCCACTAGTGCTGCGACTACCATCACCTCGGCCCGGCTATGCACTTGCTGATCCCTGAACGCAATCCAACCGAGATTGGATTACTATGGAGGGTTTTTCGCACTTGTGCACGGTGGTACCAACCCGGTCGAAATAAGTGTCAAATTTGTGCCATCAAATTTCTACCACCTGTAATACAAGAACAATACAACTGATAAGGTCATCAATATGTTTATTCGGAAATTTAACTAAATAATTATTAACCCCGCTGCACTCAAAGACCTAGTTATATTAATAAATAAATCTTTCAAAAATATAATACTTCCGTTATTACAATTTAATTAGAACCAAGAATCGACAGCTTCAAATCAGTGAAGTAGAAGGTAAGAGATATCATTGTACTACCATAATGTAAGTATTACATGCTAATGTACCTGCGTAGAATAGATAAGTCTAACTTAATTGGCCCGTGGCTCTCAAATTGCCGACATTATTTTAACCTCAACAAACGTGTTTGGAATGTACGTGTACCGTGGCCGGAGATCATAAAGCACTGTTTAGTTCAGATTTCTCTTCCTTATGCGTAGTTTGATCAGATAAATATGTGGAGCAGGGAATTTACGCAAAATTTCTTGTTATTATAGTTTGTAATCAGAAAGTGGTGTTTGCCTGCAAGCAGTTGTAACGTAGTTGTAGTTTTCTGTCTTATATAAAATTCCCTATTTATAAGGCACCCCTTAGAAGTTTAGCAGGTAATTAATATGCCACTCTTGATAGCTGATGTGTAGGAGACACATTCAATTCTGCAAAAAATCACTTTCTCGTCCGTACCAATATCATTTATAAGAAAGTTTCTTTTGTTATTTAGGGTGCACCCAAGAGGTTTAATACAATCCAACGAAATTGAATAAATGGAAGATGAAACAAACCAAAAATGTAGGTAAGAACAAAATGTATGAGGGTCAGAAGTAACATTTAAAATTAATGCTCTACTCGATGAGTGGAACGCAATAGTGTAATAGGCATTAGACCTTCAAGAAAAGAGCACCGCAATAGAATCTTACAGGCAAATTTATTAATCACCAAATTGCAATGGCGTCAGAAATTAATTTTATTTCAACATAATGTACACGTCCTTCTGTGTATAGCCTTGGCTTGATTGCAAGTTAGAAGGTGGAAAGAAAATTTGAATAAATTAAAGAAGGTAACAGGATGAAAGCAAAATCCGAGGTGGGAGCTCGTGACGGCCCTTGGAGTGAGAGTTCTCACCCTCGCCACCCTGCTCACAGCAATGGTCTGCTGTGCGGACGTGTGGGTGGCCGGCGTCTCCTTCAGCGAGCAGATCGTGAAGGAGACGGCGGAATGGTAGTGGCGGCGCGAGCGAGACAGACTCGCCCCAGCAGAAGCAGGCCACGGCGGCCGGCGGTGGCGCGCTGGAAAGCGCGCCTCTCCATTCCGGGGGCGGAGTCGGGGACACCGTTGTCCCCCCTCCCGGGGAGGGCCAGACCGTAAGGGGTGGCCCTGGGTCAGCCAGACTCGCAGTTGGCGTGCGGTTTTAGTCGGTTCGAGTGCGACCTAACATCCCCTTCCGGTTACGGCAGGGGAGGTATCCGAGGGGAGATCCGCACAAAAAAAAAACAAACAGGATAAAAGCTGAATGTGTTTGATGGACCAATACACCTCTGCTTACCCCTTCGGGGATTTACAGACGTGAGTTTAAGTTTGTATGTATGTATGTATGTATATTTTATTTACTTTCTTCTGATAAAAGATTCAAAGGGTTATAAAATCCGTTTGCCAAAATAAATGGCTTAAATTAATTAGCTTGAAATATTCCATGAGCATGTACAATTTTATTTAGTTTTTGGTTAATAAGATTGATAAAATTCCACCTTCCTTGTGGATGCCTCCCGTGGCTATTAAATATATTATTTCAGTAATAATATATTTAAATTCTTCCAAATTATTTATAAGAAGTGAACATCTTATAAAGTATACCTCTTCCTTTAAGAAGGTTCACAACTAAAGCTTGTTCTTAAAATATCATTCATTTTTAACCCCCGACGGGGACCTTGAATTTTTCCGATAATATAACTGAGTTCTTAACCAGTTAGGGATCCCCGATATGGCAACCTTTGAATCAAAATATTACTAGGTATATCAAAAGTTAAAAGGCAAACTCCATTTATTTTCAACTTTTTGGATGTATTTTTTGTGACGGGGTTTTTTTAAATTTTAATTTAATTTTTATTAAATCGTTAATAAATTTTAATTAACCTAGGAAGTGGAAGAATTTTGAAGTTGTCAAGGTTCTGGCATTTATTATGTTTATTATAAAATTATTGAAATTAACTATATTTGAGTGCAAAATTAAGTTAATAATAATATTGTCGCGCAAAAAAATTACATTAATTACAATGCCTCGAAAATCTTTATAAATATTAACTAACTATGTTTTAGTTTCATCAATTACGTTAAATGGTATAATACATAAATACCACTAGTTATTGGCGTCACTTATAAAACAGGTCTATGACATTATAACCACTAAAGGTCAACACATTTTAAAAGCAGAAAAACACAGAATAGCAATATGAAAATGATGTTTAATGGTTTTGAATTATATTCTGTAGACAGATAAATTGAAATGTCTTCAAACCAATCTCAACACTGTTGACGACAAGAAAATAATCAAAAATTGAAAGTTGTCAACTCGCGGTATCCCGCGAGTTTATTGCCCGCGAGTTGATGAATGACTCATCTCAACGAATTGTTTGTCTAAGCTTCAATTTACGCTTTAATAAATTACCAAAAAATTTATAACATCCAAGAATATTTATTTACATCCATAGAAGTTAGCCATAGAAAACTACTGATGGTGCCGAAGTCCGAAGAACATAAGAGTGGAACGTGGAAACGAACGCAAAAAGTGGCAACGTACACGCTTCCAATAATACTAATTTCTTATTAGGTACATTAAACCCGTTCAATTATAAACTTGACATTAAATCTATATACAAAAAACATACGCATAAAGCACTAACATTAACACTAAATGCTATCGGTTCCTCCCCGTTGAAGCTAAACCACCTATAAAAATATAATATTTCAATTTCCAACATCAAACTCGACATTACCTCTAACAACTCCACTTCCATCGCTGACTTCGGTGTGTTGTCTGTCAGTGTGTCCAGGGTACCTTCCCGCCGTATAAGAGAACACGTAGGGCTTCGGTGGCGGTGCCTCTGTCGTGGTGGTCTCTTGAAGCAGGTGCTGTTCCTGCAGCAAGTGAGATACATCGCAACTGGCCAACGCCAGAGACGCTAGGAGTAGTGTAGGACACAGCATCTGGAAATACAACACAGACTGGTGAGAATGATACCTTCAAAAGGTTTAGTATAGTCTAAATGAGGGTGATAAACAGACAGGCACAATAACAGGCAGCAATATTTTATTACTAAAGTGTTTCGCAGTGACAAAATAGCAAGTTTTTTTTTCTTATTCAACTAAAATGACATGAAAGCTGAAAGCGGTTAGCGATGCTCATCCAGTATGATGGAATTTTTGATCTAAATAAATTAAAAAAAATTTAAATCTTTAAAAACTTGTGAATATAATGATTTTTATAATAACTAAGCCAACAAAAGACTACATTTCAAAGACATTTTGCAATTATTATTATATAAGTAATTTTTCAAATCAAATCAAATCAAATAATTTATTTGAATAATACAGGTTACAGAGAGCATGTAGAAGAGGTAGTAGATGTAGTTATTTCATTGAGGAACGTGAACAGATTACAATCTGAAAATTTGTATTAGATACCAATTTATTTTTTTCTACTCCAAAATTTCGATATAATGTTTTAAATCTACAGGTTTGTTTAGTTCAACAGGTAAAGTTATAATTATTTATGTCCGAACAGAACCTTCTTAGAACTGAAGGGCATTCGGGCAGCGCATCGGATCAAATCGAAATTAAGAAACATTATTTTTAACCTGTTTACCACTTTATGGCGTCCAACATTGGAACTAAATTAAATAATACAAAAAATGCTAAAAAATCATTCAAGAATGTAAGCATGTCCAGGTAGTTCAGATTACAATTCTGATAAATACGTATGAGTATAAAAGAACTTGTTTATTTATTTTATGTTCGGAGTTTTATCTGACAAGAATGTTATCGAAATACCCGTAAGAATCTAACAGTAAAATTATTGAACTGTTCTTGTCTTAAAAAAAGCTGGAAAATGTATATTCATGTGATTATAACATTCACACACACTTTTCATGTCAAAGAAATACATAGATAAATATTAAAATATTCTCTTAATTACGTTATCATCAACAACTTTTAAGCACTCTTCGTCCAACTATGATACTTTTTTAGCCTTTCTCAACAACCGCGCACTCAATTTTTTACTTGTCTAAACTAAATTAGGCCTTTGGTATTGTTATATTATGATGACTACAGACACACAGCTTAATAGATTGTTTTTCATAAGAAGGGTTCTTCTATGAAGAATAAATTGATATGCCAATAAAGACTGAAATATGACAAAATTGTCTAAACGAAACGAAAATAATGTTTTGTTCCGTAGTGCATCATACACAAGAGTAATAACATATTAAATACATGTACTTACTCTTTAGACTGTTTGTGTCCGTTAAATTGAACCACGATTCATATATATTGCTTATACTAATATTTTATGGTAACTAAGTTTTAATAAACAACCAACTACTCTGGTTGACGATTCAAAGTTAAGTAAGAACCAAACCGTGGACAAGTTCTATACCTAAATGACTAACATTTTCTCCCTCCATGTAGACATCACATGTCACCAGGTAGATCTGGTGACATGTGATGTCATCTTGCATAAAAGTTAATAACACAGTTAATTACACGAATAAAATCATAAAATATAATAAACATATTGCTTGTCTGAGACCTCATCTAAAACTTCGATACCAAGTTAACCCTGGTTGCTAGTCGATACGTCTACTTTTTTAACCCTAAGTTGCTTGTAAGAATTTCCTAAAAATTAACCCAGTTTAACAGGAATTGAAACGTTATTGACGTTTCAATTCCTGTTAACGTTCCGAATCATACCAGTCTTATGCTGGCACTGTGCATAGACAGATGCATCTGCGGGCGTTAAATTAATACCTACCACAGATGAGCAAACTACCCCTACTACACGTTGGCGGACGCCTCCACCGATGACGTCCGCAGATGCATCATGTCACATTAGATGCAGTTGTCACGTTTTCAACTTACAGAACATTACTGTGTTAAGCAAAACTTTGAATGAATGAAATAATTTTGAACTTCGTGAATCTCATCCTGTCTCAGCAACAGCCACAGTGTTCAGACACAACTTTTCGTTTTTCAATATTTCATACAGTACAATTATTTCAAGGTTACTCATTCAGACTACTGTGCGCCTTACAATTGAGTTTAAAACAATTTGTACAATTTAAAAACACCCAAACTAACATCGTATAAGAAAAAGTTCCCAAGTGGGCAAGGTATAGTTCACGATTGACGACAGTAGGCTCACCATCTGTTACATGGAAACGAAAACTTAGTTGACGAAATATGGTAAACACTACTGGTACACAAATACCATGGCATTGTTACAAACATCAATACTTCACAATAAGGAGAAAGTTTCGATGAGTAAAAGGTTACCTCTCAAATCGAAGAAGATATCTAAGTAACATGTCTAAGCTGAAGTACTCAAGAGCCGAGAGGCAAGCAACATTTGAGGAATCTCGTGTTAGCCACATCGAGCGTGCGATGTAACCTGTTCACATGACCTTTGCGGCGGTGATGCGCCCGCGCCGGGGCCACGGAGCACGCGGGCAGTGATTTATGATGTCATTTATTAGTTGGTGTTAAGCGTTTAGGAATTAAATTCTGTGAGCATAGCCTGAAGCCTTTTGCTGATAGTAGCTGTGATTGATATTGTGATAATTTGTGTTTTAATTTCTAAACAGAAATAGAATTAAAGTTATTTGAAGAAATAGTAACTGAAATTACTAATATTCCCGTTAACCCCTCCACCTAAGCTACTTTTTGTGTTAGCAGTGGGTTCACGTGGGCAGTGTAATGACCGAGGTTCAAACTCGGGATCTCTAGAACGCAAGTCTGAAGCCTTGGTCAGTATGCTACTGCCGATTCACTAAACTCTGCTATTATGAGTACAATTGTCAGGATATTTACCATGTTTGTGTGTTTTGTTGAGTTTTCAATGTTTCGGCATTATTGCCATGTTCACGGATGTACAGCATTCGATCAATTTCTGATATAAGAAACAGCCGCTTAAAATATACAGTCATTAAGTTAAGTAAGAGATCATTCTTGGATTGAAAATAATTAATTTAAAACTAACCTTGTATATTTTGTTTGTTTGGTATTTCATCATTTACTTCGTCCTCGATTATGTGAGCCAAAATGGGTTCTGTATAGTCAAAAGGTCTTACTAGACTATTTCTTTGTAAAGCGTTGTTTCCTTGGTTTTAAATGATTTTGGAAGTGCAAAATGATCAACTAACTTTATATTAGGTGTCAGTTTGTGCTATTACCTTAATTCAATATCATTTCACATATTAGGTACTTGTAAAATATGAAAAAAATTAATAATATTATCAAGACCAATATCTAGACATTCATTATTATGCTTCATAAGTTTTCAATAATTTTCAATGTCATATAAAGAAGAGAATGTATTTACATTTTTTGCAAACAAATTGTTTCTCGAACAAGTGCACAATTTGTAGGTATAGTGAGAAAACAATAATTTGTACTTGTGACTTTGTTCATTATATCTTATAGATTACAAAGATTATAGGTATTTTGCTACGTTTCAGTGAAACAGTTATGTATCTGCTAAGTTGATAATAATTTAGAGAGCATAAGACAACACCTCATTTTCATCACTAATTTCAAACTGATTTTATCACTATTACGGACTAGTAGCTACGTACTAGCTGCGGACATAGAGGACAATGATATGCTGAAATTCAACACAAGACAATTCGTCAGTGCGATCAATAGAAATAGTTCTTGAAATTATATATTATTGGACACAAATATTTAGGAGTTACCAAGAATTCCTTATTTTCTTTGAACACACTAGCGAGTGAATGAAATGACTTTTTTACCATAATTTTGCATAGCAAATAATATAAACAATATGTTCATTTATAGAAAAGTCTGTCTCTAACAGTCTAGACAAACCTATGTAATAAGTTTAATGACTGCTAATAGCTAATAGTTTTAACTAATAGATGTATCCATGTTAAATTCAATAGAATCATTATTACTACTATAAAATAAATTATTTGGTACACTTTCATACGATTTATCATCAGCTAATAGTTTAGCAGCATCAGTTTGTATTATGTAAAATGCCAATAATTTGGCAAGTTCTCCTCTATAACGAAGCGATAGATATATTCCATCTTCTGTCGATATACAATCCTTGATAAACTTATTAGTATCAAAAAAATATATAAAGTCACCATAACTATGTGTTTCGTTATACATAAGTAAATTTAAATTATGTACATACATATTTTGATTCTCTGTTAACATATTTGAATAAGGTAAAGCACAAACAATAAACTTACAACCTGTTCTCGAATGAAGTGTTAGCATCACTTCTGTCAGCTTAATTATGCATCTCTGAGAAACTGATATGCTGTCACCAAATAATATTACTACTGTAGACTGTACCACCAAATTGTATGAACTCAAATCATTAATTAGTTTAGATAGTGTAATGCCAGGTGAACAAATATTAACAATTGGATATTTAATATGACACTTTAATAAACTACCAAATCCCACTCCTAAATGGTCAGAAAAAATCAACACACTTCTTTTAACTGCAAGTGAAACAGGCTTCGACAAAAATGAGCTACGGCCAGTGCTTGTACAAATATAATTATTTTTATTATTGCCAATTTCATCAATCTGACTATGGTGTTTAGGAACATAAGGCTTTAATTGGTCAACTGGTAATATTTCTTGAAAACGATTTGAGCTGGGATTATTTGTGTCCATGGATCTATTATCTTTAGTGTTTTCCTTATCAAGCCTGGCATCTTTTTCACATTTCAATTTATATTGATGTTTTTCATTCTCATAATTAAATGCCATTGTATTCAACTCAGCTTGTAAATTAACGATTTGTGCTTTAAGTGCCAATATGTGTTGTTCATATGATATTTTACTGGAGTCTAGCTGTTCTTTATACCTGTGTAAATCTGATAGTAATATATTACGCTCCTCAATTAGTTCACTATTCTTATGATATAATATTTTAGTTTTCTGATACTTTTTAAGATCAGATTCAAGTTTTCTTACTAGTTTTTTAATTTTTTTATACTTTCTCAGCCTTTTGTGACTTTTAATACCAATTGCAATATGCGAACACTTCTTACATTTGAACACATGTGGTGAGTGACCTAATAACTCTGAGTATAGACTCTGAGTCACAATACAGTTGAGCGCCTGTATTTTCTGTTCAGATGAAATATTGATCTTATGAGCATCTTGCAAGCTTATTTCTAATTCTGAAATACGATTCAGAGACTGTAAGTATGTGTTGTAACAACTGCTGAATGAATCAATTTCATCTTGGAGTCTACTCCGCTGCTCTAAAAGATCCATGTTTACAGTATGGAGTCGAACAAGTTCAGCTTTCAGATGAGAGTTCTTGTCATTGATATTCCTAATTTCTTCCTCAATATCGACACGCTCCTTCAACAAGTGGCTGATTTCTTCTTTGCATTTTTTGAGTTCGATCAGAGCTAACTTCAATTTGTTGTCTGTTTCCTTGGCTGTTGCTTTACGGATCATGATAATGCTCATTGTGTAAAAGCACCTGAGAATAGAGATACAAAGCTTAAGCCACAGAAAAGGATTTGGCAAAGTAAAGTTGCACCCTAAAACTTGAAATAAAGTAAATAGATGGTATATCACTATACTACAATATGACTTCTTTTAAAGGAGTACACTCAATCAATTATGATCTACACTCCAGGTTCATTTCTGGAGATATTTGGAAAATAGTTACTGCAATTTGTCAAATATTGCTGGGGCTTCAAACCGCTTATTGTGATTGATTGTTACGTCAATTTTAGATGTTACACCAACAATCACGTGAGGTTGACATAAGTCTCAAACATATCGGTCCTGCACGCTTTTTAATCATGATTATATTTAGTAAAAAAAATAAACCATCTTGACAAAATAAAAATGCGAATCGCTTGTTCTGTGAGCCCAAGACGCGAGCGGTAAGTGCGGTAACTGAGCGCCGAGAGCATGATTGCTGGCGCCTCGCGGATGAAACCATTACCATACAAATTAAGCAACGTCTAGATGAAGATTGTTTTTAACTTTCATGTTTCTGTGATATTATCTCAGAAACTAGTCATAACGCCCTATTTACTTCTAAAATAGTTATTTTCTTAGAAATATACTGTTAGTTAAAAAACTATACTGTACTCCCCTTTGGTTTGCTGAATGAAGACCCACAAAGAGTTAGGTTCATTTTATACATACTTATGGATATCTAAGTAAGTATTTACCATGTATACACTAACTACAATTAAACAATTACAGTAAACCTATACTTTAATTTGCAAACAGTTAAGTCTGATATCGTAATTAATCACATTACTCCTCATTTTTGTTTTCCGCAGTCTGATAAAAAACATTGTAAACAAATTAAATTATTTAGCACTTCATGCTTATCTCATTAACATTCTGGTTAGATAAATAACATCGCGCTCCTCGTAAATTTATGACTATCATTTAAACTTAATTTATCTGCGTACTGTGCTGATAGATACCATGCGTGGTCTCTGGATAATGTTTTCCTTATTGTTTTTCTTGATTGCTTGTTAAAAGCACAGTATTAACTGAGATGTTTATTAACATTTAGACATAAAATTCTATACTATAAATCAGAATAATTAAGCGCAGTCAATGTCGTGATTACAAAATGCTAATGCCATTACATTACTGTATTTTTTTTTTTTTTTTTTTGTTTTTTTTTTTTTTTTGGCCGTGGGGGAAATCCTTCATGGATGTTATGCCGGACTCCTACCGACTAAAACCCCCACGGTATCGCCCAGCAGCCTATAGTTGGGAGCCCCGGGTAAGCCCTCGGAAGGATGTCCCAGGGCTCTCAACAGACCTACCGCTTTAATGCGGCCTCGTCTAGGGGGTGGTTCGGGTGCTATCCCGCGTCTATGGGGGGTTTTCGGGTATTATCCCGCTTCATAGGAGGGGGGAGGCGTGCGTGAGTCCGTCACGTCACGCTGCCGTCATGGGCCTGCTTCTGTAAGGACGATGAGCAGCCAACTCACCGTCCTCAGGCCCCCGGTCATGGAGGCCGATGGTCTTCGGCGAAGACACGTCGGCGGCGTCCAAGCCGCCGACTGCGGAACTCGGGTGGGAGAGTTCTCTCCCGCTCCCGCCCCGCCGCCTCCTTCACGAGCATGACCTGCTCGCAGAAAGAGGCGGCGCAGTCCCACTTACTCCCGCTGGAGACCATGGCTCCCACCATGGTCTCGAGCGAGAGAGTGTCCACGCCCAAACCCACCACGAGGACCTGGCGCTGTTGCGCCCACGCCGTGCACTCCACCAGCGTGTGGAGCGCTGTGTCATTGCTGCGGTCCCCGCAGTGCTGACAACCGGCCGTGGTTTCCCGGTGTCTTCGCCACAGATACCTACCGAAGCTACCGTGCCCGGTAAGCATCTGTGACAACCGGTAGGAGAGAGCACCATGTCTCCTCTCCAGCCACTCGTCCATGACCGGTCTGACGGCCGCGATTGTGGCGAATCCCCCCTTTGGTTGCTCAAGTCGCACCTTCCATGTCTCCACGGTTTCCTGGTGGAGCTGGGACCGCTGGGTCTCGATTTCTCGAGACGCAGGCCATTGGCCCCGCTCCAGCGCCTCCTTGCGCCATTTAAATAGAGACGCAAGGGCTCTCGCTTCCAGGTCCCATGGAGGGGTCCCGGCTAAGAGACATGCCGCCTCACCTGAGATCGTGCGGTATCCCCTTATCACCCTGACGGCCATCGCCCTCTGTGGGCTCAGCAATCTAGCCACATTACTGGCCGTCAGGGTCTCCGCCCATACGGGGGCCCCGTATAGGGCCATACTTCGCACGATCCCCAGGTACAGTCTCCTGCAGGGAGCGATGGGTCCCCTGATGTTGGGCATCAGCCGTGCGAGTGCAGCTGACACCCCCCTCAGTTTTGGGACCAAACTTCGGAAGTGATGTCCGAAGTTCCACCGGCCATCGAGTACTAGCCCCAGATACTTCATCGAGGGCTCGATGCCGATGCTGACGCCCCCTACTTGTAGGCTGGATCCCGCAGGTGGCCCCATCCGAGGTCCGTGGAAGCACAGAGCCTCGGACTTGTGAAGGGCGACCTCGAGACCCAGCCGCCGTATCCGACCCACGACTTGAGCAACCCCTGCCGTGGCCTTTAGTGCTGCGTCTCGGTGCGTTGCTCCCCGCGCCGTAACGAGGGTGTCGTCGGCGTAACACGTTACGTTCACCCCCCTGAGCAACGGACCACGCAGCACCCAATCGTAACCGATGTTCCACAGGAGTGGCCCTAATACCGATCCCTGCGGAACACCGCACGACACATCCCGCCGACCCGGCCATAGCCAACTCGGGTAAGTAATGGCCCTCTCGGAGAGATAGGCCCCGACAATTCGACGGAGGTAGGGAGGCACTCCATGGTAGATAAGCGCCTCCCTAACGCAGCTCCAGGGCAAGGTGTTGAAGGCGTTGGCGATGTCAAGAGACACCGCCACTATCACCTCACCCTGTGAGACTGCTTCCTCCGTCAGGCCTCTAATGCGCATGATCGCATCCACCGTGGAGCGCCCCTGACGGAAGCCAAACTGGCTATCCGCCAGATCAGGCCCCACGCGTGTGAGATGCCTGACGAGGCGTTGTGCAATAATGCGCTCAAAGAGCTTGCACACCTCGTCAAGCAACACGATCGGCCGGTACCCTGATGGAGAATTTGTCGGCCGCCCCGCCTTTCGGATCAAGACCAGTTTTCCTGTCTTCCAGACCTTGGGAAACTGGCCTTTTTCGAGGCATGCGCTAAAGAGCCCTATAAGTCGAGGCCCAAGCTCCTCAAGAGCCAGGACCCACGCTCGGCCTGGAATGCCGTCGGGTCCAGGGGCGGTGTTTCTGCGGGATTTAAGCCGCAGTACAGCCGCCCCTAGCTCACCCTCCGTGACTACGGGCACGTTGTTCTCACTGCCTTCCGCGCTGGGCGCCTGAGACGGAGCCATGCACGGAGGAATGTGTTCCTCCGCTCTTGATGGAAACAAGGAGTCCAGGACCACCTCCAGCTGCTCCGGCTGGAGACTCTGGGTCAGTGGGGGCGCCTTAGCGCGTAATTTGCCCCTTACCATAAGGTACGGGCGCCCCCACGGGTTGCGCTCCAGAGTCTCTATCAGCTCCTCGCGGCCCAACTTTTTGGACCGCTTGATGGCCGTATGGAGGGCCCTCTTGGCCTCCTTGTACCCACCATAGAGCTCCGTCTCTCGGGCTACCGCATCGTCTGGGCGGCGACGCCTCCGGCGGAACCTAGTGTACCGGCGGCGCGCAGTGACGCACTCCACGCGCAACTGCGCGATTTCCGGCGTCCACCAGTACACCTGCCTCCTCGCCGGTCTGGCACTAGCCCTGGGCATCGCCGCATTACAGATATGCGTCATGGCTCTCCCGAACCACTCCACCTCGGCATCAATATCGGCGGGCCTGTCCGCTACCGGGATCCAGGTCTGCACGATGGCCGCCTCCAGGAGAGCCTCCGGATCCAGGCGATGGAGTGCCCAACGCGGTTCCGGGGGATTCGCAATAGCTGGCGGCAGATTAGGTGGAGGGGAGACGTTGAACCGAATATATCGGTGATCTGACGACGTCTCCTCCTCCTCCACCACACGCCATTCCTGGACACGGCGGGCGAGCTCAGGGGTCGCAAACGAAACGTCTATGACCGAGCTGAGCCCCCGCCGCGTCCAGGTTGCGACATTCCCCCGATTCAGGATGACTAGGCCACGAGTAGTGACCCAGTCCTGAAGTATCCTCCCCCTGTCTCTGGTTTCCCGGGAGCCCCAAGCCTGCGACCAGGCATTGAAATCTCCCAGGATCAGGACAGGGCGAGGCCAGCATGCAGCGAGAACTACGTCCAGCTCAGGGAGCCATAGCTCAAACTGATGCTGGTCGAGGCTCGGCGAGATGTAAACGGCCACGACAGCCATACCCTCATATTCCGCCGCGACGCAGCCCGGGCCTCTAGCGATAAGCGCTAGGCGCGAGTCATCCGCGGCGGTCCCCCCAAAGACAGTCGCCAGGCCGTTCAGATCAACTGGGCTTCCCGGGTGAACCCAGTACGGCTCGGCGACAACCACCACGTTGATGGACCACTGCCTGATGCTCTGGTACAGAAGGTCCTGAGCACCAGCGCAGTGGTTCAGATTCACCTGCAGGATGCGGACATGGGTATCCATTAATGGACGTCCATTTCCGCACCCTGCCGCCGCGAGAGTGCACCCTCACCTCCCCGTGCGGACGGACGGGGCTTTGGTCTTGAGGCAGTGCAGGCCTTACTGCCCACCCAGTGGTCGGCCTCCTTGCCCTCCGCCACGCATTTAAAACAGCGTGGCGGAGCGTCACAGGCAAGGGCCACGTGACCGGGCTGACTACAGCGGAAGCACCGGTCTCTCACGGTGACTTCCGCCGTACACTGCACTCCCACATGCCCCACTACCAGGCACCTAAAGCACCTGGCTTCGCGTGGCTGCAGGAGATGCACCTGTGCCCTCAGGAAGCCCCCGATAAGGAGGCTCCGTCCGTCCGCCACTTTTTGGGCCGCCGCGACGGGGCAGCTCACGACTGCCGATCCGTGACCGAACGGGCCAAAGCGGATTTCGCCTGACCTCACCTGGTCACGAGGGCAGCCGCTCGCCTCCACGACGGCGGAGATTATTTCCTCCGTCGTAGTCGCGTCGTCTAGACCCGAAATGCGCAGACCCGCGCACTTGTTGGGTCTGGTGACGCGGATGTCACCCGTGTCCAGCGACTCCCTTAGCTTTGCCGCTAGGGCATCTGCTTTGGGGCCGCTGGTGGCGCCATAGACCTGGAGGAGGCGTGCTCCGGTGCGCGTCACCTTGGACCGGAGACCTCCCTCTATATCGAGGGCTTTAAGGTCCACTGAGGCTCTCGCCTGCCTCAGGACCTCTGCGTACCCCAAGCCTCTCGCCCTGCCCTCCGTAGTCACCGTAATGACGACGGCAGAAGAACGGGGAGCGCGGAGCCTCATTGGCGCCTTCACCGCGGCGGCCTTCGCGGCTTTTGCCGCCTTCTTGGCGGCCTTCGCCGCCTTTTTGGTGGCCTTAGCCGCCTTCTTCTTCGCTCCCACCACCTCCCAGACCCTCTCTCTGGAGGGGTTCTGGGATGCAGCGGGAGCACTGGGTGTACTTGGGGAGGCGGGGTTGCCACTTCCCCCAGGTGCCGTCTTCTTGGGGGCGGAGGGGGTGGTGAAGGCCCTCGGCTTGGAAGGAGCCCCAAAGGTTGCAGCGGTCACGGGTGCCGCCAGCGGCGGGCGGTATGCCCGGTCCTCGAGGACCCCAAGGCGTCGCTCGATGGCCTCCAGCAGCTGGACCACCGTTGGTGTCACCTTAGGTGGAGCACGGGGAACGGGGGTTTTCACACCCCGAGCCTGCCCGGTCCCCTGGACCAGCTGCTTCAGCTGGCTGATCTCCTCCCGCATCAGCTGTTGCTGCTTGCGGGAGTCAGCAAGCTCTGTCTCCAGGCTCGCAACCCGAGCCCGGAGTTTCTCCTCTTCGTTGGAGACGCTCCTTTCCAGGAGCTCCTCCAGCGCTTTGGCGGCGCCCGTGATGGCTTCCGCCACGACTCTCTTCTTTCCCGCAATATTTTTCTGGCCTTTTACGGCGCCAGAAATGCGGGAAAGAGCCGCCAGGATGTTTTGCGCCGCCGGCACCTCCGTGACCTTCCCGCTTGCCAGCGGGGACACAATCACCGGCTGTTCTGCTACCCCCCCTTTCGCTCTGTAGAGGTCGGCTTTCCGACCTCTACCCGCGGTGGTAGCCACAATCAACCTCTTCCTGGGAAGGTCTTCCTCACTATTCGGTGATTCAGACCCAGGCCGACGGGGTCCGCTCGACCTGGGTCTCTTCCTACCTACGTCGGCATGGATGCCGAGACCGAGGGTATCCTCGGGCCCGCCACCCACGTCGACAGCCAACTCCATCTGCGAGTCAGCACGGGTCGACACGTCTTCCGCGTCACTTTTCTGGGTGGTTTTGAGGCACACCGTTGGGCCTGTGGGACTGTGGTGACCCCTCCCATATACCACCCGGGGTGAACCCGGGCGGGGGTCGCCATGGCTGGTCGCCGAATGGGTGTCCATTCGACCACCAGTCACAGCAAGGGATTCCCCGGACGGCGTCCGGGTACCCTCATGGGTAGATTTATCCTTGATTGTTTCCATAGTCATTTCTTTTCGATTTATGTCCGTCGACGTTGAGGTAGAAGTAGGGAGGTTAGGAGTGTATGTGAGGATGGGAAGGGTGGGAAGGTGGGAGTGAGTGACGCCCTAGGCACTGAGGTCCCCCCAGCGATGCATCCCATTGCCGGGCGTCAGAGCGTGGGGTTCGGGGTGATTTTTTATAGAGGTTTTCTTCCTCGC
The DNA here is from genome assembly GCA_914829495.1 of Eilema sororculum. Lineage (NCBI taxonomy): Eukaryota > Metazoa > Arthropoda > Insecta > Lepidoptera > Erebidae > Eilema > Eilema sororculum. The sequence goes on from OU618536.1 coordinate 25,648,508, forward strand.
AACTCCTAAGAGCCACCATGCCCGTCTGTTGCCAGACGGGGGTACGGCTCGGCCGATCGATGGTCCCTATGGGACCGTGTACTTCACCACTGATCGCTCAGTGGCAAAGTACTCGTCGCCCTGAGAGTTCTCCGCTAAGTACGCTCTGTTTAGCAGAGCGCATGCGGAGAACTCGAAACCGGCCATAAAGGCCCCCCCTCCTTGGTGGACTATTTGCCATGGGTGACGACGTACGCGTCGCGCGAAGCCCACGTCGTCGCCCACGTTACCGGGGTGCACCACGCGGAGGTTGTCCTACCCAGCACCCCACATTACTGTATAATACAATACCTACTCCGTTTAATAGGGTTTGTCTTATCTATAGGTATAACTCATATGTACCTAAAGCGAAAACTTTATTACATCTTGAACTACGTAAGTGGAAATTGCATTTTAAATACAGATATGTGGCTCCTACATCGCCCTAAAACTTATATAAATAAGAATATCCAAAGCTCCAGCTCTCACTTAACTTTTTAGAAAAAAAATCACGAGTTCTAGTCCCGTCAAAAAACCTTTGACTTAGCCGTCATTATCACATCACGTCTTTAACGTGGAACATCCAGAATTCAAGATGAACCGTAGGGTCCAAGAAAGTTCCCGCGGAAAACCTAGGTGAATTACGGATCCAAGAAAGTACCCGCGGATATTTTTTTTTATAAAGGACACCTCAATTTGACTTCGCCTCGCCTGATGTTAAGCTAAAGTCAAAGTCTCGGAAAGTGAGTCACCATCGTAAACATGTACCATGTTAACAGTGGTGGCACTCAGCTTGACGGTCTCATCAGATGCCTTTTCACGCCCCGCTTAAAGGACCCGGGACTATAGGAAGAAGGAAACACGTGAGCTGGCAGGGAGTTCCAGGTCTTAGTGGTGCGGCATAAGAATGAGTCACTAAAACGCTTGGTTCTAGCAGCTATACTCTGCACCGTATACGGATGGCATTGTAGCCCTGCTCGTGTCGTCCTGTGTAGGAAAGGAGAGGGTGGGACTAATTGGAAGAGCTCATCAGAACATTCACCATGGCAGAGACGGTAGAATACTGCCAAAGATGCAACATCTCTACGCATCTGCAAAGACTCGAGGGTGTTTGTGATCTCAGGATTCCCAATAATGCGGACCGCACGTGCTGCAACCTGTCGAGAGCATCTAGTAAGTACTTTGCTTATAATTTAGACGAACTACAAATACGAAAAGGTCTATTAGTTTTTCCACGGGAAATATACAGTCTCAAATGTCACCCATCAGGGGTGAGGTGTTAACCCACACAAGCGAGGATGTGTTAGCTATAAACATTTCATCCATACAATGTAATGTATTTCTAAAATTGAAACTTTGATATTTATCAATTTGTTTGTTCATTTTCCGCGACTGACCTCACGAGCCGGATATCCTTCGATTTGATATAAATTCCAAACGCATTCAACCTATAAACGTTTCAATGTTTGAGGAAATTGAAATTTTAACGTTGATAAGAAGATTGCATTAACACTTGGCTTTGATCCACATAACCTTATGTAAAAGGATTGGAAAGCGTCGGTCAATAAAATATATCGAGCTGCAGGAAACTTTGCACAACTACATAAATAAAAACAAGATATTTTAATTAAATTATTTAAAAAGTCTAATCTATGACATGCAGTGGTACTTAACAAAATAGTATTTATGAAGAGTCATGTATTAAATCACTATAGGCAACAACTGTACCTGTGAATCGTACTTGTGAACTTTCGATAAATTTTACTGTAATAGATATTCAAAATGACATTGTAAACAAATTCTGTTGGCTATATTTAATCAGTTTTGGAAGTCTCCTTGACTGGAATTGAGTTGAAATGTGTTCTTTTTTTTCTATAGGCCACGTCAATTTGACTTCACCTCGCCTGATGTTAAGCTAAAGGCAAAGTCTCGGAAAGAGGGTCACCATCGTAAACATGTACCGTGTTAACAGTGGTGGCACTCAGCTTGACGGTCTCATCAGATGCCTTTTCACGCCCCGCTTAAAGGACCCGGGACTGTAGGAAGAAGGAAACACGTGAGCTGGCAGGGAGTTCCAGGTCTTAGTGGTGCGGCATAGGAATGAGTCACTGAAACGCTTAAAAATCTACGATCTCTTATTTACTTAGACCAAAATATTCATCTATATCTTGTGGGTCTTCTTTTAAAAACTCATCACTTAATATTTTCACAGTCACGAATGCGACAAGAACGATGCTTGTCGTATAGTTTAGTTTACCCATAGAATAGAAGTACAGAGAACAAAATCGGCAACTCTATTACGTAGTTACACTGCTGTCATAAAACCATCGAAGTAGTGCAGTATATTTCATTCGCATCGCTAATAACCAAACCGGTTCTCATTTAGACGTTACACTCAATCTTTTCGGCGACAGTTTGGCGCGAGGCGAATTTGAGAGCAGTTGGTCGCGGCCTTGACCGCCCGTGCACCTCGATACAGCACTCACTCACATATAGACATGTCAGGTGTGCAACTACGGTACGCGACAAAATTGCAAAAAAAATGTTTTATATTATGATCACTTCCTACCAACTGCAAGCAAGTATGCTAAGTTAGTAAACTACTTTTGGTGCTATTTTCTGAAGTTTACGCGAATGTCACTCATTGAAATAAAACCACTCTTTACGGATTCTATCATACTTTTGGCGCGGTTTTTATCTGCCATTTGGCTACGAAACCCTAAAACTGGAGATATAGGTTCGTCATGTCTGTCCGTCCGTATGTCACAGCTATTTTTCTCCGAAACTACAGCATTAAGAATTGCATTCAAAAATAGAAAAAAAAACAAAATTTGGCGGTAATAATTTTAGAACTGAAAGTTAAAAAGAAATTTTCATGAAACCCATACCCGTGTGGTGTTTATAGATAGGTCTTATTGAGGTTTCTAACATCATTTTTTTCTAAACTGAATAGTTTGCGCGAAAGACCCAAAGTGGAAAAATGTGTGGCAAATATTGATCTTAGTATTGTAAACATCATTTGTAAAACTCTTTTTTTTTTCTTTATGTCCATCACTTACCACAGTGTTGTTGCTTAGAAATTATAAATTGCCTTAATCTGTATAACATACATTATTCACTTACACCTCAGATATCTTTAAAATACTTACCAATCAATAAATATTTACAAATATCCTTTCTTCCTCACCTAAAACACAAGTTTAATCTTAAGCTGGGTACCAGATTACATCAATCTTTGTATTGTACTGTGTTCATTAGATTGTAACCATGGAATAATAGAATTTTGAATTTGAACTTAATCACTTATTTCTTTGGGCAATTTTCATGTTTATCACACAAACCATGAACAAAAGAACAAGTCTCAACATTAGTTACTAGAAATCACTTAATGCCCCAAGTGAATTGAGAGCGTCGTGATAGAGTACTCATTAATATGTAAGTGTACTTGATCTAATGATCTTGACCAAAATTTTACAGGTTAATTTTACCTGAATAAGGCCCCACCATTTTTGGACAGTAGAATTACCACATACCGACAAGTGGTATCAATGTGGCGACCCTGTAAATATCGCTCGGAATTATTTTTATTGTGAAAAGATTTTGATAAAGTTGCCGCCGATATTGGAATGTGGTCTTGGGTGCTGTCGCCAGTTAATTCCGTGTAAGGACAAATATCTGTGACGTAGTGGTTTGGGGCATCTTAAAGTTGAAATGGCAAAGACGATAAATGATAAATAAATATTTCACAACATTCTACACAATGGTATCTAGGCCCACGGTAAGCTTAGTAACTAGCTTGTGTTATGAAATCTAGAATGCGGATAAACATACTTAGATACTTGAATGAATTTTTATAGCATTTATTATGCTAACTTTTAAGTTCGAAAAACATTGGAAAAAATGAAATGCTCAAGTGAGACTCGAACTCACGACCTTTCCCTTACAGGGGGACTGCTCTGTCAACTGAGCTATTGAGCACCACTTGAATCATTCCAAATTTTCCTTCTCCTTATATCCGTCTTTAGGGGCGACGGTGGAGCCATCTACCAACATTCTTACGAACTGGTGGAAACAATGAATGATTTTTCAACCATTTGTGGCTCAATAGCTCAGTTGGAAGAGCATTCCCCCTATAAGGGGAAAGGTCGTGAGTTCAAGTCTCACTTGAAATTCTCATGTTTTCCCATGTTTTTCGAACTTAAAAGTTAGCATAATAAATGCTATAAAAAATTCATTCAAATAATAATATAGAGTTGCAACAGACGAAGATAGACTACCAATTTATTTTATAAAGGTAAAGAAAGTTGGTCCCCGTGAAGTAGAATAGAGCCACCCCATCTCTTCCTGTGGGTGTCGCAAAATAAGGCGACTAAGGTTTAAGGTTCACCCCCTATCACGTGGAACCAAAAATTATGATGAGCCAAATATGGATGTTAATAAACGTCTGCCTACCCCTTCAGGGATTTACTGGCGTGAGTATATCTATGTATGCGTGTAAAGAAAGTACGTGTTGGATCAAACGTTAAACCATTTAGCCTAAATAAGGAATAGAGATAAAATCCTAGTTATCTGATCATAGTGATCTACAAAAAGACAACACCATCATCTAGCATTCTCCATAACTCAGGCAATTTATAATTCCGCACCATTAAGACCTCGAACTCCCTGGCAGCTCACGTATTTCCTTCTTAGTTTTTCCTACAGTCCCGGGTCCTTCGGAAAAAAACATCTGATGAGGCAGTCATGTTGAGTGCGACCACTGTTAACATGATACATGTTTATAAGGGTGATCCTCTTTCCAAGACTTTGCCTTTAACATACCTTCTGGCTAAGTGAAGTCAATTGACGTGTTCTTTTATAAAAGTTCCAGTACTCCACAAGAGCAAAGACACAATCAATAGCTACTATAAGAAGTGAATAGGTATTTCCTATTACTTCACTTTTTGCGGCTATACACCAATATCGTCATAGGTTACATAACGTGGCGGTCACATTTGCCGTGTTACAAAAGATTTATCTGTAATATCGTAACTGCTACATACAATGGACTCGGCACTAGATACGAATACTAACGAGCCGATTGTGAATAAGTTTAAAAAAAAATTAAATATGTATAAACTCACACTTCCATATTTCTAAAAGGAGTCTAATAATGATATTTTAGGATTTATTTTCTACTTAGACTGCAAGTAAACTGCAGATAAACATATTCGGTACCTAGTTTTATGTGGTAAATAATAATAAAATAATATAAGCAACGATCTACATAGATACCTTTAATTAGTTTAATGTTTCGACGGGTTAAAAGAGACGAGACTCAAGTCCTCAATGAAGATTTTGTGTGCATATGTGTGCGTGTGTGCGTGTGTGTGTGTTTATATGTGTGCGTGTGTACGTGTGTATGTGTATGCGCGTGTGCGTGTGTGCGTGTCAGCGCGTGTGCGCGTGTGCGTGTGTGTGTGTGTGTTTGTGTGGGGGTGTATAATTGCATTCTATGTTAAACGTGAGCATACATTTAATATAGAATGCAATTATAACTTCTCTCGCACGACTTTGGTATAAAAATAGTTTGATATAATCGAATGCGTCATCAGGCCCAGTTTCACAATGAATTGATCCGGATTTGATCAATACCAAGATCTATTTATTATATAATATTTTATACTAGCTGACCCGGCGAACTTCGTACCGCCAATATTTTCCCGCCCGCGTTGCGTCAGATCCCGTTTCCGCTGCATCCTTTACTATATTAAGCAAGCTGGTGCCTGCGACTTCGTCTGCGCAGGATTAGTATTTCGAGTAGCTTTTATTAGAGTGGCATAGAAAAAAACAGCCGTTTAGGCCGAATTTGTTGATATTAGTTATCACTGCTCCGTTCCCTTGAGTAGCAGCGTAATGATATATAGCCTATGTGTTATTCTGATGTATAAGCTATACTATTGTAAAGAATCCATGAAAATCCATTCAGTAGTTTTTACGTGAAGGAGTAACAAACATTCTTCGATACGTACATCCATCCATACTCACAAACTTTCGCGTTTATATGATACTAGCTTTTGCCCGCGGCCCCGCCCGCGTGGATGTCGGTTCCCGGCAATTATTCGAATTTTTTTCTCTACGTACAAACCTTGCCTGGACTTCCACGAATAATTAAAGACCGAAATTAGCCAAATCGGTAAACGCGTTGTTGAGTAACATTACAACGAAAAGTGGCATTGATTTTTATATATATATATGTTACCGGAAATGTATGAAATCAAGGAATTGTATACAAATCCTAGGAAATGTGTGTTAATACATAGAATTCCTGCCGTTCCACCGGAAATGTGTGAAATAAATGGGTTATTGTCTGTATTTGCGGATGATTTTGTGGAAAATTTAATTTTTGAATGAATAAAAAAATAATACTAACCTAACCTAATCTATCCAAGTTGTATCTATCCAAGTGGACACTGCGCCCCGACCTGGATATATTATAGGTTAGAAGACTGAAGCGAACGCGAGGCTCCAGCATTAGCCTAAGTGGTTGCATTTTTTATAACCACCATCAATATTCTTTGATAACATTTCATACATTTCCTGCTGCGCACTCGGCATTGTATACAATGCCTAGGCATTGTATAGAATTCCGGATTATACACATTTCCGGTAACATATATATAGATATGATAGAAGCTCAAGTTAAAAATTAGTTACAGGGATTCTATTTGGCCATAAAACTTCATTCCGCATTCATCTCCTATATGAGATCAGATGCTGAGTGGCTCATCATTCGTGTAGGCCTCACCGACCCACACAAGTTCTCCAAGTTCACAAATAATGAGTCGGTACCATTGTTCGGTAGGTGTGAAGTACACAGATATAATTAGTGACAAAAGTCCGACCTCCCACGGTATGTAAATTCGCCTTCTCGGATGTGCAGTAGGATGAGCTTGTGATTCATCTTATTAATATTTATATTGTTTTGTTTACTATTATTACAATTTGAGTAGTACTTATAGTACCGGACCTATAATTAATAAAGTCTTATACATGTGACTCACGACTACTCAGGACTACGTCCGTAACTAACAAAAAGTTATAAAAGTGGTATATTTATTTAAAAGAATATTAGAACTGAAGTTACTAATATTCCCTCTAACCCCTCCAACTAAGCTAAATTGCTTGTGCTAGGAGTGGGTTAACGACAGTAGTGTAATGGCCAGGATTCAAACCGGGACCTATCGATCGTAAAGTCGACTCCTTAACCACTAAGCTACCGACGGTTTGAATTCTTTTCTCGCAACTAATATTGCTTGTATATTATATGATAATAAATAAAATTAAAAAAGTTACTAATCAGCGGTAGAAAAATCTGCTTTTTCTGACTGCTTAGGTGAGTTTTGTTACGAAAGTAGAATAATAATTCTTATTTTGTTGTAACTAGTTACGAATATGGATGAAGGAGTACAATCGACCACAAAAGTGGATAAGCATTACACAAAAAATATATATATGTAGGATCAGGTAGGTCTTGACCCGAGCCATCGGCCATAGTGTGGGTGAAAGCGGGTAACGTGCAATGAGAAAACACTAGATATCAAATGGACAACACTTTAATAACACACAGAATAACAATAGCTAGGCACTAAACGAAACGTAGGACAGTTCCGTGGCGACTTGTTCACTCGGCGACGACTCAAACAAGACTGAGCCCCGCTGAGCCCGCCGTGTGTATATATCACGACTCTGTCGAAGGCGCGCACCGGATGACGTGTGTAGTTGCCTCCGCTACCCGCTAGGGGCGCTTGCGCACCTTTGCTTCGTTTAGTGTCCATACTCATGACCGTCCACGACACTGCCATCCTGCGTGACACACGTCCTCGTGTGTTAGTCTGAAATAAGAAATGAACAGCACAGTTTTCGTTCGGCTATCCTATTTCAAACAAGTTCTTTATTCATCATCGTACTTAGTATTTGTTAGATATTCCACAATCACTACTCTAGTTACTCTAAAGTCAAAATCCAATATTAACAAAAGCTTAGCAAAGTATACTCCGCCTGAGAATTACACAGCTAATTACAAGTGGAAGGTATCTAGTACTTAAATCCAAGATACTGTAGACCCTTGGGACCACGCACCATTGAGCATCAACTTATGTAACAGAAAAGAAAAATCAATCGAAACAATTTTAATCAACATCAGGTATCTCATTCGTGGTCTCTGGCTGTTTCATTAGTTCCAGCCCACACAATTGCACACACACACTTCCTCAAGGGAAGCCCGAGTTAACTTTTAACTCTATGATCTCTGCTACAAGGCAAGATCCGACTGTACTACCCAGATCTACCGCCTACCGCTTACCCACGGACTACTCAAAAAGCAGACACCGATTTCTACTAGGCTACGGCTACAGTATTCTGGTACAGTCTCCGACCCAACGAATCGAGGACCTGAGTGTGCAATTCTGCACGCAATTAATCGGACGCAATTTCGTCATTAATCTCGTCTCCATCTACAATCTCAATGGGTACTTGGCCCTCGGGCATCTTTCTAATTCGATCATGTGCATACTTGTAGGTACGCTTGTTAATCAACGACCTTAAAACATATCGGTCACCCTCCAAAACTTCTACGATTTGAAACGGCCCTCTAAACTTAACATCTAACTTCGTTTGATTACGTTCCTCATTTTCAATCAAAACAAATTCGCCGACCGAAAATCTATTTACGGTTGCCTTATTACTGTCAAAACGTGACTTATTATAACTCGCAGACCTTTGTATGCCCTCAGATGCAGATTCTCTCACTTCACTAAGATCTACGATATCTTCGTTATCATTGACCATTAAATCTAGTGGACGAGCTACCTTACCTATTAAAAGCTCTAATGGGCTAGCTTTCGTCACCCGACTGATGGTACAATTAAGAGCGAGTTGCACGTCTCCTAGGGAGTCCTGCCACGACCTATCTTTGTCAGACTCAACCACGGTTAACATAGACTTTAGCACACTCATTATTCGTTCAACTTGGCCATTCGCACGACATGACCCTGTGGCAATAAGATGAAGATGAATATTCTTACTGTCGCAGAAGTCACGGAATTCTTTGCTGGCAAAACAGCGACCTTGATCGGCTATTATTCGTACGGGTGCACCGAACAATGCTACACTATTCTTTACTGCTTTGATGCTGCTCCTAGTGTCTATATTTTTGGTATGAAAGAGCAATACGTACTTTGTGAAGGCGTCTATCATCACGAAAACGTACTCCTTACTATCACTCTTCCCACTCAGCTTTCCAGTGGCATCAATGTGAACTGTATGCCAGGGGATTGCGGTTTTCGGGATTGGGTGAAGCTCGGCCTGCACCTTTCCGGAATGAGACTTGGAGATCTTGCAGGTCACGCAGTTATCTATGAACTTCCTTACATACCGACTCATACCTTCGAACCAATAATGATTATACAGCTTTTCGAGTGTCTTTTCCCATCCAAGGTGTACAAGAGATTCATGCACATTATTTATGACTGACCAGCGCATAGCACGAGGAACAATCGGCAAGCATCTCGTTCGACCATTTCGCTGTACTTTACGATGAAGTACACCTGACCTTACCTCATAACTGTTAGCTAAGTCGTCATTGAGCTGTCCTTGTTCCAGGTCAGAAATTAATTTCTTAATTTCCTCGTCCCTTTGCTGCTCTGCAAGAAGCCAATTGCTGGTTAACTCAGCTAGATTAACTCGCTTCTGCTCTACTTTGTGAATTTTTGTTTTAGTAGATTCAGATGGTAACAAGTTCCGAGAAAAGAAATCAGCATGAGCCATTTGCTTACCAACTCTATACTTGACATCAAAATCGAATGACTGCAAGAAGGCCCACCAACGATGGACTCTTGGTGTCAGATCAATTTTGGTGCGTGACATTTTCAGCGAATTGCAATCGGTTAGAACGGTAAACTTCTGGCCATGCAAGTACTGCCTGAAATGCCTTACCGCGTTAACAACAGCGAGTGTTTCTAGCTCGTACGAGTGATACCTAGCTTCCGTCGACGTCGTGCGTTTGCTAAAATAGGTAACTGGGCGTCGCTTACCTTCAACAATCTGGAGTAATATCGCTCCATAACCCTCAGCACTCGCGTCTGTGTGCAGCTCTGATGGGTATTGTGGGTCAAAAATCATGAGTACTGGTTCCTTGGTCAATATGTCAATTACCTTTTGTCGCGCATCCTCACATTTAGGCGTCCACTCGAAGGGGCACTTGCCCGAGGTCAGTCTGTAGATCGGGGCCATGAGGCGAGAAAAATCAGGCACAAACTGGCGAAAGTAAGATGCCAAACCTACAAATTGTCTTACCTGAGTAATCGACTGTGGTGAAGGCAAACATGACAAAGCTTCTATCTTACGCTTATTGGGTTTGATCTCACCTGCTTCAACCTCATACCCTAAGTACTCTACTCGTGTCTTAAGAAACGAACATTTCTTAAGGTTCAGTGAAAAACCTGCCTTTGTAAGTTTGTCAAGCACAATCTGCAACCTCTCTAATCCCTGGGTAATCGAATCCGAGATGATCCGAACATCGTCAACATATACTACCACGTACTGGTTAACTAGGTCACCCAAAGCCCTCACAATTGCGCGTTGGAAAACAGATATTGCGTTACGGAGACCAAAGGGCATAGTTAAAAACTCGTATTGGGCATCTGGTGTGATAAAAGCTGTTAGTTCAATCGAATCTTCATGAACAGGAATCAAATGAAAGCCACTTGCACAGTCGAGTTTTGTAAAGAAATTCGCACCATGGAGTCGTGAAATTTGATCAGAAATCAAAGGTATAGGGAACCGGTCCGGTACAGTATTCCTATTCAATTCCCTATAGTCTATACACATACGATCTGAACCGTCATGTTTTTTTACCAAGAGGGCAGGGCTAGAGAAAGGAGAATTACTAGGCCTAATTATGTTTGCTTGCAACAGTTTGTCAATCCTCTCTCGCATAACCTGACGTTCCGCCGGGGATAACCTATACGGACGTCTTTGTACCGTACGGTTTGGGTCCACCCTTTTAATTACTAACTCTCCTGTATTCACGCGAGTTGTCGGAAAACCGTTAATTAAATAGTCAGAATATTGTTTTAAAATGTTCACTAATTCGTTAAGTCGATCATTAGAAATATCAGTCTCAATTTTTTCAAAATAATCTGCGGGCACGCAAACATCCGTCGAATTACACGCGTTTACAATGCTATCTCGTTTTAAAGTGAGTTCAGTTGCAGTCATGTTAACACAAAAGCCGTTACTTAAAATCTCCCGACCTATCAATATCCTACTCTGTAAACAAGCGTCTGGCAAAACATGGAATAAAATCTCAGTCGAAAAATTATTAATTTCTACCCTACACAGTATTTGCAAAGTGCAGTTAATCTTTTTATTGCCTATACCAATTAATGAAACTAAATTATTAAATCGCTTGCCTCTAAATTTACTCGCAACACTTTCTTTCATTAATGAACATTCAGCACCAGAGTCAAAGTCAAATTTAAAAGACTCACCAAGGTGATCTAAGGTTCCGGATGGGGACTCAACCTGGCACAGGTCGACTCGTTTCTCCACTGGGGCAGCAGCGTTGGACCTGCCAGCTGTGCAGCGACTGGCAATGTGGCCCGCAGTGCCACATTTGTAGCAGACCACAGAGCTGCCACTCGGTGGCTGGCGTTGAACCGCAGGCGTTGAAGCCGGCGCAGGAGCAGGTTTCTTCGCTTCGGTCTTCCTCATGCGACAATCAGCTTGCTTATGCCCGGGTTTGCCGCAGGCATGACATTTGATGTGCGATATTGATGAAAACTTCGGTCGTTTTTCACTCGTAGCTCCTGTCTGGCTATCCATGGGAGTTTTCCGCTTCAGGTACGAGAAAGCTTGAAGTTCTTGCTGTACCTGATGACGCGTGGTAAGCTCCGTTGTAAAAGCAAGTCGTTGCAGGCGAGTGTCAATTTGAGCCAAATGAGCTACCACAACCGACACTGCAATTTGTTCAATGCTCGTATTTTTCCACCGACTAAGCAATGACGTAATAAGACGGCTTGCATAGGCGCCATAGGTCTCGTTTTCTTTCGGTTTGTCGTGACTTAAATTGATGAGGGTAGCTGCAGATGTTTCTACGCTAATAAATCTGGCCGTAGATAATTCCTTGAATGCAGCCCACGACATACCTGGATAGGTTATCTGCGTTAGCCACGTCGATGCCGATCCTTTGAGCGCCTTGCTAATTGCCATAACAAGCTGGCCTCCTTGCACTTCGTTGCCTTCTAAACACAAATCGGCCGTCGCGCACCATGACCGCGCGTCGGAATCTTGTTTATCGGGATTGAATTCCGGCAACACTACACTTCTGTTCACACTATGTATGCAGAGCTTGAATTAGTTCCCGCATTTGTTGATTTTGCATTTCAAAAAGTACCCGCCACTGATTTTCTTCACCGTTAGTCTCATTTGCACGATTTGACCCCACTTCTGATGTAGGATCAGGTAGGTCTTGACCCGAGCCATCGGCCATAGTGTGGGTGAAAGCGGGTAACGTGCAATGAGAAAACACTAGATATCAAATGGACAACACTTTAATAACACACAGAATAACAATAGCTAGGCACTAAACGAAACGTAGGACAGTTCCGTGGCGACTTGTTCACTCGGCGACGACTCAAACAAGACTGAGCCCCGCTGAGCCCGCCGTGTGTATATATCACGACTCTGTCGAAGGCGCGCACCGGATGACGTGTGTAGTTGCCTCCGCTACCCGCTAGGGGCGCTTGCGCACCTTTGCTTCGTTTAGTGTCCATACTCATGACCGTCCACGACATATATATATAAAATTAGTATTATTATGTTTTCTTCAATATTTTATGAGCGACAGTAAATCATAATAAATCAGATCAATAAATAAGAATTTGTTATGTAACTTTTGTTATTGATTTATACATCTACCAAGAGCCTACCTCTTAAAGATAGGAGGTAGGCTCTTGATAGGAGATAAGAGGTAGACACATGCATTGTAATACGCTGTTTTAGCGCCACAGGTTAAAGAGCAAAGCAAGGAGAGCTGTTATCTCTGCCTATGCCAGAGGGACAAAGGTGTAAATATAATTATTTGTGTATATATTGTATATACTTTGTTATCGTTTTTGATTTCCTACGTATAAATATAAATAATAAATATTCCACAACATTCTACATAACACTATCTAGACCCTTGTGTTATGGAACCTAAAATGCGGATAAACATACTTAGATACCTAATTTTATTTGTAAATACATACCTACATATTATACATAGAAACACCTAAACCTATGCTAATACTCATATTTATGCATACAAATATTTGCACTGAGCGGGGATCGTGCCCGCGCGTTCTGCGATGCAGTCGTTCACTACCGCCAGGCCACAGAGACTCAGTCAGACTCAGTATGACGGCATAATTATTTACTGACTGGTCATTGTAAACATTATTCAATCTAGGCATTTTAAACCGGACCTATTAGTCAGTACAAATAATCTTACATACATATTTTACTCTTACGACCGCAACCGAATCACATTAAATAAAAAGGAAGGAAATAATATTTGATCATTGTAAGTAACCAGTAGTAGTACTAGTCTAACTACTGTTCGTGCAAATATGTTGATAATTGCACTAAATTTGTTCCGGATTCACACTTCGACGCGTACACTTAGTTGCAAGATATGCACTTATATAGTAATGTATAAATACTCATGAGTAATGTTATAACAGATTTTAACAAGGAATCTTAATTTTCCAAAAATCAATGTTCAAAAATGGTTGAGAAATCATTCATTGGTTCCAACAGTTCGTATGAAAATTGGTAGATGGCTCCACCGTCGCCCTTAAAGACAGATATAAAGAGAAGGCAAATTTGAAGTAATTAAGGTGTGAATCAATAGCTCAGTTGGAAGAGCATTTCCCTTTAAGAGAAAGGTCGTGGGTTGAAGTCCCACTTGAGAATTTAATTTTTCCCGATGTATTTGAAGCTTTTAGCATCAATAAAATAATCAATCATAGTAATTTGACTGAACATTATCAAGCAGTGGTCACTGAACGTGATTCAATCGATCAATCAACAACACAATGATGACTGACGGTTCACTAGTTTAAGTAGATTGTGCCCAACCCTGACCCCGAAGTGCACAAAAAGAGTTATAATTCTCAGCGATCTTAATTTGTTTGCTTTGTGAACTTATAAACGAGTGCACATTATAATAAGGCTGTGGCTACACTAGACAGCGATTAGCGGTGCGACAGATGGACTAATAAGAAAATACTAGCCAAGAAGTTATTTTTATTTTCATCGTTAATTTTTCATGTTCATAGTCGACATTGCATTCGTAATTATATAGCTGCCCATACAAAACAATTATAAACTCTTTAACTTAATAGTGTTCGATAAAAGTTTACTGATAAATTCGCGTCGAAAAATCAACATTCGAACTTGCGTGAATTTCATAGGACCGAAGCTTTTGGAGGATTAAATCTGAATATTATTCATAATCAATCATATTGTTGTTTTGCTAGTTCGAAAAACATCGGAAAAAATGAAATGCTCTAGTGAGACTTGAACTCACGACCTTTCTCTTACAGGGGGAATGCTCTTCCAACTGCTATTGAGCCACACCTGAATCATTTCAAATTTTCCTTCTCTTTATATCCGTCTTTAAGGGCGACGGTGGTGCCATCTACCAACATTCTTACGATCTGTTGGATACAAAGAATGATTTTTCAACCATTTTTAAACATTGAATTTTGATGACTCCACCCAAATATTTGAATGAATTTTTTAATGCATTTATTATGCTAACTTTTACGTTCAAAAAGTTAGCATAATAAATGCTACAAAAAAATTATTCAAACAAAAAAGGTTTTGCTAGTTGTTAAGAATTGCGGTAAATGGCTCTCACGTCGCCTCATGAACTGAATATAACCAACAGCAGGCATGACTATTAAGATGATTTTATTTGTTGTAAATCGCTTACTTGTCGCAAATCGCGCTGCTTGCCAATGTAGCCTCAGCCTTAGTTTACAGTGCAGTGCAAGAAAAAATGTGTTGAGTACAATAGTTGCAAAACGCGTATTAGATGTTATCGCGGGTTGCCTCACCGGTTGGGCAACAGCTCTGCGCGGGCGCCGCTCGCAGGGCTGGGAGGAACTCGACGATAAATCAAACGCAGTACAGCGCCTGAGGACTGAAGACTGACTCAAAAGGACTGATAAAACTAGACCTATAAATTAAATAAAAGACTAATCCGGCTTCGTGTGAGTCATGCTTCGAACCCCCTTTGTACCTCTTTAACTCATATAATATCATGTCCGTAATTAATTAGCTTTCAGATAATTCCAGGAAATCTGCTAGCACTTTAACGGTCATGACTAGTGCTCAGTTCCCTAGAGTAGTAGCGTGATGATATTATAGATTATATACCTAATGTAAGACTACCTAATGTAACTTTTTATTTTATAGAAGTTCCGAAGTTTTACACGTTCAGCAAACCAAACACTTTATAATTTAGTAGTTCAAATTAGTTGTTGCTTCTGGTTCCTTCTATCTTGGTGGGCCCTGATACACCCATTGGTTTATATAAGCTTTTGCCCGTGGCTCCGCCCGCGTGGTTATCGGTTATCGCGACCAAACATAGCCTATTTGTTAACCCAGAGTATCAGATAACTCCATACCAAATTTTACTAAAATCGCTCCGGTCATTTAGACGTGAAAGAGTAACAACAAAATATTAGTAGGATTACTACTTATAATATATTAACTGACCCGGCGAACTTCGTACCGCCAGTATTTTTCCGCCCGCGTGGCGTCAGATCCCATTCCCGCTGCACCCTCTACTATATTAAGCATGTATTATACGTATAGAACTTCCTCTTGAGTCAATGAAACCGGTTCGAAATCCGTTGCGTAGTTTTAAAGATTTAAGCAAACATAGGGACGAACAGACAGCGACAGCGACTTTGTTAACAAAACTATGTAGTGACAGTGATGATAATAGTGAAGTGTGGTGATGATGATGATGATACTCACTACATATACATATTTATAAGTATATAACGGAATTATTAAATCATACTGTCTTCGGTCAAAAACTAAATGGTGTAAAAAACCTCCTTGGGTCAGCCGGGGTGCGAGGGATATGTCTTTGACAACCTCACCTCCGGCCTAGCACCAAGACCCACAGTCGGCGTGCGGTTTTAGTCGGTTCGAGTCCGACATAACCTCCCCTTCCGGCTCCGGCAGGGGGGGTATCCGAGGGGAATACCGCACGAAAAAAAAAAAAACGGTGTAAAAAACCTTAAAGGCTCTTGAAGATTTATTAGCTTTTTAAACTTACGCAAAACAAAACTAACACTTGGAACATTTCATACATTTTGTAGCAAATCATATAAAATTTGAAATGTTCTGATTTCTCCCCTCGATATCGTTGTCTCTAGCCCCCTTATTCTTTACAGTCGATAATGTTATGTTTCACAAATATCACGCGACCGAATATATTAGCGAATATATCCTACATTTGAGAATGTATCATTTTGATAATGTGGCATTTTGATAGTGTGGCATTCTGCTAGTGTGGCGTTTTGCTAATGTGGCCTTTTGCTAGTGTGGCATATTGAGAAAGGGCATTTTACGAATGTGTCATTTTGCTATAGCATTTCATTTTGAAAATGTGGCATTGTGCGCCTAATCCCATATTACACACTGCTATCGATCAAAACGATACATAACTTCTTGTATTATGGGTTCTAGTACGTGGTTAAACATACTTGGGTACACATATTCTTATAAATATCAATCTGTCATCATCATCATCACAGTCCCGGCTGCATTCATGCATACTAATCCATACTAATATTATAAATGCGAAAGTAACTCTGTCTGTCTGTCTGTATGTTACACTTTCACACCTAAACCACTGAACCTAATTTGATGAAATTTGGTATAGGGATAGGTTAGACCTTAAGAAAGGATATAGGCTATGTTTGGTCGCGATAACCGACATCCACGCGAGCGAAGTCGCGGGCAAAAGCTAGTAGAATATACTTGACTAATGCTTGAGGTACGCTATACACTTTCTTTAGATTTTTCACAGCTTTCACGGAGGTGACCACCATCTGACCCCCTACTATGAGACAAAAGTCTACCCCAGGCTTTTGCCCGTCACTCACCAGTTCATACAAATACTTGCATTGAACGGGAGTCGAACCCGCGACCTCTAACGCACGCCACAGTATAGCAACTCTCGTAACAGTCGTGAGTGCGTGTGTAAAGATTACATCAGCGCGTGATATCATAATTGCGATCCACCTGTCGTCACGTGGTGCACGAACCGCCGTGCATAAGCGCCGTCTTGTCATCATGTGGGATGGGAATGTATGAGACAGTGTAATTATCGATGGTCGTGATTATGATTTAAATCGGAAGAACTGAATATTAAAGACGAGAGTCAAAACTAAGGCTAACCTTAAGGAATCATTCTGTCTGAAAAATTTACTTAGGAAATGTAGAGAGCCTCAGTGGCGTGGGGGTAGTGAACGCGGCCGCTACGCAGAAGGCGTGGGTTCGATCCCCGCTCAGTGCAACTACTTGTATCCATACTTAATATTATAAATCCGAAAGTAACTCTGTCTGTCTGTCTGTATGTTACGCTTTTACACCACTGAACCGATTTTGATGAAATTTGGTATAGGGGTAGATTAGAACATAGGCTATCTTTGGTCGCGATAACCGACATCCACGCGGGCAGAGCCGCGGGCAAAAACTAGTGCTTATATATGAGTATTTGCATTGGTCTGGTCGTGCCTCGGAGAGCACGTTAAGCTGTCGGTCCCGGTTGCCATACGAACATGTATGGCTGTCGTTGCAGGTGAATTGGGTGAAATGGCCCACATAGAAGGGCTGATCACCCGTCCCGTCAAACGGCGTCCCCACTGGCTGTAGTAGTAGTAGTAGGGTATGTAGAGAAGAGCTTCGGCTATCGAAGATGAGTCAAGGGGCGGCTGGTTCAGTTAGTCAGAGTGTTTCTGATAGATCCGAGAAATCCGATTATAGGGCCATTTATCAGATCCAAATGTCAATTTACCAACTGAGAGACCAACTCATACATAAATATCTGCTCAGCATTTTAAGAGAATATCAGTAATTTGACTTGGCACGTGAGAAATAAAAGTTTTAAACATTGCACGTTGATGTCTTTTCTATGAACAGTAACCGTTACAATAATTTTGACTTGACTTAGGTCGTAATCAGTGTACCACAACCCGTGTAACCCGGTAGAAACGTCAGTCATTTTTAACCCTACACTTTATTGTGTTAGTTCCCTTTTACATTATTGGAACGAACATACATAAAATCACGCCTGTTTCCCATAGGGGTAGGCAGAGATCACGGATCTCCATTTGCTACGATCCTGACATACTACCCTCGCTTCATTCACTCTCATTACATTCTTCATGCATGCTCGTCGGTTTAGGGTCCTGACCTGCCCCTTTTCTAACACTTCCCCGATTTGGTCCAGGTATGAGCCCCTAGGTCTTCGTTTTCGTTAGGTGTTTCGTTAGTCTTCTTTCATTCATTCTCTCATTATTGGAACCTGATTGTATAAAAAATCGTATTATTGGTATTACTTACATTCAGTAAACATAAGGCTCCTATTTTGATGTGAAATCCCTACGAACCCATACTAATATTATAAATGTGAAAGTAACTCTGTCTGTCTGTATGTTACGCTTTCACGCCTAAACCGCTGAACCGATTTTGATGAAATTTGGTATAGGGGTAGAGTAGACCTTGAGAAAGGACATAGACTATATTTGGTCGCGATAACCGACATCTACGCGGGCGGAGCCGCGGGCAAAAGCTAGTATTATAAATGCGAAAGTAATTCTGTCTGTCTGTCCGTCTGTATGTTACGCTTTCACGCCTGAACTACTGAACCGATTTTGATGAAATTTGGTATAGGGGTAGATTAGACCATGAGAAAGGACATAGGCTATGTTTGGTTGCGATAACCGACATCCACGCGGGCGGAGCCGCGGGCAAAGGCTAGTAACGATATAAATGCGAAAGAAACTCTGTCTGTCACTCTGTCTATCTGTCTGTCTGTATGTTACGCTTTCACACTTTTGATGAAATTTGGTATAGGGGTAGCTTACACCTTGAGAGAAGACATAGGCTATGTTTGGTCGCAATAACCGATATCCACGGAGCCGCGGGCAAAAGCTAGTAAGTTATAACATAGCTTATGATTGAGTACGTACTGATTCGTTGTGCAACCCTACGCCTAGTTCGACCGATGGCGGCCATTCTTCTCCGCTGGAGCAAATTGCCGGTTCGTTAGAGTATAATTTTGTTTGAGCGCCCATCAATAACCGCCGGACGGTTCCCACGGCCCGACGACTTGTTTGTTTGTCATTTTGGATATAAACAATGTTGTTGTTGCCTCATATTAGCACGGATTTTTTTTTGTACTGCGGTAGCCTAGTGGTATGGGTAATGGACTGCTGAGACGAGGTCTCGGGTTCGTTCCCAGGTTTACCATGGCACACACCAATGACTTTCCGATGCTTTTCGAAGTTATATATGTATTTATCGCAGGTTTATAAGTGCCCGGTTAATGGCAATAGGCTCGCCACCTATTACATTGGGACCTAAACATAAACTGGCGAAATGTGGGTGCTTGCACCTCTGCCTAATCCTTCGGGGAATATAGGCGTGAGTTTATGTTATGTTATGTTGTTTTTTTTGTACGCAGTAGTAATATGTATACCTTTACTTGATGGTAAGCAGACAAACTACTTACAGTAGTCAAGTAGGCAAGTTTACAAGGTTGCCTATACAATATCTATACAATAATAAAAGCGTCGGTAGCTTAGTGGTTAAGGAGTCGGCCTCACGATCGAGAGGTCCCGGGTTCGAATCCTTGCTATTACACTACCGACGTGAACCCACTCCTAGCACAAGCAATTTGGCTTAGCGGGCTAACCCTAGAGGGAATATTAGTAACTTCGGATTTAATATTCTTTAAAAAAAATATAGTACGGCCGTACGCAACAGATTCAATCGACTTTTAATATCGCAAGTTACGTCATTATGGCGTTGCCCAACAATATTGATAACTTTCATGAATGGTTTATACCCGTAGAGGGAGATCTTGAAGTATTTAAATAGTATTTTAATAGTAGTTGATGGGAAGCTGTTGTCTCTGCCTAAGTACCGTCAGCATCATAAATATCTTGACGACGAAGTCGCAAAATGATCTTAAAAATCTCGTATGAAGAGCAAATCAAACTGTTTTATTATTAATATGGTATTATTTTTCGACCTATAGGTATGTACTGAATAACAGAACAATCGGTCAACTGGAGGGGGGGATCAAAAACCTAAATTAAGATCATTTTGAGCTCTCTGTTCGTCAACATCTTTCTGATGCTACTGTACTTAGCCCGAAGAGAAATTGGCATAAGTATAATATGTACGTACTATGAATGATTTAACAAAAAAATGAAACTGACGTTAGAAACACCTGCTTCTCAGCTCGCTGGCCGCTTCGCCCCTGCGCGCCTTCGCGGGCTTAAATTACACTCTAGGGGTAGGGCAGACAAGCAAGACTACGTGAAGTCACAAAGTACTTAGTAGTGTCAATAAACCGTAGGCGAATCGACTATTAGGTATTTCAAACATAGTCAACATGTCCAATATCTTAAATGAGCATAATATTAATCGTCCGTTAGTTCAAATAATTTTAGTTTATTCGATATTATGTGTATGAACCAGTAGTCGAGTCGACCAATATGCGTTATGACCATATGTGAAACAACAGTAGTTAACTTGAACATAGTTGAAATAACTTTAGATATTATGATACGGAACCGTTCCAACGGGTCATTCATCAACTCGCGGGCGGCAAACTCGCGGATGTCCGCGGGTTACGTTTTATAAAACCTTATTAGCCTTTTGACTGCACATTAGCCAAAGGCTAGCTTCCATTAATTTCTTAATTTATGCATTATTATAACTAATCACTAAAATAAACATCTTAATTTAAAAATATAGTAATTAAAAGTCCGAGTTAATACCGGATTGTAAGAATGTTCCGAACAGGTTCCACGAGAATAACAAAACTAAGCGAGTTCTGATCGCGGAGTGACATTGGTATTATAACACTCCTTTTATTTTTAATAACTGGTTCTTTTTGAGTCAATATTTAATCTGAGAACTAATGTATTGATTATTTATACGATTTACAACTTTACGCTTTTATTCATGTATTAAGTTTTTTCTTTTCAAAAGTATTTGAATGTTTTTTTATAGCATTTATAATGCTAATTTTTAAATTTAAAATACATCGGGAAAAATGAAGCGCTCAAGCCACACCTGAGGGTGGCACACAGGTTTCAAATTTTCACAAGTATATTTCCCTTGCTAGGGAG
Organism: Eilema sororculum; assembly: GCA_914829495.1. Classification (NCBI taxonomy): domain Eukaryota; kingdom Metazoa; phylum Arthropoda; class Insecta; order Lepidoptera; family Erebidae; genus Eilema; species Eilema sororculum. The sequence goes on from OU618536.1 coordinate 25,670,002, forward strand.
AGAAGGAAATGTCTTATTAGGTAACCTTACAGCCCAGATATGAGAGTCAAGATGACTTGCGGTTTTAGTCGGTTTGAGTTTGTAACAACCATTCTGGCAAGTGGGAAGCAGGTGTTCAAAATCAGTTTAATTTCCACATACGGAACGAAACATATTTATGTATCACAAAAAACTTAAGTTTTATTATACCATTAAGGTAGCTGACAAGCAAACGTCCCACTTGATGGAAAGCGGTTATTGTGGCATTTTTTTATCGTGTGAAAAGCTTCCAGACCGATTTGGTGGTTATGTCGGACTCGAACCGACTAAAACGTCCGCCGTCTTTGGGTCTTTGGTTGCCGGAGATGAGAATGCAGGGAGCACATCTCTCGCACCCCGGCTGACACACCATCTCTTTCGAAATGGCCCCCTTCGGTAGTGGGGACCATAGTGTCCCCATCTAGCCCCGGATATGGGGAGGCGCACTTTGTACTGCCGCCACGGTCTGCTTCTGCTAGGGTGACAGGCGGCTCCACCGGTCACCCCCAGGCCAGCGCTCATGGAGGACGGAGGTCTTTCTACGACGTCCGGTTCGCCTTCGCTCTGCGCGGGCTTCCCGGGCCCGGAGTCTAGTCCGGACCCGACCGGCCGCCTCCTTCTCGAGCATTACTTGCTTGAAGGAGGCGGCCGCACCCCAAGCGTTCGCGCATCGCACCATCGCTGTGAGCAATGTGGCGAGTTTGAGGACTCCCACCCCCAGAGCCGCCACTAGGACCCGCCTCGGCGTGTCCCACGCCGGGCACTCGGTCAGCGTGTGCAGCTCTGTGTCCTCGCTCGCATCACAGTGATGGCGCTCGGACGTTGGCTCCTTCCGGATCCGACACAGGTAACTCCCGAAACACCCGTGTCCGGTAATCACCTGCGTCAGCCGGTACGAGAGGCTGCCGTGTGGCCTCTCTAGCCACTCCTCCATGATGAGTCTTACCGCCGCTATTACGGCGTGCCCTGCAATATTTATGCTTGATAACACAGTATGCTAAAAACCAATTATGGCACACTATTGTTACGACAAAGAAAATTATGCCTAACTTATTATGACAATTTAAATTAGGACAAAAACCATTATGAGAAAAAATGGGATCCCGTCACACTCGTGCTGCCCACCCTGTAAGAACAGAGAGTTTCTGTGTCGCCAGTGCAGAAGACAAAGCAGGAAAAGCCTTTGGTCTTCCCAGTGACGGCACAAAAACTCTCCAGGTAGATATGACTGTGTCGAAACCTGTTGAAGTGAGAGAGTAGGTACTAGTACCTATCACCTTGCACTTTGAAGAGGTCAAAGTTTAACAGCGATTCAAACTTAGTAACTTCTAATTGACTTGTAGTACGTAAACAACACTGTTTTATATCATTCGTGGGGATTGGACACGAAGATCTATTGGGAGATTGGACAATACTAAGAATTATTATTAAAGAAAATCATTAATTTAAGTATTGGTTTTTAATTAATGTCACGGCGTTATTAATGCTAAAGTTAGATAAATAATTATTTATTTCAGTAAGCATGGATCATGATCATTTATATTATACTAGCTTTTGCCCTCAGCTCCGCCCGCGTGAAGGTCGGTTATCGCGACCAAACATAGCTTATGTCCTTTCTCATGGTTTAATCTACCCCTATACCAAATTTCATCAAAATCAGTTCAGTGGTTTAGGCGTGAAAGCGTAACATACAGACAGACAGACAGGCAGACAGAGTTACTTTCGCATTTATAATATTAGAATGGATTAATATTTATTATGAATCATAATCATTTATAGTATTTACATTATTTGAACCACAAAATACTAAATTGACAATCAATGAATTAGCCCACCGCAGTCCACTGCTGGACATACGCCTCTCCTAATGTGCACCATTTGACCCGATCCTCCACCTTCCGCATCCAAACTGTCCCAGCCACCTTTATACTGACAAAATCCATATCCACACTAAATTGTAACTTTGTCTGTCTGTATGTTACGCTTTCACGCCTAAACCACTGTACCGATTCTGATGAAATTTGGTATAGGGGTAGATTGGACTTTGAGAAAGGACATATAGCCTATGTCACGCGCACACACACGCCCGATTTGATTCAAATTTCCCATCTTATACGTCTTTAAGGCGACGGTGGAGTCATCTACCGATTTTCTTACGAACTATCGGAATCAATGAATGATGTTACAATTATTTTTAAACATTGATTATTGATAACTCCGCCCAAACAATTGAGTGAATTTTTACATCATCAAGTATGCTAACTATACAAATCGAATATGTACATAGGGAAAATCATATCGGGCGTGTCTCGGTAGCCGAATAGGTCAAGGCATTCCCCCTGTAAGGGAAAGACTGCGGATTCGAGTCCCGTCCGAGAAGACTATTTTTCCCTATGTATTCGAAATGCTAATATGTTGATAATTGCACTAAATTCGTTCCGGCTTCACAGTTCGGGGTAGATTAGTCCATAAGAAAGGACTTAGGCACATAAGGATGTTTGATCGCGATAACCAACTTCCAAGCGGGCGGAGCCGTGGCCAAAAGGTAGTAATATTATATTCGATCAAACGGAAATGATGAGCAATATTGATAAAATATATTCAAAGAATTTGAGTGGAGAATCTTCACAATGGTAGCGAATCGCAAGGCCTCACAGCACCCAAGTGTTGACCTCACGGTATAAGGTTAATGACGATAATTAATTTTGATTTATAATATTCAGTTTTTGATATAATTTTTCTAGAACATCGTGAGATATCTATGGGAATAAAATTAATATTTGTTTTGTTAGTTCGTCCTCTATACTTTTCTATATTACTCATGGTAATTTAATAATTGTTGACATGTTTTCGTAGGTTTTAGAAAAATGAATGGTATGACACAATACATGTCGGGTTTTACTACCAACTACCACATACATACAACTAAAACTACCTAGAATAGCAATACCAAAAGCAATGAATATTAATAAATAACTCAAATCAATTAAGAAAGGAATTTGTTTGTGATCAGTCCAAGCAACCCCTAACACATATTATACCATACCATAGAAAAGTTTTTTTTTAATTCGAGATTCATAGATACCTAATCATTACTCTATTATTTTTAAAGAATATTAGATCCGAAGTTACTAATATTCCCTCTAACCCTTCCAACTAAGCTAAATTGCTTGTGTTAGTTGGTTCACGTCGGTAGTGTAATGGCCAGGATTCGAACCCGGGACCTCTCGATCGTAAGGCCGACTCCTAAACCACTAGGCTACCGACGCTTCCTTGTGACGCTACTGTAATTCATTCATAGTCATTTACTTAATGTTATATATTTACTTCCCGAATTAATCTGTTATTTTGTATCTTAACCACTAGTTCATTAGGTTTAATTTTGTTTTTACGGAGCTTTTCACATTGTAATAGTATTAGGTGAACTAATATTTGATTGACGTTTACCTCATTGGTATGTAAATATTATACAAATACTATATTACGTTTGCAGTTCATTTATCAAATCGTAATAAATATAATGTAAATGTATGAGGCATCAAGCAGTAACAGTGGAAGTAAAAGTTAGGAATATTTGAATGAAATTTTTATAGCATTTAGAGAAGGAAAATTTGAAGTGATTCAGGAGTGGCTCTATAGCTCAGTTGGAAGAGCATTCCCCCGTAAGGGAAAGGTCGTTTTTCCCGGTGTATTTTGAAGTTAGGAATATTCAATAAGAAACCGTTCTCTTCCAACATGTTTGTCTAGTCGAAAACTTCTCATTCTCAGAGAAAATTAATGAGTCGATTGAAGTAGATAAAACTATAAGAGTGCTGCAAACCTTTTCCCCAATCTCCTCTGTTCTCTTTTCAGTTGACAATCTCTAAGTGACATTACAAAGCATTCAATTGAAACTACTATAATCACAATGTTGGTTATTTGGAGCCTTCTTCTGCTTGGGCACCCTGCCCGTCATTGTCATGTAATACCTTTTATTAACTTGTGAGGCCAGAGTACAATATTATATTCATATGTTAATATTATAAGTGTGAAAGTAACTCTGTTTGTCTATATATCTGTTACGCTTTCACGCCTAAACCACATATGCGATTCTGATGAAATTTGGTACAGAATTAAATCAGACCTTTGGAAACGACATAGGCTATGTTTGATCGCGATAACCGACATCCACGCGGCCGGAACCGTGGGCAACAAGCCAGTAAAACTATATATGCCGAATCAAAAACATAGAAATTCAAAAACTAGAATTAGATAAAACTGGACGCGAATTCAATATGTTATCCAAGTGGCAAGGTCACGCGCGTTTACGTAAAGGTGAGCCAAACATCCGGTTGTTCGGTGCTCTGTCGAAACGAGCTGGCTCGCTCTAGGTGCTAGACCTGATATTGTCCGCACGAATCAAAGAATCAATTTCATTTATTCAGTTTATGCACATAAAGCACATATGAACGTCAAAATTCAACATTAATGTCAGGAATCACAAGTACAATAAAATAAATCATTGGAAAATGATTCTTTCGCTTGTTCGGTAGGTTGGTTCTACACTGAGAAGATACCAGCAAGAAACTCAGTGATTCATATATTTATAACAAATTTATACAGTGCGAGCAAGATATGAGATGACCATGCACCTTTAGCATTTAAGTATTCGTCTAATTTATAATAACCTTTTTTCATTTAGCAAGTTTTCACTTCAATTTTACTTTTATTGGCATATCAATCAGATCCTGAGGAATTTTATTACATATTTTTATCCAATTTAGCACGCGGTTTAAGTCGGTTGAATTCCAACATAACATTCCCTTCCGGCTCCGGTAGGGGAGGTATCCTAAGGGAACTCCGCTCGAAAAAAAAAGGGAGCTGGATGGTGTAAGTATGTTTAGTACCCTTATCCCAGGACAACGCTCAGATGTGAATCGAAACTAACAATGACATTAGAACTACATACATACAACATACATTTACTCACGCCTGTAAATGCCCAAAGGGGTAGGCAGAGGTGTATTAACACCCACGTTTCACCGATTATGATTTTCGGTCCCATATAAGAGGTGGCGAGCCTATTGCCGTCTAGCGGGCATATTGTCTTGGGCACTATTTTCACACAACAGCCAGCATTACTCGTAGTACCATGTAGAATAAAATCTATCCTCAGATCACGTTATATATCGAGATTCAGGAATGGGTACCACTCTGGTACGGGCCTAAGTCTGTCTTGATTATGCTCATTATGGGCAGGTACAAGTTACAATGTCAAATTATAAATCTGTCTATACAATCTGTCACCAGATAAATCGTGATTCAGGCTGAGTGTCATTCCAGAATACGGGCCTTAGTATAGTAAATGTACTAAATTTTAATACACGTATTGAGAACACTTGTACGTTTTCCACAGTATTTATTACATTACACCTGACCGGTTTCGCCTTACGGCATTCTCAAAGGTTTACATTTACCAAAGGTTTTGGATGTTCCACCAAGTGCCATCAATCAACAGAATGAATCCATACTAATATTATAAATGAGAAAGTAACTCTGTCTGTCTGTCTGTATGTTACGGTTTCACGCCCAAACCACTGAACCGATTTTGATGAAATTTGGTATTGGGGTAGATTAGACTATGAGAAAGGACATAAGCTATGTTTGGTCAGGTTGGACTTCCACGCGGGTGGAGCCGCGGGCAAAAGCTAGTTATTAATAAAGTAAAAAAACTGCAGATCTAAATTAATAAATCGTTATAGCATATAATTCAAAAGGATTTTTTCCCTTTCAAAATTAAGATTAAATTAATCCTTCAATGAAATCACAATAGCCGGTTCTGAGTATTTTTAAATGGAATTTTAAAAAGTCCATAAAATATTAAATCAGCCTTGAATAATAACGTTACACACCAAACTATTTTAAGCTTTCACGACTTGTCCTCACATTGCCTTTACAGACCACCGGTCTAGATAGTGCCTGCACGAAATACCTTTTGCTTCCCGTTTCAACTATTTGTTATATCAAAATTACCATATATTAGCTAATTCATTTCAAATTAATGTTGCTTGATTAAATTATTTATCATTTTAATAATATACGGACCTGCCATCAAAAGAAATCGAAAAAAAAGGTTCGAAAGAATCATTTTCAAATGATTTACATATTTTATTCATTATTCTTGACATTTCATTCATCAATGACAGTGAAATGATAACGTTCATATGTGATCTTTATATTGTGCCTAAAAGAAATAAATGAAATTGATTCTATGATTCTTTGATTGTAAACTGTTGCCTGTTCATGTAAAAAAAAGAAAATTAAGAATATAATTCTAGAACCAGTTGGCAGTTCCACCAATATTGTCAAATCGTCAATTTAAACAATTCAGAGACATATTCAAACTCACAAATTTCACCAAAGACGATTCTGTCCTTTAAAAGAGGTTCATTGACGTGTAATAACTATGCGAAGAAGATTTTTTAAATAAAATTTTGATGATATAAAAAATCAAGAACAAGAATATTAAAATTAATAGAACGGTGGTATTAAAGTGAATTTATAGATGTAGGTTTGATCCATAGAGGAATACCATTAAGTTCCTTCTCCATGGCTTTATCCTACCAATGTTATTAAGTTTGTTTGCTGTAATTTTACGCACATAGACTATGTGCCTAGATAACGACGGATAATAGGGTTTTGTAAGTCAAAGTTTCGGTACCAGTGAACCCCGTGAATGACAATATTTCACATCAAGAAGCCGACTAGGCCTTAGTATATTTTATCAGGTGTAACCCACAATCATTTATAATATACTAGGTTTGCCCGCGTGGATGTCGGTTATCGCGACCAAACATAACCTATGTCCTTCCGTTCAGTGGATTAGGCGTGAAAGCGTAACATACAGACAGACAGACAGAGCTACTTTCGCATTTATAATAGTAGTATGGATATGGTTTTAATTGCATTCATACGAATACAATACAGATGGGAATTCTAATATTGTGAAGGCAGCTTACATCCAACCACACCATTCCGGTGCATCCAAAGTTTGCACTTGAAGCTGTTGAAATGTGTGAACTCAACCTATTTTGTATGTTTCTCTTAAAAAGAAACTGTCCCGGGTGTCTCTGCCCGCCTGTCTTCTGCTTAGTTTGCTTAGCTATATTGTAAAACGGTATAATTTACAATAAAATACTTGTCTGGTCCTAAACATGTAACCTGTTTATTTGACAAACATTCACGTTATTCCATCACAACCCCGTGGTCTACCATAGTGTGGTTTGTTTTGACTTTTACGGGGACGATTGCAACCCCGTCGGAAAAGTCTTCACCATAACCTCATCCATCAAACCTAGGGACCTCCCTTAGGGACCTCCCGACTTCGAGGGATCAAGGCGTTAAATGGTAATCGCTCACATCCCTATAATCCAAGGGGAAGAAGTAAGCGGGTCCCGAACTCTGACTTCAAAGTCAACGTTTCAGTAGTTTCTTTCATTTTATTTGAAGGAACTATACTGACAAAAAAGTATGAGTAGTCCCTAACAATGGAACTACTGGAAATTAGCGAACGTTAGAATGATGACCTTATGACCCCTGTACAATACAGTAATCATTAAGCTAAATAAGAGATCACCTTTTTTTCGTACGGAAATCCTCTCGGATACCTTCCCCGCACAGTTTAGGTTGGACTCGAACCGACCAAAACCGCACGCCGACTGAGGGTCGTGGTGCTAGGCCGGAGGTGAGGTTGTCTTCGACATATCCCTCGCATCCCGGCTAACCCTAATCTCTTCTAAGGGCCAGACCGTAAGGGATGGCCATCCCTTACGGTATGCCCTTAGAAGAGATTACCAACAAACGAGCGATATATTTGAATGCCATGAGATTCCTTTTTTAGTAATTATAGATCAGCAGAATTAATAAATAATATCATTTATTATGACGCGGTTGTGTGATAGAGACTGAGAAGTCTCTCGTGTTAGACGCAGGGGCTATCCTTGAAACAGTATGCAAGTGTGTGAGGTCGCAGGTTTGGGCACAGGTCCAAAGTATGTGGAGCACACAGGTCGGACATTTATATTCAAGACTAGCTTTTGCCCGCGGCTCCGCCCGCGTGGATGTCGCGACCAAACATAGCCTATGTCCTTTCTCAAGGTCTAATCTACCCCTATACCAAATTTCATCTAAATCGGTTCAGTGGTTGAGGCGTGAAAGCGTAACATACAGACAGACAGACAGACAGACCGACAGACAGACAGACAGACAGAGTTACTTTCGCATTTATAATATTAGTATGGATTCGCAGTAAATACTGCGGAGATAACCTTATTAGATGGCTAGATTACTTAGCACTATCCATTCTATTCTTAGAAATATATAACTTATTTATTTTGTAGCATGACTTTACCAATCCTCTCGCATCACAAGTATTTTACCATAGGTTAAGTTAAATATCGTAATGTAACACCGGATAAGTATTGCTTGTGACTTAATTTCCCAAACCAAATATTGACTTAGTAATCATGGAATACATTCTAGACACCTCATCGACGACTCTAAGGTAGTGTCTCAAAACTCCATGATATAATATTATAATATTGGGTTTTCTTATTTGTTTTTTGTTTAAATCATGAAAAGATTATCTTAGAATATTCACATGCAATTTCAAGAGCAGTTAAAAGCGTAGCATCGGTACAGTTGTTAAAAAACTCGGCCTACCGGATTGGCATCCTGGCTATTAGGTATACTACCAAAGAGTCACCTAATACAAGCAATTTACATAGCTTAGCTAAATAGGTTAAAGGGTAAATAAGAAACTTCCTACTAATATCCTTTGAAAAACAAATTTTAAAACATTATTCAGAAAAATATAACTAAATCTACAGTCTAAACTAAACTACAATCGAATTACCTAAAGTCGCCCACATAATTATCACCTAATCAAGTATAACAATAGAACCTGTTCTATAATAACTAATAACCATACAAGGACCTTATGAAATTAATTGTGATCACTCACTACTTATAATAGGTTACATTGTAGAAAACAGTTCTAAGCTTGACTTTTGAGATTATTGTATTTGGATGATTTATCATTTAATAATTTAATCTAAACTGTTGATTTTTAACGTTTAAGTTTTGTTTCAAATTGTACTTTACTTATTACAGTCGGAATATCGATCCCGATCATACCTACTATTTTCACTATTAGTTTTCACTATTTTACTATTTTTATTAGTATTTACTAGAGTTACTAGATAACTTACTGATAAACAAAGTATTAAACTAACCGCGTGGTATACGTTCTAATTTGCAAGTTGCAAATAACCAGATTTTAGTTCAAAATATGAAATAAGTTAAACTGGGCAAGATACAACTTTCTATTTCAATCTAATTTAGGCACCTAAATAGATATATTATGCAACGATACTAAAATGGCATCTTGATATAAGGCACATTTCAAAAACAACAATATTACAAAAAAAAAACACGATTTTACAACAACAACACAAAAAACTATAAAGTATAACTAAAGTAAAAAAAATTGTAAATGAAAACAGTGAAAGAATACAAACAACAATTTTGAAATTAGAATCTATTTGTAAATAAAATGAAACACTCACTTTTTTTAACTCTGTGACCGTAAACCACACAGGTCCGTTTGCGTGAACTCGCGGTACTGAACGTCGCCGAGGACCGAAGTGAATGTACGAAAGAACAGATTGCTGTTAGAGAACTTTGTTGCAATGGCCATGATATGCAATGCTGTCGATGCAAGCGATTATGGTACCTATGTCAAAGAAACAAACATGAGAAAAATAGACTGTTTAAATTGGCATAGTGTGGGCTTTACTACGCTTAAAAATTTACGTCGATAGAGTGAGTTAATCTCGAAAATATTATGTTCAGTTCAAGTTATACCTTGTATGTAATTTTTATTCCAAATATTTTATTACAAAAGAACGTCATCAATAATAATTTTGTACTAAAAAGTAAAAATGCTAGAGTACACAATTTTGATGTTGGCACTGCGCAAAAGCCCAAAAGTAAGTAATTTTCTTTTAGTAGTAGCAACTTGAAGAACGTTGATATTACCCAGCAAACAAATATTCATTTGTGGAGGTGGGGTTGCAGAGAGTGTAGTAGTTCATAAATAAGGGAGCAAAAGGACGTGTGAGAATTGTTTTCAAGTAATCTAGCAAAGATGGTCGCCCGGCTAGATGGACTAGTAACTTTTAGACTGTGACCTGTAGAGCCTTTTATGTTCACACTTCTCAAGGGGTAGAAAAGGGTTGTACTCCTTTAAAAATGGTGTTGCAGCAGCAAAAGGTTGATCTCATCGGGTGGTCGTCCAACGTAGTTAGAGAGGCGGTGTACTCCACACCATCTATCCCCCGCCGCAGTGGCGGCGCATAGAGCGCCTCCCCGTACCCGGGGCTAGATGGGGACACCATGGTCCACACAACCCGTAGGGGGCCATCTCGAAAGAGATGGTCCTGGGTCTGCCGGAGTGCGAGAGATATGCTTTCAGCAATCTCACCTCCGGCAACCAAAGACCCAAGACGGCGTGCGTTTTAGTCGGCTCGAGTCCGATATAACCACCTCCACATAACCATGATAAAAGAAAGGGGAGTGTTCTTAGCTCTATGTTATGTTAAAAAAAAAGGTCGAAAATGGCCGCCGCCACAACATGTCGGAATACATCATTTCTTCATAACTCCCCCAATATGGGTATCAATTGAACTTGAATCGTTCCGATAATATAACGGAGTGCTTAACCAGTTAGAGTCCCCCGACATGGCAACCGTTGAATCAAAATGTTACTAGGTATATTATAACACCATTTATTTTCAACTTTTTAAAGGTGTTTTTTGTGACGGGGGTTTTTTAAATTTTTAATTAAACCTTTTTCTACCTCTCACGAACTTTTCGCCTACGCCTACACTATATCTTACTAACACGAACTCGCAGTGACTTTCACAAATGGTACAGCCTCGTGACGTCACTGTGACGTAGCCGCATCTCGCATGTACCCACTCGAGAACGACCTTGCCTACGGCCGTCCATCACGCCATTATATGCCAGTTGCATCACTCGTTAATTGTAGGCGCGTCGATGGTGACTTTGAAACGGCTTCCTGTAAATGACCCAAAGTTCATGGTTTAGGGAATTAAAAATTGTTACATCCTGTGAATCCCCGAAGGGGTAGGCAGTGGTGTACGTTTCGCCAATTATAATTTTCCGTCCCACGACGTAATAGGGGGCGAGCCTATTGCCGTCTAGTGGGCACTTTGTTTTGGGCTATATGTTTACTGTCGGATGGAGAACAGCCCTATCCCTTAGTCGCCTTCTCCGACACCCACGGGAATAGCTGGGTTGGTCCTATTATACTCCACCGGGAACCAACACGGCATAAAAATACTTTCATATTTGATCATGTGAATGATGTTATCGATTTATATTTCAGAGCTTGGAGCATAGGGTGCTCTAGCGTATTTTTTTCTAAAAGGAATTCGATCGGTACTCCACGCAATCAGAATGCATTCTTAGCGTTCTGTACCCAAAGGGTAGAAATAGAACTCTTTTATTAAGAGACCACGTCCGTTTGTCTGTCTGTCACCAAGCTGTACCACAAAATAAACAGGACTTATACTACCTTTCCTAGCTATTCATTAGAACAAGATATCGTCTACTTTCGGCTTCATGGGAGTGATTGTCATCTAACCTCCTAATCCTGACAAGAAAAGTACACCAGAGATTTAACCATTAATCAGTTGGTGTACCAGCTGACAGATCAAGTTTTCTTTATAAGTCTTAGGTTTACGTCTGACCTCAATACCACCTGATGGTAAGTGATGTAGTCTACGACGAAGTAGAGTTGTCTTGAAGGAACTTGCTCACTCGAGAGTTGAGGACTCCCAGGCAACACGTATAGTCTTCAGAGAACACAGATTCAGACAGAGTTTTACTCCTTAGTTGTTCCTTAATGAGTGCGGTGCCGTGCTGTGCCGTGCGGTGCGGTGCCGTGCTGTGCCGTGCGGTGCGGTGCAGTGCCGTGCGGTGCGATGCGGTGCGGTATGGCATGCGGGCTAGTATTAGCAACACCTCATGACATGGTTTTTGCGTGAGGATGGCTATTTCACTCGATCCACCGCAACTCATCGAAGCTTGCTGGCGTGCTCAGTGAACCCCATTTACACCCAATATCTTTATGAGCAGTAGGTACAGATTACAAGACCGTAACTTTCGCCATACATGCAGTGACGAAGCGGTCACGCTCAATATACCGCGGCAAACCAATCCAGTACTCTGCAACTCGAACCTACTGCAGACGAAATAGAGAGTATCGTGTTTATATGCATATCTATTGCAATCAGGCCACGGTTGAGTTATATGCAGTATCTGTATCAGCTCGAACTAATAGACTATCGTAGTCCACTGCTGTATTTAGCCTCTTCCAATGTTGGGAGGTTCCCCTATTGTTTCCGCGCTGGCCAGATGTGTTGGTACAGGGTTTTATTTAGAGTTTTCCTTCGCTCGCAGTGACATCTTCTGCATATTTTCACTCCATCACCACATGGATAGTACTTACTACATTATATACCTAAATAATTTGACCATTATTATTATGATTATTTCTTTTATTTTAGTAAATAACATATAAATTACATTTTTAAATATATCCTAAAAAACTACAAAATATATTTAAAAATATAAAAAACAGTATCCCACCGGCATCGAGTACAGGGACCAAGTTAGCGGTGGTCAGGGCTCCAGAGAGAGGAACTTCCTCACTATGCGTGCCGTGTCGAGGAGTATTGCCTTCTGTATCAGGCCCTTGATCCAGCTGCCCAGCGCGAGCCTCTTTAGGTGTTGGTCGAGGTTCTTGGCTATAAGTCCATTGACGGTTACGACTATTGGAACAATGATTGCCGAGTCCACCTCCCACATATCAACAATCTCGTGAGCTAAATAAAGATGTTTCTCAGCTTTCACGAAATACTCGTCATGAGGGATTGTTTATCATCATTATCATTGTCATTATCATTATTAAATTCATCTACTGTTACACTTGTCACTATTTTATTTATCTTGATTATTGACCAATTTTCGTTGTAATATCTAATGTGTTAGTTTTATTTATTTTATTAAACTATACAGGAAACCGGTGAACCAAATAGGATTTATTATAATACTTATAAAAGGGTATTATTTATTTATTATTTTCAACCTTAACCCTATTAAAACAGGATATCAAACACGTAATGCGATAGCGTGACCAAGTGATTACAATATGATAATAATATTTTATATAATATATTATTACAATGAACCAGTGTTGCATCACTCTACCGAAATATATTAAAACGACAAAACAGTTTCAAATCAAAATAATAATATTATATTAGATTCCTACATTATTACAGCTGGGTCGTGAAGGATATGCCAGAGCCAATCTCACTCTCGGCAACTGATGAACCAAAATGACGTGCGGTTTTAGTCGCTTCAAGACTGTCATAACATAACCACCCCCACAAACCGGATTGGTGGGGGTGCATCCGAGGTGATTTCCACATTGTCAATTTTTTTTCATTAAACAATAGTTTAATACTTGTTCTTGTTTTATTTTTTAAATAAATATCATGCGATGTTCTACACAGCGCCACAGAATAGATAGTAGTACTAAACAGCGCTCTCTTTTCCCAAAGTAATTTAATTATTGCTGATAACTATTAATGTAATGGATTCTGGAATGTGGATAAAAAATTTAGCTACTTAGATTTTTTTAATTGTTACATATCCGTATTGTATAATAACAGAGACACCTAGACGAATGCAAGCAAATATTTTCAATGAACGGGAATCGTATCCGCGCACCGCGATTGTGTAACTGTAAAACTATTTTTTACAAGAACAAACTACTGGTGATGTCAATGGGTGGTAAAGTCAGCGTCAGAAATATCTTCACGACGAAGTCTCGAAAAGACCTTAAAACTCTCGTATTAAGAGCAAATCAAACTGTTTTATTAATTTATATGGTACTAGCTTTTGCCCGCGGCTCCGCTCGCGTTGATGTCGGTTATCGCGGCAAAACATAGCCTATGTCCTTTCTCAAGGTCTAATCTACCCCTATACCAAATTTCATCAAAATCGATTCAGTGGTTGAGGCGTGAAAGCGTAACATACAGACAGACAGACAGACAGACAGACAGACAGAGTTACTTTCGCATTTATAATATTAAGTATGGAAAGTATGGATTATTGTTCGAACTAAAGATGTGTACCATATATCAGAACAATCGGTCAACTGGAAAGGGGTAAAAAAACTATATTAAGATCATTTTGAGTACTTGTTCGTCAACATCTTTCTGATACTGACTGTACCACGACTTCGTCACATTTTTTTTAAATTATTTAGCTTCTTTGCGGAAAAAAATAGAACTAATTACTACCTACCCATTGTATTTACGTACAAACGTAGCACATAACGAAAATTGTTGTGTTGTTCTTTACTCTATAACAGTTGTTGCAAGTTATGAGCCTGACCGCTAGATGGCGCTAGGTGTAACATTAAATATGCATGAAAATATATTATGTTACAACAAAGCTGTGTTAATTACATTAATGATTTGACAGAGGTAGACCGAATAATTAACATCCATATCCATACTAATAGTATAAATGCGAAAGTAACACTGTCTGTCTGTCTGTATGTTACGCTTTCACGCCTAAACCACTGAACCAATTTTCAGGAAATTTGGTATACGAGTAGATTAGACCTTGAGAAAGGACATAGGCTATATTTAGTCGCGATAACCGACATCCACGCGGGCAGAGCCGCAGGCGAAAGCTAGTAACTAATAAAGCTAATACTACATACATACATACTCACGCCTGTAAATACCCGAAGGGGTAAGCAGAGGTGTATTAACACCCACGTTTCACCAACTAATATTTTCGGTCCCATACAATAGGGGGCAAGCCTATTGTCGTCAAGCGGGTACTTAGTATTGGGCTGTTTTACTGTCTTATGGAGAACAGTCCTATCCCTTAGTCCCCTTCTACGACCCTCACAGCAAGAGATGTGGTGACCCTATTCTACTTCGGAAACCAACGAGGCAATACTACAAAAATACAGATTAAATTCACAACACTCCTCGTTTTTCGTCGGGGATACAAAATTAAGTCAAATTAAGGACATGTGTTCTTGTATTAAATAAAAATTTATTTTGAATACATAGGGAAAAAAGAATCTGGGGGTGACGGGTGGAGCCGCCTGTCACCCCAGCAGAAGCAGGCCACGGCGGCGGTGCGCTGAATAGCGCGCCTCCCCATTCCGGGGGCGAGTTGGGGACACCGTTGTCCCCCCTCCTGAGGAGGGCCAGACCGTAAGGGATGGTCCTGGGTCAGCCGGGGTGCGAGGGATATGTTTATGACAACCTCACCTCTGGCCTAGCACCAAGACCCACAGTCGGCGTGCGGTTTTAGTCGGTTCGAGTCCGACATAACCTCCCCTTCCGGCTCCGGCAGGGGGGGTATCCGAGGGGATTTCCGCACGAAAAAAAAAAAAAAGGAAAAAATAGTTTTCTCAAAATAAAAATAAAAATAAAAATAAAAATAAAAATTGTTTATTTTCAAGCTACAGGGGCTCAGAGTGTGTTAGTACAATTGCTTAAAAACTATGTTAGTAACAACAGGATTAAAATTAAATAAATGTTAAAGAAAGTAGGTAGGTACCCACCACAGGCACTGCGCGGAGGTCGCGCAGCGCCACGACGCGGAGGTCGCGTCACCAACTGCGGCGGTGTCGGAAAACTTCGACACCGCCACCGAGAAGAGCAGGGCGAACAGCCCGGTGGGTCTGCAGACCCGAAAATCTGCACGGAGGAGGAACGGCGGCAAGAAGGCTGTTCCTCCTCCACGGAGGACTGAGTCGGACGCAGCCGTCACCTTGACCGACTCGTCCTCCAACGAGGAGCCCAACAACGGCAGCGAGGACTCCCCCCCGCCCAAGGTTGCCATGGTTGGTCGGGGGAAGACGCGGGGTGGCAAGAGGGCCATCCCCCAAACGCCCTCCTCTCGGGCCCCGGCCCTGAGAGATGCCGTAGCGCCGCCGAGTCCCTCCACCTCGGCGGCGCCCACGCCCATGCCCCGTACCGACCCTACTTCTAGGGAGGTACTGCAGGCCCTGGAGGAAGTGATAGGGACCCGTGCGGGGTCTATGGGGCCGGAGGAAGTCCGGCTGCGACGGGCGACGACGCGCCTTATCGATGAGTTCAGCCTGCTCAGAGCGGAGCTGGTTGAGTCGCGGGACGAGCGGGCTCAGCTAGGCAGACGACAGGTCGAGCTAATCGATGCCTCGGAGCGGCAGGCGGCAGAGTACCGCAAAGAGATGGCCAAGATGGCGGCCGAGTTTGCGGACCTGCAGAAGGTCGTCGCCGGGCTGCCGGAGGGGCGCGTCACGCGGTCGGCGCGGCGGAAGCTGGTCGCGCAGTCGGCAGCGCCGAAGCCGTCGGCTCGGCCGTCTACACCGGTGCGGTCGGTGTCGCCGGTGCGGTCGGTGTCGCCGGTGCGGTCGAGGTCGCCGCTGCGGCTGGAGGCACTGGTGCAGCCGGAGTTGCCACCGTCACCGCCTGTCCAACCGCGGTCGCCGGTGCCGATGCCGGTGCAGCCTACGGACCCACTGGCGGCAGTGGGTCCGTAGGCTGCAGCGCGGATTGGAGTCCATCATGGACTCTATCCGCCGTCCGCCCCTGGCGTCGCCCACAGGGTATGCCGGAGCAGTGAAAAGGGGTCGCCCAGCAGCGACGGGGACCCCGCAGGAGTCGGCCAGCAGCCCATCCGCTGTGCCATCTGCTCCGGCCGCTGCCGCGCAGGGCGCCCAGTCCAAGGGCAAGGGAAAGGGCAAGGGCAAGGGGAAGACGTCCTCTGCCCCAGCCCCAGCCCTGGCCCCAGGTTCGATTCCGGCCCCGACTGCCTCTACAGGCGCCTCACCGGCAGGAGGTTGGGAGGTAGTCGGCGAAACCCGGAAGAGGCGGAACGCCAAGAGGAGGGCAGCCAAAAAGGCCAAGAAGGCTGAGGCTGCTGCAAAGGGAGCACCGGGGAGGCTGCGCGTCCCCCGCACAACGGCCGTCGTTTTAACGATGACGCCGGAGGCGGCGGAGAGGGGACTGCAGTATCCCAACCTGGTAAAGCGGGCCAGAGGCCTCATAGACATGAGGCCCCTCAACCTGGCTAGGCCCCTCCGAGTGACACAAACTCGGACGGGTGCCCGGCTTATCCAGGTCCCAGGTGCCTCCAGCGGACCCCAGGCTGATGCCATTGCGGCCAAGTTGAGGGAGACGCTGGATGCAGCCGACGTCCGGGTGTCCAGGCCCACTAAGTGCGCAGAACTGCGCATTTCGGACCTGGACGACTCCATCACGGCCGAAGAAATTCGGGCCACCGTGACGGAGGCCGGGGGCTGCCCCCTGGAGGCGGTAAAGGTCGGAGCGATCCGCTACGGCCGTCGCGGCCAGGGGGCGGTAGTTGTCGGCTGCCCCATCGCAGCAGCCCAAAAGGCTGTCGATCGGCGGGTCCTCGCGGTGGACGGCGTTATTGGGGTGCGGGTCCAGCTCTTGCAGGCTCGGCCGGCTAGGTGCTTCAGGTGCCTGTCGGTCGGGCACGTGGGGGTGCAGTGCACGGCGGAGGTGACGGTCGGTGACCGCTGCTTCCGCTGTGGCCAACCCGGTCACAAGGCCGGTGGTTGCGAAGCTCCGCTGCACTGTTTCAGGTGTGCAGCGGGGGGCAAACCGGCCGACCATAGGGTTGGCAGCAAGGCCTGCACCGGAGGGGAGCCGAAGCCGCGAGGCGGGCGTTCCGCCAACTGTTCGCAGCGGGATGCGGAGATGGTTCCATAATGGATCCCCAGCTCCGCATCCTGCAGGCGAACGTGGGCCACGGTGTCGATGCTCAGGCACTTCTGCTCCAGAGCATGGCACAATGGTCCATACACGTCGCCGCTGTCGCCGATCCATACACCCACCGCCCCCCCGGGCCTGCCTGGGTGGTCGACCTGGATGGATCGGCGGCACTGGTGCGTAACGCCGCTGCGGGTGCCCCTCCCTTTGTGGTGATCGCAAGGGAGCATGGCATCGTAGCGGCGCGTGTGGGGGAGATTGCGGTCGTGGCTGTCTACTTCACGCCAGCACTACACCGACGCATAGGGCAGTATCGGCGGTCGCTGGAGCGGCTGACCGACGTCGTCAATGCCTGTCACCCTCGCCCGGTTCTGGTGCTTGGGGACTTCAATGCCTGGTCTGAGGCTTGGGGGTCCCGGCACACAAACCCGCGAGGCAGGGCTCTGGAGAGCTGGGCCGCTACTCTCGGTCTGGTTCTCCAGAATCGCGGGGCCGAAGCCACGTTCTGGGCGGCGGAGCGCGAAGCGAGTTCGATCGTAGATCTCTCGTTCGCGAGCGCTTCGCTGTCGCAACGTGTGCGGGACTGGCGTGTCGTCGTGGAGGTGGAGACACTAGCGGATCACCGATACGTTCGGTTTGATGTCTCCCCTCCCGAGAGTGATGCGCCGGCCACACCGGCCCCACCCGAGCCGCGCTGGGTGCTTAGGGGACTGAATAGGGATGCTCTCCTGGAAGCCGCCTCCGTGCAGGCCTGGGCCATGGTGCCGGACAGGCCTGACGACATTGATGACGAGGCGGCGTGGTTCCGGGAGGCCATGACTGTTGTTTGCGATGCGGGTATGTCTAGGGCTCCAGCCTATAGTCCGAGGCGCCGGGTCTACTGGTGGACTGCGGAGATCGCGAGGCTGCGTCAAGCCTGCGTGATCGCGCACCGCCGGTGGGCCAGGCTCCGTAGGAGGCGTAGCCGCCCCGCAGACACAGATCCCCTAGTGGCGGAGTTACAAGAGGGATACAGGGAAACCAGGAATGCCCTCCGAGCGGAGATCAAGCGGTCCAAGGCAGCTTCCTACAAGGAGCTGCTGGAGACACTGGAGCGGGACCCATGGGGGCGGCCTTACCGCTTGGTAAGAGGAAAGCTGCGCCCCCGGGCCCCTCCCCTGACCCAGGTTCTCGAGCCGGCTCTGCTTGGAGGAGTGGTGGAATCCCTGTTCCCGGCGCGGGCGGAACACGTTCCGCCGCAGATGACTCCGCCACCTCGGTCGCCTGATGCGCCCGGCGTGGTTATTGACGACGACGTGCCCGAGGTCACTTGGGTAGAACTAGAGCTGGCGGTGCGACGGCTCAGAGCCAAGAAGAACACCGCCCCGGGACCCGACGGCATTCCAGGCCGTGCGTGGGTCCTAGCTCTAGGAGAAGACGGTCTCGAACCCCGACTGCGAGGGTTCCTCAGCGCGTGCTTGGAGCGGGGCCAGTTTCCGAAGATGTGGAAGACGGGGAAACTGGTCCTCATCCGCAAAGACGGACGCCCGGCGGACGAGCCGTCCGGGTACCGGCCCATAGTGTTGCTCGACGAGGTGGGCAAGCTCTTCGAAAGAGTGATTGCCAAGCGCCTCGTCGAGCACCTCTCTAGAGTGGGGCCGGACCTAGCGGACACGCAGTACGGCTTCCGCCGGTGGCGTTCCACTGTGGATGCCATCATGCGCGTGAGGACTCTGGCGGAGGATGCGGTTGCCCGGGGCGAGGTGATGTTGGCGGTGTCCTTGGACATCTCCAACGCGTTCAACACCTTGCCCTGGAGTTGCATCAGGGAGGCGCTCGTGTACCACGATGTGCCTCTCTACCTCCGCCGCATAGTCGGGGCGTACCTGACGGAGAGGGCCGTCATCTACCCAAGTGCGACCGGCGTCGGTAGGCGTGAGATGTCGTGCGGTGTCCCACAGGGATCGGTCCTGGGGCCGCTCCTGTGGAACATCGGATACGACTGGGTGCTTCGCGGTGAGCTCGCGTTCGGTGCCACCGTCACGTGCTACGCGGACGACACGCTAGTGACGGTGAGTGGCGCTACACACCGCGAGGCGACCCAGAGGGCCACGACCGCTGTTGCTCAAGTCGTGGATCGGATCCGGCGGCTGGGTCTCGAGGTGGCTCTGCACAAATCCGAGGCCCTGTTCTTTCATGGTCCTCGGCGCAGGCCACTCCCGGGATCCAGCTTGACAGTAGGAGGTACTCCCATCGACATCAAGCCCCGGTTGAAATACCTGGGGCTCGTACTCGACGGTCGGTGGGACTTCGGAGAGCACTTCCGAAGTCTGCGCCCCAAACTGTTGGTGTCAGCTAACGCGCTGATGCGGCTGCTGCCCAACTTGAGGGGCCCAGAGGAGGAGTCCTAGGAGACTCTACGCGGGCGTCGTGCGGTCCATGGCCCTGTACGGGTGCCCCGTGTGGGCGGACGCCCTGCGGGCCAGGTTCGTGCAACTGCTGCATGCGCCGCAGCAGACGATGGCCTGCAGGGCCATTAGGGGGTACCGCACGATATCCTTTGAAGCGGCGAGTCTCCTAGCCGGATCGCCACCGTGGATCCTGGAAGCGAGATCCCTTGCGGCACTGTATCGGTACCGTAAGGAGGCGCGGGAGCGGGGATACGATCCCGAGCCCGAAGACATTCGGGCCGAGAGGTCCCGGCTCCACGGGATCATGGTGGCGGAGTGGGAGCGACGACTTGAGCAACGACGCGCAGGGCATGCCGTCATAGAGGCGGTACGGCCCATCATGGGGGAATGGCTCGAGAGGCCACATGGCAGCCTCTCGTATCGACTGACGCAGATTATCACCGGGCACGGGTGCTTCGGGAGATATCTGTGTCGGATCGAAAAGGAGCCAACGTCCGAGTGCCATCACTGCGACGCGAGCGAGGACACGGGGCTGCACACGCTCACCGAGTGCCCGGCATGGGCCGAACCGAGACGGGAGCTAGTGGCAGCCCTGGGAGTGAGAGTTCTCACCCTCGCCACCCTGCTCACAGCAATGGTCCGCTGCGCGGACGCGTGGGCGGCCGGCGTCTCCTTCAGCGAGCAGGTAATGGTCGTGAAGGAGACGGCGGAGCGGGAGAGGCGGCGCGAGCGAGAAAGACTCGCGGATCGCGCCGCCCGCGCGCGCAGGCAACTCGGGTGTCGGAGGGCACTGACTGACCTCCGTCCCCCATGAGCGCGGGCCTGGGGGTGACGGGTGGAGCCGCCTGTCACCCCAGCAGAAGCAGGCCACGGCGGCGGCGTGCTGAATAGCGCGCCTCCCCATTCCGGGGGCGAGTTGGGGACACCGTTGTCCCCCCTCCTGAGGAGGGCCAGACCGTAAGGGATGGCCCTGGGTCAGCCGGGGTGCGAGGGATATGTCTTTGACAACCTCACCTCCGGCCTAGCACCAAGACCCACAGTCGGCGTGCGGTTTTAGTCGGTTCGAGTCCGACATAACCTCCCCTTCCGGCTCCGGCAGGGGGGGTATCCGAGGGGATTTCCGCACGGAAAAAAAAAAAAAAAAAGGTACCCACCACAGGCAGCCCCATCAAGATGCCGATAATACATGCAGCTTGATGAACCTACCAATGGTTGGACCATCCAACCTTTCAGCATACACCTTCAGGATGCTGTTATTGCTTCCCCTCACTCTGTGTAATATTGAGGCCACCTTCTTACGCATAATTGCGTAGTAGTCATCCGTGCTAGTTAGTCATCAAACATACCGGATGCACTACAATAACGTGGAAGCCTTAACAGCTCCCTGAAAGCATTATTATACTGGATTCGTAGGGTGTTGTCTGATTTTTGGGTATGATTGGCCCAGAGTCCGCTGGTGTAAAATGTTTGGCAGAACGCCTTGTATAGTGTAATTTTAACAGGAACTGAACAACCAGCAAACCTACGAGCCACCATATTACCCCTCACAGCCAAAGCCATACGCTCCCTATCCATATCTAAATCATCTTGTAAATCTTCTGTAACAATGTGACCCAGGTATTTAAATTGTTTCACATTCTCCAGACATGACCCATTCAGTAGAACGGGAGGGACATATATTGGACATTTATTTTTCCCTCTAAACACTAACAACTCACTTTTCTTAGGATTATACCTCAGACCATGTTGCTCAGCATACAATTCGCACATTGACAGCAACTTTCTAATGCCGCATATTGATGGACTCAGCAGCACCATGTCATCTGCATAACTTAAGTTGTTGGTACATACCCCATCCATATGGCATCCAACATGTGTGCTGCTGAGTTGTACCGTCTTGTACCGTCAATATGTTACTACTGACCTTTCCTTTTTTTTTCAATATTTTAATAATTTGGGGTATGTGGAAGTCGACCCGGATTGGCTAAAATCTATTACATATGTAATAAACATAAACAAATCACAAATAATAATGTCCAATAAATAGTAAACTAAATTAATTACAAATGCAAACCTCCTACCTCCTGATTTCTCTCTCAATCGCGAAGAGGACGAATAAGTACTGTGGCTGCAACGCCTCGTACTTGAGCCATTTCAAGGCGGCTGCGTTCTCGGCAGCAGCAGCCAGAAATCGAACCGTACGACTCAGGTGGCTTGGGGCGTCGCACAGCAAGCACCTGCCGTTCTTTCACAGCACCAGCACCGTCCAAAAGTGCAAAACTGCAGGTTCAGGCGTTAAGGAATTTCTCCCCTTCGACGTCAACTGGAAGGGTGGCCAGAAGCCTGGCGGCATTGCCACGTTGAATGGCAATGCCGATCCTTTGCGCTAGGAATAAACCAGCTCTCTGGTCACGGGTAGTGTCTATTAACTGGAAATATAAATATGTAATTTCATAATTTTCTTTACAATTTGTTGATATTTACATCAAGATCTTATTTATTTAATAACACACTATGATTAAATTTTAAAGTAGAGTTTAGTATACTTAACAACCATTAAACATAAGCTTTATGGTACAAACCAACAGATTACGATCA
Organism: Eilema sororculum; assembly: GCA_914829495.1. Lineage (NCBI taxonomy): Eukaryota > Metazoa > Arthropoda > Insecta > Lepidoptera > Erebidae > Eilema > Eilema sororculum. Next base: position 25,692,890 of record OU618536.1, read on the forward strand.
AGATTATCCTTTCCGAATGTACGTTTGTCCTGTGTGCCAAAAATATTACAGTAAACCAGTTTAAAGCAAGCTTGTAAGATTTTCTATGTGTCATGACACTCATGACTTGTTAAGGTCCTCACACACTCTATTATGGTACCATAACAGAGTGTGAGTGGGCCCACATAATTTAAAAGATTGATGAGCCATTGACACGAAGAAGAGACGACTCTGTTTTAGTTTGAATAAAAAACTCAATCAACAATATCTTTATTGTGAAATAAACTCAAAACCTTGTGAAAAAATGCAAAAAATACAACTACAACTTAGTAAAATATACTAGAACATATTCCTAGGAAAAGGAAAAAAAATTGTATATAATACTAGCTGTGCCCGCGGCTGAACCGGTGTGAATGTCTATTGTTGTCTATTTATGGTCATATGTCCGTTTCTACTCAATCACTTGCAATCAAATATTGAGTTACGTAAAAATAGCATTAACCTTCCCAGAGGTTAACCAAGTAAAATAGACAGACAGACAAAAGATTAAAAAAATGTGTTTATACACACTGAATTTATAGTCAGTTCGCAGCAAAAGGAAAGCGAAAGAAGATTTTGTGCAGTTTCGATAGCAAAGTTGGCTGGAAGTATTATTTTGGCGAAAAACAATAAAATATAATCTATGAAAATAATGTACACGTGAAAGGAATAATGTTTGGGGCTATAAATACTTCTTTTTCACTTACCACATTAATACTAAAGTTTACAGTGTCCAAAATCTTTCGCTCCAAAACGACTATCACCCGAAATATTTTACAAGCTGTAGTTCTACATTACAATATACAAATACCTCAATTATATTTATTTGTATAGATGTAACGGCTATTGAAAATTACATTGTCATCAAACAATTTTTTGTGAGAGTATGTTACGCGTGTAGCGAACAAGTGTGAGTTGCCTTTAATTCTTCTCGACACTTACACGATCGCCTTGTTGTAGGCTGGTATTGCGCGAGTGCATCCGAGTTGTACAGACGTGTATTGACCTTATTTTTGTATATTATACATATTGTATAATACAGTTTTAAGTGTGTGTATACAAATAATTTTAATGTAAGTAATTTTTTGAAATTAAACAAATATAAATTAGACAATTTGCAATTTGCTAAAATTTTCATAAAAATAAGTCTTTTATTAAAAGATAGAAACAACAAGTGAATAAGAATAGTTAATTGATTTAAATGTTTGCTGTTTTAAAGGTTAATTAAGTGGATTCTAGACTGGATTATCAATATATAAGAAACATTTATGTAAATATTTTATTTCCTTTATTCATTAACATACGTAAAAAACACAATAAATAAATTTATCTCAAAAAAAATCTATATAGTACTCTATCGGTGTCGAGCACATTATATTATATTATTGAACATATATTTTACTAGCATCGCCTCACGGTTTCACCCGCGTAACTTCTGACACCGTGGGTATATCAGAATAAAAAGTAGCCTATTTTACTCATAGTGAAAGAATTTTTGAACTCCATTCAGTAGTCTTGAGTTTATTTATTACAAACAAACAAATGATTCCTTTTTATAATTCTTTCGTAGTAGTATAGATTTCGTTGAACTCCAGTAATAAACTTGCATACGAATTAAGGTAATTAGGTAATTAAGTGTTGCTGTGTCAGGTCCCGGTGGAATAGGACCAACCCAGTTCTTCCCGTGGGTGTCGTGAAAGGCGACTAAGGGATAGGACTGTTCTCCATCCGACAGTAAATATACAGCCCAAGACGAAGGGCCCGCTAGATTGCAATAGGCTCGCCCCCTGTTAAGTCGTGGAACCGAAAATCACAATTGGCAAAATGTGGGTGCTAATACACCTCTGCCTACCCCTTCGGGGATTTACAGACCATATGCATGTATATTTTAAGTTCAAGTTATATGGTTCAAACTAAAATACACCAATATTGAATGCTGAAGTTTCTTGAGTAATATAATTAGTTCTATTTGATATTTAATTAGGTATAGTCAGCATCAGAAAGATGTTGACGAACAGAGTGCTCAAAATAATCTTAATTTAGTTTTTTTTACCCCCTTCCAGTTGACCGATTGTTCTGATATTTGATATACACCTTTGGTTCGGACATTAATACCATATAAATCAATAAAACAGTTTGATTTGCTCTTAATACGAGAGTTTTAAGATCATTTTGAGACTTCATCGTCAAGATATTTGTGACCCTGACTGTACCTATGTGCTATAAATACTTCTTATAGGTTTTTTACTTTAACACGCCTTACATTATTGATTATAACACGGATATATTGTACACTTATAATACTTTTCGTAATTATTTAAGTACACATTGTACACGAAACTGTACCTACGTACATCTCAAGTATGTGCAACTTTTGGTTTTATATGGATAACAAAAACAAATACACTTCGAGACACTTTACACTTACACTTACACTTTAATCTAACCCTTTGGACTAGTGGTATAATTTTAGTCAATGGGGCAGCCGGGGTGCTAGGGATATGGCGATGACAACCTCACCTCCGGCCTAGCACCACGAGCCACAGTTGGCGTGCGATTTTCGTTGGTTCGAGTCCGACATAACCTACCTTATATATACCTATACCTACCGGCTCCGGCAGGGGAGGTATCCAAGGGGATTTCCGCACGGAAAAAAAAGTATAATTTTAGTTGTATACAATAGAATTGATTGTTCAATGTATGGAATTGACACATACAATTGTCATAAACGTCAAAATACTGGTCAATCCCAGACATTTATTATTTTATTCTACAACTAGCTTTTGCCCGCGGCTCCGCCCGCGTGGATGTTGGTTATCACAACCAAACATAAACTATCTCTGACTGATTTTTTTATAGCATTTTCAATGCTAACTTTAAAGTTCGAAAAACATCGGAAAAAATGAAACGCTCGAGTGAGACTTGAACTCACCTTTCCCTTACAGGGGGAATGCTCTTCCAACTGAGCTATTGTCCTTTTTAAGGTCTCATCTACCCTTATACCAAATTTCATCAAAATCGGTTCAGTGGTTTAGTCGTGAAAGCGTAACAGGCAGACAGATAGACAGACAGAGTCAATAAATTGCCACTTGTTTTTAGGGGGCAGGTCATAGGTCTTATGTAGCTGTGTTATCATTTCTTATGACGTTCAGTTTTTACAGTGAAGACTTTTAATAGGGATCGCTAATAACATCCATAGGTGTAAAACTCGCGACAGAATTTCCACCAAGTGTAGAAGAAAAACATCCTAAGTAAAAAATGTCTCCTTTGCCAGCAATATAAGGTTGATAGTTGATTGATTGCATCACTTACTATGTTTATCTTCTATATCATCCATTATGTTCAGTTGGTTAAAAGCAGTAGCACATTCTAAAATTCTACTTCATACATCATTCATATTATGACAAGAACTTAAAAGTGGGCTTGGGTCCAGAGAGAGAGGGATGAAGCTATATAGTGTGTGTAGTTCCATCCTTCTCCCTATGGATCGTGGATCAATGGAAGATCGCATGTCGGTAGCGGCTTTAGCACAGGTGTTCATCTTAGGGTTTGGAAAGGCAGACGGCAGTCACTCCTGGAAAAGTAGGTATAAGGGATACCACAAAAACAACAAGTTTAGGCTCTGCCATGTAATAGGCAATTGCTTGTTGGTTCCCGTTGGAGTAGAATAGAACTATCCCATCTCTTTCTGTGGGTGTCGTGAAGGGTGACTAAGGGATGGGGCTGTCCTCCATCCGACAGTATACATACAGCCCAAGACAAAGGGTCTGCTAGACGGCCATAGGCTCGCCCCCTACTACATCGTGGGACCGAAAATCATGATTGGCGAAATGTGGATGCTATTACACCTCTGCCTACCCCTTTGGGGATTTACAGACGTGAGTATAATATGTATGTACCTATTAATGTAAGTTTTATTTGAACGTGTTTAAACTTCCGACAGTATGATGTCAATTATAATGTCATTTTTTATCAATTAGATATTATACATCAATTTTTATGAACCTATGACGCGTGAGATCACATTTAATTACTTTGACAGGTGATAATAATAATAAGTAATTAGGTATATAGCAGTCCCCTACAACTAGAAGCTTATCCGCGTCGGAATAGATAAAATGCTTGAATGAATTTTTTATAGCATTCATTATGCTAACTGTTGAGTTCGAAAAACATTGGAAAAAATGAAATGCTCAAGTGAGACTCGAACTCACGACCTTTCGCTTACAGGGCGACTGCTCTGCCAACTGAGCTATTGAGCACCACTTGAATCATTCCAAATTTTCCTTCTCTTTATATCCGTCTATAAGGGCGACGGTGCAGCCATGTACCAACATTCTTACGAACTGTTGGAAACAATGAATGATTTTTCAACCATTTTTAAACATTGAATTTTTGATGACTGCGCCCAAATATTTGAATGAATTTTTTATAGCATTTATTATGCTAACTGTTAAGTTCGAAAAACATTTGAAAAAATGAAATGTTCAAGTGAGACTGCTCTGCCAACTGAGCTATTTTTTCTTGTTGAATGCTTTTTTATAGCATTTATTATGACTAAACTAAAACTTTAAAATTCGAATAACATCGGGAAAATTAAATGCTCCATAGAGACTTGAACCTACGACCTTTCCCTTACAGGGGGAATGCTGTTCCAACTGAGCTATTGAGCCACACCTAAATCCACCACCACTACTTGAGCATTTCATTTTCCCGATGTTTTGCGAGATAAAAAGCTTCTGAAGCTGGCGCTCGCGGTTACCACTCGGCTCAGGTGTTCCGTGTGCTTGTCTGCCACCTTTGTGTATAAAAAAGATGTGGAGAGTGCAGTCCACTTATAAAAGACCTTAGTAACAGTCAATGGCTTGATCCCGACGAGCTTCTCAGCCCATCTTGAGAGTCAATGCCCATATAGTGCGGCAGTCCCTCTGCCAATCGCTCTAAAAGTAATTATGGTTCTGAAGCCGACCGCATACGAAACCTGCTGACGCGTGCAGCACACACATTACATTCGTTACTTGTTAAACTTCCATACGGATAAAGGTGACCATTGAGAATGAGGACCGCTTGGTGACGGAGAAAGAATACAAGTATCACCACCCCGTCTCATCCAAAGGGTTTCGTAAGATGCGACTGGCGGAAATATACGCAGACGATATCACTGCGAGAGAAGGAACACTCTGGACCGCATCCAACGGAGAGCAACTCGAATCGTCAACTGCTGGGATGTTTCAAATCGGCTAGACTCTTTGGCACTGCGTAGACATGTGGCTTCGCTTTGCATCTTCTATCGCCTATACTATGGGGAGTGCTCCGAGGAATTGTTCAGATTGATCCACACCGCCTCTTTCCGCCATCGTTCCACGCGACAGCAGTTCCACACTCACCATCTGGACAGCTGGCGGTCCACAACTGTGCGTTTCTCGAGAAACTTTCTGCCTCGCACAACTAAACTGTGGAATGAACTGTCACCAGCGGTATTTCAGAACCATTACGACCTTCAAACCTTCAAGAAAAGAGCGTACTCTCTTTTAAAAGGGAAGGCAACGCACTTGTGACTCATCTGGTGTTGCGAGTGTCCATGGGCGGCGGTGATCGCTTACCATCAGGCGATCCGTCTGCTCGTTTGCCTCCCTAATCCCTAAAAAAAAGGAACACTCGAAATAAAACCTTGTACCAACCCGGCCAGTGTGGAAACAGTAGGCCAAAGCCTCCCAACATTGGGAAAGGCCTTTTTCCAGCAGTTAACTCTGATAGATAGATTGATTGATCGATTGAGAAGCCGCAGTGAATTAAGCGCATCTGCTGCGTACGTCTGAAGTTGTCATATGCGGTCACTTTCGGAATCATACCTTAATGCTCCAGGAAACTTTGTCCACCTTGTCAGGGCTATTTTAACGCCTCTCAGCTTTAAGGGAGGCGTGACCTAGCTGCATAGATATAATAATTATGTGCTACTTATACTGGCAACTGTGTCCCCGACTCGCCACCGGAATGGGGAGGCGCGCTTTCTAGCGCACCGCCGCCATGGCCTGCTTCTGCTGGGGTGACAGGCGGCTCCACCCGTCACCCCCATGGGGCCTTAACCATTGTAGTTACAGCAGAATGCTCTTAGGAGACCTTCCTTTCTGAGATATTTTGATCTGTATTTACAGATTTTGGAAAAATCTTACAGTCGTAATGAATTGAAGTCAGACTTCACAAAAAAGTTGTGTTCACCTCAAGTATTATAATTATTATCCATGGCTGTTTATTTGACATTGGCTTGAGAATAACACCTTTGTACTGTTTTAAATTTGCCAAGGATGCTGCTTTGGTATACGATAAAAAGTTGTTATCTCATATAGGCATCTGACACATAATCACGCGTTAATGAAACCTGGTTGTTTTTTCATCCCTCAATTACATGTAAAATTACGTAAGTTAGAGTTATTCTTATATTAATTTAGTTATCTTAAATCTTAATATATAATATATAAATTACGTGTTTGTCTGCGATGGACTCCTAAGCTACTCAACCGATTTTAATTAAATTTGCACACCGTGTGCAGTTTGATTGACAGTGACAACTTGAAAGATAGAATAGTTTAACTCTTAATTTAGCGATAAGTGACATCCACGCGGGCGGAGCCGCGGGCAACAGCTAGTATTATATATTATTTGAATAACTCAGCAGTGACTTTGTTTTTTTTTTCATAGTTAACTACAGTATGGTTAATATAATTTCTAGTTGAGGTATGAATATTGTTTATCGTGACCAAAAATAACCAGATCCTTTCCCAAGCTCTATTCTCTGTATGAAATTTCATCAAAAAAGTGGTGTAGACGTGAAAGCGTAGCATAAAAATTAAGTTTCTTTCGCATTGATAATTTAGATAAGTCTCCAAGTAAACTAGCTGTAACGTACTGACAGGCGGATATAATTGAATGATAAAGGTCTAGTTTTTACTGCAGGGCCCTAAAAAGAATTAGCGTAAATATTTCATCCTATACATTATTATTATAAACACTTAAAAAAATATTAATAAGCACACGGATTACATTTTTTATAAATTGACCTTTGAAACATTTTCTATTTATAACATACGGATTGAGTTTAATTTTTTTTTATACAATAATTATATAAGTAACCAAATGTGCCTACGGGCCTCAGGATTTCCACGTTTTTTCCTCATTAGCCATCTTAGTAAAAAAACTGATCAAATGCGATTTGGTAGCCTGATTTGAGAAATTTTAATGATGGAAAAATGGTCTACTGTGCGATCAGTAGACCTACGGTGAAATATCCGCATCTGCTGGTTCAAGATTCGTGCACTTGGTTTCATTGAACACATTTTATCCCGAAATTTCGGTTCGGTATAAGTAAACTGAAGTGTCATCTAAAGATTGATGATCATAACTGGGTCCTTGAGAGAAATTGATCCCGTCATCGTCAGCTAGATAGACAGACGAGCTGACAGCTACAAGGTAAACATAGAATACAATTGCAACTCTGCCCACAGTGAGGTAAACTAGAACAAGTTGTGGAATTATCTTTCTGCTGCGGTTTTCCAAGGGACTGGAGTTCTTCAGGGTTATTAGAAGGTTCTCATTGAATCGGCATACCCCTGTTGTAGTACAGGTCCATAGGTCCACTCATACACCATCGGTATCACGGACAGCCCCCTCTGCAGGGGTTGTTTCGGCACCGAGGAAACGGCCGCCCACGCAATACTGGACTGCGCTGCGAGGCAGTGGCCAATCAACGATCCCAAATCCTCGGCATAGTGAGGTCGCTACGCGAAGCCTGTGAAGCCCCCAGTAAGCTTCTGCGCTTCTGGGCGGAGCTAGGCTGGCTAATCTAGCCAGTACTCTTCACGTACAATGGCCCACGAAGAGAGGCTAAGTGCGGATAAAAGAGTCCCCTATCCTATCCTACAGGTCCATAGGCCACAGTAAACAGCGCCCGTTAGGTAGGCTGTGTGCTAATCTGCCACCTAAGTGCGTTTAAAAATGGCATAAGTGTAATTGGACGTTGCGATACTAGGCTATCATGACCTTGTCAGACATCAAGGTCGACTGAGAATTACGGATAATAATGTATAATTATATAGAACTGCCTGTAATCTAAACCTTAATAGATTTTCCGTGTTTCGCGATGACAAGGTGCCTTTTGGACAGTAGTGTGTAAGGGAAAAAACAATTTTCAGTGAGAACAACCTTTTTACTCGACTGCGCCAGTGAGGTTATGTATGTAGTTTTCTTTGTTCCCCTCTATAGACTTACGGCTGGGCGGATTTAGAAGAAAGGTATTAATCGCCCAATGGCGGGCAGGCAGGTAGTCATTAATTTTATTTCAATTAATGATTGACAAATGGGTACCATCTACTATCAAATTGGTTTCGATATTTTGGACAAAATATCGAAACCAATTTTTTTTTTTAATAATTTCGTTTTGCCACTAATAAATAAAATAGTAAAATTACTTAATCAGTTCAAATAATGGACTCTTATTCATGTTTATTTCATACATCAAACTCACGCCATATGAAATTTATTTAAGAAGGCATAATTTGTAATGTTATTTTTATTGTTATTTATGCCTGTTCGGGACTTCACGCGATAAAATATTTCACTTACTTTTTGCCGACGTTACTAATCGAACTCCTCCGTCTTCCGCAGAACAATGTCGAGTCCGGTACCGTTCCCTCTAGAAGAAGAATACAAGAAGAAGACACTGATCACGCCAGCAGATATCAAAAAACTGCGCCAATGGGTTGACACCCAGCCACACCTCCCTGGACAGTATATCACAGGTACTTGCAGACTCCGTCATTACTTTTTGTACTCATCATCCACATTTAGACGTCAGTGTACAATCAACCTGCGTAGGTTGCTGTAACTACAGGTGTAATGAGACTGCACTTATGTATAATTGGGTGTAATAACTTGGTATTAAACTAAATCGGCTTGTTATTTCACAGCTATGAAGGCGTTTCTTGAGTGTCATTTAATTTATAGGAACATTACTAAGTTTATTAAAAATACCGTCCTTTATTTTGCTTGATAAATATAGTTTGTAGTTGACTGATTTGTAATGAGACACCTTTTTAAAAAATATATTTAACTTGCACCGTTCGTAAGAAAGATGTTAGTTGACCGTTTAAAATTTACAAACCATTTTCGAAATACATCGGGAAAAAGAAGCGCTCAAGTATGACTTGAAGCCACGACTTTTCCCTTACAGGGGGAATGCTCTTCCAATTGAGTCATTGAGCCACACCTGAGTCACTTCAAATTTCCCTTCTCTTTATATCCGTCTTTAAGGGCGACGGTGGAGCCATCTACCAACCATTTTTTTTTTACCATTTCTGGGTATCAAAGTTCGCACTTTGGATCACGATGTTGTGTAGGTTAGAGTAATATTAATAATTTTGTAGGTACTGTATTTATCAGAAAACATCATCATCTCATTTAATATTAAAGATAAAATGTAGCCGCTCCAATCTACAATGTGATATCTGTTTACCAGTCATCGGGCGCGCAATTACGGCACATGCGATCTGATATCAGCCCTGGCCAAGGTGAACTAGTTAGTACTCTAATATGAGGTAGCTAATTGACATGATAATTTACATTTCTATTATATTATTCACGTGTTGTGATCGATTCCAATAATGCGGCTCTCTTACAAGTGCCATGAACCTATGTAATAGCTTACTTATTTTTCTAACACTACATTTTTATATAGATTTACAGCCTCTTGTGGCAATTTTGGTTGTATCCAAAGCTTGCACTTTAGGGTCCAGATTGAACCGTCTATTTCTCTTTCTTATAATTTCATTTGTTTTGGAATAACTATCTTACGGCTAAGGTAAACTGGAAAACTCTGACTCTAGAAACGTATATAATGCCAACCTTTTGCTAAGATCGAGAACATGTTTACCTTCCCAGCTTTTTTTCCTCTAGGACCGATTATTATAAGTCAAATTGAACCATACATGTAATAACTGCTAAAAAATTTAGCTAGTGTCTACCAGAGAATGTGGGGACACTCAATTTGTTTTATAAAAAATTGTAAAAGTAAATGATGAGAGAACAAGATGATAATCAGTACGATTGTTTACAAGTGTGCCTATAGTCGGTTGCCTTGTGCTTGTAGATAAATTGCCTTGTGCCTTTAGTCGATTGCCTTCAACATAGAGAACTGCATTCTTGTGGAATATTATCCTGAACTTGTGCAGTACTGCATATCTCCGAATTGCGAGCTAATTGCTATAGCACTACCTCCAGACGCTTCCAGTGGTGAATAAACTATAAGTATAGCACTTAGAATACAAAGTCTGCTCCTTAAGTTACTCCTTAAAACAATAACAATATACATAATAAGGTATGTTAATGACATTTTTACGTAGGCAGCGCGGAATTATAAATTACTTAGTATATTTTAATAGCCGCACTGTTGCCTGATACTCCAAAACCTCCGAGTCAGCTCAGACAACTGGCACGGATGGTGATATCAACTGGCTCAAATACCACCGATACACCGATTATACCGATATCTATGCCTGATTTTTGTAATGATTTGAAATCAGGTGTTGACTGCATATTGAATCGTTTTGTACGTGTAGAAACCCCTATCAGACATTACCCACCGGAGTGGGAGATAAAGTGGTTATGTCAGAATCGAACCGACTAAAACCACATGGTGTGCTGTTGCCGTCTCCATGTCTTACAGTTTTGGTGTGTATATTACTTCTCTATCTACAATATGTACGTATTATGTCACCTGTGAAATAAATACTTGGGTTCCAAGTTCCAAGTTCCTAAACACGTACATAATGTATTTTCCAGATATGGACCTGATCCTGACATACCACTGTTGCAACCGCAGCGCCGAGGTGTCGAAGCAGGTACTGGACCTGCACTACACGCTCAAGACGCTCTTCACAAACTTCTTCAAGAATAGGATCGTTGACGAGAAACTGTTGAAGACACTTAGTTACTAGTGAGTAAAATATAGATACGTCATCGGTTTCATGTATTTGAAAGGCAAGAATACATAAAATTGTAACAAAAAAGTTAAACCAAGCGACAAAGTCAAGAAACAAAAAGTGGCACTGAAAAGTGAAAAAAAAAACTCAATTCACTGATTTGTTTTAAGTCGGTGCATATCCCAACTAGCATTAATTATACCATAATTGATTACATCATAGTAGTTCAAGCACCAACTTCTAACATCATTCTGTTAAATCTGTAAATTCAATATTTATCGTACTCTTGAAGTTCCCTCTTTCAAAAGTTATTTTAAAAATTCATTTATAATTAATAGTTGACATTGTAATCGCGCAAAAATTAGTATTGATTTACATAGAAAAGTACAAGATGGAGTTTCATTGAACATTAAATTAGCAAGTAGTTTGCATTCAGTGCTGACTCACTTGTTCTACAAGTTATATAAAGATCGGATAAAATATAATATAAACCGATATTTTTTTGAAAATAACACTGTTTTTAAGTTCAATTTTCTTTTTCATTTCAGTCTTCTGTTGCCACTGGAGATGAGGGCACACGATGACTCCGTCGTGCTATACTGCAGACTGGTGGACTATGACGTTAAGAACTTCGTTTTCGCAGACGCCATAAGGTATAATACTCATGCATATAACATTCTGTCTCATTACTAATCTTTTATCGCAGGAACTCATCAATTCACGGGGAGGTAGAGTAAATTCATATATTGATATGAAACGTGACTAAACGTTTGGTGAGCACTTATCCGGCAAACATTTCGAATTTATTGTTAGTAAAATAGGTGCATTTCTGGCAGGTGCTTAAACACAAGCCATAAATAAGTGACCTATGTCTGGGAACCCCAGTTTAATATTTGGTATTTAATTCTAGCGATCGTTAGCTTTTTTAGCCTGGCAAAAACTACCAAATTAAAACTCGTGGCATAAAATATTGGTAACACGTATTTAGTGACAAAATTTAGTCTGAAGTGAATTTCAGAGGCGTAAAATATATTTTTATGGCAGCCAATAATAAGAAAAATTGTATTTATTTCATAATATTTTACGAAACGTAATTTGGTGACCATTTATCCATTTTGGTTAACGTTCCGAATTATTTTATTGGTAGTAAAATAAGTACATTTTTGGGCGGCGTTTGAACACAAGCCATAAGTTGTATGTAACAATGTGACCATATTGTCGGCTGTACATAGGACCAGTACACAATGATAACAATCTTTACTTAAATTACGCTATTATATATTTCCAGGTGCGTCCTGATGACAGTAGACCTGATTCAATACGAGCAGGGCACGTGGCCCGGGTTCGTCCTAGCCATCGACCTGGACAAGGTCACCTTGGGGCATATCAGCAAACTTGACGTACAATCTGTGCAACAGTTTCTGTACTTTCTTCAGGTGTGTACTACCTTTTGTGTATTTCTTCTTCTTTATCGTATCGGTGGCAATAGTTTTGTGTACTGATATGTATAGTATGTTTTGGAAAAGGTAGGAAAAAATATATAGCTCAAGCTGTGGAATAAACTTCTTCAAGAAAATCATTAGAAGGTTCTTACAGTATCAACAGCGCGAGTGTGATACTCCTGGTGGTGCTCACATCCTTAAGCCACGGTAACCACTTTCGATCACGAAGAGCATTATGCTTGTCTGTCGTCTAAGTGGGATAAACAAATGCTTCTGACCCAAGCTTCTCACCTTTAGGCTGCTTTCAAATTAGACGCAAAAAGTGGTGCATTGTCGCACCACTCCTAACAAAAACGCTAGTGGCGCTTCTAATTTTTTTATGAAAATTTAAATTTTAAACTTCTTGCGTCTAATTTGAAGGCACCTTAAGCGGTACCGGCACCATAGCCTCGTCAGTCAATTGACCAGACGAGGCTTTGAGCAGACTATCCTTTCGGAGTTTGGGAGTGATATGGCAGTCACATCTGCCAATATAATTAAAAACTAAGATAAACCAGCACAAACGAACAGACGTCGGGGCTTTAGAGCGCAAATTTGGATGCACTTGGGATAGGTCCTAGTTAATCTGTGCTTATGAATGCTTCTTGAAGTTATTCAATTAGAATAAAAAAAAATACACAGGGCACGTCCATTTAACTTCACCTCGTCTTAGGAAACAGGAGGGTCGCCATTACAAACACCCACTCAGCTTGACGGCCTCATGAGATGCTTTTTCACGCCCCGCTAAAAGGACCCAGGACTGTAGGAAAAAAGGAAACACGTAAGCTGGCAAGGAATTCCAGGTTTTAATGATGCGTTCTTACTTTTCCAGGAAGCCATGTTATTAAAAATCAAAGGCCTACACTTCTTGAACGCGCCATCGTTTATGGACGTACTGATGATGATACTCCGGCCGTTCCTCAAGAAAGAACTCATGGATATGCTCGTCATACACCAGATAGGATCCAAAACTATTGATAAGTATCTACCCATAGAAGCCTTACCAAAAGAAGCCGGAGGAAATTTCAGGACATTACAAGAGGGCAGAGGTAAATATTTCTCCAAACAAATATGGACCAGCATGTTTATGAATTTGATAGTGAGTGCGTGGAAAAATAGGGCGAAATGTTCCTCGGGCAGAAAGTACTCTCGCTACTGCACCAAATAAAAATTACGTGCATTTGCGGGTTGACTCGTAATCAGTGTCAGTAATCTAATTGCATCATGCAGTATTGCTAGAATTGCAGTTTTGCAGTTTGCTATCGTCATCACCATTAGATCATTTTTAACCCCCGATGCAAAGACAAGACGTGTCTGTCTGTCTGTCTCGGGCATCATAGCTCCCGAGCGGATGAAGCGATTTCAATTTAGTTTTTTTTTTGTTGTTTGATGAAAATCGGCTGAGCCATTTAAAAGTTATGGGGGATAAAGTGGTTTATTTTATGATTTAAAAAAGTATTTTATTCCGCCCGATGTAAATATTCAGCTACATTAATTAAGTTTTTCATTCAGATTTTCTTATACTCTCTTTCAGATTATTGTGTAGAAAGAATAAGAAATGCCAAAGATTTCTTCCTTGAAGAGAACAACAAACGCGTGGTGGAGTCCCTCAGGCCCGGCAAGCCGAAGACCATTTCAGATATCTTCGGATCCGTGGAAGGATCCTTCAAGAAACTGGACATCGATTGATATGAAGACAAGCTAAATTAGTCTAATGTATTTCATAAATATCGGTATACCTAATGGTTGAGGAGTACCTAGAGGACCTAGGTTCAAATTCTGGCGATTACACTGCCGACGTAAACCCACTCCTAACATAAGCTGAAGGGGTAAAAGGGAATTATTAGTATTCTTTATAAAAAACCAAGCAAATAAAAAATGTACTCAATAAGTACATAATGAAGGTACTCATGTTGCATGAAACAGAATGTATGGATTCATTTTGTGTAATTTCTGCCTTAGAGTTACCTAAATAAAAAACATCTGCAGGTCAACAGTCTTTTTATGAAGAATATAGCGCCAGATCCATCTGCGACGATAAGGTCGCGTGGGATCGCCGGAGCCTCGCAGCGCCGGAGCCATAACAGAAGCCATACTTGCTGCATGATTGCTTGAATGCTGCATACAGCAAGCATGGCTTCTGTAACGGCTCCAGCGCTGCGGGGCTCCGGCGGTCCCACGCGACCTTATCGTCGCAGATGGATCTGACGATCACTACCGCAGCTTCGTTAGAACCAGCGGCAGTGCTCGTTAGAACCACCTGCTCCTCAGCTCGCGGGCCGCCTCGCCCCTCCGCGCCTTCGCGGGTTTAAATTATCACTTTCGCTGCGCCAGCATTGGCTCTTAACCTTCTGCTAGTGCGATACGAGACAAATACTGCCCGTATTTATATTTCCTTCTATGCGTTACGACCTCTATTTTGCCGTACCAGCACCTGACTTTCAAAGTCCATACAGACGTGGAAACTCAGCATATCAATTGTTTCTTTGAACGAATCGATAGGTTACATCATCATGAATACCTAGCTGCGGTAGCCTGAGGTTCTGTGCAATATTTCAAAAGATACAGGGATTATTAAATATCAGTCATTCACGGCAGAGACTCACATGAGCAGCCTCCATGGTTGCTTATGTATGCTGATGTCATTGCGCTGATGGACGCAGACAGGAACAGATTGGTGCGACGTGTGAAAGTGTGGAAGGAGGCGCTTGAGAACGGCGGTCTGAAGCTAAATGTGGCGAAGACAGAGTACTTGGCGTTAAACTCAACAGATCCCACACCCGTTCGCATAGGCGATGACTTGGTCGAGCGCACGGATCAGGTTAAGTACCTGGGATCTGTACTTTACGTTACTGGTGACATCGACCATGACGTCAAGGCACGTATTGCCGCCGCGTGGGCTAAGTGGTGGGAAATGACTGGCGTCACTTGCGACACTAAAATGCCAGTCAGGCTGAAGGGGCAGGTCTATAAAACAATCATTAGACCTGTCCTCTTACACGGCTGTGAGGCGTGGCCGCTGTTGGAGTGACACAAGCAGATGCTGCGTGTCACGGAGATGAAAATGCTGCGGTGGATGTGTGGAGTCACGCGTAAAGATCGCGTGAGGAACTCGCGCATCCGCGGCAGCCTTCATGTCCGTGACATCGCAGATAAAATGTAAGAGAGCCGCCTCCGCTGGTGCGGCCACGTCTTGCGGAAACCGCCCAGCTACGTGGGTAACAAATGCCTGGCAATGGCGCCCCCACCCGGTCCAGGTAGAAGGGGTAGGCCCAAGAAGTGCTGGCTTGGCGTCGTGGAGGGTGACATGCTTGAAAACGGTCTCACTACCTTGGACGCCCAAGATCGTGCGAAGTGGAGGAGGAAGAGCCGGAAGGCGGACCCTGAGCTCCGAGGGCAGCATGGCCTCGGATGCAATCAGGACTAACGTCTCTATGTGGATGATGATGATGATGATAAAATTTAACAGTATATGAATCAACATAACATAACCTCTTAATTAAGGTACAAATAGGAAGCCGACTTCATATCGCTACCGCAGACGACGATGTGACACAAGGTACCTACTGTTTTCTATGTACTTCTATGGAATTCCCTCCCTGAGGATTTGTAGGGTGATTCAAGTGGGGACATCAAGTTGCTTATAGAAATGTTGTCCAGAAATATTCGATCAGTATCATTGCTTTTATTTTCTTGTAATGATGGGACGATCCAAAACAAGAAATTCTTTTTTTGTTGATGGACTTACAAAAATTGGGTTCGACTCCTTGCATCTAATTAGCCCTGAACCACAAGCCCGATCACCCGCTTTGTTTATCGAAACGCTTTCAATTAATTGTATCTTCCTTCTTGATGAAGGATTTGTGAGTGCCGAACTTGATTTTCTAGAATTAGATGTCACATCCAAGCTACTATAACCATGAACTACTTTCTTTCTTGCTTCTGCACCTTCACTTTTAACTCCCTTCCTTAAATCCAGTTTTTACGTGAACGTCTCATTGTTAGGCAGTTGTGAAGTTTTCCGCACAAAAATTATCGAGCACTTTACGTACGTCTCGTCAGTTACGGCCAGCACTAACGCAAACTGAGATGCCGCGCGGACGCATTCAGTAAGACGCGGGGTTGGGGGGGTACGGCAAGTTAGTTGCCGTACCGCACTGAATAAAAAGACTTACCTTACTGTGCGTTACGGCAACTATTTCGCCGTATATTATGAGTGTACAATATTATTACATCAAAAGCAACAATATTATAAAGATCACTGTCTCTTTTCTACGCGTACAGGAACATAGCTAGATCACCCCCGCACCGCGCGCAAAACAAGGACAACAAGCTGACGCACTGGCTGATTGTCAAATACGGCAAAATACTTGCCGTAACGCAGTGAGAGTGTTACACTCTAGGGGTAGGGCAGACAAGACTACGTGAAGTCGGTTTTGCAACAAACAGTAGTTTTTTGGCCGTAGTTGTCTTGAAAATTCTACTTAATACAAACGATGACAAGAGGTATATAATTTTACAATAAGGCGTTCATGAGAAAATTTACGATGTACTTACCTCTTTCTATGGTGAATACAGTGAGGTATTTCAATCGTGCGAAAAATCCCCACAGATACTACCCCTAACCGGACCCGGTGGAGGTGGTTATGTCGGACTCAAACCGACTAAAACGCACGCCGTCTTTAGGTCTTTGGTTGCCGGAGGTGAGAATGCAGGGAACATATCTCTCGCACCCCAGCGGACCCAGAACCATCTCTTTCGAAATGGTCCCCTTCGGGTTGTGGGGACCATAGTGTCCCCATCTAGCCCCGGATATGGGGAGGTGCACTTTGTACTGCCGCCACGGTCTGCTTCTGCTAGGGTGACAGGCGGCTCCACCCATCACACCCTATACAGTGAGGTATGGAGACACTGCATCCTGCGCACGATCAACTAGTGGAGTTATCCCTGTGGCAGTAACTACAATATGATGTTCTTCTTTTAGGATATTAGAAGTTTTCTATAGGGTTGGAAAAACGAGTATAACGCCCCTGGACCTACTTTTCTCGGTTTTCTTTGATCAACAACAACTCGTCCTGATAATCTGTCTTGAACAGTAGTTCGAGGAACACCATAATCACGACAGGCTTGTCTAACATCGATTTTATCAATATTTATGGCATCAATTGCCCTTTGTAAATCCTCTTCCTTATAGTTAAATAGCTTCCTCTTTTTATGTATTTTACCTCCTTTTTTCTTCTCTTTCGTTACATTTTTCACTTCTTTTCTTTTTGTCCTAGGGGCCGGCCATCTGTAATAAATGTACCTAATCATTGTGATATCATTTTGGCAATTTCACAGATATTGGCCGACAGATGTTTTAGCTCAACCAAGTTCTCGGATGGAGGGATGGGACGTAGGGATCGCGCCTTTCAGAAATTCCGGAAAAATCGTACTGCCGAAAACTGGAACCGCTTTAAGACAGCAAGGAATCGCTGCAACCAGATGATACGCAACGCTAAACGCCGACATATTCACGATAACATTGGTTCGTCTTCCCCTGCCAATATATGGAGGTTCCTTGGTACTCTGGGTATTGGCAAACAGCACGTGGACTATCAGTTGGCAGTTGGATTGGATGATCTGAATCAACATTTCTCCTCCACTACACCTATTGATCACCAAACCAAATGTCACACTTTAAATTACGTCGCTGGCCTTATTAGTCCGGATATAGATACTTTTAAGTTTTCTCCAGTTGCAGCCGAGGACATCAAAAAGATAACTTTATCTATTAAATCTAACGCAATAGGCTGTGATAAAATAAGCCACCGTATGATAGTTACAATAATAGACCACCTACTTCCTGCCATCTCCCATATTATCAACTTTTGTCTCTACACCAGAACGTTCCCCTCCCTTTGGCGTAAAGCCTTTGTGATTCCTCTTCCTAAAATTCCCAATGCAACACTTCCCAGCCAATTTCGTCCCATTTCTATTCTCCCTTTTATGTCTAAAGTGCTCGAAGCATGTGTGCAAAACCAGCTCTCTACGTTTGTTCATCGGAACAGTCTGTGTTGAGCCCGCTACAGTCAGGCTTCAGACCTGGTCATAGCACTACTACTGCTACTACTACTGAGATCAGGAAGAGCACAAGCCGCGATGTGTTCAAGTCCAGGGTACGGCAATTGATCACCACGGAATTGGCAGAATCATCGTCTCAACGATAATGATATTTATACTCTTATTTAAATATGTATATATAAATATATATATGTGTATATATCTATTTTAGTATAACCTGTATGTTCAAAAAACATTGGAAAAAATGAAATGCTCAAGTGAGACTCAAACTCACGACCTTTCGCTTACAGGGCGACTGCTCTGCCAACTGAGCTATTGAGCACCACTTGAATCATTCCAAATTTTCCTTCTCTTTATATCCGTCTATAAGGCCGACGGTGCAGCCATCTACCAACATTCTTACGAACTGTTGGAAACAATGAATGATTTTTCAACCATTTTTAAACATTGAATTTTGATGACTGCGCCCAAATATTTGAATGAATTTTTTATAGCATTTATTATGCTAACTGTTAAGTTCGAAAGCTGCACCGTCGCCCTTATAGACGGATATAAAGAGAACGAAAATTTGGAATGATTCAAGTGGTGCTCAATAGCTCAGTTGGCAGAGCAGTCGCCCTGTAAGCGAAAGGTCGTGAGTTCGAGTCTCACTTGAGCATTTCATTTTTTCCAATGTTTTTCGAACTTAACAGTTAGCATAATAAATGCTATAAAAAATTCATTCAAATAACCTGTATGTATTTTATTCTATTTGTATATTTTATTATTTTATATGTACATTGTTTTATTTGAATACTTATTTGTATTAATGGGTTTCTATATATCCTCCCACATTTATATGCGCCTACCTCGTATTAGCTCTGCACCACCCTATGGTAGACTGGCAGAGAATGCCTACGGCATTAAGTCCGCCTATGTACTTCGTGCATAAAGTATACATAAATAAATAAATAAATAAAAACATATTGGCCGATAAGTGACATAATAGCACCCAGTTGACGGCCATCGCTGTTTTATATGGCCGATAACTGAGTTATATAGTGCAAGTTCTCGGCCATAAGGAAGGCAGTGGCCGAAAATTGACATCACTGCGCTCAGTTACCGGCCTATGTACGATGTTATTGCCGACAATAAGAATCTCGACCACATTAGTAATGGTAGGCCGATAAAACTAGAAACGTCGCAACCGTTTGCCGGCCGCTTTTAGTGTTATGGTCGAGAGCTGACAGAAGTGCTGTCGTTTTTCGGCCACTCAATTTAGTCACAACAATTAGATGAGTTTGTATTAAAAATCGAATGAATAAGAAGGTTAATGATTGAATAAGAGATGAAGCTGTTGATAAGGATTATTTTTTAAAAGTATTCAAGAAAATAATAAATAATTGTTGTGTGTACTTTCCTATAGATATACCTACTTAGGCCGAGAAAAGGATACGTGAATGCCTCTTTTCGGCCGCTAAAAGTTATCAAATTAAAATACTTTTTTCTCCGTTTTTTTGTATGAGTCCTTGTGACCGGAAACTGGAATTGGATCTGGATTTTTTTCATAATCTCTATATTGGAACTGACAAACAAGAAAAAAATACAATTGTTGAAGATATGAATTAATGAAAACCTTGAAGGAACTGCAGATTGTCGGCCACCTGGCCGAGAATTAAAAATCTTGTTTAATACGCATTGAGTTAGCCGGCCACGTGAATTTTATAAGCTATAACGATTCGGGGCTAAACTATTCACCTGGTTACTGGTAGTTAGAAGCTAATGTAAAAAATATTTGGATTAGTGAACCAAGCAGTTTGAAATGCAATCTGTAGCTAAATTCACATGGTACAGATCACTTTCTGTTCGCGACACGCCTACTTTATTTCTCACAACAATCCTTACGAAACACATTGCATGTTATCACGTTATGATGCGCAGTGGTGCTATAAATAGATACGGGGACACCGTTGTCCCCCCTCCCGAGGAGGGCCAGTCCGTAAGAGATAGCCCTAGGTCAACCGGGGTGCGAGGGATATATCGATGACAACCTCACCTCCGGCCTAAAACCAGGACCCTGAGTCGGCGTGCGGTTTTAGTCGGTTCGAGTCCGACATAACCTCCCCTTCCAGCTTCGGCGGGTGAGGTATCCGAGGGGATTTCCGCACGAAAAAAAAAGGTGCTATAGTTAACTTTTAGAAGTAGTTACCTAATTTGCACAACTACCTCAATGACAAAGCACATTAGGTACAAATTATTACCGAACCAGCAAAGATTTAATTTAGTCGAAATAAAATTTTAACAAAAATGTAAAGCCGATTACAAAAACTAAAAAATTACTGAATTTATTACCTGATCTGTGTACTGCGTTCGATCTACAATCTAGCCGAGTATTGAGACAAAATGTGTTCTTTTCTCCAATGTCCGTCTGGGTCGTATTTTGGACATCCTGCTTGGCGGTAGAGTGCCCAAAATATAGCCAATACAGGGTTAATAATGTTATCCGCATAGCAATGAATACTGACGATGAATCCTACTAATATTATAAACACTAAAGTTCGCAAGTATAGCTGGATGGATGGGTGTTTGTTACTCACGTCTAAACGGCTGGAACGATTTTAATAGAATTTGGTATGGAGTTAGCTGACTCTGGAATAACATATAGGCGGGATAACCGATATACACGCGGGCGGAGCCACGGGCAAAACCTAGTACAATTGTTAGCAAAGTACACATCGTCAGTTTGCCAATTATTTTTTTGTATTTTAATTTTTTTACAATAGTGAATGTAGAAATCATGCCTTTGAATAGTATTTCAAATCTTTATCTCGTTTTATGTTCAATTAATTAATTCTAATAACGTACATACATACAGTCACGCCTTTTTCCCAGCGGGGTAGGCTGAGACCACCCATTTCTACTTGTTACGATCCTGGCATACAACTTTTGCTTCTTCTAATACATTCTAAGAAATTTATTAGAGTCGCTGTTTCGATGCAAGTTTATAAGATTGTAATTTCAATTTTTGTAATTTCTTCTCACCAACCTGCAGTGAACTGCAATAATCTAAATTGATTGATTGAATTTAAATCTGAAAACTAGACTTGTTAATAGTTTTTCTATAATGCGGATACGTTAGTTGGCTCGTGATTTTTTGTGATTATTTTTTCCCTTGATCAAGGTTGACTGATCGTGGATGTCTTGTCGGCCAAACTGCCCACCCCTTATTACTGTTCACTTTGATCAGGTTTCGGATCAAAGATTCACATAGGCTTCGACTTCCAGTCGATGCTCCATAGAAGTCCAGAGACTGCAAACTCACCCGCCCCACCACCATCTGTCCATTTAATCTTTGCTTGTAGCACGCCAGTGTGATACTTATCTGGGGTAATTTATGATACCGATAGGGAGAAAAAAAACTGAATCGCCAGGACGTCGCGTTTATTTTCTCCCTTTGCCCCAGGTAGTGGACACAAAATTATTAAAAGATAGGTGGTAAGGCCCTCTGACTGATTCCTTCGAAGCGCCCGTACTTCCCTGGTGGTAGGAACTCGTAGTTGGTGCGTGGCCCCCGCCTCTTAATCCGTCGGCATCGGGATGGTTGTGGGTTTCTGTGTCTCGGTTCGGACGCGTCAGCAGCGTAGGTTAAGGGGCCTTTATTCAAGGCTCAAAGCATGTTGTAGCACGTGGAGATGGTCCATGGATCTTGGCTGCTTGCCAAGATCCATGGACCATTTTTTTCACCATCCCATAAGAAAAGAAGTAAACTTATACCATTTTCTTCGGTCAGGTGGTGTTATGAGAAGGTTTAACCGAAACTGGATGCTCTCACTAAATCCCATGACTTCTAAAAGTAGCGAGTGAGACTTTCGGTAGATGGCTCCAGGATTTCCCCAAGACATATTTTACGATCCCCGATAACTCAGTTAAGTAAGGTAAGTAGCAGTAAAGCTCAGGTCGTGGGTTCCATTTTCAATCAATCAATTAGCCTATTGCAGTACACTGCCGGATATATGCCTCTCCCAATGTGCGCCATTTCTATGGTTTAATGTGCTTCCAGGTTCATTCTGGATGAATTTTCTGATCTACATCTATAATGTTAAACTGTTGTGAAGGGCCGCAGGTTCTACTATGTTTATATATAAGTAAGTATGTGAATTTGTATTTGCACAGGTCTGCGTGTTTCTATGTATAAAGTTTATATGAATAGATTATCAGGTACTATATTTACAAAAAGTTAGGTAGGTAGATATTTATATTTATCCGCATACTGAGCCGTAGTACAAGTCATGCTTAGTTTTGGTTTATTTACGCTGTGTAACATATTGGATGGTTGTGTTTTTTCACACATATGAAGTAAAATATCTTCTAAGACTGCATACGAGCCACTTGCTGCTGTTTTTGTGAAGGATAATTCCAAAGGTGACAGCAGTTTTTAACAAAAATCTAGACTTCAAATACCTGCTCCTTCGCCGTGTTGAACTCACCAAAATTGTTAGGATGGAAATAAAACCACATTTTAACGCAAACTATTTCTTGATAATTACATTTAGCTCGACATTTCGGCTACTTTTCAGCAGCAATGATTAAAGTGTAGTTGTCAAATAGTTCGACAAATACTAGCCCGAATTATATTGAATTGTTGATGCTACTTTTTACGCAGAAGGAGCTCACTGTGACGTTAAGTCTTACTGTATTGTCTAGCTGCAAATAAATCACGAGTAAGTATTCATGTAGATCATCGTACTGCACATCACCTCCAACTAAGGTATCCTTTTGTTAGCTACAAGTATTCTGAGTCTAGAAATTGTATGCTCATTAAGTTTTCATGACACAGGGATAGGGCACTCTGTTAATGGGAACATAGCCTTTAAAAACTTATGTAGGCTTACTTTTCGCCGTAACCAGTCGCAACCTGGGTTAATTATTATGTGTCATTTTTAACCCCCGACGCAAAAACGACGGGGTGTTATAAGTTTAACGTGTCTGTGTGTGTGTGTGTGTGTGTGTGTGTGTGTGTGTGTGTCTGTCTGTGGCATCGTAGCACTCAAACGGGTGAACCGATTTGGATGTAGTTTTTTTTTGTTTGAAAGGTATATTAGTCGGGAGTGTTCTTAGCTATGTTTGGAAAAAATCGGTCCAAGATGGCCGCCACCATAACATATCGGAATACGAATTTCTTCATAACTCCCTCAATATGGGTATCAAATGAAAGATCTTGACTAGTAGGTCACTTTAAAAAGTATAAAATAAAAATTAAATTAAAAATTTAAAAAACCCCCGTCACAAAAAACACTTCCAAAAAGTTGAAAATAAATGGAGTTTGCCTTTTAACTTTAACGGTTGCCATCTCGGGGGACCTTGAATTGTTCCGATAATATAACGGAGTGCTTAACCAATTAGGGTCCCCCGACATGGCAACCGTTAAAGTTAAAAGGCAAACTCCATTTATTTTCAACTTTTTGGAAGTGTTTTTTGTGACGGGGGTTTTTTAAATTTTTATTATTATATTACTCGATTCAGATAATTATTATCTTGGACCTAAGAATGTGCTCCATACAGGTTTCTTGGATGTATTTTGAAGATAGCACGGAGCGCTGCGCGGTGGACGAGCTTAAATTCACTAAGACTTAGTGAATTTAGTAGTACGTACTATATTTCGCGATTTAGGTTCAAGATATTTGTATCGAGCTATACTGTGGATGGTTTGAATTTACTTTTAAGTTATTGTGAATTATGTTGTCATTGGCAGTGTTCTTGTTAAGCATTTTTTATTTTTTTTATTCTACACATTGCATTGAACTCGTCTGCAATTAAGGTAGTAGGTATATGATATGTAATTAATAAACAAATCGTATTTACGAAAGCACGTGACCTCATAGTATCCTTTAGTCGCTGTATATATAATATTACTAGCTGTCGCCCGCGGCTCCGCCCGCGTGGATGTCACTTATCGCTAAATTAAGATTTAAACTATCCTATCTCTCAAGTTGGATCGAACTGCACATGGTGTGCGAATTTTATTATAATCGGTTAAGTGGTTTAGGAGTTCATTGAGGACAAACATTGTGACACGAGATTTATATATATTAAGATTAATACTAATGGGATATGCGTTGTAAAGTAATGCGGCTTCAGTAACTTTTAACGAACATATTATTTGTGTAATTAGGTTTTTATCCACCGAGTATATCTCTTGAGCCGTTAGGGGTCGTTGTCGAT
The DNA here is from genome assembly GCA_914829495.1 of Eilema sororculum. Taxonomy (NCBI): domain Eukaryota; kingdom Metazoa; phylum Arthropoda; class Insecta; order Lepidoptera; family Erebidae; genus Eilema; species Eilema sororculum. The sequence continues at coordinate 25,717,626 of OU618536.1, forward strand.
ATAAAGATCTATGTACTTAATGGAATTCTAAACCTAAGCAATTAGGTAGTATTATTCCTATACTGGTACGTTTATTCTTATCTATTGAAACAGTGAATGTATTCTACCTGTAGGAGCTTTTTCTAATCGTGCGAAAAGTCCCCACGGGTACCACCCCCACGGAGCCGGTGGAGGTGGTTATTTCGGACTCGAACCGACTAAAACGCACGCTGTCTTGGGTCTCTGGTTGCCGGATGTGAGATTGCCGAAAGCATGTCTCTCGGACCTCGGCAGACCCAGGAGCATCTCTTTCGAGATGGCCCCCTTCGGGTTGTGGGGACCTTAGTGTCCCCATCTAGCCCCGGGTACGGGGAGGCGCACTTAGCGCCGCCGCTGCGGCCTGCTTATGCTAGGGTGACAGGCGGCTCCACCGATCACCCCCAGGCCAGTACATGTACCGGCTTGGCGGAAGAACAACACTGCAATTATACATAACTTAATGTGTATACTTAGATATTTACACCAAGTGGGAATCGAACTGCGACCTCCGAACAAACAGTTGAACGTGCTGAATACCTACCCCTACGCGGTTTTATCATCGCTAAAACTGAGATCATCTGAAGGTTCCCTGAAGGCTATGAGCAACAAACTTGACTACGACCTCGAATAAATAGTTATGTAAATGACACCAAATTTAGATTTAAGTACTACCAAGCCAATCCTAGGCGCCTAGATCACATTAGTAGGATTATATAAACGTAACCTAGGCGTCTAGTTTTGTCTTTTTCATTGTCCAAGAATCGATTATTTGAATATTTTCACTTGTTCGTGTGCAGTTTTATGAATGAGCTAGCTGCTGCCCGCGGCCCGCGTATCGTTGGTTATCGCTTAGTGTTGAACGTCACTAATCTTATATAGCCTGCATCTCAAAACCCTTATCAGGGGATGCCTACGTCATAGTAGCTTTGTGCATGCAAAGTCTCAGCCCGATCGGTTTAAAATTGACAAAGTTTCATACAAACTTTCATCCCCCATTTTATCTCCTTGGGGGTAGAATTAATCAAAATCCTTTCTTAGCGGATGCCCACGTCATAATATCTACCTGCATGCCAAATTTCAGCCCGATTCGTCCAGTTGTTTGGGCAGTGCGTTGATAGATCACTATGTCAGTCAGTCAGTCACCTTTGAGTTATAAGTATATATTTAAATGAAAAATAACTAGCAAGTGTGAAAGTTTGTTAATTTTTAATTTATTTGTTACTCGGGCAGGCGTTCAAAAACTCTAGAAACTCTTTATTGAAATGTGATTCTCAAATGGTGACCAAGCGTCGTAAGCGTCATTACGTGCAAGTGGTCTCACTTTTAAAGATGCTGCACATCATACGAAGTGGTAAATGAACTCCAGGCTCCGAGATAGAAACTTCGGTACGATACGGTGTACCTGCTAAACAATGCACGCTGTAAGGCTCTGGTACAGGCTTCCCTTATAGCGTTGGGAGGCCAGAAGGTAGTCGACAAAAAAGCCACCCAGACATATCAATCAAAAACAATACACTTTTTTGTGCTCAAATACCACCCCCATCGGCCCTCGGGAATGGTTCTATAGAAATTGGGATCGACTAAAGCCGCACGCCGTGTCAGGTCTTCATATAAAAGGTAAGATTGCCTATTTAGATTTATTATTATACTAGCTGTTACCCGCGACTTCGTCCGCGTTAAGTTCGGAATAGCTCAAACTCATCATACATGGTGGAAGATTTTCATCCCAACTGGAACGGAAGTACTCGAAATACTGCAAAAAGTGAATTTTACACAAAGGATACATTCCTTCATTTTAAAAAAGAAACAAAACTGTATTCAAATCATTTCGAAAACTCGCTTGACATCTTCCACCTTGTATTTTTCAATGAAAGACTCACTTATAAATACAGGGCTAAACTACTGAAAACTACAAAAATTGACAGACTTCTTCTATGGGCTTAGCAAATACTGCGGAAGAATTTTGAAAAATTCAACATTTTGCTGACGAAATCATTATCGAATATTTGGATGAACATTGTGTGTGTATGTTCATCAGTTTTAATGGTTTAAATATTCTTCCTTCCTCCCAAATTCTTAAAAAATGCTGCCAGCACTTACGAACTGAACAAATTAAAATACATCAAATACACAAAATATTTTCAAGAAAACCCGGAGCCTTACACGCCCTGAGCAGTGAGCAGTGGTCCTCTTCTTTACACAGCCAATGGTGGGTAGTTCCAGTTTTATGATAAATTCCATCGACTACAGTCACATCGTTGTTCGTTGCCTTACACACAGGTAGAGAAGAGGGTCGCAGTGGGCAAGGGAGCAAATACAGCATTGATTGGGATGGGGTCATATAGCCTCATTTTGCTATATATTCCTTGTGTTGGTAAGCTTGTGTCCAGCAGATGATGTAGATACTTCGAAATTGACACTGGAATTGATATCCACGCGGCGGAATTTTTTGGTCTGATGAAATTTACCGGAACTGAGTGTTTCTCTGCCCACATTCAGTCTCTTTTATATAATAGGAGCAGTGGTATCTTTTATATAGGTACCTAATACCTAGATTGGCTTCTCCTGGCATACTGTTATCATTTCTGGGATAGATTTACGTATTACTATTAGATACTTATTAGACGGAATCGATAAGATAGCAGCGGCGTGCGTTGGTAGTCATCAGGCAACTAACATTGTATAATGTCTGCAGTTGCATTTTACCATTTCTGCCGCACCACGGCTAGTGAAAAAGCCTATTAGGAGTCTTTCAACTAATCTCTCTTTCCTTCCGGCACTCACATACAGTAGAAATAATGCCACCTCGAACGGTTTATCAGGCGGTTAGGAACTGAATTGCTCTACGCACACATGTGTTTTCTTCTTTTTAAGACCCGGAGTTTTCTTTATATAGGACACGTCAATTTAACTTCACCTCGCCTGATGTTAAGCTAAAGGCAAAAACTCGGAAATAGGGTCACCATTACAAACATGTACCATCCTTACAATGGTGGCAGTGTTGGCACTCCGCTTGATGGCATCATCAAAAGATTTTTCATGCCCCGCTTAAAGGACCCGCGACTGTAGGAAGAAGTACCTAAACACGTGAGCTGGCAAGGATTTTCAAGTCTTAAAGGTAGGGCATAGGAATGGGTCACCAAACCGCTTAGTTCTTGATGGAATATTCTGATCCGCATGCGGGTGAAATCTGAGCCCTGCACGCAACTAATTGGAAGAGCTCATCAGAACATTCTCCATGGTAGAGACGGTAATACGTTAGGGACAACTAACTCCCAGAATACGTAATGTGTTTCAGAGAAGATGCAACGATTTAGTTCCTCCATGAGCGCGGCTTTGATGGTCATGGCTTGGGCCACCCATCACCCCTGCCGAAGCAGTCCCTGCTCTTCACGTTGAGACCGCCTATTTACCTCAGAATACCCCCAATGCCCCATCTCCTCTGTTAAATTTTAATCGGTTTGATTCCAATATTGCGCTTTCCCCGATGTGGTGGAATCGGTATCAATGTGGAAAACCAGTTTCAGTTTTATGACTTCTCAGGCTGGTGAGGCCACCTTTTCATTCTCCGAAATGAAGAATTTTGTAAAGATCTAAGAATATTATATAATAAGTTAATATAACTATAACTGTCACACAGCCTGGTTTTATGTACTACCTATAGAATAATAAGCATAGAATCTATTTTTTACTTTAAATAAAACTGTAAATACAATAAAATACAACAAATAAACTATAAAATAAAAAAGTTAAACAAAAGTAAATAAAAAGCCATAAAAAAAAGAAAATTGCATTTCAGATGGATTCGAACGCGACTCAGCTAAGTTGCAAGTCCACCGCAGACACATTGAGCCACAGTTACCATGGAATCGTAGTGTGAAATAGACGTTTACATAATTATGTCATAAAAACATTCTGCCCCATTCCTTATTAAAATAGCGTGATGATATTAATTATGGAAGGCAGGAGTCTTTTTACCGAACCAGCTGCTCACTAATCTGTCGGATTCGAGAGAACATCTTTCGAGAACAATGTGAATTCTGTCGAGACCCTTGTTGTACCGAAGATTTTGCAGTAACCTGACCTGACTTGGCTGAGATGTAGTAACTTTTGCCTCTCGAAGTTCTTCAGATTCCTATGACCGAAATAAAATCTTCTTAGTGGCATTGTTGCTTCTTTATTGGTTCGACCTATTCACACAATCACAAATTGTTAGCCGTGATTTGCTATTATTGACATAACTTTTTTATTTATGAACCGATTTCAATAAAACAAACTCTAAATGTTAAGTGAAGCCTACCACAATATATTAGTGAAAACCGCAACCAAATCCGTTTAGCCGATTCTGAGATTAGCGTGCACAAACTCACAGACAAACAGAGAAACAGAGAAACAGATAAACAGATAAACAGACAAACAGACAAAAATTCTAAAAAACGTTGTTTTGGCTTCTATTACGTTTATAAAGTCCCCCTATAACATTTTTTCTCATTTCCTTTCCATGTACAGACATCGATCGTTTACAGATTTATTATATGTATAGATAAGAGCATATCCCTCGCACCCTGGCTGACTTAGGGCCATTTGTGATCTGGCAATATGCAGCTACTTCTGGCTCCAAATTGCTATTAGGATGAAGAACAGTTAGCAATAAAAAGTGTTGACCGTTCTATGAACTACAAAAACAAACAAACATACATACAATACATACATATAGAGTAATTTTAGGTATGCAATTTGTATCAAGTTCATTATATAACATTATTAGAACACCTTTTTGGGATTAGTCGGTGATACGGCCAGCTGCGCAGTGGACGTACGGTTGGAACCGGTTCCACAAACTATATCTGATTTCTAATGTATTCTTTTTAGCCGGTGCTATTAAGTTTTATAACTACATAGTTTGTTTGTGATTTACATATTTATTTTTCAAGGACGGTGAGTAAATACTAATTAGTAATTTGTATAGAAGCTTCTTCATGTTCTTCCTAGCGTTAAAACCGACGTGAGGTCTGCTTTACCCAATCTACCTATGTGTTTAGTTGGACTTCGAAATTTTCAGTGAAGCGAATGCCATTTGAACTCCACAACCCAATAAAGTTTTGAAGTCAGACCAGTTGGTGGACTTTTAAGGACTCCACCTACCCGTAACGACTAACATAAATTTAATGTTCGTATGACAATTGGGAGCGATTGCTTAACGTGCTCTTCGAGGCACGAAAATACTTAGATCAATGTATATAAATATTTGTACTCAACGGGAATCGAAACCGCGCCCCTTGCGTAGCACTCGAGTTCACCGCCGCCGCGCCACAGAGGCTGTAAAAAGCTTCATCTGCTGAGTTTAATTAAGAACAGGCACCTACTTACTGACAACTAAGCAACCTGAAGTTGGATTCCTTCTCTTTCTTGAGATCCGTTCATACACTTACGATGATTAAGTCGTTGATCCCTCAACTTTGGGTCGAATAAGACTATTTTAATCTTTTATTAACAAATTCTAAGCAATAAACCGCTTATTATTAACCATCCTTCAAATAGATATCATTGTTTTAGAAACAAGTTTAACCAGTAGATAACCAAAACAGTGGAACGTGAATTGTTAATAAGGAATGTAAACACACTATACACGAGATTATTATACGAGATTATCCTCGTCCTGTGTGCCCAGCGGTGAGTAGGGTAGCCATTGCTCACTGGAAGAATTTTGTGCTGTCAGTGGGAAGAAAAAAGACTTGTCCTGCTTTGTCTTCTACACTGATGACACAGAAACTTTGTGTGTTTACGGGGTCGGCAGCACAAGTGGGACTCCCCTGGTGTTCCATACATCCATGATAGGCTGGTATGCTACATAAGTGGAATAAAAAAACGCTTATTCTATCCTGTCCTACCAGTAGTTCGATAATTGAACTGTTAGGACAATTTTTCTCCAAACTGTTACACTGACTTCGTTGATGAACCGTGAGGACAAAAAATTTCAAAATGTCCGACTAACTCCGACGATCGAACTATTTTTTTTTTGTCCTAATTGTTTGACTGCGCGTAGCCTAGTGGTATGGGTAATGGACTGCTGAGACGAGGTCTCGGGTTCGATCCCAGGTTTACCATGGCACACACCAATGACTTTTCGATGCTTTTTGAAGATAAGTGTGTATTTATCGCAGGTTTATAAGTGCCCGGTTAATGGCAATAGGCTCGCCACCTATTACATTGGGACGGACCTAAACATAAACTGGCTAAATGTGGGTGCTAGCACCTCTGCCTACCCCTTCGGGGAATACTGGCGTAATAAGCCTTATGTATGTATATGTTAGACTAACTCGGGTGGTCGAACTATTCGCAATGTTTTTTTTTTTCAAAACAGACTGACTACGGTGATCGAACTGTAAGGACAAATATCTTCCAAACTGTTATACCGACTCTCAAAATTGAACTTAAAGAAACAAAAGACTAAAATAATGTATACCACCTATATTAGTACTTAATCATCGCTCTCATCATTCTCTGAACATTGTCCATACTCACTTGGGTTGGGGTCGGCTTTCAATTCTAACTAAGATGTGATTGCCATCTGACCTTCACAAGTAATTGGAGATATCGAAATTCTGTATTTTTTATTTGAGTAATATGAATCGAAATCTGGTTCCAGAACGATGGCAGTAAAACCCATTACTCTGGAAAAAGAATATGCAAAGAACACCGGGGTCGCACCAGACGACATCAAGAAGCTACGCGACTGGCTCAACACACAACCACACCTGCCGAAAGATCACATCACAGGTATAACTTTATTTCAATACTAGCTAACCCGTCCCGGCTTCAACCAGACAAATTTCGTATTCCATAATTGATAGTGACCTAAATGACGAACTTCCATACAAATGGTGACTTATTTTACCCGCTTAGCAGTTAAATTTTGAAAAACGCTGGTTCACGTGTTCGTTCATTTCATAAAAGACACACGTTTATGAAATTTTGTGCATGTAGCTCTGAAAATGACGGACTTTCATACAAACTTCGATCTCTTATTTTATCCTTTTAGTAGCAGAATTTCCAAAAATCCTTTCTTAGTGGATGCTTACATCATAAAATGCATCTACTGTCAAAATTTGAAGTCTGTCGGTCCAGCGGCTTAGGCTCTACGTTGATCAATCAGTCAGACTAACTGACAGTCGGGACAAGGAATTTTATACATACGCAGAACGACCTCCGTCCTCCATGAGCGCTGGCCTGGGGTGACCGGTGGAGCCGCCTGTCACCCTAGCAGAAGCAGGCCGCGGCGGCGGCGCAAAGTGCGCCTCCCCGTAACCGGGGCTAGATGGGGACCCAGTGGTCCCCACAACCCGAAGGGGGCCATCTCGAAAGAGATGGTCCTGGGTCTGCCGGGGTGCGAGAGATATGCTTTTGGCAATCTCACCTCCGGCAACCAAGGACCCAGACGGCGTGCGTTTTAGTCGGTTCGAGTCCAACATAACCACCTCCACCGGCTCCGTGGGAGTGGTATCCGTGGGGATGTATCGCACGATAAAAAAAAATACATATACCTAGGTTTAGGTCGTCAAATGAGGTATACTATCATGGTCGCTTCACTTACATTATTACCTAAGGTATATTTTTTTTGCGGGATATTTTTTTTATACAATATAGGTACCACGTTGTAACGTTTTGACTTACCGATTTATCAGCGCTGTTGCTCCGTGATCATGGTGCTTGCTTCATCGCCGAAATATGGGAAACTTGAAACAATACGACATGGTAAATATACCGATAGGTACTCTCAAATAATATTATGGTCGTCAATTGCTTGCCCTGATTCTGTTAAATTTATGTCATAGTAAAACCACTGTCACCTTACTGTGTGATATAACAATAATTTTACCCGGGAAAAAAAATTGCAGAAACGGGGCCCTAATGATAAGCTGGGCAGCTGGGGTGCAGTTCAAAGAATAGTGATTACCATTACAGATGCTGTCCCTAGACTGGCGGCCCCTACCTTAGCGCCCTCGACAGATATTTCTTTTAATTTGAGAATCAACTGTTACCAGTACCACAGGCGTCGCGTGTAACCAGCTACTGAAGGAATGAAGAAGGAGACAGTGCAGACACTTGCCAAATAGACTTCAAATATCATACTACACTCGGTTTTATTTGGAAGTCTGACACCATCGTGGCTTCGTTTGGCCGTTGGCGCTTGCCACTTCACCGCCCCGACTGGCTGCCCTTCGTAAGGACCGTAGCGTGATGTTATGTCTATTATAACGAATTAGATTAGCAACTGCTCAGTTTTATATATATATATTAAATTATAACATAATAACCATTTTGAAGTTCCGTTCGTCAAATTTGAAGTAACAAGAAGCCAGACATGACATCACAACTTTCAAGGCCAGTCTCAAAATAAAAATCATACGCAATAACATTATGTACAACCGTATAATATGTAAAAAAAGTCCTAAATCATGTTGCGACGCCTAAAATAAATATTTAAACTGTAGCCAAGTTAACTAGTCATTACTTATATTTTTGAGAAGTTTGGAGTCGAAACCTTGGGTCTGTGGGGTCCAAGCATTATTCAAAGAAATAGCGAAGCTACCAATCGCCTCTTTCCGTGACCATAGGGCTGACCTTTAAATCACTCAAAAGAATTGGTATTGCTATTCAGCATGGTACTTACTGGTAATGCCGCCACGAATTTTTTCGATTCCCGAAGTTGCAGTCTCTTCCACTGTTTTTGTAAGAATAGTAAGCTAGTTAGCTTGTGTTATGGGATTTGGAATGCGGATAAACATAAATAAATAAATATTCAACATTATGCACACAGTAAAACGCTATCTAGATTATGAATGATCCAAGTATGCTTAACCTAACTCACAGTATAACTATTTTACTAGCTTGTAATATTATTATGGAAACACCCAGACCATTGCACCCAGGTCATGTAGACACAAATATTTACACTGAACGGCAATCGAACCCCTACGTACATAGCAGTAAAATGCTCTAAGGCCTAAGATGGCGTGCGGTTTTAGTCGAACCAAGTTTGACATAATACTCCGAGGCCCATGGCATCCAAGGGGAATTCCGCAAGAAAATAAGTTACTGAATCGTATCATGGCCGTGCGGCAACGCTGGCCAAGATTTTCATCAAACAGTGAGCTACGTGTACTGCATACAATTTTTAATAAAGGAATTAATATTCTAGACGAGTTTCTTTGTCTTGCCAATTGGCCATCAACTCGAATATATCGCCAGCAAATCTATATAGTTACCTGTATAAAAGTTCTTTATGGGCATGTCGTGATGATATTCTAGCAGTTTTTAAAGTCGAGTTACGAAGATGAAGGGTGTATTGACACCACTAAGTGAGCTGGTACGCCTACAGATTATAGACGAGTATAAGAAGAAGATCAGAATGCAGACCTTCCTCTCGGAGTTGGGGGGATAGGCAGTGGCTACCTTCTAAGTCAGATAAGACGAGAAACAAGAGCGGACCCCAGTTTCAAGGTTGCTTCCTTGGGATGCCACCTGGAATAAAAGAAAAAAAGAAAAAAGAATAACGCTGTGATGATGATCCATTTTCCACTAAACTTCTTCCGAGTCTTCTGATCCTCCTTATCCAAAAGAATCAATGCCCTAACACAAAATTGGATAGGTTATAAATGAGATATTGCTGTGTTAGTAGGTACTTACCTACCTAAAACACCCGCATATTACCTACTAGCTTTTGCCAGCGGCTCTGCCCGCATGGATGTCAGTTATCGCGACTTAACATAGCCTATGTCCTTTCTCTAGGTCAAATTTCATCAAAATCGGTTCAGTTGTTTAGGCGTGAAAACGTAACATACAGACAGACAGGCAGATAGACAGTGTTACTTTCGCATATTTATAATATTAGTAGATATGGATTATTATTAGCATACATATACTTTATTCCCACGGTGTGACTAAAGCCTATAAATCCCCAAAGGAGTAGGCAGAGGTGTATTAACGCCCATAATTCGCCAACTATGCTAGGCTAGGCTGTATGTGTACTGTCGGTTGAAAAACAGCCCTATCCCTTAGTCACCTTCAATGACGCCCACAGGAAGAGATGGGATGGCGCTATTCAACTCCACGCGGGAACTAACACGGCCATTATATATTAGATAGGTAGATTATACTATGTAACTAGCTGGCCCGGCGAACTTCGTACCGCCAATATCTACCCGCCCGCGTTGCGTCCGATCCCGTTCCGGCTTCACCCTTTACTATATTAAGCACTAGCTTTTGCCCGCTGCTCCGCCCGCGTGGATGTCGGTTATCGCGACCAACCATAGCCTATGTCCTTTCTCAAGGTCTAATCTACCCCTATACCAAATTTTATCAAAATCGGTTCAGTGGTTTAACCGTGAAAGCGTAACATACAGACAGACAGACAGACAGACAGTTACTTTCACATTTATAATATTAGTGTGGATGTATTATAATAAACCTTATTTTTGAATTATTCTATCTATTAAAAGAAATCGCATCAATATCTATACCGTAGTTTTGAAGATATAAGCATACATAGGGACATAGGGACGCAGAAAGCGACTCTGTTTTAAACTACTACTGCTAGTGGGGACGCCGTTTGCCCGGACGCGGACGGGTGATCAGACTGATCAGCCCTCCTATGTGAGCCATTTCTCCCAATACTACTACTAAGTTGCTTTATACTATGCAGTGATTATGATTAGATACCTGGTATTTAACCACTAGATTGAATTAATTTATTGGACAAACTCCACTACGCTAAACATCAGCTAATATTCCCGTAGATTTGGACCTGATCCTGACGTACCACTGCTGCGAGCGGAGCCCCGAGGTCACGAAGCAGGTCCTAGACCTACACTACACGCTCAAGACACTCTTCAGCAACTTCTTCAAGGACAGAGTTGTGGATGACAAGATACTTAACAACCTGAAAACAGTGTGAGTGCCTACGTACGTAAATATCTTAGTGGTTAAGAAATTGGCATTACGATCGAGAGATCCCGGGTTTGATTCCTGGCCATGATACTACCAATGTGAAGCCACTTTAATTTCTATTGCTTTTCTGGAAAGGTTAATTTCTAGTTAAATTAGTTACTTTTTACTAAGCGTCAAAACGATAAGTTATAAAGTAACTATAGGTAAGTAGGTATGAAAATGATATAATGACGTCATAAAATTTAATAGTCAAATCAGTTACTATTATAGGTTGGGTGGATGATTAAAAATAAATAAAAACGACAAAATAAGATCCGTCGTAATTTTTACAGCTTTTTTATCATTCTTAATTTAATAAGTTAGGTTAGATCATTTATTTTAACTCAAAATAAGAGGCGATTTAAGCCTGTCGACCGCACCCTAGACTCATTCAACAAGCAATTTACAAATAGGTTCTTCTGTTTCCTTGGCGGGTACCTTTATAATAACCTGAATAAAGTACTACCCATATATAAGTTAACAAAATCACTGTGCAAGACAACAACCAGCGAATGGCTCATGACAATGAACTATGACAATACTGAATGTCTCCTATCAGTCCCCGTTTGAAACCTCAGAAATTAACCAAACACACACAAACACACACACACACACACACACACTCAAACACACGCGTGTACTGGCACGCATTCAATTCACTCATAAACCAATATCTCTTTATACTATGCTAATAATATATCTTCTAACCCTGACATTACCCACAAAAGAATAATTATATTGTTGTAATTGATTTCGCTTTAATCAATACTGTAATATTTACCATCTGTGCAGTACTGGAAGTCCTATGGGTGTGTACTGGTGACCTGAAATACAGGATTCTTCCTAGTTTAGGCACCAGCTCCCCACATAGGAATACTATAAATATAACACTAGCCAAATGTATACTCCAAATTATTATGTGGTGAGCAAAATAAATCTTATTTTATTTATTTTATTTATTTATTTATAAGATAATACCTACCCAATTATTTAAATAGTAAAGGTATGCAAACCATAGGAATGTAAATATGTCAAATAATCTAGCACTAACTAAAGTATCTTTACTTTTTTAGATTACTTCAACCTTTACCGACTCGGGCTAAGGATGGTAATGCAGTGTTCTACTGCCGGCTGCTTGACTACGAACCAAAGAACCTGGAGTTCGCCAGGTCGATCCGGTAAGCAGATGATATACCATAACAATACCTAAGCTATTAGCTACCCACCTAAAGTAAAGCCAACGAGACGAGACAAAAAAGGTAAACAAAGGGACCATTACTGAGTGACGTTGCGATAACTAGCGATTATTTTCTCTGTCTTTGTCGCACATATTACACGTAGGCGACAATGGCCAAGCAACAGCTGTCGTTGCGTGTTTCATAGTACAGGAATGTTGTCAGCACAGCGGTTCTAAACTGTCAGAGCCGCGAATTCATGAGCAATTTCATTCCTGTTTGGAACGCGGTTGAAGTGATACGAAATCATTTTGAAATAAGAATGTTTGGAACCGCTGAAACATTGTTTACCTTTTTTCTCTCGCTTAGTTGGCTTTACTTTAATGTAAATTAAGTTTATTGTAGGGTTCCGTACGTCAAAAGGAAAGAAACAGAACCCTTATAGTACATTATGATCAATTCGTTGTCCATCTGTCGTCTTTCTGTCAAGACCTTTTACTTAGGAATGCGTGAAGGTATCAAGTAGAAATTCATACCACATACCCAGGTCTATAACGTCTTGAAGCTGTGCAAAAACCTAACTTGTAAGTCTACGCAATCAAAATATATTGCGTTTTATGTGGTTCAAGTTACGGAAACGTCTGTGCGCGAGTCCGACACTTGATCGGATTTTAAAAAAAATGGGTTATATTAAATTAACTATTGTGAACCCAATTTCATCCATCCACCTCCACCGTCACCCTTAAAGACGGATTTAAAGAGAAGGGAAATTTGAAGTGATTTCTGTGGCTCAATAGCGCAATTGGAAGAGCATTCCCCTTGTAAGGGAAAGGTCGTGGGTTCGAGTCCCATTTGAGCGCTTCTTTTTCCTGATGTATTTCCAATTTATCGTCTTTTCAGATGCGTAATGATGATTCTGGACCTGTGGCAGTACGAGGAAGGCACGTGGCCTGGTTTTCTGCTGATCTTCGATTTTGAAGGGATGAAGTTGGGCCATCTCGCCAGGCTAGACGTTCAGAGCATACAGCAGTTCCTATACTTTTTGCAGGTAATTTTACCATTTTTCTCTGATCGACGATCTCTGATCGAAGTTCCACTGTAGGTATACCAACTTCCACAAACGGAATTTTGCATTCCGTACGGTGTGTGCTTTACTTCTCCACTAAAGAGCGTATTTATAGCCTAAAATTAGCGATAGTGACCAGCAAACTACTTGATAATGTACTCTAGCTGTGCAGAACGGGTTCTTTTATCTCAATGCGCGCGGACGCGACGACTCAGTGCCTAGATTTCAAGCGCCAAGGACGTGCGGCTTGCGTCATTGCTTGATCTGTTGTATTGTTTTTTGGGTTCCGTACCTCAAAAGTATGAAAACGGAACCCTTTTAGAATCACTTGGTTATTTATTTATTTATTTAAACTTTATGCACACATGTACACAGGCGGACTTAATGCCGTAGGCATTCTCTACCAGTCAACCTGTTATCTGTCTACCAGTGTGTACCAGTTATCCGTCTCGTCTGTCTGTGAAGACTTGTCTCAGAAAATTCTACCACACACTCCGAGTGTGGGGTAGAAATTCCTGAGACAAAAGTCTTACTAGTAATGTCTTGAAACCGTGCAATAATCAAACTTTTTAGTCAACGTCAACGTTTAGACAGCCTCTGTGGCGTGGCGGTAGTGAACGCAGCTGAACGCAGGGGGCGCAGGTTCGATCCCCGCTCTGTGCAAATATTTGTATGCATGAATATGGCTATTTGCATTGCCCAGACCAATACAACAAAAAAAAGTATCTAAGTATGTTTAACCGCATTCTAGATTCCATAGCACAAGCTAGTTAAGCTATTTTTACCCTGGGTCTAGATAGCGTTGTGTTGTAATCAAAATATATTGCTGTTTCTATAGCAAAAGTTCGTCCCTGAATTCAATTATGTACGGCACCCTGCCTCGGTGTGCTAGATCCACTCGCGCTTGACCCGTTTTTTTACTTAATCCGTATAGCGTGAACTTTTGACGTTTGTTCAACAAGTTTGCCCGTAGGTACCTTAACCAAATGAATTTCCAGGAAGCCATGTTGGTAAAGATAAAAGGTCTGCACTTCCTGAACGCGCCGTCTTTCATGGACCGGTTCATGATGATGGTGAGGCCGTTCATGAAGAAGGAGCTGCTGGACGTGCTCAAGATCCACCAGATCGGCGCCAGGACCTTCGACGAGTACCTGCCGCTCGAGGCGCTGCCCAAGAACTCGGGCGGACAGTACAAGACGCACGATGAACTTAGAGGTTAGTAGTTCTACGATAAAATTTATACTGCTGGAGCTGCTATGGAGTAGATTTTTTTTTATAAAGGACACGTCAACTTGACTTCACCTCGCCTGATGTTAAGCTAAAGGCAAAGTTTCGGAAAGTGGATTACCATCGTAAACATGTACCATGTTAATAGTGGTGGCACTCGGCTTGACGGCCTCACGCCCCGCTTAAAGGACCCAAGACTGTAGGAAGAAGGAAACTCTTTTTGCGTGTGGAAATCCCCAAGGATAGCCCTGGAACCAGTGGGGGTGTTTATGCGAATCAACCAAAACCGTCGAACCATCTCAGCCAGAGAAAAACGGTAACTGATGGAGTTGTCGATGACAACCCTCACCTCCGGCCTAGCACCATGACCTACAGTCGGCGTGCGGTTTTAGTCGGTTCGAGTCCGACATAACCTCCCCTTCCGGCTCCGGCAGGGGGGTATCCGAGGGGATTTCCGCACGGAAAAAAAAAAAAAAAAGGTCTCTGGCATATCCTTCGTGCATACTGGCTGGCTCAGGAACATGGAGTGGAATGCCCTGTCCCACATTATTACTTACCAACTGGTAGGATAGCGGACAAACGAAGGCTTATGAATATAAATAGTCGATTTTGTTACTAGTTCGGGACTTCAGGAATTTTAGCTTATTAATATAAATAGTCAGTTTTGTTACTAGTTTGGGACTTCGGGATTTTTTGAACACTTGACATTTCGGGTTATATAAATAGTCACGACTGATACCCAGTTGAGGTATTGGTCTAGTTTCAGATCTCGGAACTCTCCGATTTAAATGGTACCATGCCTTATTAAGTAACCTTACACCCCAGATAATTGAGACTCGTGATGGCATGCGGTTTTACTCGGTTCGTGTCCCACATAACCATGCCCAATGGCTGACAACCTCGTCAGCCATTTCTCGGTTAAAACACTCATGATCAACCTCAAATTGGTACCTATTATTAAGTACATGTCAGTTTTTTTAACTTCCAGATGAAGCTATAGCAAGAATGAAAGCCAACGCAGACTTCTTCGTGAATGAGAACAAGAAACGCGTCGTGGAGTCCTTGCGGCCTGGCAAGCCCAAGACTATCTCCGATATATTCGGCTCCGTCGAGGGCTCGTTCAAGAAATTAGATATCGATTGATCATATGTACAGATGACAGATGACAGAGACAGATTCAGCGAGGCTGAGGCTCAGAAAACTCGACATAGAAATTCCTTAGTAAGAAGTTCATACATAGTTGAAGCACATCGAAAAGAAATTATTGACGTTTTATATAACAAATTCACCCTAATATCATCAACTTAAAGCGCATTACCACTCTCATGAGAAAATTGACCTCAGAATTTTTAAATTTGCTATTTTGAAAAACATCGGATTAAATGGAATGCTCAAGCGAGACTTGAAGTCACGACCTTTCGCTTGTTTGCTATTTTGACTTTTATATTTTCGCTTTGATGCCGTTTACTACGTTACTATGAATCGAACCTTAATAAGGAATTTCTTTATTCACTTTGGTTCACTTGATTCTTAATTAGGTACCTAAACAAAAACAGTTTCATTACATTCTTTCAATTTTATTATTCTACAAAAACCATTTAATTTTAGTCTTTAACTGCATCTCTTTAAAGTCTATTATTTAATGCCGTTTTTTGCAGTGGCGGGGGCACCCATAGGTAAAAATATATAAGTGGCACCACTGTGGTTTGGTTTCAGTAGAATCGTGGGCCTGTTGAGGAAATTATGAATCGTCGAAAGATCTTTTGAAATAGCCATTGTGGAAAATAGCCACAAAATAATACGTAAATAAATAAATAAATCGTTGCATAATAGTGAATTCGAGACCAAGGCATTTCCGTAAGTATGGCACTACCGGCTGAAAAAGCATTAGATTATTCATATTTTAATTGGGACTAGGTACATTTGTTTACGTTGCTACCTATTCTATTACGACTTACTTACATAGTGTAGGTACATCAGCGTCAGAACTATCTTGACTTCGAGTCGCGAAATGATCTTAATACCAAGTTTTATAAAGAAGATCTAGTCTAAAACTATTCTATTATTTTAAATTGTATTATCGTATCCTCTTATCCATACTAATATCATAAATGCGACAGACAGTAACTCGTCTGTCTGAATGTTACGCTTTCATACCTAAAACACAACCAATTTTGAAGAAATTTGGTATAGGGGTAGATTAGACCGTGAAAAAGGACGTAGGCTATGTTTGGTTGCGACATCCGACATCCACGCGGGCGGAGCCGTAGGCAAAAGCTAGTATGCTATATCAGTTGACAGGAAGGAGGGAATACTATGACTTATAGATCATTTTGAGTACCATACCTACATTGTTCGTTTAAATCTATCTGATGCAGACAGAATAGCTGGATTCACATATCTTGAACCTAAAATGTAATCAGTGTACTCTATAGGCACAGTAAGAGTGCTACTGCGGTAGACAAGCTCAAATTCATCAAGTATAAATTATTACATAGCAATCTGCGTGCTCCAGGTCCTTTAATTCGCGATTTAGGTCCATGATATATGAATCGAACTATACTACAGTACAGTCACGTGAGGGTGAGTCCACACAATTCGTAGGTGCATTTTGATAAAGGTAAAAATGTAAATGTACCAGAATATAAGAACGACTTGCCTTCGTCTCGAGTTGCCTTCTACCTCGGTCTCGCTGGTTAGCGTACGTCTTTATTTTTTGTGATGTATATAACCCTATAGATTATGTTTTGTATATTAGGTTTATTATAAAATTGTGCGTTATTAAATTGGGTGCCATGTTATATAGATGTTTTATTGAACAACTATAGGTACATGTTTGGTACCTATTCAGAGTAGGTACCTATGTATGGGATTCTATTCATGTCAAGTGACACCCACACGGAACTCTAGACCAGTGACAATACGTTTGTAGAATATATCAATGATGAATACGTTCGTAGAATGAAAGCGTCGGTAGCTTAGTGGTTAAGGAGTCGGCCTTACGATCGAGAACTCCCGGGTTCGATCCTGGCCATTACACTACCTACGTGAACCCACTCCTAGCACAAGCAATTTAGCTTAGCCCATTACCGCCCTCTGTACCTGCACAGGTACAACTACTTAATCGATAAATTATGTATTTTATCCACAGATAACACTTACCACAGTAAGTGTTGAAGGTAGTTAGAAATTACAAATCTAGATGACACTAGTTACCAAATAATGAATAAAAATTGGCGGTGGCGCGAAAATAAATGTCACTTATTTTGTAATAAAATACGGAGTCCGGACACGACATACAAGGTAAGATTATTTTGTTGTTTTTTATCAAAAATAGTGAAATATTTCAACTTCTTTTTGTATTTTTATGGAGACTATTTATTTGTGTTGGTAATAATAACATAAGAATGAAGGTTTATTACAAAACTTGTAAAGTAGGGTTTGTTTCGTTTGTTGTAACTACACAGGCGGGTACAGCGGGCAGATTCGTACTAAAATTTCGTTTTGTTTACAGTATTACTGATAAGTTGAAATGGCTAATCGGAACGAATATACCAGCTATAAGAGACTGGAGGAAGCCTTGGAATCAATTTTGGCTGATGAAAGCAATGATGAAGAGTACGATATGGTATTAGTGCCACCAGATCCGGCTGTGGTGAGTGATGAGGAAGAAGGTAATCAAGATAATTTGGCGGCTTCAAGTTTCCCTAAGGACGTTCCGGGGACTATTGAGGTAGGTCGGCGTCGTCCTGACTACGATGTTTCGGAATGCAGCGACAGTGATGATGAGCCGCTAAGACCTATGCCTGCAAAACGTGCTAAAAATGTAAATATATTTATTCAAGGAAAGCCTGTAAGATTTGGTTATCGCAATTGGGCTGCGACAAGTTCAGATGGTTATTGCTACGCGTTTGATGTTTATTGTGGAAAATCCACAGAAGCTACTGATGGTACCCTTGGTGCGAGAGTCGTGAAATCTTTATTGGCTAAAATGCTTGTAGTTCCTAAAGAGCATATCGTATATTTCGATAATTTTTTTACCAATCATCAATTGTTGCTCGATTTGGGTAGACTAGGTTTTAGAGGTACTGGAACCGTTCGAGAAAATCGGACGAAAAAATGTCCCCTGATCACAGTAAAAGATATGAAGAAGAAGCCTAGGGCGGAATATGATTATAGTTTTGATACAACGAATGAGATAGCTATGGTACGTTGGAAGGACAATAATGTCATTACAATGGGAACTAATTTTGATGACATAGAGCTTCTGGGCAAAGTCAAACGATGGTGTAACATCAGAAAGCAAAAAGTTGACGTAAATATACCTAAAATGTTTGTCAACTATAATAAAGGAATGGGTGGAGTTCACCAAATGGATCAGTCTATCAGCCTTTATCGGATTTCAATAAAAGGAAAAAAGTGGTGGTGGGTTATATTTACCTATTTGTTAGATATGGCGATATCAAATGCTTGGCGACTACATGTTTTGCTCAGTATAACTGAAGAAGAGATAATTTACATGGACCAGTTATCTTTCAGACGAATTATTGCACGGACTTATTTACGTCCAACGAAAACTAAGCGCCATCCGTCATCCTCAGTGGCAATAGGGGGTCGGAACAATAATGGTCATAATCCTGAACGGATGGAAAACCCACTGCGATGTGTTATCTGTCACCAAAGAATTCGCTGGCGTTGTGAAATATGTTTGAAAACGCTATGTGTTGAACGACCTTCTTCAAAACAATTTCACTTCTAAAGCGCCCACTGTACACGGCTGAGTACACCCCTAAAACTTGATATGTACAATATTTTTTTTCAGTTTTTCTTCTTATATTGCATATTTTATCCCTTATGGACTAATAAATGCAAAAGAATAGAAAAATATACTGTGGCGCCTGCGGTGCCTACTTAAACGTTAGGTAGTTTTATTAATCGCGCAACAAGCGAGTCGTACGAGTAGGAGGCCGCGCAACGCGCATGCGCAACACGCATGCGCAGTGCTGGGCGGCCGAAGGCGCGGACGCCGCCGCCGGCCACTGCTCGTACGACCAGTCAGCCACGGTTTCTGAAGGCGAATCCACGCTCGCTCGTTGTCGCACACGCAGTCCTAACATTACGTTTTCCAGTAAAGATTATTTTAAAGTTCGCATCCAAGTTCATTAATTATATCATAATAAGTTTGTAGTTCTGTACTGAGATCATAATAAGTTAAAGTGTAAAGTAATAATAGTGAATTAAAATCAACCTTGTATTTACCTATCTATTTCATTTAACGAAGCCTACCTATTGCCTACCAGTCACTTACTAGTTCCCACAGTGGTGACCCCCGACGATCAAAACCAACGAGATGGACTCGGAAGACAAGTCAGTTGAAAAAATGAAAACGGGAGCTAGTGTAGGTGGCAGTAAGACGGAGGGACCGCACGAGTCCTTTCGCGTCGGCGTTCGCGTACCACCGTTCTACGCTGAAAAACCTGCGCTTTGGTTCGCACAGATGGAGGCTCAATTTGCTATAGCCGCAATCAAAACGGACGACACGAAGTACTACTACGTAGTTGGAAACTTAGACACCCAGTACGCGGCCGAAGTGGAGGACATCATCGCCAACCCTCCCCCAACAAATAAATATGAGAGGCTCAAAGCGGAGTTAATCGGGCGATTGTCTGCATCGCGTGAGAATAAAATTAAACAACTGCTGATGCACGAGGAGCTAGGCGACCGAAAGCCCTCACAATTTCACCGCCATCTGCTTAACCTGGCAGGGCCAGGCGTCCCGGAGGAATTCCTACGCACTATTTGGACCACACGCCTGCCCCACAGTACCCAAGCCATCGTCGCTTCGCAAAAAAATGCCAGCCTAGCCGAGTTGGCAGAGCTTGCGGACGCCATTCATGACGTAGCAGGGCCGCAAGTAGCGTACACATCAGCTGTGAGTACCTCACCTTCAAATAGCAGCTCGGATCCAATGGCGGTGCAAATTTCAGAGCTAACCAAGCAGGTACAGGCCCTAGCCGCTAACGTAAACAGGATGTCTCGTGATAGAGGCGGTGACCACGCTCGTAACCGGAACCGAAGCCTCTCACGAGACCGAGCGCCTACCACGCGGTCGGAGTTAAATTATCGCCAGTTCCCGGTTTGCTGGTACCACTATAGGTTCGGCGACCAAGCAACCCAATGCAGAAAACCGTGTGACTTCTCGGGAAAAGCGACCGGCAGTCAGTGATGGCGACCAATGACTGTCGGGCAACTGGTCGCCTGTTCGTGACGGATCGAGAGACTAGAACCAGATTCCTCGTAGACACCGGAAGTGACGTATGTGTTTTTCCTAAATCGCTCGTGAAATTCAATAACAGTAAAAGTGATTACGAGTTGTGTGCGGCTAATGGCAGTGTTATAAATACCTACGGGTATGTACATTTAAAATTAAACATAGGTTTACGCAGAGACTTTAAGTGGAGGTTTATCGTTGCTGATGTAACAAAGGCGATAATAGGGGTGGATTTTTTATCGTGGTATAACTTAATCGTGGACGTACGAGGTCAACGCCTTATTGATGGCGGTACATCGCTCGCGACTCCGGCTTCGCCTGCCCTTTCTTCTGACATCGTCTCTTCAGTTAAGGTAAGAATTGGTGATTCTACATATCATGATATACTGCGCGAGTATCCTGACATTACACGCCCGTCGGGTATTCATAAGACACCTACACACAACACTAGACACTATATACGCACTACACCTGGGCCACCCGTATCGTGTACACCGCGACGGTTGGCACCAGACAAATTAAAAATCGCTAAGGCGGAGTTTGAAACTATGCTTGCAAACGGTATAGCGATACCCTCCGATTCACCTTGGGCGTCCCCCTTACACCTGGTACCCAAGAAAGATAATGGTTGGCGACCTTGCGGGGATTACCGAATGCTGAACGCGAGAACGATCCCCGATAGCTACCCTATACTTCTCATTCATGACTTTGCACACAATCTCGCCGGTTGCCAGGTGTTCTCAACTATTGATCTAGTTCGCGCTTATAACCAGATTGCTGTCAATCCTGATGATGTTCCTAAGACCGCTATCACCACCCCCTTCGGCCTGTATTCGTTTCCGTACATGGGGTTTGGGATGCGGAACGCGGGGGCGACGTTTCAGCGTTTTGTAGACGAGATGTTGAGGGGACTAGATTTTTGTTATGGGTACTTAGATGATTTTTTAGTTTTCTCCCCAAATAAAAAAATACACGAAGATCATTTACGCGAGGTGTTTACTAGGTTGCAAACGTATGGGATGGTAATTAACCCATCCAAATGCGTGTTTGGAGCGTCAGAGGTAACGTTTTTAGGTTACAGCATCTCTGCAAAAGGTACCAAACCATTACCAGAAAAGGTTGACGCTATCGCTAACTTCACACCACCGAAAAACGTTCGTGAACTCCGGAGGTTCCTAGGGATGATAAACTTTTACAGGCGTTTCATCCCAGGTGCCGCAGATCATCAAGCCCCTCTTAACGCGCTCCTAGCGGGGTCTGTGAAAGGTTCTCACCCCGTGAGCTTTACACCCAAAGAGACTGAAGCGTTCGAGGCTTGCAAGCGCGGTCTCTGCCAGGCTACTATGTTGGCACACCCAGACATAGATGCTAAACTCGCCATTGTGACGGACGCCTCAGATACCGCATTAGGTGCAGTTCTGCAGCAACTGAAGAGTGATGCTTGGGAACCCTTAGCTTTTTTCTCGCGCAAGCTGAGCCCTGCACAACAGAAATACTCGCCGTACGATCGAGAATTACTGGCAGTATATGAAGCTATCAAGTATTTCAGGCATATGGTCGAAGCTAGAGAGTTTGTAATTTACACAGATCACAAACCCCTCTGTTATGCGTACCACACGCGTAAGGAAAATTGCTCACCAAGACAATTCAGACATCTGGATTTCATCTCACAGTTTACCACGGACATCAGGCATATTTCAGGCAAGGACAACATCGTAGCTGACGCCTTGTCCCGAATTGAGGAAATCGTCCAGCCTGTCAACTTGAACGAGTTAGCAAACTCGCAGAGTACCGACCTGGAACTCAAACAGTTGCTGGACGGTAGTACCTCACTGCACCTAAAAAAAATTCTACTGCCGGGATCGAGGTCTGAATTGTACTGCGATGAGAGCGGCAAGACACCGAGACCATATGTCACGAGAACATTTCGACGACAAGTCTTCGATAGCCTGCATTCTCTAAGCCATCCTGGGGCGAACGCTAGTGCCAAGCTCGTTGCTGAGCGGTACGTCTGGCCTGAAATGAGGAAAGACTGCAGAGAATGGGCGAAAAATTGCATAGCGTGTCAACAGTCCAAAATAACACGGCACGTCTCAGCACCTTTGAGTACATATAAACTGCCACGCTCTCGGTTTATGCACATCCACATTGACCTAATCGGCCCCCTTCCGTTGTCCCAAGGATATCGGTATTGTCTAACCGCTATCGATCGTTTCACGCGATGGCCAGAGGCAATACCTATTAAAGACATCATGGCTGAAACGGTAGCAAGAGCCCTCCTATATGGATGGATTGCGCGTTTCGGTTGTCCTACACAAATTGTGACAGATCGTGGGGGGCAATTCGAGTCTGCGCTCTTCAAAAAGTTGTCCGAGATAGCCGGCTTCGAACACAGAAAAACTACCGCATACCATCCCGCAGCAAACGGCATGATCGAAAGGTTCCACAGGCAGCTTAAAGCCGCTATAACTTGTCACGGGAACGACAGTTGGGTGGATGCTCTCCCACTGGTACTCCTGGGTATACGCAATGCCTACAAAGACGACATTCAGGCGACAGCTGCAGAAGTAGTATACGGTCAGACATTGAGACTACCAGGGGATTTCTTACAACCCGAACCACATGACACTACGGACATAACAGAGTTTGTGGATAGGTTACGCATGATCGCAAGGAACTTGCAACCATCACAAGCATCGCGTCACTGTAACCGCGCCATATTTATATTTAAGGATCTCGCGACGGCATCTCACGTGTTCTTACGGGATAACGCGTCATGCGGGTCATTCAAACCGTCTTACACCGGACCACATAAGGTCCTCGAACGGGGGGAGAAAACTTTCAAACTCCTCCTTAGGGATAAAACAGTCACAGTATCAATAGACAGACTTAAGCCGGCCTACATACTCCGTGACTCGCATACTAACCAGACTACACTAGACAATAACACTCATGCTCAGACAACACAAAATAGCACATCTACACCACTCTACCGTTCACACGTCACCAATTCTACACCTGAAGCTGAGGATCCCAGCGGCGTTAGAAGAACGCGATCAGGCCGTACGGTACGCTTCCCTGACCATTATGGCCCTTATTATCGCCCGTAGCCCGGGCTCAAGGGGGGGGTGATGTGGCGCCTGCGGTGCCTACTTAAACGTTAGGTAGTTTTATTAATCGCGCAACAAGCGAGTCGTACGAGTAGGAGGCCGCGCAACGCGCATGCGCAACACGCATGCGCAGTGCTGGGCGGCCGAAGGCGCGGACGCCGCCGCCGGCCACTGCTCGTACGACCAGTCAGCCACGGTTTCTGAAGGCGAATCCACGCTCGCTCGTTGTCGCACACGCAGTCCTAACATTACGTTTTCCAGTAAAGATTATTTTAAAGTTCGCATCCAAGTTCATTAATTATATCATAATAAGTTTGTAGTTCTGTACTGAGATCATAATAAGTTAAAGTGTAAAGTAATAATAGTGAATTAAAATCAACCTTGTATTTACCTATCTATTTCATTTAACGAAGCCTACCTATTGCCTACCAGTCACTTACTAGTTCCCACATACTGCAGTTTCATTTCGGGCGTTAATGGGTTAGTTGGAGGGGTTAGAGGGAATATTAGTAACTTCGGTTATAATATTTTTTTTTTTATACAGGACACGTCAATGTATTGAGATACGTTGACAAACGTCAAAATACGTACCAATCCCATACATCATTCTGTAGATACACCTGCCGATTGACGAAGCTCTGGCGCAGGCTTCCCCTTCTATGTTGGGAGGTCAAATGGCAGTTGCTTTTGTAAAAAGCACATTGCATCCGAATACGGTGCGTACCGTGCGGTATGAAAGGAACTTCATCCCACGTACGCTCAAGCTGTGGAATGAACTCCCTGCCATTGTTTTCCCAAGCGACTACAATATGGGGTTCTTCAAGAGAAGGTTTCTTCAGGGTAGGCAGCGCGAGTGTAACGCCCCTGGTGTTGCATACGTCCATAGGCCGCGGTAACCACGCACCATCAGGTGGGCCGTGTGCTTGTCTGCCACCTAAGTGGTATAAAAAAAAAGACATGTGCAAGGGTCAATAGCACTACAAGATCAATGACCGACACATTTTGCTTGTAGTGTACATTTTGCGTTTTGCACATGAGGATTTTTGTTACTTGTGTTGTGATATTCGTGCGCCGCACTGAGTGTCTTCTTTACCTTTTCTTACGTAGATAAGATTCAAAATGGTCTGTTACTGTCGATCGTGTCTATCAGAACCGCGGGTGTACTTTTTTAATTTCAATGAAAACTATCTTAAATAAATGTACCTAAAATGTACTATTTAGTACTTATATTGAATTTAATTGTACCTCGTTCAATACCTTACAATCACAATACTAAAGTGAGCCGCCATTCTGATACCAGGATGGCGGGTAAACTCTAAATCAGTTAGCATATATTTTTTTTATCATTACGAAATAAATGTACCTAAAATGTACTATTTAGTACTTGTATGGAATTTAATTGTACCTCGTTCAATACCTTGTAATCACAATATGAAAGTGAGCCGCCATACTGATATCAGGATGGCGGGTAAACTCTAAAGATCCAAGTATTTTTATTGCAGGATTACATAACAAAAGTACCTAAATAGTAACTCATCATATCAATAAATTAGCCAAGTACGTTTACAGGTTTACGAGAAATTAATAGGGCTTTATAAAACACAGTAAAATCTTTAAACGCTTGTATTTTTAGACTGTCAATAATTATCCTTATAATACATAAAAAAATATTGATATCATGAACCCAATGAACTGTATTTCTCATTTTTTACTATATATAATGCACTGAGCAATAATGTATGTACTGCTTTTAAACATTCTGGTTTTTTGTTTAATATTTGTATTCATAAATATGAGTATTTGCACTAGTCTGGTCGTGCTTCGGAGAGCACGTTAACAGGTTCACAGTCCACAGACCATATGTGGTCTGTAGAGAAATAGTACTATCAGTCCACGGTCCATATGTGGTCTGTTTGTCCATACAATTTCAAAGCTTTTTAGAGCTGTGGACGTGGATGGAAAGGCTATTTTTTGACATGGACTTGATAGGACATATCCTGGGTAACACAAAAAGTGCTGGGACATGAAGAAGAAACGTGTGACGTTTTTTTAAATACGTTTTTATTTTGTACCTTCATATTTTTTAGACTGTACACTGATTTTACTATGTTTTATTCCTTCTTTAGCTAAACAAGCATAGGATAGGCAGAAAAAAATACATACGAATATGAAAAATAAAACTATTTATTGAAAAAAAAAAAGATTTTTGAAAAAAAAGTTCTTGAAAAATAAACCGACTACAGTGTTTTCAAAAGGCAAAAACAATGATATTGTCACGTAAGTCAATAGTTATTTGATGTCAAAAGTCTAAATTATGATTTATTAGCATAGAGCAGCATTTTTTTTTATTAAAATGTCATTATTATGATGAGAATATAGACTAAAATAATGCACAGACCGCATATGGCCCGTGAATTCAGGTGGAATTTTTAGTCAAATTCGTTCTAATGAGTCCACAGACCATATGTGGTATGTTAAAAAAAAACTATTTTCCGTTAATTATATATAATTTACCAAATATATAAATTTACCTGAACCCCTAAAATATCGGTTTTACTAAAAAAAATAATTGGACTTGGAGGTTGTTTCCTCTCTGAAGCTTGGACTGTGAACCTGTTAAGCTGTCGGTCCCGGTTGCCATACGAACATGTATGGTAGGCGTTATAGGGGAATTTGGTGAAATGGCCCCACATAGAAGGGCCGGCTGATCACCCGTCCGGTCGAATGGCTTCCCCACTGGCAGTAGTAGTAGTGTAGTCCCCTACTCCTACATTCAATAGTAAACCTACCGGAAAGGCGGTAGGTCTACTGTTCCACGAAGTGTGTGGACGATGTGTGCGTACTTGTTTGCTACCTAAATACATACAGTTCACATCGGTATTTGCTTAACACATGCCAAAGTTATATTTTAATAGAAATATATCCCCGTGTCGTGGTCGTGGAGGATTAACAAACATAATTAACGAGCATTGATTATAATCATTTAAATGCAATTTGGACCAAAATCACTCGACCTGTGATTCAGACTTGTATTTGTACAGATTGTGTATAACGACTATAACTACCCAAATGAATCCTTTGGGCTATGTATGTCTAATACGCAGTTCACCTAGATCGCGTTATGTCTAAATGTCATTTTCAATAGCTTTTAGCCTGAGTGGTCGTAAACCTATAGCGCTGTTTGCCAATTTCGCCGAAGGACTTTTTCGACAAATGCCTAAATCTCAGTTCACCTAGCTCGCGTTACGTCTAAATGTCATTTTCATAAATTACATAATTAAAATGATAAATAAATGTGTGTGTAATAAATGTGCGATGTATGTATGCTGTTTACTGGTCATTCATTTAAATTTAGGTTTCAATTTAAGCATCATTTTTAAAGGACTAGTGTTTTACTCTCTGATGGCCTTCCTTTTCTCGCTGATGAACTGTAATGCAATAGGTCTATGACTCTTTTTGTCTTCCTCTGTTCTAACCTATATCGCAGTAGGCCTAACTAGCGCTATGCCTACATAACCTTTTGACTAGACATAACGCGAGCTAGGTGAACTGCGTATTAGACATACATAGCGCAAAGGAAATGAATTTAGTAGGAGCGCCATATTTCGTAGAAAGAAATTTCATAGAATTTCATTTTACAGAAAATGTTTCATATAATATTTGGTTCTTATATTTTTATTTCGAATATTATTGTTTCAAAGACAATTTACCACAATGAATCACTTTTCACAGAAACACAATTTAATGAATTTTTTTTCACATATTTTTGTTTAACATACTTATCAAACTGTAGAATTATTATTTAAGGAATCTTAAAAACAACCACTAACCACCATCTATTTCAAACAGTAAAATTTAGATACATTTTTTTCCCCGATTGCTTGTAGTAATTTAATTAGATAATACCCCGACTCGGATAGGTTAGGTTAGAAGTGGTTATTTTCTTTTAAACCACCCAGAAAATATCTTTGCGCAAATAAGTTTTATATGAAATAACCAATATAAAAAAGAAGAATATTTGATTTTGTTATTCTATGAAATGATTATTCTAACATTAAAATTTATCTGAAACAAAAGTCAATTATTTAAAAACTTTAAAGTAAGTATTATGTATATTGATTATTCTATGAAACGAAATTATGCGAAACATTTTCTGTAAAACGAAATTATATGAAACTTTTGTCTATAAAACAACGCACACCCGAATTTAGTAATGACTGCAGAAATGACGCAATGGCTTCAGCAATCACCTCACACAATACCACTGGTACCCCTCTGGGTACCAGTGGTATTTTGTGACCTCAGCCTTCTACTTGCTTCGATCTTGACATAGGTACTGCTACTACTACTACATACTAATACTAGTACTACACTACTATTTTAGGTGGGTACATTTTTTTCGTAATCCGGCAATATATTTTTATCTTGGATCTTTAGAGTTTACTCGCTATCCTGATATCAGAATGGCGGCTCACTTTCATATTGTGATTACAAGGTATTGAACGAGGTACAATTAAATTCAATACAAGTACTAAATAGTACATTTTAGGTACATTTATTTTTAACCCCCGACGCAAAAACGACGGGGTGTTATGAGTTTGACGTGTCTGTGTGTGTCTGTCTGTGGCATCGTAGCACCCAAACGGATGAACCGATTTGGATGTAGTTTTTTTTGTTTGAAAGGTATATTAGTCGGGAGTGTTCTTAGCCATGTTTGAAAAAAATCGGTCAAAGATGGCCACCGCCACAACATGTTGGAATACGTATTTCTTTATAATTCCCTCAATATGAGTATCAAATGAAAGAGCTTGACTAGTAGATCAATTTAAAAAGTATAAAATAAAAATTAAATTAAAAATTTAAAAAACCCCCGTCACAAAAAACATCTCCAAAAAGTTGCAAATAAATGAATAAATTTTATTCAACGGTTGCCATGTCGGGGGACCTTAACTGGTTTTAAGCCCTCCTTTGAATCGTAAGGTCCCCCGACATGGCAACCGTTGAATAAAATTTATTCATTTATTTGCAACTTTTTGGAGATGTTTTTTGTGACGGGGGTTTTTTTAATTTTTAATTTAATTTTTTGTAATGATAAAAAAATATATGCTAACTGATTTAGAGTTTACCCGCCATCCTGGTATCAGAATGGCGGCTCACTTTAGTATTGTGATTGTAAGGTATTGAACGAGGTACAATTAAATTCAATATAAGTACTAAATAGTACATTTTAGGTACATTTCTTGAAGATAGTTTTCATCCAAATTAAAAAAGTACACCCGCGGTTCTGATAGACACCTGTCGATCGCTTTCTTTTTCAGCAGAAATTAACTCTCTTAAAAGTATTAACTCTCGTCCAACAATAGTTAGTTTCAGGCGAGATTAACTGAGGCCCCAAGAGAGCCTAATACGAGAGTTAATACTTTTTCGTCTAGATATTTGTGACGCTGAATGTACTCGAGTACATTCAGCGTCACAAATATCTAGACGAAAAAGTCTCAAAATAATCTTTAAGCTCGTATTAAGAGCAAATCAAACTGTTTTATTTATTTATATGGTATTATTGTCCGAACTACAGGTGTGTACTAAATATCAGAATTATCAGTCAACTGGAAGGGGGTAAAATACGAAAATAAAATCATTTGAGTACTTTGTTCATCACTCTTTCTGATGCCGACTGTACCTGTCTAATGAAGATACACAGACGGGATTGCTTCAACTGCATTCAAGAGATTTAAAGATAGGTAACAAGAGGGTGAGTAGGAAATAAAATACCAAAACTGTAAATAAGCGATATATTTCATAGAAACATCCGCCTTATGTTACACTTACACCGTACAGTGGAATAACGACCAGCGCCGCCTGCGGACAAACAAACACACTGCATTACTAGTTATACGTCATAATAATATTACTAATACTAATGTATTACTGGAATACTAGTAAATTTTATGCCTATGGATTCTAGGAAATAACCATTCATACATTTATAGTAAAGAAATACTCATCATAATATGAGCACATAGACAGAGTAAGCATATTCATGTAACAAATATCTTGCATAGTGCAAAGATCGAACCCCCGACTTCAGATGTTGCAGTCGAACGCTCTACGTCGTGGAGATGCGATGTGTTGCAGAATCGGTAATTTAAGTTTAGCTTAGTACCGGTAGATGGCGCTGCAAACATGTGCCATCAGAACTAATGAATAGGGGCTTTGGTAGCAATATAGTACAAATCTAGACAGAAATCAAGACAGTCAATGGAATCATGTGATCTCTGCAGCTCTGTAGCTCACAGGGCAATCTACAATTATCTTTTACCGAAGGCATTGAATGCACTAGGCATTCAAGTTTGTTTTTATCTACCGAGCTTGCAATAAGACATAATTTGAAATCAAATTAATAATCTAGAACTAAAATGGTAACTCAATCTTCTGGATTTCACAGCAATAATTTAACCTAATTATCAGTCAACTGCTGGACATACACCCCTACCAACGTTGGTTATCTCTGGCTTGTGTCCACACTGGCCAGACAGGTTAGTACAGGGTTTTATTTCGAGTGTTCCTTCTCCCACAGTGATATCGTCTGCGTATTTTACCATTAGTCACCTCTTACGACACCCTTCAGAATAAATAAGGTGGGGATACTTTTCTCCCTCACTTAAATGATTCACTTCGACTTGAATACACCACCTACCCATTAGTTATGCGACACCACTGCCGAGTTGCCTCGAAGGGAATTACTTCCTTTACCCATGGCCAACACTACCTCGCCTCCCCATGGGCAGCCCCTTGGCACCAGTAGTGGCAAATATTTGGATGGAACACATTGAAGAAGAGGTGGCTCAGAACGCCCACGCCCAGATCAGGCTATGGAAAAGGTATCTATAACTAACAAAAATTTAAAAATAATATTTACCTCAACAGTCAATTTAGTCAAACAGACCGAAGCCCATGTCCTCATCGTCTGATTCAGACTCTTCTTTCTTGGCTTCTTCTTCTGCAAATATCATACATACAGTATTAGCAAACAAGCATGGGAGAAGTGTGCGGAAGTATCCAGGTTAAGTTCTTCAGTGAAGGTAGTGAACAGCACAGTCGCTCAGTCGAAAGATGGTGTGAATTGGAATCATCATTTAGAATATCAGTATTGTAAAATGGGTTTATAGGTTCATAAAAGTTATATCTCCAATGTTGCAGTCCCTAACCTGAGTCCTGCTGGCTTCCCAATGGGTACCGGTAGCACAGTAACTAAATTGAGGTTATTTTTTTCTACTGGTTTCCCTTTTGAAATATTTTTTCCTTCAGCACTAAGATCCAGTGATCGCCTATCATTAGATGAGTCTTGTGGGCTACAGCCAGGGTACGCTGACTATCTATCCATCAAACAAAGTTTGTTGTAAATCATTGAAGGGCCTAAATCTTACATTCTCTAAAAATCAAAACAATATTCCAATATAACTTAGATACATCTGTAAGTAAGACAAGAATATCATAGTGACTGATGAAACCTAGTTTTTTTCTAAATCTTCAACAATCTACTATGGGTAGGTGCAGTTATACTACAGGAAGGTGCATACCAGCGTCTTATACCAAGTAAATACAGTGGTCAGTGTTACTACTATGGCTAAGTGTACACACAATGGCCCAAAAGAGAGGCTAAGTGCGGACAAAAGAGTCCCCTATCCTAGGGCTAAGTGAGCCCAAAATCCCTGTCATAGGTTTCTGAAGTTATCCTTTCTCACCTTTCTTGCTCTCGGCAGCGGCTGCAGCAGCAGGTGCGGCCCCGGCCGCGGCCGCCGGCGCCGCGCCTCCCGCCGGCATCGACGACAGCTTCTCACGACCTGCGGGGACCGAGGGGCTGCGGTTAATCTCGGAGTGTATACCAATGGTCTCTGTAGTGAGCTAACGATTCATCAGTGAAGGTAGATTGCAGCACAGGCTCTCAGTCGAAAGATGGTGTGATTTTGTGATCATCATGAACTTGAATAATAACTAACTTGTCACATGTCTCCACTACCAATAAACTTATCCTACTTCCTAATATTATAAATGCGAATAGATGCATGTTTGTTACTCTTTCACGTCTGACTGTTGGAGCAATTTTAATAAACTTTGGTACAGAGTTTAGCTGACACCCTGGTTCAACACATGCACTGTTTGGTTGTGATAAACGACAACCACATGGGCAGAGCTGCAGGAAAAGCTAGTTCATATAATAATTAAATATTTCATCAATGATAAATCCTATTATTTACTGACAGTGGGTCAATACAGCTCTGTAATGTGCAATTAAGGCGCCATCATCGTAATTATGTAGCTTACAATATTGATGACAGTTGCATTTGTATTACAACTGCATGATATTATATGACTCGGAAGATTGGTTAACTACCGCTGACAGATGCAGGCATCATGTCCTAGTCCATGCATCCAAAGCTTACACCTTGGAGTTTGGGTATACCTATGTACATTATGGAAACCATATATCCTACTAAATATAGAAATAAATTCTGCAGTTACAATTTGCAAACAAAATTTAAGTACTTAACTAAGTTTTGTAATCGCACTTTCAAATGAGTGCATAATCATAATATTTGTTCAATACTGCCCATAATATTGCATGAATAATAATACAATAAGGCAGACATAAATAAAATAATGTAGGTATCAGAAGCTATCACATGTGCTGAGCATACCTTGCTCGATCAGCTCCTCAACATTCTTGCCGCTGAGTTCAGAAATTACTTTCTTGAGCTTCTCAGCGTCCGCCTCGATGCCCACGGAGCTCAGGATCTTCTCCACGTCAGCCGCGGCCGGCGACGCCTTGCCTCCCAGCACTGCTAGCAGATATGCGGCCACGTAACGCATTCTGGAATAATATAACTCTGATTAAACGCTGAGAAGACAAATTTGGTTAAAAAGTGCTAAAATATGACCTCACTGAGGTTAGAATTCTAGATTATAGTGTCCTCACGTCCTTGATTATATCTAAAAACACTATGGAGCAGGATATTTACCATATTTTTATACCTTCTTATACAAAGCGAATAGATTTGGAGGTTATGTCAACATACAGGTTCTAGGGATTTTATCATGGTATTTATCATAAAAATAGCGACTAAAATAGCCACTAAACATTGTACCCTCATCAAATACTACGTCTGTAATATGTGTTATAATGAATTTAGTAACACAAGTTGTACAAGTGCA
The DNA here is from genome assembly GCA_914829495.1 of Eilema sororculum. Taxonomy (NCBI): domain Eukaryota; kingdom Metazoa; phylum Arthropoda; class Insecta; order Lepidoptera; family Erebidae; genus Eilema; species Eilema sororculum. The sequence continues at coordinate 25,750,695 of OU618536.1, forward strand.
TCGACACATGGTCGAACATAATGTTTATGTTGTACTTATTTCGTCAGTCGTGCAATATTACTTTTAAACGCAATAAAATCCCAGAATTCTGTAGATTAAATAGCACAACAAGCATGCAATTACAGTAATCAGGAAGAATAAAAGAAGTTTTATTTTGGCGCGTTCATCATGACCAAGGTGTACACGAAGTATATCCAAGTTCATCACGTACAAAACATCACAAAACTTAAATATTTCATATCACACATAATATTCAGGCACTGATTTTATAAAACACACCAATATTTTATTAAAATTTCACTTACTTTTAAGTCGTTTGACACGAAACGTGTAATGCCGAAAACAAACGTTCGCCTTGAACAAAATGTCAAGATGAAAGAAAGAAGAAGAGCGCTCTCTGTGGTTTTGCCGTTTTGACAGCTCTCCTATAATAGTGATGTTCTTTGCGATTGAAATCGATTTAAGGTTCACTATGGTTCATTCATTTCACAATTAATTATTAATATTTATTGACTTTAGTTTTCATTAGTACTAAGCATCTGACCGAGAATGTTTTAAAGTCAGTTAAATAATTGTTACAAAAAAGTTAACGAATATACATCCTACATATAATCACGCCTTTGTCCCCGGGGGGTTAGGCAGATGTCAATAACACCTACATTTCACCAATCATTGTATTCGGTCCCACGTATTATGGGGTGAGCATATTGCTATCTCATTGTTATGGCATTGTTATCTCATTTTAGCATATGTAACTCATTTACTCCTAAAAGTTTATCTCAACTATCTTTCTCCAAATAATATATTATGTATCTAAGCTGGGTGTAAGGGAAACGCTCCCGAAGCCGAAAACACCTAGTGTAGTACTCCTGATGCATAACACATTGGTATAAAAATAAAATCAATATTGGACAAAAAAAAAACTATTTTTTTGAATTTCTTTAATTTTTTTATTTTACATTATTTACTCTCCATCGCGTTAGCAAAGCTAAATGATACGGTTATTTCATAAAAAGAACATCACTACAAAAAAGCAACTAGCGCCAAGCGCGCGCTTTTTTGTACAACCTCACTCAACATCGGTTTCCAAAATATCTACCATTTTTTTTTTATAAAATTAAAGTCATCTACCGATGTTCTTACAAACTATTGGAACCAATGAAAGATTTTAGAGTCATTTTTTTACACATTGATTTTAAATAAAAAAAAAAAAAGTTCAAATATTTGAAAGATATTTTTTTCCCACCCGAGCGATTCACTTTTCCTGATTAATTTGCATTGTATAGTTAACATAGTTAATGCTTTAAAAAATCATTAAAACTGAGTAAATATCTGCTAAGTGCAAAAAAAAACACTAAGAAAAAATTCAATAATAATACCGATATAAAAAATCGATTGTCAATTTATTCTCAAGTAAAGTTGATTGTTGTGAGAAATCGAGTAGATGATGCGTTACTTAGGACATCACTAAAAACCTTTACGGTCAAAAGATAATAACTTTTTGCACAGATTGTTTTCGAGTTTTTAATCGACTCTTTTTTCAAGTTGCTGTATTAATGAATTTATGTACTGCATAATATTAATAAAGATTTAAATTAATATTAAGCGGATTATAACTTCACATATTTTAGTAATTAAGTAGTGACTGCTATAAAATTTTACAGCTTGGTTCGTTTTAGTTCGTATGTTTTGCGGTAGATGGCATGAATCAGAATTTTTTAAAATGTACTTTATGATTTTAATAAATCCAACAAAATAGATGTACGTGTAAAAAGCTGAAATTAGGGCCGGGGCTGGTATTCAAGATTGTTTTTTAATAATGTATCGATTGTCCACTGCATTAGCACTCCGTGCTATCTTCAACATACATCCAAGAAACGTGTACCTACCTACTGCGTGTATACAGCACAATAAACTTTAGGACCAAGATATAATTATATGTTTCGACCTATATTAAATAGTACAGTTATTACCATCACACCTTATGTCGCCACGCAATGTCTATGTATTTTTTCTGTCTTTGTAGTGTTCACGATTGAGTTACCAACAACAGAATGTCGATGATAGGTAATGATGCCTAGAAAAACTTGAAAGAGTTTATGCGGCATCATAAGCAAACTATATATATGTAATAAACATTGTTTATAATATTAATAAATTAAATAAAAATATTTTAAAGGGAAAAATAATAATTTAAGACACGTCAGTTTTTTTTATAATTTTTTGTATTTTGTACCTTTACCTTTTTTTTTATTTTTGTGATGTTATCCTATTGCATTGATATTTATTATTTATTGGGTTGGGTACATAATAATTACCTACTCACTGACGGTGTGATAATGACGAGAACACACTACTTTTTATACAAACATATTCTTCTATAGACACGAGCTGCTGTCACATACCTAGCTGATAAAAGTACAACCATTCCGGCATTGAAGTTGAGTGCAGACATTACTCAGTTCCGTTTGATATATCATAGAGATTCGAGAGAGTTCGACGGAAATGGTGAAAATTCCATTTGCTGGGACTATCGACGGAGAACAAACAGCGGACGATATCTCGCCACCTATTTGTCATAAAGGTCTACTTGAAGTACTGCCTACCTACCTACCATAATATAGTAGGTATGATAAATTGATGAGAATATGCAGGCTACACATTATACATAACAGTTTATGATGGTTCTATATCCCGGCGATTCTTGCGATTTTGGGTATTTGCTCGGCTCGTTATGCCGCTGTAAAATCAACTTTAAGGATGATTTATAAGGATTAGGGACATAGTGTAACAATTGCAATAAATATTCCACAACATTCTACACAACGCTATCTAGACCCATGGTAAGCTTAACTAGCTTGTGTTATGGAATCTAGAATGCTGATAATAAACATATTTAGAGACTTCTTTTTGTAAATGCATAAGTATAGCTCGTGCGAGTTAACATGGCACCTGCCTCGAAGACACCCTCCTCCCGCTTCCCCGCGCGCGACCCCGCTCTCGCCGTGCGAGGCTAGTAGCGTCAGCGTACACGCCTCCCGCTCCCCCGCGCAAAGCACCGAGCCAGGTGCCATGTTAACTCGCACGAGTTGTAAGGATCTACATTATAAACACCCAGACCAATGTAGGTAAATAGCCATATTCGTGTATTAAAATGTTTGCACTGACCCGAATCGAACCCGCGCCTCCTGCGTGGCAGTCGCGTTCACTACACACCACGCCACAGAGGCTGTGTGTAGTAGACTGATAACAGCCTACTGGTTGTGGAGGTCAGATAGCAGTCGCTTCACGGAAAATATCTAAGTTTAGCCGCGTCACAGTAATTACACTGGATAGCTGACCCTAACCTAGCTAGGAAAAGGCTCAGAGAATTAGAACAGTTGATTCTTTATAAAAATAGTGGGCGGAGACCTTAATATATTCACTTTTCTTCCAGCGCATACCTTTTTTGTGTTTCCTCTGTATTGTGTGTAGTTGCCTTTATTTCACCCACAGAGGCGAGAGATATCGCAAACAAACAACCGAGTAGCTACGCCGAGAGCTGCAATAGTTTTGTTAGCTTACATTTCTGTATTCCGAGGCTTACATCAATGTTTCTATTGAGCATGAGCTAGGGGTGTGTGTAAAATAATTGCTTGATGGATTTTCGAAACCGTGTCATGGCTGCCTGAGAGATAGATGAACTTGAGATTTTATAATAAGTATTTGGGAAAACACTTATGAGAAAACAGTAAGTACCTACATTATGTAGATACCTGGCACAATTATGGTACAACTGTTTTTTTTATAGCACACGTCAATTTGACTTCACCTCGCCTGATGGTAAGCTAAAGGCAAAATCTTGGAAAAAGGGTCACCATCGCAAACTGTATAAGTACTTGCATTAAGTAGATACCTGACACAATTATGATACAACTGTTTTTTTATAGCACACGTCAATTTGACTTCACCTCGCCTGATGGTAAGCTAAAGGCAAAGTCTTGGATAGAGGGTCACCATCGCAAACATGTGTACCATGTTAACAGTGGTGGCACTCAGCTTGACGGCATCATCAGATGCCTTTCTACACCCCGCTTATAGGACCTGGGACTGTAGGAAGAAGGAAACACGTGAGCTGGCAGGGAGTTCCAGGTCTTAGTGGTGCGGCATAGGAATTTGACTTAAGTAAGTAGGTACTTAATTATAATTACGATTTGAGATGGCTTCATCCTACATCGGAAACCATATTCATAACTGCCAGAACCTTCGTGCTGCCAACCACGTGAGAAACTTTTGCTTAGTTCTGATGTCCTTTTGAAGAACCCTATAGTCATAGCCGTTTAGGAAAACAAAACAAAATCGCACCCATTGATTACGCAGATTTTCTTTCCTGAATCTTTCCCTTCAGCTTACCTCCAGGCAGGTTAAATCAAATTGACGTCACCAATAAAAAAAAAGAACTGTCAAGTCGTCATCTTACACTTGCCCATTAATCAGCACGCTGACCTTCCCCCAACAACTGTATCTCTACGAGTTTATTGACGTATATTTAATCGTATTCTCAACAAAAATCAACGATAGACACCATTAATCATTGCTATCAAAGCCAGCGCTCTGTCCCTCGTAAATTGCTCCTGGCATAACAATTACAGCCATTAAGTCATAAATCTAATCTCCATGACATCGATCTATATCACAAAGCAAGCTCGGTCTCGCCGTAAAGCGAATTATTCCTGTAATACGCCGGGCGGCGCGGCTCGTAGCGCAACGCACAATAAAAACTAAAACTGATACGCAACGACCGCCGTCGCACGCGCAACTAATATTAGACCAGACGGACCAAAGATCACTCAGCTGCGCAGAGGCCCCAAGGGCTTTTTTACATAAAGTAGGGATTTACACATTATGTACCTATAGGTCATCCTAGCTGGATATCGCAAGGATACGAGCATCAGTTGTCAAGATAAAATGTAGTTATGTTCTTGCCCAAGCTTTAGTTTATTTCTGTACCAAATTTCATCAAAATCGATTCAGTGATTAAGTGGTGAAAGCGGAATAGTCAGACAGACATCTTTTATCCAAAGTGTTTGGTGCTCGCAATCCACATGGGTCACCATTCTACTAAAGCAAATCACAGTCGTACCACAGCCACAGCAAAAACGGTATTTTAAACTTTATGTCGATGTAGTTATAGTTCAAAATTAAATGACTGTTGGCTGAGTGATTGAAAAAGTGTAATGAAACTAACTTAATTTAATTTCTGACCTTATGCTTATAGAAATAATGTCTAAAACTTAATGTAATTTTTGGCAGTGACTGTGGTACGGCAGTGGTTTAGCTTAAGTAGAATCGAGGGCCTGCATGGTTCATTTGGGTTAACCACGGTAACTGGTAAGGTAGACGCCTGGTTCATATAACTAGCAGTTGCCGGAGGCACCGCCGGAATTGCTTTATTCTGTTTCTACAAATTCCGGGAATAGGGACAAAAATTACCTTATTATAATGTGCTATTCCAGATGACAGATAATACTTTATCCCAATACCAAATTTCAGTCAATCTGTTCAACCGTTTGAGCATACTTGATTATCAAACTTTCTCATTTATATAAGCATCTACATATTTAGGGGCCTCGAACCTACCTAAAATGTATAGTACTGTAGTCTTCTCATTTTCCCTATGTAGTTTCAGTTACATCATAAGCTCACCAAGTCACTGACGATTTTTTTATTATTTCGTTTGCTCCGTTTAGCACTGTGCGAAAATTGATTATGAATGTCTAAATATTTGGCACATTAAATTATTCTTGGATAATTTCAATAAGCAATCAATATTGTACATCCTGTCGTATCTTTTTTATGGTCTGTGTCGGAATATAAACCAACCCCGACACAGCCGCGGTATTGACCAGTCGGCGCGTGAGCTACATATCATAAGAACATTCCTCGCGTTTACCTGCGCCATCACTATCGTACGAAACAAACTGAAATATAACTGAGTTAATTAAAATACTCGTGAAAGTTAACTGTGTAATAACGACTGTAAAATTAAATTACAGTTATATAAACAACTGAAAAGTGAATCGATTAACGTTCGGAAATGTTTAAGTGTGTTATGAAATCGATTAAAACTATATTGGTGTTGAAATATAAAGTATAGATAGTTTAATATTGAAATTTATTAGTAATATTAGTCTTGTGATGGAAGCTAGTGTCGTGAATACATTAATAGTGAATAAAATAACAATAAAGGCATGAAGTAGGTGAGTTTGTATATGTATAAAATATTTCATCTATTGTTTATATTATCTATTATTATAGAAGGCGTTAGGATTTTTTTTAGATGTAGTTTTATGAGGTAGGGTAATAAATGTTTATATTGGTTATTTAAAAAATTGAGGCTAGGTGACTTCGTTATAATTTTATAAAAGACTATCTGTTGCCCGAGGTTCCGCCCGCGTGGACCTCTGATGTCGTTCTTGCTGCTGACCCTCCCCGATAGCGTGATGATATATATATGTAGCCTACGACATTCACAAATTTTTCCAAATCGGTTCAGTAGAGATTACCCCTATTATTGATTGTTTTTTTTAAACTATTATTACACTTCACCTCGCCTGTTGATAAGTTGAAGGCCAAGATTCAGGAGAGAGGGTCACCATTACAGACACGTACCATGTTAAAATGGTGGCACTTAGCTTGACGGCCTCATCAGATACTCTTTCACGCTCCGCTTAAAGGACCCGGGGCTGTAGGAAGAAGGAAACACGTGAGCTGGTAAGGAAACTTACCTACAGATTACCTAGCTATTAACAATTAGAATTGAAAGAACGCAATGATTATCTTCTTATCATTTCATTAAGAAACAGTGGTTTCTTGAAATGGCACTAGCTACGTAAATCATAAAATGGACGAAGGTAATATTTTGAAAGCGACCACGAAATCTTGTCCCATTCATTTTCCTACAAAACCATTAGCGTTATTTATTTTGGAAACAATATAGCTACCTACTATATTTGTGAATGGATGTTTTGTTAGCCGATGCCCGCTCTCTTGGCAGCTGGTATGCAAACAATTCGCTTTATTTTGATTGAGCGAACGGACTAGGCATCTACAGTCACTGTTAGTCACCAAACTGTGAACTATAAGTAGGCCTGGATACTAAGGCCAGATTTCACCAGCGGAAATGAATGAAACTCAGGCCACCTACGTAGCGTGACGGTAGTGAACGTGACTGTTACGCCGGTGGCATTGCGGAAGTGTGAGCTCAATCCTCGTGCAATGCAAATTCTTCATCAGTGATGATTTCTATGCATGAATATGGGTGGCAAGGGCAAGGAGAAGAATGAAGAGCATGTTAAGCCGTTGGTCCCGCGTTGCCATACGAATATTAAGGCAGTCATTATGGGTGGCCGGAGACAAGTTTTGGAGCCCTCAAATGTCCAACGCAGAGAGTATGTTATGCCGTTGGTCCTGGTTGCTATACGAACATATGGCAGTCGTTACGGTAGGCAGGAGACAGGTTTTGGATTCCTCAAAAGTCCAACTACTAGTCTAACCGCAATGCTTCGAAATGGAAAAAGGATCGAGGTCAGATGGCAGTCGATTCACGGATAATATCACAGTTCATCTAAACCCACAGTTAGACTGGTAAAGCGGAGACCAGACTCTGAGGGGAAAACTTCGATGCGACTTGGATTACCGTTAGGATGAAGAAGATGGAGAAATTATACACGTCAGTATTCATTAATTAGTTTATGAAGAAGACTAAAATGGACTCTACTACGCACTGTTACGAGTCTCGAGGCAAAGACTTTAAAAACAAACAAGGGTTTGGTTGAGACAGCCGTCTAGCGTAGAGGTCGGGATGAGACTGACTGCATATGGAAGGGACTGATGCCAGTAGGGCGGATAAGTGCTAAGTGTGCAAGGAGGGAATGCGGGGTGTGCCGGAAAGGGTAATGGTGCCAACCGTAAGAGCACGTAATTTAGAAAGACCTGTATTCCACCAGACCAGTGCATTCACAAATTGACAGACAACGCTCTGGCGCAGGCTATTCTCTTGGGTTGGACGGTAGTTGTACCCACTAACGCTGCACAAGCCAAAGCAGCACCTCCAGACGACAACAGGATGCAACCAAGGACAAAAATAAGATATTCTCATGGGACTCCCTGGGTCAGCCGGAGTGCGAGCGGTATACCAAAAGCTAGATCATCCTAGGCAAAGAGAGACGGCTGTGTCACTTTAGTCGGTTCAAGTTGACATGACCTCCACCACTGACTCCAGCGGAGGGTATCCATGTGTCTAGTATCTACAGCATTAAGTCCGTACAAACTGCGACCATAAAATTTCGTTTCCTTTTTGATTCTATGATCTATTGCCATCCTTGAAGCAGGCTAACCCACGGTAAATGGCGTGGTTTCTTCGAACCAACCGTTATCTTATGCAAAAGGCAGTGAAAAACGTCTCGTATGTCGTAAGTGTCGCAGCATCTTGATATATTAAATATACCATGATGGCGTGAATTCCCATAAACAAACATGATTGCACATCTTTCCCAACTGCCCACAGTACATCCTCTTTCAAACCACACATAAATTTAATCAAATTTCTATATTATTTTTATATTTTTGACAAGTATGTAGATACTGCAATGATTTATATTTTTGGCGCCTACACGGATCGTGAGACATTCATGTGTCAAATAAATCGTCCGATTAATGCCGAGACGGAGGAAACTCGCCGATCGGCGCCCGCGCACCGTCGTCGTAGTAAGATTAAATAGTGTTACCGAGTCAATTCATGTTGTTGTACATTTTATGATAAGTGTGGGCTCGGAGTATATTTATCATATCCCATTTCATAATAAATTTGATATTGCTGTAGGTATTCGGTGTGAAATATGTAAAAGCGGGTTGTTACGTAGTGATAGCACGTGCCATCACACAGATTTTCTTGAAGTTTGGCATACAGAAACCTAGCTGATTTTTGGTAAACACATTGGCTAATAGAATTCTACCAGTCCTGTACACTTGTACGGCAAGTTCCTACAGCAAGGTTCAGTAAAGGTACCGGTGGTCTTATTATTTTCCCTAAAAAGAGACTAATAGATTTAACTAAGTCATTTCCATTAAACACCAGTCATGTAATCTTATAACGTGTTGATTTATGTCGTTGAAAGATTGCGGGTAGAGTGATGCACGGAAATGAATTCAAAATAATAACATTACAGTAATATTTCATGTTCATACAAAACAATATAACTAGTGGGTTAGTAGGTACTTATGTAGATAGGTAGATGCTGAAGCGCCGAAAGATTAATTTGCACAAACTTGTAAAAACTGTTGGCAGCAAGTTTTATAAGAAAACTGTGTTTTTTGTCTTTGCTTTTGGCAGCCACCAGCCAGAGTTATGGGTATAAATTCATTTTACAGAATTCTCCTGTGTTTACAAAAATAAACTTGATGTTTTTGCTATTGTAAATGCTTAGAAGGGAATTGAACCGTCCGTTACAGGGACTTTACGTAAATAATAAACTTTAAAAATTAACAAAAATATCGAATTCATAAAACAATATCATTCTATACATTGCTTTCACCAGATTGTTATGAGAAGGTAAGTCGTTCATAAGTTTCTTAGCAAAATGTATTAATACTTTCAAAGAGATTACACTATGGCGAAGGAAATGCTCTCCTCCGTGGACTACAATAACTTCACACTTCATTACTCTTTTGAATTAAAATAATAATATTTATGTTAGCAAGACTACTCTGGTTAATAATTTAACTAATATAATAATTATTATAAATAAAAATAAAAAGCAAGGTATGTGCAAAACTGTAGGTTCAGGCGTCAAAGAATTCCTCCCCATCGACGTCAACTGGGAGGGTGGCCAGTAGGCTGGCGGCATTGCCACGTTGAATGGCAATGCCAATCCTTTGCGCAAGGAATAAACCAGCCCTCTGGTCACGGGTAGTGTCTATTAAACGTTTAGATATTTCTTTGTATAATAGACGTGCACTTGGACCCCATGATCCCAGCGTCTCGACCCCAAACGGCTCAAATATGTAATTATCACTTAAACTACTATATTTGCGCCGTTTGAGGGTCTCTGCCGAGGCAGCAGCAGCGCAGGCACAGTCCGCAGTACCTGAAAGATGAGAAGGCGCAAGGGTGTCAACACATGTTGCATCCCACACCAAATGCCTTCCCATCTTCCAAGGCACCAATGACATTCCATCTGGTCTCTTGCCATCGTCGCGCACCAAACCAGAAGGCTCTAATACGGATGGAACGCCGGCGGTGACAAGAGCCCGACGGATTATGTCATTGATGTACGCGTGCCGCGAAAGCCGACCCGCGCTCCTACTGCATGAGAGACCATGATGTCCAAGGCTACCAACTTCTTCTCCACAGCGACATCGATGTGGAGAAACGCAAGGAGCACCTAAACGAAGGCAAGCAGCGATACGGAAGGTGTTGTCGTCCAACATGGTACCAATGTTGGGCGATGGTAGTGCTTGAAGCCAAACACCAGATTCCCATTCCCCCACAGCCAAAAGGCGAGCACGCTCCGCATCATTGGTGGAAGTAGAAATGAGATGTTTTCTTACCATGTTGCAGAGCGGCACGTCCCATTGTCTCTGGGAAAATGGGTTGGCTGGCGAATTAATGTTTGGGCAAAACATTTTCCAAGCATTTAAGGCTTCGGCTTTGCCTGGCACTTCCGAATTAGTTAGGCTAGGAGTTAGGATTTTTCTAACTAATTCATCCGTGCCATGCACCGAAGACAAAAAAGCTGGTAGACTTACGTCGGTAATTTTGCGAACGCCGAGCCCGCCTAGACGCACAGGCATGGACGCCTGAAGCCAGACTCGGTCGTTCATATCCACATTTAGAATTTTACAAAGTGTGTTTTGAATCACACTATCCATTTTGCCTAAAAGAGCCAAATAATTAAAAAGCTGAGTTGAACGGAGGACATGTGTAAATTTAGGAACAAAAAGACAATATCGGATTATAGTGAAAGCAGAATGGATATTAATTTGTTGCAACCGGTCCGAAACTTCACAAAAATATTTAATCTGGTTATGTATTATTATGCTTGAAAAAGAAAATTTACTTGTAGTATCAGATTTGCGTGTTATTTATAGCAAAGTTTTAAATTGATTCTCATTGATTTTTTTTGTTTTGTCAATTGAATTATTGTTACCAGCATAATTGTTGGGTTAGTTTTTTAACACATCGAGAGTTTTTGAACCATAATATGGATACTTAATAACTTCACACTTCATTACTATTTTGAATTAAAATAATAATATTTATGTTAGCAAGACTACTCTGGTTATGTATTATTATGCTTGGTTTACTATGTGTTATTAATATTTTAGCTAAGAGTCAAAGTATTTCTGTCGATAGTCCTTTCGACACCACTGGCACCGGGCGTTTTGCTTCACACAGATTGTTTCACCTAGTAAATTGTCAAAACCCAAATATGTCAGGACTAAAAAGCGGTTGTGACTTGCGATTAGGTTTTTTTAAAAGAATATCAGAAACGAAGTTACTAATCGCCTCCAACTAAGCTAAATTGCTTGTGCTAGGAGTGGGTTCACGTCGGTAGTGTAATGGCCAGGATTCGAACCCGGGACCTCTCGATCGTAAGGCTGACTCCTACACCACTAAGCTACTGACGATGACGCTTCTAATATAATAATAATTTTCCCAATCACCATTACTTACTGGGTAGAAAGTCTATCGGTATTCTTTGCTATCCTCCTAACTACAGACAATCATAGATTATTATATTCCACGAAAAACGGAAATCAGGCCAAGATTGTTTATATTAGAGAGATTTTAAAGCGAGTTAGGTTCAATCATTAAATATTAATAGCAGAATTAAAGCTTTGTCATAGTTTATTTTATTTTATGTAGGAGAGAATATAAACACACATAATAGCCCAAGCATTGGTAGAAATTAGTTATTGATCCGTGGATTGTCTGCTATAGAGTTGGGTTTCAGCATCCAGCGAACCAAGACGTAGAGGTTGCACTGCTGTCTTTGTGATGGTCAATATGTACTTAGTAAGGGATCTTAGCAGGTGAGTTTGTTGTGAATGAAATAGGCTATTTGACTATTTTTTTTTTACTTTCGAAAAATGACCACTAATGAACGGTAAAAGTAAAATTTTCGTACGACAAATAGTTTTCAAGATATTTGATTTTGAAAAGTTCAATTTGTCGCGCCACCCGAAAACGCTCCTCCATACAAAATTGTACGAAACTGTGACGTCACGCTTCTGTAGCGCGTAGTGCAAATGTATGGAGTGCAAGAGAATATCGCATTTATCTCGGTCTACGTTGCGTTTACACGTATATAGTTCATAATAAAAGTCATTTAAAATTTAATGAGGAATCTAAAAAGTTATGTATTTTAATTGAATTTGATTGTTTATATTTTGACTTTTTTTGGGAATTTCAACTAATGAAAAGTCATAGTTTCAGTTTAGATATGCAATATTTTATTTGGCCAGGCATATCTTTTCAGAACAAGCTATCATTTTAAGCAGTATTGGAAAGAGTTGACGACTTAGTCAAATACCCTATTCTATACAAAATTAGGAGTCACCATAATAATACTGTTTTTAGATGCAACCTAATCTAATTGAAGTGTTCACTGCTACCAAAAGTATTCCTAATAGATTTAAAAGTTTGCAAAGTTGTTATGGCTATAGCAATTTTGTGTCCATGAAGAAGGATTACTTTCTCACATAACTTTTAATATAAAATTTAGCGCACGTAGGTGACGTAGGTCTAATGAGATAAATCTATTTTCTCTTCAGGTTTACAGGAATAATATTTCCTTCTTCAACCCCTTAACAAGAATGGCCCGTCAATATAAACAAACAGTATATCAGAATCTCAATATAAAGAAAACCAAACGTCTAGACATATTTAAATAAAAATCTAGAACAAGATATGTGCAAAACTGCAGGTTCAGGCGTCAAAGAATTCCTCCCCATCGACGTCAACCGGGAGGGTGGCCAGAAGGCTGGCGGCATTACCATGCTGAATGGCAATGCCAATCCTTTGCGCAAGGAATAAACCAGCCCTCTGGTCACGGGTAGTGTCTATTAAGCGTTTTGTTATTTCTTTATATAATAGACGTGCACTTGGACCCCATGATCCCAGCGTCTCGTCTCGTAGACATATTTGAGTTAAATTTTAACAGGTTCACTAGAAATCTAAAGGCATCCTCCATAGCAGTTAGGCCTTGAAAGGTATTTAAACATAACACTATTATACCTACATCTACCATTTGGAGCTTTTGTTATTTTTGTAATATTGTTTTAACTGTGTGCACATGTAGTTATGTTACAATCCAGTACGGCTCTGCATTTTATTATTATTGTTTTTAAAAGATTGTAATGTGTTTTGTGTGCCTGAATAAATAGATAAAAAATGTTGGTCGTGTCAGATTACACATTGGTGATCTACGACTCGATCAATAAGATCTTATCGTCTGTCATTTCAGTAGCCGATTTAATAACAAATACCTTGGTCGACTACTAGAAGAATAACCAATTAAACTTGTACTACCATTACTTCCAAAACCTCGCTAGTGTATAATAAATTAACAGCTGTAGATAAGTGCAAATCTATTGAAGAACAATAACTCAAATCTCCAAGCGGTCCATCATCCAAAGCCATCGCTCAACGGAAACGTTTTTAACTAAATTGCCTAAACAATCGTCTAAATTTACTCATTACAATAAAAAGCTGCCATACGGTCTGGCCTCCAAAGTGCCGTGCTGCAATAAATAGCTCGGGAATAGAACTTTGGTCTCTACGTCTTGAGTTACAGCGCGGCGATGACGTAGGCAATGAAAGCACACGTCATTGTTGCTATGGATACTTTTGTGTGGGGCCGTGACTGAAGCGGGTGATAAGTTTTATGAATTGTAAGGCAAAATATGAAATAGTAAATACATACTGTTATTTATGCAAGACAGAGATAGGATGGAGGCAGTTGAAATGTGGTGCTGGAGAAGGATGGAAGGGATAAGCTGGACGGAAAGAATGACAAACGAAAGAGTATTAAACAAGGTACAGAAAAGCAGGTCTATATTGGAAATGATCGAGAGCCGAAGAGGAAGGGTGATTGGCCACCTGATAAGACACGACAGATTTAAAAAAAATATCATAGAAGGGAAGGTAGAAGGAAGGAGAGGAAGAGGTAGACCAAGAGGAACTTTTATGGCACAAATAAAGGAAAGGATACAAGTCGCATCGTATCGGAAGGTCAAAAGATTGGCGGAGGAGAGAGAAGGATGGCAATTACTCCACCGACAAGAGCGCAGCTCTTAAGTTTAAAGAGAGATAGAAAGAACCCTACGTCACAATCCTGTGGACATCCTGAATATGTGTTTATCGATTCACTCAATCGAAGTACCGTTTACAATATAAATGAAAAATATATATAGTTTGTGCTCTGCAGAAAACAATCCTCGAGATCATAAGCACTAACCCCATGTCATAAATAAATCATCAATTTTAGCAGATATAGATTAGAACTAGCATAATGACTATAAGCACACAATAGATAAAGTATTAGCGCTATAAGTCATTAATTATTATAGTACATTTTTTATTACGATTGGTGAGAAGTTATTTCTAGATCTGAGTAAAGTAGTAAGACGATGGAGCGTCTATACTATACAGTTATAAATAAAATTGTGAAATATAACTCTCCAATCTCCGATCTGTGGCTATTTTGTAAATTGTCTAAGGTAAACATAACAGTACACATCCAGTAAAAATAATAAATCAAACTGAAATGTAAAGTAACCTTTTAGGGTAGTTATTGGAATTTGTTTGCTTCAAAAGTCTGTTCATTAAAGTTATTTTCGATTTGACAACAAAAACACCTTGAACGCTTTATGAATAAAACGTAGTTTTTAAACTTTGCGAACTCAAAACTGCCATTGTGTGACAAATAAGCAAACAATTTTCGCAGTTGGCGTCTAAGTACCACTGTAATTTAAATTAATTGCTTTCGTAAAGAAATTCAGTTCACTAACTGCTCTTGTTAAACAATTTTGAAACTAAAATGTAATAAGTTTTGAATTATGTTTGCAATGATTTATATTTAGACTTTGAAATTTCTACATTTCAACGAAGATAGGAAAACAAAGACAGGAAAGATACTCGTGGTCTTCAATTTCTTTTTAATTCTTTTACTAAAGTAAATAACGGTGATGTCCATTTTCTGAATTCCGCGTATTTTACAGCCCCACCGACTGGCATCGTAACGTTAGCGGCGGTGCGTGGGTGCAACGTGACGTCCACATCAAAGCTCAATGATTTAATTTTACCGAGCGTATGTGCCTCCCAGCACCCAGTCACTATTAGTGCCCGAGGATCCATTACGAAGCAGCTTTGTTCTCTCTCGACAGTTGTGGTTACGTGGCGTCCCTGGTGATGTATGGTCAAGAGAGTGGGCTAAAAGGTATTGTTGAGAATTCGGTTAAGAATAGAACATGGTTTCATTTGTAGTTGTAGTCGTTTAATGTAGGTATAGGTACAAATGAGTGCAACGTAATAGGTGTTTGAAATGGGCTCACGACTAACCAATGGGGGCTACGTACCCGCTGGACCCTCAAAATCATAAATATGATCCATTGGACCTCCATGTTAGAATTGGACACTCAATCTTGGATTTCATTTTTACTTTAGTGCCCATTAGACACTCTGTCAAACAACGAGTTCCATCCGACCTTATTTGTACATCTTCATTTGAAAAAGTTAAAATACAATCACGCACAAAAGTGATACGCACATTAAAAAAAACAAAAAAAAAACACTAAAATGTAATAATCAATATGGGCTGTTGAAGATGTACGCATTAGGGGCAAATGACGGGGGTATTTAAAATTTGATAAAAGAAATAAAATTTTAACAAAAAAAGTTAAACCGACTTCAAGAATTAAAAAAGAAGCGCCTTTCACGACATATACTGAATTTACGGATTGATGTTAGAACTTTAAAAGCCTTGCCCGAGAGGCCATATTTCATTTGATTTCATCACAGTGATTCAGGTAGGTACAGCAAACAAAGTAGCCTAACCTTCAATAATCCTCACACACGTGAATATCCAAAACATCACCGTGATCATTTTCCTCTGATACGTGTAACTCATCAATCAATTTAGCCGTCTAACAAAATTAGTTTGTCATCGAATTTGTCTGAAGTTGAAACCCTTGAGATGTTAAGCGCACACATAATAAATTGATAATGGAGTCTATCAATGTCAGTAATTTAATCTCGATAATCTGATTTATTGCTTTAATATAACATCACTTAATAATACATATACGTAATTTATCTACTTACCTACGTTGAGCAAAATGATTAATACTAGTATTTAAACTAACTTTTAAACTCTTGCGTTCCATGATATACAATTATTAGGTTCCTGGTCGAAATGCTAGGCAAATCAAAGGCACGTTACCTATACCATGATATTCCCGTTATTATTATAGAATACTAGTATCATTATAAAATTTACTAAGTAGACTGCGGCTCCACCCATGTGGATATCGGCTTTCGTGACTTTGGTCATATCTACGGGTCTACAGCTCAGCCCAACCGATTGCAATCAAACTTACGTTTCTTTTGAACAAAAGACCGCATCAATTTTTTTGTTGAGATATTTTTGCGTCCATTGCAAACGGGCTTAGGTGAAGACTCACCCTATAAAAATCTCAGCTATAGCTGAGTTGCCACTTTTTTATATCGTTAGTGGTTTATTCACACACTGTATGGGTGAGTTCACTACGTCCAAATTTACAGGTGGTCAATTCAGCAAACTAATATTTGTAACGCGTTCGCAACTGTTTACTAGTATTTTTTGCTTATATTTTCCAGTGTATCTAGCTAATTAAAAAGACATGCTTATCGTTTTTTTTTTATTTAAGCTAGTAAATAAACAAAACCAACATGAAAAATGTATTGCTTCAGTATTTGATTCTATTAAACAAAATATTATTGAATTATCAAAATCTCATTTAACAAAATGGAACAATAGCGTTTTTTTAACAAAAAATTCTGATATTGAATAACACACTTGTACTTTTCCACTGTCTTTATTTCTAGACCTGACCGGTTTCGCCTTACGGCATTCTCAAAGGTTCACATTGATGTTTTAAAAAAAAAAAAAAAAAAAAAAGATAAAAAACATCAATGTGAACCTTTGAGAATGCCGTAAGGCGAAACCGGTCAGGTCTAGAAATAAAGACAGTGGAAAAGTACAAGTGTGTTATTCAATATGTGTAGCAGATTCCACCAAGCGCCATCAATCTACAGTATAAACAAAAAATTCTGAGCTTAATAAAAACTCACTAATCAGAATTTAAAGTAATTAAGTGGAAAATGGATGAAAAACGTTGATTTAACTCATTTAACTCATTTAGGTACTAATAAGTGACTATAATATTTTAACTTTTCAATACAGCGTCCTATTGTAATTTTACCGTCCATCAACACTCTTGAATAGCTTTTTCTGTATAAACGTACATAGCAAAATTAAAAAAAATATATATGTTTTAGAACCCAGTTAAAATAATATTTGATTGATATTTCTAGTACCTTGTGTCTGCAAGTCTGCATACTCTCAAATGAGGGGCGGTTCTATCCTTTGGATGTCGTGAACGATTTCCCGGGAATAGATGGGAGGTGGTGGCCCTCATATTGTAAGTAGGTGGTGTGCCTGTAACTTCTCTAACGACATTTTTCGACAGTTCTCACTTTGATTTATTATCTGTGGACAATAGAGCTGTGACGTCGGTTGACTGACAGTGATTAACGAAAGAGGTCTCATTAAAAATTATGATTAATTACAGCTCTACGTTTTTAAATTTGGAACATTGTTATAGCGGGAAAATATGTATAAGTGCCTACTTGAGTGTGCGTCTGAATAGAATTCTTAACACTCCATAAAGTTGTTCAAAGTATTAATGGTTCTTTTAGAAGCTGCTGAATGTTTTTATAGCTTGTATTTTTTATTACATACTATTCAGAAAATGCGCTTAAAAAGATATTTTTTAGACTATAGATATGTTGTTCACACTCTACAATGTCAACAAAAAAATGATGACCAAATGGTCACCATTGGACGCGACAATGCGCTACCCAAAAAAACGTCTTAAATAAATTAATCAGAAACAATAATGATATTATTAAAATCAAAAATAATTAAATTCATATAAATTAATAATAATAATTAATAATAATTAAAATAAAGTATCATTACTAAGAAGCTATAATTTTGCTAAATGTAGTGTTAACGCCGTTTTTGAAAGCGGCCACGTACCTGCATGATGTATCTACAGTTTATAAAAATCATTGGATATGACTATGTGTGTTCCCAGGATGAATTTCTGAGTCTAAGTACAGGGGGAAATAAACACCACCTTCCCACTTACGATTGACTCTTTTCTTTCTTTTTTCTCTCTTCTCTCTCTTCCAAACTATTTATTTGCAAGTATTCATAAAGTAGGTTGACCACTTATCATTTGGGTGTTGTGTGCTTGTTTGCGATCTTGATAATACATACCTTTAAAGGAAATTGGAACTTCATATTTCCGCAAATTAGTTCTCGTATCTTGGCTCGACATCTTGATCTATAAAACTTTCTCGATTGCAGTTCCAAGTTTTATTCCTTGTATTTTTAAATTCGGACGCAAAGAGAGAGGTGTAATAAGTTTGACGCGTCTGTCTGTCTGTCTGTGGCTGTGGCATCATAGCTCCCGAACGGATGAAGCGATTTCAATTTAGTTTTTTTTATATTAAAGGTGAGTTATGTGCGAGTCTTCTTAGACATGTTTGATGAAAATCGGTTGAGCCGTTTAAAAGTTATGGGCGTTAAAGTAGGGATGGGCAGTGTCGGGGTTTTTTTAAAATTTATGATTTATTGTGAATATTGGCTGATATTGGTATAAAATTAAATTTTAACTAAATCCGATAAAAAATCGTCCAAGTGAATATCTGGTCATTCAAAGTTATTTGTAATTTTAATGAAATTTTAAATCATAGTTCGGGCGTGGGTCTGGTAGCTCAGTCAAAGCATTCTCGCCGTATGAGAAGAATCGTGGGTTCAAATCCCGTCTGGATCGCTCAAAGATTTTTCCCTTTCTAAAATCTATTGTAATGTTTATTATATCAATTTCTACCTAAATTATCCAATACAGCCATAACAACTGTTTACGCTCTTAGATTTGTTGTTTTTAGATATTTGCTTAGTAGCGTCCAAGCTTACGGAGTAACAGATCTTTTTGTTAATCTTTGAATGAAATTTTTATAGCATTTATTATGCTAACTTTTTAAGTTCGAAATACCTCGGGAAAAAGAAGCGCTCAAGTGGGATTTATGTTAATCTGTTCCCAATATAATACTTGGATTTTTCATCGCAATAACAAATTACCGAGGGAGCACTTCACAAACAAACAAGCAACTAACATTATATCTATACAAAGTTGGCGCAGACTAACGGCGGCCATGTAGTCCCATGTGCTCAAACTCACGCACTCACATATTTCATACCAACCAAATGACTACATATTTTTGAAAAATGTATTTTTGTTTTACAAACGTATTCAACAAATTCTAAAGTGATTTATTTGGTGAAAAGTTTGTATACATTTTTATTTGAGTATATGTAATCTCGTTGTGTGATACTTATGGAAAAGTACGTTTATTTTATTATATTACTAGCTTTTGCCCGCGGCTCCGCCCACGTGGATGTCGGTTATCGCGACAAAACATAGCCTATGTCTTTTCTCAAGGTCTACTCTACCCCTATACCAAATTTCGTCAAAATCGGTTCAGTAGTTTAGGCGTGAAAGCGTAACATACAGACAGACAGACAGAGTTAATTTCGCATTAATAATATTAGGTATATATTATACGATCGAGAGGTCCCGGGTCCGATCCTGGCCATTACACTACCGACGTGAACCCACTCCTGGCACAAGCTATTTAGCTTAGGGTTAGAGGGAATATTAGTAACTTCGGTTCTAATATTCTTGAAAAAAAAAAAATGGAATTATGGATAATTGCACGCACTTGTAAAAAAGACATGAATCCTATGACAAAATGCTGAAACCCAATCGATGTTAAATTGACTTTCCTGTGACGCGATTATAAAACTTTAGGTACCTACTTATTTTAGAATGTTAGATTTATGAAATTGACGGAGCGAGCGGATAACCTACTAAGCCAAAATAATTTATTTTATACAACAGATACACATTTATTCATTTTAATGTTCACAGGTAGCTTATTATAAATATTAATGGCAATCAAATAGCGACTGTGTTGTAAACATAAATTGTATGTTTTAATATTATCATTGTTTATAAGCTTGAAGACTGAAATAAGATAAATCGCGAGCTATTTTGGCTAAAGGTATGATTCCGAAGGTGACCGCATACGACAACTGCAGACGGGCTTATTCCGCTTTTCCCCGTTGACAATACTATACCTCAGGACACATTCATCTTGGACCTAAGTCGTGTGACAAGCGAGGCCCTGGTGCTCGGATTGTTTTGTAATTTATCTCGGTGAATCGTCTACCACAGACAAAGCTCTTCTGTCTACTGCTGTAACTCCTTGAGCTACTCTGAAAAGGCCCAAGAAACGCTTACTGCACATATAGAGAACGTTCTGAGCATGTTTTAGGTCCAAGATAGGTATTTAAAGGTATTACTCAATACCTTCCTCCTGAAAACACCAAACGAGTCGTGGAAAATATCTAGCTGGTCAAGTTTACTGTTTAGCGCATTCACACTGTTTCAACGACAAAACGATCATTTGATCTTTTATATAGTTGTATAAATAAATCACTAGCGCGTCTCAGCATTTTAACAACGCCATCTTTCGAACGGACTTGTAGATAAAGCATCTTCATAAACACAGAAAAAGAGTCCATCAAAAACTACTTATAATAAATTAAAACTTTAAAAAACCCCTGGCACTCCCCATCCTCAAGGCAACTCGGGCGTCGGAGGGCACTGACTGACCTCCGTCCCCCATGAGCGCAGGCCTGGGGGTGACGGGTGGAGCCGCCTGTCACCCCAGCAGAAGCAGGCCACGGCGGCGGCGCGCTGAATAGCGCGCCTCCCCATTCCGGGGGCGAGTTGGGGACACCGTTGTCCCCCCTCCTGAGGAGGGCCAGACCGTAAGGGATGGCCCTGGGTCAGCCGGGGTGCGAGGGATATGTCGATGACAACCTCACCTCCGGCCTAGCACCACGACCCATAGTCGGCGTGCGGTTTTAGTCGGTTCGAGTCCGACATAACCTCCCCTTCCGGCTCCGGAAGGGGGGGTATCCGAGGGGATTTCCGCACATAGTTACATCAAATATTTTACAATAAAGTTACGTACTTATGAGTTGCCAAAGAATGTAGGTACATAATTTGTTTGTCCGATTGATTGTAAGCATATTAAATCCATCCAGTTTAATTAACCCCAGTTGTATAGAACGATCCAATGTCGACTGAGAGAAACTCTCGACCACACTTTTCCAATTGTCTAATTTCAACGTGCACGATATACCAAACGAAAATAAACGTATTATTTAATTTAAACTTTGTTTCGGTTCGCTTTCATATTGTTTATATAATTGCATTATTCGTACGAGTATATCCTTGCACAAATTAAACTGGTTTTGCTCAATTAAAGTTTATTGCTCGCTACTTTGTATCTGCCATTGTATTTGCGCCAGACTGGCTCATTATTTCTTCAAAGTATGCACCGAACATATTAACTAATGGCTAGTAATCAAGCCAGAGTGATTGTTTGAATATTAATTGGACGTAAGTGGCGACAGATGAATTACTTGATGCATTACATAACCTGTGATCGCTCGTCCGTGGTTCTCACAGCGCTGTAAGAGATAAGATAAGATAAGATAAGAGATAGCCCTGGGTCAGCCGAGGCAAGCGCACTATTATCTATTCTGTGGCCGGGGTGCGAGGGATATGTCGATGACAACCTCACCTTCAGCCTAGCACCACGACCTTCAGTCGGCGTGCGTTTTATATAAACATAAACTCCCTTTCCGACTCCGGCGAGCAAGGTATCCGAGGGGATTTCCGCACGAAAATAAAACCGTTAATGGGAATATAGGTCAACATATGGGGTTCAAATATGTATAGGTCGTCAGATGGTCTTGTGAAGGGTGACTCAATGGGAATGTGGGTAGGATATTGGCTTGTAGACGCGATGCAAGACTATTCTCTGATTCACATCTTGTAACTATGTACCTACTATGGTACGAGTGGGTACTGCTGCGCTCCCTGTTCGTATAGATAAAAAAGTACAAGTTTTAGGCTGTTTGCTCGACGAATAATGGTAGTTTAATATTATAATTTACTTTAATTCACGCCACAACTACCGAACAATTATGTTATCACAAAACACTTTAGCTTTGTTTTCGACAGCCGAGAATTCCCCACCTTCACTCAAAAACGTCCCAAAAGATCCATTTGGCGGTGAACATTCGTAATTATTATAATTTATGTGCTAATATAAAGTTAGATCAACGTTTATGTGCCACCAGTTGCGTTAATGATACATACCTAACGTTCTCCGGGATAATGTAGCCGCTTCTTTGGAACAGTGCTAATGGGTTCTTAGTGCTGCATAATGCTAAAAACTGATATGTTTTGTGTAGTGACGGGACTGGGAAAGATATGCTGAGGTAATTTAGGCACGTAGAATGACTAATATCATCTAATAACACCAAACTTGACATACTAATATATAAATCTGTCCGTTTATTATACTTTCATGCCTAAACCACTGATTCGACGTTCATGAAATTTTGTGCAAACCGAAATAAGCTTGGGCTATTTCGTCACATTATCTGACAACAGGTGAAGTCACAGGTAACAGCTAGTATTTTATATGCGAATGGAAACTAACGAGCTGCAAAAACTGCGGCTGCATTCACTCAGTTCAATAGGAACTTTTTTATTTGGTAGTTACCAACTCATGTTGAGTTTACCGACTAAATCATGATAAATAATTTCCTCTATCCTAGGGCTTAGAAAGAAACTTCTACGGATTCAAACCTCTTAGAGTGGGCGTTTTTCAATTTAAATATGCTAGAAAAATATTGGCGAACGCTCCAAAAACTCATTCGTAGAGAAATTCTCTTTCATTAGTGCGGCACTTCGAGCTAACTCGGTTAATTAAAAAACTCGATATGATCGATAGCCTTTGTAGTGAGTAATGGGGTTATAGGTTGTATTCGGACTTGTCAAGTGAGCAAGTTTCTTTGCAATAATTATATTTTTAGAGCGTTGGATTTCGTGTATTGTGATTTTTTTATACCTCTTAGGTGGCAGACTAGCATACGGCCTGCCCGATGGAAAGCCGTTACCGTGGCCTATAGACATATGCAACACCAGGGGCGTTACACTCGCGCTGCCTACCCAGAGGAAACCTTCTTATGCCGTTCTTGAAGAACCCCCTATTGTAGTCGTATACCTACGTGTTTCAACAAGGGAAGATTCTATACTTTGTACAACCTTATCATCACTATTGCGTTAGTCCAGGTCGCATCTGATGAGCTCTTCGATATCACCCATGTAGAGGTCAGATGCCAGTCACTTCGTGGAAAATATAGAAGTTCCGCTAAAAACAGTTACGACTGGAGAAAGTGGACTCCGAGGTGTCAGCTTCAGATGCGAGTGGGGTTAACGTTAGACCTTAGAGTTCGGGGTTCATATATGATGTGGCTTGGCTTTTTAGTTTTTTGGTTGAACTGGGAGCAACAACCGTTTGACCTCCCAGGCTGAGTCAGTGGAGCCCATTGATTATATCTAACCAATCTTCTTATTTTTTTTTAATCGCAGATAGTCCATTATATGTATCACTAGCTTTTGCCCGCGGCTCCGCCCGCGTGGATGTCGGTTATCGCGACTAAACATAGCCTATGTCGTTTCTCAAGGTCTAATCTACCCCTATTCCAAATTTCATTAAAATCGGTTCAGTGGTTTAGTCGTGAAAGCGTAAAATACAGACAGACATACAGACAGACAGACAGACAGACAGAGTTACTTTCGCATTTATAATATTAGTATGGATTTGTATTTATCGATTTTGACAATAGGTATTGAATAATCGTTCCACTTGCAATTATGCATTAAATTTAATTATCAACGCTAGTATTGTGCCATTGCGATTAGATAGGTTTCTATGAATATGTATAGGTAATATGTAAGTGTTCTCGGGACACTTCGATCTCTCAGGCGCTGTATTAGTTTCCTAGTTTGCATGTTCACGCCAGTTGCACTTAGTGGAGAGCCTCGTGAGACAGATAGCTACTGTATTGATATCGATCTCATTTCCATATTAGTGATAAATTATGCAAACCATATTGGTTTCCATGTCTCAAAAGGAAAGATCACAACCCTTATAGGATTATTTCGTTGTTTGTCAGTCTATTTGAGCCCTTTTTACAAGAAATTTGTGAAGATATCGAGTAGATTCTTTTTCTTTTTTTTATAAATAAATAAATATTCCACAACATTCTACAGAACGCTATCTAGATCCATGGTAAGCTTAACTAGCTTGTGTTATGGAATCTAGAATGCGGATCAACATACTTTGATACTTTTTTTTTGTAAATACATACATATTATACATAAAAACACCCAGACCAATGCAAATAGCCATATTCATGCATACAAATACCTGCACTGAGCGGGGATCGAACCCGCGCCTCCTGCGTAGCAGTCGCGTTCACTACCATCACGCCACAGACGAATTGGATCAATATTTTCACGAGGGCTGAGCAGCCTACAGCCATTCATATGTTTAGTAACTGAACATAATATTATAATATAACACAACACTGTGGTAAATAACCGCCAAATTCCACGTGCTAGGTTTCGAGGCGTTGAAAAAGACGCATATTTGTAAAACGTCTTAATCAAAGTTTCAGAGCGAGGTCGCTGCACGCTCGTATAATCATTTTAAACCTGTGACGTTTACATTCTGCTCACTACGACACCGACAAACCTTAGTAACCTACGCTCATTTCATGATACATTACTCGTTCTCTTCTGTCAGTACAAATTGCGACACTGGAAACACTGCAATGGATTGGTGGCATTTATTTTGGAGGTATTTTGTTGTGGTGGTTGTTTTATTGCTCGCGTCTCACCTGGATGTTGTCGTGCCAATACTGCTTCACAGGTTTATTATTAGCTATAGGTAGTAATGTCGGACCACATCCATCACAGACTCACCGCGACAGCATAAATATCAGTGTGTTGCAGGAAATGTAGACCGTGGATGTGCACGGGCAATGTTTATGACTTACCTACCTATCTAGTGGGATGCTGGGCTGAAAATATCCACAACGCAGTTCTCGTTACACAAATTCGGACTTGCGCAAGTGGTTCTAATCCTTACTAGTGGATTGTATGACGAAGGAGAGAATAAAGATAATCGGTGTGTAGGCGGTATATGTACTGTATAGTAGGAACCTAATGCAATTTCGCGTTAAAAGAATAGATAGGTATTAAACGGTTTTACCTTTTGTAAAACATGGGCCTTTGACAAAATGATGGTATGTTGTCGAAGTCATCAGTCAGTTTTTTCGGAGTGGTGCGGTTCCATCTGATGAAAGACTAATGGAGCAGGTAAAGGAGCTATTTAATGTACTGACATTTCGTAAGCTATACCGCTATGTGCACGTGGCAATGCTACTGAAAATCTGAAAGATGGATTTGTTTAAAATTTGAAACAAAATTAAACCTGTGCAAAGTTTCAAAACAAGACAAGTGTGTATAATATGTATATATTTACAAAAAAAGTATATAAGTATGTTTATTCGCATTCTGGATTCCATAACACAAGCTATAAAAGCTTACCATGGGTCTAGACAGCGTTGTGTAGAATGTTGTGGAATAAAAAAAAAAACAATTTACAATATATTACTAGGTATAAAAGCCAGTTTTCTTTTAGAAGGTTTTATTTAACTTGTCTCAAAAGATGAAAGAAGCCTTAAACAACAAAAGTAGTTTTATTTGATTCTAAGTGAAAGTACTTTCTCGACTTTGTAGAATTCAGTAAAAGCTTTTATTTATAGGTACCTTCTATTAACGCAACCCAATATAAATTGACATTGATTTAAATTCTGACCAGCCGTCACTTTTTATCCGTTTAACAAATCAGTTGGATCTTCCGTCGATTTCAGTGATGGAAGTGTACAAAAACTTCAAGCAGACAGAATGAGAAATGTGGCGCATGTTGACTTCAGACGGCTGTCATTAGTAAGCGTGTCGCGTGCAGACCTAGGGCCAGCCCTACAGCCTCACTCACGCATTCACCCAACGATTCTCCGTCATTTACTACCTTGTCTTCTTAAGTGATATATTTTTTGCTTTGCTTTTCTTCAGTACGTAACTTGTTGAATTCGTAATCAACAAGGTTACGGTTACGGAACTGTGGCAGTTAGGGTACAGTCAGCACCAGACCAATTTTCACGAATAAATTACTCAAAATGATCTTAATTCCTTGATTTTCGTCCCTTCCAGTTGACTGATGTTCTGATATTTAGCACACACCCTTAGTTCGTACAATAATACCTACAATTTAAGACAATAAAACAGCTTGATTGTAATTAATATCATTTTGAGAAGTTGTAGCCAAGATCTTTATGACGCTGGGTATACATCTAATACAGGTGGATCTACAGTACACTACGTAATGTTATGTATACCGTGAGCTATCTTTTGTAAGTACTACGTCAGGGTTATTCGTCACGGCAGAGTGTAAACATTTGCGAACTTGCTTGAAATATCGGGCTCGACTTCCAGTAGATACCTCATCAGAGTATCTACATACATTATACCGATCATTATTCAAATAATAATTAATCGAGTTCTAGTAGTTCTAACCGCGTCGAGATGAGTATGTATACACTAAAATGGTAGTAGATGTATACACTAAAATCATAATAATGTCAACACGAGCTTATTTCTGCGACTCATAAGTCCCTACCTACTACTTACCGAGTTTATTTTCTTTAACATGATTATAGGTAGCTCGCCTGAAGTGAACTCTAATGAATGAAGAATACCAATGTAAATATATTCATATAATTTAATTTTATTGCTTTTCTGTAACAACCGTGTGATGAGCAGCCACGAAAATGGTTGGTAAATTGTAAATCTGAAAGAATAAATCTCCACTCCCATAAATGTTTTCAAGGAATTTCAATCTAAAATACTTGCATTCTCTTTGCTGAATACCAGTGTTCTAAAACTTACTAACTACCAGACAGTTCAATACAAAACACTTTTATTTTCGCATTCCCAGTGGCTGTAACAATAAATCCGAGAATCCATTAATTGCTATAGACAAATTCCATTCAACTCTGTTTTTATTCACCTGATTTCACTTCAGCTGATTCCGCGCCGGTGACGTGTGCTCGCACTTATTGCGACTTCACGATTGATTAACAGCGAT